>CM075195.1:21541398-22741398 GCA_037577475.1 Chaunax sp. Z400
CTATCAAAGTCAAATCCCTCGTCATTCACCATTTTGAAGCTCTCTCTGGTGGAACATTCAAGATACTCCAACACCCAAGGTTTGCTCCGCAGTTGCTAGGAGATGTATTTTCTTGTCTGAGCACCAAACCTTGGAGACAAACAATGAATCAATGTTAAACAAAGTCTGAGCCTAATAGCCTAATATTTCTGTTTGGCATAACGAAACAACACTAAATTCATTTTAAAAACGACTGCCTTAGTTCATGGATTAGTTTCTCACTCTGGGAAAGTGGGAAAAACTTCATCCTATTCAATGTGATCTCTTTTTGTTAACCGATGTCATAGTTTCTCAGATCCATTCACTGACTATGAAAATCCTCTTCAATAAACCAATGCAAATGATGCGAAAACGGTAATGTGACTCCAGCCGTTGCTTTACATTTAAATATTTGTCAGCCGATTGTAAGATATTGGAGTGTCCTTGAACATAGCAACAGTGAGAGAGTACTCTGCAACACGGTATTGAGAGCCTCAAGAAATCTTACAACGTAAAATAACCCTTTTTTTATTTTCAGTTTAACACTCACCTGTGTCATCTGTTTTCTGTTCAAACCCTTTCCATCTGTTTTAAGATGGATCATATTATGTGTCTAGTTGTGTACAACTCTAAGATGGTTCTAAAGGCATGCAGGTGACTTTGAACTTATTAATATTATTGCAAATTATGAATTAACATGCATATGAGTCAATTTAATTCAAATAAATAATAATGGGGAAAAATAATAATAATAGTGTAACTAAAGGTTTGTGTTTTGGGGTTAAACAGTCGTAGTGTAAATAGGCCCTTAGTCACTACTTCAGCAAGCCTCTAGAAGTAAATATGTTGTGAGGCCACAGATTCATTTCACTGCTCCACGTTGTTCTGTTTGGTGGTGCTGCTAAGCCAATACTGTGATTCTTGAATCATCCTGATGGAAAACAGTCATTACTTATACAGTTAAAAGAGGCCCTTGTCAGGATTATGTTAAGTGCTTGACCAAACGACTAACATTTCATTGATAGTTATCGTGCCAGACATTGGACACAGCTGCAGGTGGTTGGTGTGAAGCATCTAGTGTAAAGCCCTGACGAATTAACATCACAGCATAGGCAGGTCTGACATACTAAGAGACGACAGCAGAAAAGTCTGGGATGTCTCAAGTTTTGGGAAGGCTGAAGCATCCTGCACTGACTGCTGCAGGGCTCGCTGTTGCTCAGCTGATGGTAGTGAGGGACAACATAATCCTCTCACTGTTGGATGACTCAGTTCATCCTTCTAAATGTGTTTGAGTCATAAAAAATAATGGATACAACGTACAGTCTTCAGTGGCGTTCAATTTCATTTGCTCGAGGGCACAATATGTTCTAGAATTGCTGACTTCTCCCAGCACCATTTTGTTTTGTTCATCCTCAGAGCAATCACAGTAGTTCCATAATTTCTCCACATCTGTTCCTTGTGCTGCAAAACAACATGAAAGAGCTGGGGAGAGAGATCACTGTGGTGTGAAGTTTTAAAGGATTGGAGAAGTTTTAGAAGCTCAGGGACAAAGTGACCATGAAAACACAGTCAACAATACCTGCTTTTACACTGTGTTTGCTTAGAGCAAAAATGTGTATTTGCTTTCAAACAGTGGTAATAGATAATGAGAGATGTAGGGAATCTGTACAGTGAAAAAAAAAATCTTGTTGCACAACTTGCTCCATTGTAGAGTAGTGATTTATCAGATGTACAGGGGCAAAATGAGCCATTCCTTGTCTAATAAAGGACATGTAGGTGATGTCACAATAGGCAGAAGTCACTGTTACATCTACTGAGTGGCAGAAAGTTTGTATTAAGTAGCAGCGTTATCCTTCAACTGCAAAAACACATAACTAAAATGGAAAAGGACTGTTGTATGACTGACAACAATTGATTCAACGAGGAATCAGAGCTATAATCTGCCGAAAGCTAAAGAATGGATCACAGAAACAACCGGAATCCAACCACTGATACATGGATCTGCAGTTGTACATCTTTGATCAAGAACTCCTTAAAGGCATAATAACATTTATCAAGAAGGTCATTATTTGGTATATTGGACATAGTGTACAGGAAAAATAAATGAGAACAAAATAGACCAGCTGTGCATTTGCTGTGAACAAGTTCACTTTAAATGCTTTTATAATTGTGTCACGACCTCATGAGCAGGCCTCTCCCTCCTGGGTCGTCAGGGTGATTCAGTTCACCTGGTCTTTCAGGCAGTCAACCAGTCAGTCTCTCCCTCTGGCTTCCACACTGTTTGGGGTTTGTATTTAGTTTGCCTCTATCATAAGTTAATTTTATTCATGTAAAATAAACTTACTTTCAGTTACAACTCAAATTTGTTTTTCGCTCCTTTGTCCAACTTTGAGGCAGGTTCTGACAATTGCTTTAGTTAAAAAAAATTGCGATGTTCAAAGGTGCAAAACAACAGTTAACAACAAAAATTATGCCAAATAACATAAACAATATTTTTTGTATAGAAAATAAATACATATGTAAAAAAAAGAGATACTTAATTAATTACAGTAACCTATAATAAGATAACAACGATGGCTGAAGAATAAAATATAGAGCTGAATAATTATTTTTGAAAACTATGTGCTGTACAGAAAAAAAAACAGAAAATGAGAACATTTCTAAAATAAGCTACTTTGATTTAGACATTTAATATTAATTCTTTGTCAAATTATGATATTCCACTTTCTCTTCGCGGAACATTACAAGTGCACTTTGGGGGGCCTCTAATGGCCACAGGGGCCCTCAGCAACCAACTGCTTAGTACACTTGTGCGTCAGCTCTGCCCTCAGGCTTTGTTTTGTGTATTTCCCTGGTATTGAAATCAGATGCATATAAATGTAAAGAAACTGGGACTACTGGTTCTTTGGTTAGGTGTATGGATGACTGTCGAATCCAACTGCCTTTAATTTAAGAAGATAATGGTTTGTTTTACTCTAAAGGGTTTAAAGGTAGCCATATTGCAGGATATTTTTCCACTTAGTCAAATGAGGGGGTGTGTTCCAGTGCATGCCCTCTATAGGGAACTCCACCAATTTTACACATCACCAGTGCTGGGGAATATTACTCAACGAGGATGAGGGGGATGCCATCTCCCCTTGTTAGTGAAATGATCAAAATGCATCCTCCTTTCTGACCTGCCTCTCCTTCCCTGAGAGAGTGCAGAGGCTGAGGGATGAGCTGAATATGTCAGTCTTTTCTGCCTGACTCATCGATCTTTTATCTGACT
This sequence comes from Chaunax sp. Z400, assembly GCA_037577475.1. Classification (NCBI taxonomy): domain Eukaryota; kingdom Metazoa; phylum Chordata; class Actinopteri; order Lophiiformes; family Chaunacidae; genus Chaunax; species Chaunax sp. Z400. The sequence goes on from CM075195.1 coordinate 21,544,685, forward strand.
GACGTCTGTGCAAGTTTGAATCCATGGCCCCGGCCATAGCTCTGAAATATCAGTAGACAAACTGTGCTGAGTATTGATAAATCCATGGAGCTGTTTTTCATCCTGATGTAGCAGACAGACTTGTCATTGTGCCTTTTTCTCTCAGTCTGTCAGTTTCTTCTTGGATCTATTCTCTAAACTATGTGTTATAAATACTAAATTCTTTACTATATTGCAGCCCGTACTCCGTAGAGTAGTGTCACCATCATGATCAAAGTGACAAGAAGCATTAGGCGGTATTCTTAGAATATTTCTATAATAATTCAGTAGCATGTGCACTGCTAAAAATACATCCCCAGACCAAGCCTCCTCTGTAACCTGAATATTTTGAAGGGAGACATGACTACAGATATATGCTGTTTCCTGTAGATGTTTGGTGTAAGGTGTCCTCCATCAGTGTCCTTATGGCTGTGTGTTGATTGGTTAACTGAGTGTATGTCATCTTTCAGGTAGACATCTGACTACCAATGCGCCGCATTCAGTGTAATATAACATATGCTAACATTTATGAACTAATTACCTACTACCTCTAATTATATGACTCATAATCTACCACAAAGACAAAAGGCCATTGATTTGAATGACTACTGAAATGAGTTAATTAATGCAGTCACCAGACATTGGATGTGGCTCTAAGCCGGCTTAAGAACACATTGATGAATTAAACAAATAACAATGGAGTATTGTGTCGCAGATGAAATGCATAATAACATGTAATGTATTCATGTTTAACCAATAAGGAGTCTTGTCATGATTTAATAATGGTGGTATTAGAGTGATTAAAGCTCATTACCAGTAAAAGTAATCACTAAGGGTCTGACGAATTCCATTGTAATTAATCTTCCACGTTGTAGCCATCTCTCCCAGTGACAGTTGCTGTATAAACAGAGCAGGAACTCACGGATCAGCTGCTAGGAGACCATAGGCTATAAATGAAAGGCTGAGAGGCACACCATGCTGCTAAAGCCTTCACAGAAATAAGACAGATTTCATATATGTGGAAGGAACCTACCCATTGAAAAACCTAGAATTGTGCTGTGGTTTTGTTTCACTGTTGCCAGGCAACTACAGAATAGCGGACGGTCTACTGACAGTCACACGGCCAGCTGCTGTTTATTGTGCTCAGTTGGTGCAATTTGGCAACACAAGTCTATAAAAATGGAGAATAGTTGCGAAACAGCTCTTATTTACTTCCAGGCTGCTGTAGTTTCCCCCAGAAGAGCCATCTCTTGATTAATACAACCGGTGAACAGGGACAAGGAAAACAAAAACAATGAGCTGAATTAGTTTCAACTTGGGCCACTCAAGGCAAATGCACAAACGCAAGGTGCATAAAGCAGTGAAATGCAAGATGCACAGCCAGGGGCCTACAGAGTTTATAGTGCCAAAAGCAAATATATATGAGGGCCCCCCTTACCCTGTTGTCACCCTATATGTTGCCTCTCACCACCTACTTTAATAATAGCAGGTTTTCACCAACCTCTACTCTGTGGAAAAGTTTCTGTAAGAAAAGAAATATATTCTCAGTGAAGAAAAATATCCTCCACTGACTCGACCAAAAGTGACTAGAAGTGTATTTTGTCATCGTCACAGTGGAAAGAGGAGTTTCTGTCATCATTATCATCACCATCATCACCAACAGCACTAATGCTGCTGCACTAAAAGCACGTCTTGTTCCTGTAAGCACGTTGGTCTTTAGCAGCACTTTCATCCGCAGAGGTAGAATGATGTTAACTTGTCACTGCACAAAGTGAAATCTAAGTAAGATGAAATTTGTTAAATCAAGGCAGTATTTGCTAGAAATTTCATCTCGCCAGGCAGTTTTTATATCAGAGTATTTAGCTTGTTTCAAAGTTATTTTGTCCTTATTAACTTCAATAAAATATTATATCTTCTTTCTTACATTTTTTTATGTAAATATAAATAGATTTTAATATAATTTAATTTAATTTAATATAATTTAATTCTTTAAATTATATTTACCAGAATTTTATTTGCTCAACACTGATAAGTACAAAACTGCTTCGTCAAGGTCAGAATTTCTTTGTTCAGCTATTTCATTCTTTTCATCTATTCACAGATTAAGAACACAACTGTGTGTTTGTGTGTTTGATTTAAGAACAGGTCTAATAAGTCTCAATAAATAGGCAGGGTGTTAATTGTTTATTATAATATTTTCACAGTAATTTTTGAACATATTGCCATCTTACATTTTCATTATTGCCCAAGATTAATTTCTTTCTCAAAGCAAAATAATATAATTTCTAGTATGTTTACATTTTGTGAGGATTACGTGTTTTTATATTTTTATACCGTGCTTAAGATAAGCACAATATGAAAAACAATCTGGTTGGTTTATACCTCTTTCATTTCAGCTGGGTCTATTTTAAGCTTAATTATTTGCTTGATTAGATCAATTCTAGTTAATTCAAGAGTAATGATGATAATTCTTGAATTAGGAGCAATCAGCTTGTTTGTTAGCTCTGCTTTTCAGAAATTACGAAATAAACAAACCACGAAAGAAGAATCGACAAGCTACTTTTAGGTTTAATTTATGAAGTGTTTGGAATGATACTTATAGAGATTTCTAACTTTTCTAAAGCTTGAATGTTTTTTCTTGGATAAAGAAATCTTACTCAGATCAATTACTGTATCTTACTACAATGTCAGATAAATTCACCTGTTTGTGGTCTGTATCTTCTCAAATTAAGTTTTTATTCTTATATTTACATGCCTTTAGATTCATTTTAGTACCAATGTGCTTCCTCCATATTTATGGCCTGTTGGAGTGTAAGTTGGTTTGAATGTTTGGTGTGTCCACTAACACTCTGGACCAAAGCAGCTGTATAAACATCTGGCTGCACTGATATGGAATGCTGTATGAATATTTGCTGTCCTGGAAGATTGGTTACTGATGACTCTTCTGTTGGAGGGTGAGCAGAAACATTACAGTCACATTTCCATAAGTTTTGATAATTGAATAAATGCAAAGGTATTTTTAGTGACACTGTTGGCTCCTATCCAATGCCAGGCATTGATTGTCATTAAATTGATGTTCGATATGAAGGTGTCACTCATTGTGACAAATCTTTAGAGTTCCCTTCAAATCTAAGGCACATTTATGTAATTTTAGCTCATTTTGTTTTGTTTTAGGGGCCATTACTGTTTTGGTTCACTCTGAATAGCAGCAGGCAGATGTTCTCAGAAACAAAAAACCCTGATTAATCAATTATACACTTTTATACCCAGCCTCAGCAGACAGACTAAACTAATAGAACAGACCTTTACTCAAGGAGGAGACCAAAACACACTTAAAGAATAGTAAATATTGGACTTACATTAATCAAATGCTCAAACATTTGACTCCAGCTGAATGCTAATGCTTCTCTGTGTCTGCTGGCTGTGTAAATAGGAAACTGTTTTTTAACACATTCACCACGCCTGCTTTATAAAGTTATAATATGTCAAGGTTGTGTTAACAGCTTGTTCCTATGCGGCCTAATAGTGACCAACAAAAATCTACTAGGGCGAAACTGTGGTGTGAATGCTGATGTTGAAAAACTCATTGAATATTGAAAGAAGGAAGAGAATGAATGAGAAATGTTATTTAGCTGCTGAGCCTGGTCTCATTCCCTGGGCGTAAAGAAATGCTGATCATATCCAGATGAAGAACGCTGGGAGGATGATTTCACTTTAATTGCTGAAAGTGTAAGTTTTCTCTGTGCTCAGTTAAAATCTGTTTTTCTGAGGCAGACGTACGAGCATGATTTGTGACATCACAAATAGTTTGGAGGACAGTTGTGGCCCAATATTCAAACTTGAAGTCTCCTGTGTACAGCGACTGAGAATACACTATAGAGTGAAGTAGAAGACATCTTGTGTCTTGCACTTAAACGTATAAAATGAATATATATAAATATATATATATATATATTCAAGAATTGTTAATGAGCGAGAAGGAAAATGTGCCATTATATGGATTTTAATATGGTAGTTACCTCTACAGAGTTATGTTCTCACCTGTGTTAATTGGTTGGCTGGTTTGTCAGCAGGATTACATGAGAACGACCACACAGGTTCCCATGGAACTTTGTAGAAAGATGGGGTATGGACCAGCGAAGGACCCATTAAATTATGGTAATGATCTGAATAAAAGGATGGATCCAGGATTTCTTTTTCTCTTTCTTTGATATTGCTAGATGGAGCATTTTGGTCATTTTCCTTAATAATGCAAAAACTACTGAACCCATTTATGTGCTGTTCAGACTACCATTCTAGTAATACTTCTTTTCTGCAAAAAAAAAAAAAATGTTAATATGTGCCTTAATACATATGTGGAGAGCATCTCTAAGAAGCTTAATCTCCTCTTTTCTCTACCTTAGTTGTGTAATTGCAACCAGAAACTCAGTTAATACAACATTTCCCTGAATTGACCCTGAAAATAAACAACTGGTTGTCTGCATTACATATATCACAAGGCCCTGTTTGTGAACTCCAGCAAATTGCCTTTAAGTTTCCCTCTGAGTCTTTCACATAAGAAACCAAAGAATCATCCGTTTTACTTTTTAGCAGCTGTTGTTAAAATGTGTCTGGTATTATCCAGGCTGAAGAACTGCAGGCAAATACTAGGTAATTGCAGTAAATTAAAAGGCTCTGGACCATTAGTAACCAAAGAGGGATTAAAGTTTCACGGTACTGTGGTCTATATGTAACTCAGCCTGGGGAGACTTTGACCTTAGCTCCCAAATTCAGCTATAATGCTGCATGCTGTATGCTTTCACATTAAGCCATTAAAGTGATTATGAAAATGCACAGAGAGGCGAATCTTTGCTGTGTCTCATATGAAACAAGCTTATCACCCACAAACTTATGAAAAGATTGCTGCATTTGGGATGTTCTGTTAGTGAAAGTGAGTTTATCTCGGGGGAAAATGATTTATTCCGCCATGTCAGAGTGAGCTCAAAATCATGATAAATGAAAGAGGCTGCTGAAATGATATTACTCCCCTGTAGGAGATGTTTTCTCACTCAAATTGTTCTCCATTTTACTCCGGTTTAAGCCAAGGTTGTCAGCAGAAAAGTGCTGGAATATATTGGTGAATGAATAATTAAAAAACAGAGCTTCACACGTCAAGAGAGGCTGATGTGTGCATCGCTTTGAACGAGCTGTGGAGGGAATGAATAAATACATAAATTGTATGTGTGTGTGTGTGTGTCTGTATGTATGTGTGTGTGTGTGTGTGTGTGTGTGTGTGTGTGTGTGTGTGTGTGTGTGTGTGTGTGTGTGTGTGTGTGTGTGTGTGTGTGTGTGTGTGTGTGTGTGTGTTTGCACAGCACGGACGCCAACAAGCCACAGAATAGAAATAACACATAGGGTATGAAAGCGAGCTGTAATTTGAACATAAAGTGTAAACTGTCAGAAAAGCTTTTGAACTCTTAAACAGTGGCAGTCTGTTGAAGCGGAGCACTGGTGATATTGCAGATCCATCTTAACAGAGAGAATCACACAAATTAATTCTTAAGTTTTTGCGGGTTTGTTTTGACAACTTCACAACATTTCACTTACAACACCTCATTTACATTTGATGGCACGTTAACACCCGTAGTAACATTCAAAATTGTTCACTTCAGTAGCAGTGGGACATGTGATTGATCCAGTGACAACATTCACTCCTAGGACTGATATTATTGTGCTGCATTCATTTAGAGGTAACTACAGTTTAAGAGATGAAGCAGCTCCGCTAAAAACGAGCTGAACTTACTGACACTCCTCATGGCAACTTTCCTTCACTAATTGGTCACAGTTGTACTTTAGTGCAGATGGCAATCTGTTCTCTCTGCATGCAGGTCAAGGTTTCATATGTAATAACACTTTTTTTGTTTGTTTTAAAAACAAGAAAAAGGACTGTTATGGCTTCCCCTTTGAATTTCTACACAGTAAATCAAAAAATGTCAATGCTTGTAATCCAATACAGTGGTAAGGGGATTATTATACTCTATAAATGTATTTATTATGTCTTTTTCAGATTTATTTGAAACTATGATCTCAGATATGTATATATATATCTTTTATTACCATTTGCTTTCACAAAGCTCCAACTGTTAAGCAGCAAAATGCTTATCTTTGTTCATCAGCTGCTAGTCACTGAGTGTGTGTTAAAGTGGGTTTTAGAGCTCTTTGAAAATGAGCTGGTAAGAGTTAACCAACACAGAGACAATGTGGGCCAAAACAACTGAACAATAAGCTCCATACAGATGAAGAGAGGTGCAGATACAGATATAGGTTCATCGGTATGAACAACCCCTTTCACAGTGATGTATTGCTTTGATATAATATTGCCTACAGCCCCTTTAAAATAATAGAGTTTAAAATGTTCCTGTCCTCCAAGACGAAGTTAGGATGGATGCTACGCAGGTTTAGCTCACCTCTTTTAGAACTCCCTTAAGATTTGTCTCATTTAATCTACTCTTTGACCCACTTTCAGTGAGCTTAGTGCTGACAACAAAAAAGAGCAACATGACACCTCATACACAGCAACTCTATCCAACAAAGACGCTGATACTTGTGATTCATTCTGATTCCACCTTGTTTGAACAGACATCTGGTGTACAACAAAGTCAAGGCCAGGGGACTGTCTCTTACAATGTAGCATTCCTGTCACTCACCCACATCTGCATGAGTTCCTCCCCCTAAGGACCCACCTCCTTCCATTAAGCTGAATAAATAGGTGCCAATCAGGCAATTGAGGTCTTGACTCCACACAGAGCACAATAAGTGTTTCTGTCCACTATGTCATGGTGAAATCTTGCTGGAGAAAGACAGGGGGATTCACTTCACACTTAACACATTGTAAGAGCAACAAGCAGAAGCACTCGCAGTCTTTGCAGAAGGTGATTTGGGTGTCTCTGTTATTTTCAGGGTCAGAAGGTGAAAGTACTGAGATAGGCAGACAGAGGAGAAGCTGCATAGCTGCTACAGCTGGAAGCAAAATTATTCATCCTCCACTGCATATTAGGTTCACTGGCAAAATATACTATTTATCAGCTATAATAACCAGTTCACACGAGGAGAGTTTAAATGGCTCAGTACAACAGTTTGGAAGTATTTCCAAATATAACACAAAATGCTATACTTTTAATGACTACTGCAGCCTCAAAATGATTCATCCCCTTAATGATATGAGTCTCTGGTTCTTTGTAGGAACACTTTTGCTGATATGATGCTGCAAATGTGATGCATAACCCAAAAGCAGCTTCTGGCAGTGTTCCTGAGGAATCTTAACCCATTCCTCATGGCAAAGACCTCCAGTTCTGAAATATTCCTGAGTTTACATGCTGCAACCACCTTTTTGAAATCCCACCAGATTTTCTATGGGATTCAAGTCAGGTGACTGTGACAGACACTCTACAATGTTCCAGGACTTCTTCTGAAACCAAACCTTGGTGGCCTGCTTGGGATCATTGCTCTTTTGGAACATCCAATGACGTCCAAGCTTCAGCTTCCTCACAGATGGCGAGACATCGAGCCAACGCCATGCTCGCCTGCAGGTAAGGTGTTCATTTCTGAATATGCTTAATTCTTCCTCTTACAGGCATAACGCTGATCCATAGGCCCGAAAAGTTAAAACTACAGTTGTTGTTTTTTCATGGCTCGACAGAACAGCATCCCAAAATTTCTGTCTTATCTAGATGGTTTTGAGTTACGGGGGTTGACTTTTCTTGTCCTTTTGGGTCAGCAGTGGTGAACGTCTTGGAGTTCAGACATGGAGCCCTTGTAAATTTAGGCCCTTTAAGAAAAAGCGTTGGGACTCTACTGCTAAAGTAAGTCGATGAATGTTGGCACAGTGGTTTAACAACATCTGATTTGCAAGAGTGTGCTTTTATGAGGGATGCTATTCAGGGGGTTGAATCATTCTAAGACTATACAGTAGTCAGTAAAAGTAGCATTTTCTGTTCATTTTGGGAGAAAAAAACTTTAAGCCTCCTGTACTGAGCTATTTAAACAGCCGATAAATAGTGTATGTTGCCAATAAACCTAATATACAATGGGGGTTGAATAATTTTGCTTCAAAATGTTCATTTCCCAAACAAAGGCAACAGCAATAAGTGTTCTTTTGAAAATGCTTGATATGTTTTGGTTTGGTGGTCATTCCCTTCTAAAATGAGGCATGTGAACGCGTTATGTTAAGGTGCAAGCAAAACCCTTGAAAAAAATTTTTTATGGTCTGCCAACCACTTTTTTAAGGTTTAGTTAAGTTGAGTAAGAAATGGGATATTTGGGAATGATTGTGCCAGCAGTGTTAAAGCAGGATGGAACTGTGGACTGTCAAAGTTAAAGGTTTTGGCCAATGCTGTCATTTTTCTGCTGAGGACAGTAATCAAGTCTCTAATGACTAGTTTTAAATGAATTTTTATGGACAGATAAAAGTCCAAATTAATGTGCATTTCCACCCGCTACTACTATGGAAAAGGAGCTGGATGCAGTTGGTGGCACTAATTCTCCAATCAGTTGTCATCTACAGTTCACACAAATCTGATGGGTTTTTTCTGCAGATATAGTGTTTCTTCTCAGTGAAGTGATGTTTAAGTCACATATTTTACATACACAATTCTTTAGTCACTATTCCCTTTGCATTTTGCTTTACCAGCCTACATGGTGGTGTAGTGGTGAGCACTGTTGCCTCACAGCAAAAAGGTCCTGGGTTTAAATCCACCTGAGGACCTGGGACTTTTTTGTGTGGAGTTTACATGTTCTCCCCGTGTCTGCATGGGTTCCCTCCGGGTTCTCCGGCTTCCTCCCACCACCAAAATACATGTAGTATAGGTGAATTAGTTACTCTAAGTTGACCGTAGGTGTAAATTGTGCGAGACAGACCTTCATAGCAAGGTGACCGAATGAAATCATCCAAGGAAGTTTGATGCCCTGTCGACTGGCCCCTGGTCTGCTTGGTTCTTAATTCATGAAAACCCCTGCTGAGCTCTTCCCTTCCACGAGTGGCTGAGAGTGCTCGCCGAGCTACAAGAGCAACAATGATTAATGTGGTTATAAAACCAGTCGGCCAACTTTCAAGTGTTACACTAGATCTAGAGAGGGAGCTCCACCAAGTGCACTGAAGCGACACAAAACTTGGAGCTGTGAGAAGTGCATCGGAAACAAATCTCTCATCAGACTTTGATGTACTTTCACTTGACACAAAAAAAACTTTCCTCTGTAATCTTACCCGGCACTGAAATCCTTATTGCCTCTGAAATGTCAAGCTGTATGAGGTAATATTTGCTGCTCATCATACACTGAATCTGTTCCTCAGCTAGTTTCATATTAGACGTTTAATTGGGATGTTCGTTTTACAGGGGCAATAACTTGAATTTTACTGTCTCATGACACAATATGGCTATAATATATTTGTGTGGGGTAGATAGGGTTTTGGCTCATTCATTCCCAATGGTGCTGAGAGCTACTCCTTCTTCATCACATACTGGAGGAAGACTACTACCCTCAACCTCATTTCTAACAAGCCAAAAATGGGCTGTATTCTTTTAAGGTATGGAGGCTTGAATAGCAAACAAATAATGTGTAAGAGCATACTAATATTATAGTATGTGTGGTGCTTATTTGTTTCAACTGCATGCCATTGTATGCCTGATGGTTGCTGACCCTCTCTGGACAGGATTCTTTGGCCTCGCCCTACAGAAGCCTGGAGGCTGATATCGGAAGGTCAAGGAGACTCAGCTTACCAGGAGTGTTTTCCCACTCTTTATGAAGTTGTGGCCATCCTTCTCTTTCCTCTAGCTTCACACCAGTTTGGTTTTGCCGTATTTGGTTTGGTTAATTTTGTCATGAAGAAAAGTAAATCTGCTCTAACTCTTGTTCTTCAATCCTTTGTCCAACCTTGTGCTGGATGTGACACTGGCTCTACATCCCATGTTGTTAATACTATACTAATACTAGTCTGTAAAAAATAAATGAGTTTATGAATGATAAGGTCAGTAAAAACTAAAACAGTATGTCCATGAGTACCCACAAGTGGCAATAATCAATATTCATATAGTGACAGTGCTACAAAACTATAGCTATAACTATAAACTGTTATCTGATTCTGCAGCTGCCCTCAGCATGAAGAAGCTTTGTAATGAGTTTCATTTCACCGTTTGGCTGTCTAGGAACAACTCTACTGTCTTGGTTCACAGTCACTGCTCTTAGAGTCATAGTCCAGGCAGGCAGATGTAACTGATCATAACCTGCTCAGCACCAAACAGGAGACAGACACGGTTGGTACCTACAGTAGCTGGTGAACATGATGGAACATTTAGAGGCTAATGAGCCAAACATTTCTTGAAGGAGTTGGTAGAGACCAAACACTAGCAAAAAGGGAGTGAAATTTGGACTTGCATGAATCAGGTGGCCAAAGAGGCCCAAATGAATGAAAATCTTGTTTCATAGCCTCTGGGTGTGTAAATGACAATATCAACTTAATATATGGCAATGTTGTGTTCTTATCTAGTTTCTGCTGCCAAAAGAGAGTGACTGGTTTCAGGTTTAAGAATATAGTTACATTTTCAAGTTATGTTTAGTTCTTAGCAAAGATATTCTAGCATCAGCCATAATTTGGCCCAGATTTGTCCCCTAGAAAATAATGAAAATAGAAGCAATGCCGCCCACAACAAGTTGTGTACATGCATACATTAAGAAAATCTCTATTATTCATTAATTTCACCTGAACTCAGAGGGGTAAATGTTCCAGGGCAGGTAGTTACCAGCTGGGCATACAGTAGTGCCCTGTATACCCACCTACTGTATTAACTGTAATGGAGACAGTATATGTAATTTTAATGTTACTCTACCCTCAAGCCATGTCCATACTACTAAGAATATATGTACATTTGAAAAGTGGAAGGTTTTCCAGTATTATGTTGAATGTCAGGGGTCTTCTATTCCCAGAGAAACTCCACAGCAGGAGAAAAAAAAAATGTCTTCCTGTTTCAGTCGAACAGCAGTTGGCAAACAGTGACAACAAAACAACAGGAAAATGTTGCATCTGGTAAACATGTTCTATTTAGACTACATGACAGCGAGCCAGAAATCCGCAAAGGTGAGAGAAAAAAAACATATCAAAGGCAGTTGCTTACGAGAATGTGCAAAGAGGACGTGGTATGGTGTCCTGGTTAAATGATCAAACACACACCTCATATGATAATAGGGTTCTAGTTGTGTCTCAGTTCAAGAGCGTGGATCCTCCAGAGGCTGCAGCTCATGTGGGTCCTGCATGCAGAACATCTGAAACTTATACCAACTCTGTGTCTGTGCATTCAGGTGATCCTCTGTACCTTCACAGTTCATCACATGAATCTGGAGGTGTTACTTTAACAGGTCCTGCACACATGTTAGGACGATGGGAATTATGTCTATGACAATAATGAAAACTTGAGGGAAAATACAACACAAATGAAAAAAAATCATCTTATGATTCCTTAAAATACCTGCACTGCAATGATCAACAAGTCAATAGTTGTCCCGTTTATCACCAGACTGAGCTTTGTTCTATTTTTCCCAGCATGCAGGCCTTGAGAACTGGGACAATGAAGCTCTTACCATGAGGTAAAACGATTGACTTTCAGCTTTAATTTATGGGTGTTTACATCCAAATATGATGAAATGTGTAGAAGTTGTTGCCCTTTAATATAGGAGTCCAAAACTGTTCACTCATCAGATGTAAACTCCTTAAAGCGAAGGTCGAGACTTTAAATCATTGTCATTGTTTCATTTTAAATCCAATGTGCTGAGCCACAACAATGAAGAACATAATGTATCACTGTCCTCATAGACACTGTGGATGCTGAGAGCTTAAAGTTGAGTTTCATTTAACGGTGGTGTCTTTGATTAGACTGAGATTTAATTAATGAAAATGTTAGCACAAATCCTCGCTCTGTTCTTTTGTCTGTTTATCCTTTTGTGTCTGCTATCACCGCAGGAAAACACCAGCACCGTTGATGCATTTGCCATATTCTTTTATAGCCCCAGTTATATTGATGTGCCCCCCCCCCACACACACACACCCTCATCTCTCGTTCTTACCTCTATCCCTGATGTATTACATAGACAATAATTTGTTCAGAAACAAAGGGTCAGCAGAAAGGCTTCTGTTATGGATTAAGCAATTTTTTAGTTCAAGTTATCTGTGGTTCAAATAAAACAGGATGTTATATAAGGAGGCAGCTCACTTTGTAAGCAAAACTTAGATGCTGTTTTCCTGCTTCTCATTCATGCAGCTTGTGCTTCTGAATTCATTAGGCTGTGCAGGTTTATTGTCTGTAGAAAGCAGCAGTAACACACTGGTATAAAGATGAACACGGAGCCTCTTTGCTTGTCAACTAATGCCAACTAATCTGTTTGAACAGAGTCTGTCATTGCTGTACATATTGGATTCACAGGGGCCAGTCTTGACAGTGACATATGAGGCCTGGTTGGGTTTTGTCTGTGTGTGTCTGTGTGTGTGTGTGTGTAGAGCAGGGATAAATGGGAGGTGAGCCACATTAGTCTGTACTAGATGCCACTCCTATCCTCTGTGTCTCTGCTCTCCATTCCTGGCAAGCACACTGAGGGGATGTTAGAGAGCCTGTCTTCAAAGGGTTTTTTGTTAGCACCTACTCCCCAGTACATCAGAGAGTCTATCAATTGTAATTTAAGCAACAGCTATGTTTGTTAACTAGTGCAAAAGACTACACCGCAACTCCAATAGTTAACCATGGGATCCGTGCACAGCTGCACCTGATGTCATGTTAAAGAAATCTGGGCGTCGAACACAAGCCCCTCACATCCATTAGTTTGTCAAATTGTTTTTGACTGGCTTTGATTTTTGCTTTTATCCTCGTCTGTCGCTCTGTCAGAGAAAGCCTAGGCTGTTATCATGCAGTGGAAATTGAAATCAGTTCTTCGCCCACAGTGCAATTGCATAGGAGGCTCTTTGAGTGGGGCATAGAAAAGAACACTCTTTATCAATAGTAAGTAGGTTTCAAGGACAAGTCCAATAATACTTGAGCAGCACATTAAGAATACTATGACTAAATTAATGCACAGAGGGGGTTTTTTATCACTTTTCTACTTAATTTGAATGTGATTTTTATTTTTTTACTTGAATATGAGTTGTTCTGAGTGCCATGTTTAAGAGTTTTGGGATATAAATTGTTTCAGGAAAAGCATATTTGTACAGTGTTTTTATAAGCACAGCACTGGAGTCTGGACAGATCTGACATAGCATATAGGTTCTATTACTGCCTTGTTTCTGAGCTTTGCATCGAGTATCATATTTTGTGAGCAGAGTTCTCCATGTAATGCTTTGTGATTTCACTTCCTATTTTCTTTACTTGTCATCTGTTTTGTCCCTGGTCAGCACAGTGGGTAGCGCTGTTGCCTCACGGCAAGAAGGTCCTGGGTTCAAATCCACCTGCGACTTTTCTGTGTGGAGTTTGCATGTTCTCCCCGTGTCTGCGTGGGTTCCCTCCGGGTTCTCCGGCTTCCTCCCACCACCAGAAACAATATAATATAGGTGGATTGGTGACTCTAAATTGACCATATGTGTGAATGTGAGTGTGAATGGTTGTTTGTCTTTCTATGTGTGGCTCTGTGATGAACTGGCGACTTGTCCAGGGTGAACCCCGCCTCCCGCCCAATGTCAGCTGGGATAGGCTCCAGCCCCCTTGCGACCCTACACAGGATAAGCGGTTACAGAATATGAATGACTGAATGAATGTTTTGTCCCTTTGGTTCCCCTGTCTCTGTTTTAGTCTCTGTTTTCAGTTCTGATCGATCACTCTCCCCCTGTGCTCATGCATTCCCTGTCAATGTTAGTTTATTGTTGCATCTTTCTTGTGTCCTCCTCTTTAAATTTTCCTTCTCCATTCTTCTCTCCACTGTGAGTGTCTAATGATTTCCACCTGCCTCCTACTGTCTCCTCCTCTCTGTGCCACCTGTTTGTCATTGTCTCGTCACTCAGTGTATTTAGTCTGTGTTATTCCTCCTGTTTACTGTCAGTCTGTTGTTGATGTCTCATCACTTGTGCAAGGCTCTGTTCCAAATGATTCCCAATGTCCTTCATGTGTTGTTTGTTTGTTTTCCTTTTTGTTTGTTTTTTTTACTTTCCCCTTGTCTCACATTTTGGTTAATAACCTTTGAATTAGATTTTCTATTATCGTACATGTTCAGCTTATGAACTTTGATTTCACCATTCTATTCATGGACATTGTTTGGTTGAAAGTTGAATTATTTTTTGTCATTAAACCACCTAGCCCTGCCTCTCCTCTCTGTTATTCGTGTCTGCACCTGGGTCCTCGACTCAAACGGCCTTGAAACATAACAGCAATAATGGTGGCTGACGATCCCAGATCTTGACCTGAGGCCTCAACAATCTGGCTCAGCAGATTGTACAGTCATGTTCATCGCCAGGGCGAAGAAGATGACTGAGACAGTGCAGCCTGTGATGATGTCAACCTCCAACCTGTACCAGACTGATGTTATTGAGCCTGTAGAGACTCTCACACCGAAATCATTGTAATAATCCATGGGCAGTCTCAGATACAGTACCTTCTGGAACATGGTGCCTCTTCAAAGCGTTCTCAAGAACTCTCTGGGGTATGATAGAGGGTATGATTTGTCAAGTCAAACAACAGAATCGTCAGGGTGTCCTCGTTCTCTCTGGCCTCCCTCAGAAGCTGTGTGATGACTCCTGTGTGACTCCTCCAGCTTGACTCCTCCAGCTTGGTACCATTAGAATGCCACCCTTCTGGACAGAGGTGTCATCGAAATTGTTTCTTAGAAGTATTCTGTCTGGCACTTTTCCACGACGCTGAAGAATTTCACTCTCCATTTGCGGACCTCCATTACTTGGGCCACTTTGCGTCTCTTCCAAACTACCTTGAGGATTCCACACAGCCATCTGAGAAGTTGAGACAGCATTTCTAGACGTTGTAGAGAGTATCTCTTGGAGAAGGAGCTGAGCCAGCTCTCGCTCTTGCCAAACATCCTTAAAAAGTGGCTCTTGGTGGTCGATGGTCTCTGTTGGTTCTGTGGAGGTAAAATAAGGGCATCGCAGTCTCCCTGGTCAACTTCTCTGTTTGGGTCACTGAAGGTGTGTTGAAGATGGTTCGTCTGTTCTTTTGTGCCGGACACTTCACCATTTCTTTTCTAACCCAGCAGCTGTCTTGTGAACTGAAAGGGATTGCTGGTGCATGTTGCTCTTTTCTGTACTCTTTCCCTTCTGCACCTCCGATGTTGCTCCACTCCTCTTAGGGTTTGGAGCCTTTTGCTCAGTATCACATGCAGCTCCTCCAGTGGTGCCCTCAAACCATGGTTTGCCTATTTATGTTGTTGCTTGAGGCCCTTAAATTCAGAATATATGGATTTTCTTTGCTCTGCTGCTTTTGACTTATGGCTATTTGCTTCTCTTCTTCATCTATCTGCTGCCACAGTCATGATCACTGTTGTCATTGTCTGCAGTCTGCTCTCCACATCAACTTTGGCCATTGTATTCAGCACAATGTGTGTATCCTCATCAAACCATTGCCCCTCTAATGTTCAGCAGGCTTTAGTTAATCTAATCTGTGCAGTCTGAGATGGGGTGGTAGCTTGTACAGCTTTCATCACACAGAGGCTCCTGGCACTGTGGGGTTCTTCCTGACCCTGCTCTTCCTTCGTCTCACCACATTGGGAATCTGCACATTGGGTGTTCTCTATTGCTCTTTATTATCTCGACTTTTCAAGTCTTGCTGATCCTCACACATTTTGAAGCAGATGCACTCTATACTTGTTGTTTTGTCCATCGTAGCCTAATTTTCGTCTGTCTGGGAATCTTCTGTCACACAATCACAAAATCTCCATGCAGAGTCTAAACAGCAACACTTTCTGGCTAGACTTAATTATGACATATCATCTGTCGTAATTCACAATTAAATTTACTTCATTCAGTCCTCATTGAACTGGCTTCACTTCATCCAGCTAGCAACAATGAAAGGTAATAATACATCTGTATAAAACAATCTATTGGTGTAATCATGTGTCAGTGTCAGTCAAGTTAAGTAATTATGTGTGTGTGTGTGTGTGTGTGTGTGTGTGTGAGAGAGAGACAGAGAGATTGAAAGACAAAGAAAAAGAATGTGTTTGTGTATATCTTTATTTTTATTTTCTATTTAAATGATCTGACACTGTGAAGCTGGGTGATTTATGGAAAGAAAATGTAGCCTAATAACAGTATTTTAGTCAAAACCTCATGGCTGAGTGAGGACATTTTACCGAGGTACAGAGGTTGGAAGAAAATTTCTTTCGGTAGCTTACAGAGCTTTCCCTATTGCTTACCCGCCTTGTATTCCAGAATGATGTTGGCCTACTGAGGATTTTCCTTCATCTCAAGTCGGCACACTTTCCTCCGTTGATACTTGTGCTCGTTAAAAGTTCATTATCTGTACTGGGTACTCATCTCAACCCTAGTTCTACTGAAGTTAGCAATGAGGCAACCTATTTTCCTCATATTTTATGGAAACACTCTTTGTTTTATTGAACAGGGGTCAAATATGGGACATTAAAATACAAAAGCATGTGATATGTGTCTGTGTAAGGATGTCTGAAAATTTTGAAAGTCTTTTTAGGCGGAAATTTTAAAATAATAAAATAAAATAGTTATTTCCTGTTCTTCATCAGTCACGTCAAACTGCTCTAAAGTTAATCAGATTTTTATTTGCATTACTTAAAACTCATAATAAACCAACATGCATACACAAAAGACATACATGTCTGTGTGTGCAGGATTTTAAGTGAATTTTGTACACAGGTGAGCACAGGCATCAAAACCGAGCAATACATCCAAAACACTTGGAATACCGGCTGGAATGTGAGACACAGAGTTACAACAACAAACTGGCACAAAAGGGAAGGAACACACATACTGAATACTTAGTGAGGAGGTCAAACAAGACAAGAGTGGCAAAACCCACTGAGGGCAGGAAGTTTGAAATGAGAAGACAGGTGAGTGACAAAATAAAACAGAAACAAGGAACAAAGAATTAACTGAACACATACTTGACAAGATAGCAGCCTTTAAGCTAATCAAAACTAATCTAATCTAGCCTGTAAATATCAATTTTGCCATGTCCGAAAATGAGAACGTACTCCGTATTTCTTCATGCCTTAATTGCTTCACTGAAACAATATAATGGAGCTGGTATTAGAGGAAACAAGTGAACAGACAATTAAATCACTACGCGCTTCTAAAATATCCTCCATGAGTCATTACATTACAGCAACAGTGATTTCAATGTAAATCTCCATGCTTAGATTGACTGGGTTTATCTCACCATCTCCAGACTTAGGGACACCAGGGGCTGCATGGTGCAATAACAAATATCCTAACTTGTAAAGTATGTGTTTATTCTCTGAATCAAGCCTCTTCCCCTCACCACTAACCCACTTCCTGAAATAGATCCGCTCCATTCACTCTCTGAAGTCTTCCAAAGAGAAAAAGCGCTCCTGGCTGCCCATGTCCTACATAATGTAATTATGTAAACCAAACCAAGAGAAAGAACCCGCATACCACATAATCTACCACGCAATCAATGGCAGATAATCATTGAGAGAGCTATAGATGCACAGAGATGTATCGAAACATGTCATAATTATGGTTGAATACGGTGCCGCTGCTCTTACCTAAAGGATATGTACTCTCTGAAACACAATTAGCCTGAGTTCTGTTAACATTAAAAAAATGGGTTTTTATTGTTAAATGGATTCAAGAGATCTTCACATACCAAGAGCAGCATTTACAGCCCTCCATTGTGTCGTCTCTGACAGAAGATTGCTTTCTCAAGACCAAAATGACAATGGCTATTTTCTTCCTGTTCAACAAACCATTTGCTGTTTCAATCTGCATGAAATAGTCCTTGAAAGCCTTGCTCATCACTCTGTGGTATAGGCACTGCACTGCTAAAATCTATTTTAGAGTGCAGGTATGAAAGTGTAAAAGGCACTAGAAGAGCTGAGGAGGAGAGACCTCAGGTAGGGATAGAGAAGACATAGCTTTATGGCGGAAGAACGGCTTTGCATGTCTTATCTATATTGCGGCATGTCTGTAACACAGCTCATTGGTCCAGCCGTTAAAAGGAACTGTGATGCTTCCATTGATTATATTTCCTCACTTGGGGACTACTTGTGCCATTACAGCATTCAGCACTCAATTGCCTTCTCTGTTTCTTCTTCTTTTTTTTAAGTGCTATGTTACACAGAAACACACATACACACACACAGACACACACAAACCTAGAACCCCAACATCATAGTCTATTGGTGCCATCAAAGCCAGGGGGCATTTTCCTGTGCTACACCTGTCAGGTCATTGAAGACACCCAAAAAGTGATGCGAAAACTTTTTCTCACTACTGAGCCCTCTTTTTGACACATTGCATGTTCACATAACAGATGATGTCAGAGCATCGCCTCCTTTACAGTCACACTGTGCAGCTCCTTTTTGGTATTATTTCACAAGATGTGTTTTTATGTCAGAGTGAGGAAGGGATCTAAATGACATAATATACTGTATACATGCTGTACTGCGTGCAGGAGCATTCACCACAGTTCCTCTTATGCCCATTCAGCACTGTTTCCAAGAAAACCAACTGGATTTAAGTGACAAGAGAATTCTCCCTACTTCTCTCCTCCTGGGTTCTTACAGTCGCTTCATGTCAAATCTCAGGCGGGAGCCATTGTTGATTTTAAAACCTTAGTTTGAATAAGAAGAAATACGGGATTTCAAAGGAGTCATTATCTTTCCAGCTATATTCATGAATCACACTTTATTGCTTAGGGCACTTCTCAATCAGAAAATGGCAAACCTAGAACTGGTACGACCCTGAACCTCCTTGCCTTGAGCAATGGATGGATAGAGTTAAAGAAATATTTGAAATGGAAATCATGACTTTCTCACTGAGATCTAGAGGAACAGCTTCATCCAAAAAATGGCAGAAATGGACCACCTACATTACAGAGGAAGAGAATGCTGCCTTCCTGGAACTTTCTTGATAATGGTTGATAAAGGACATCTGATGTATCTGCTCTCTTTCTATTTATATTTATGTGGCACACTGTTTTCTTTTTCTTCTTTTCTCTTGTTGTTTGTGTTATAGAAATGTTAAAGTTGAAATAATAGTTTAAAAAATATCTAAACATGATGGCAGGAAAATAAGCAGCAGTTCAATCTGATTTTCAGACTGGAGATACACAATAATAACTTGTAGTGAGAATCTTTGGCAGTTCTGATTCTTGGTGTTTCAATTTGAGAATTAATTCTGAGTTCAAAATCAATTCAGTAATGAGTGAAGAGTGCACTATGTGTGTTTATGGTCTGCAGAATTAAAAAGATTTATTAAAAATGCTTTGCGGCACATTGTGTCCACACAAGTGATTTCATTTATTCTGTGAGATGATCTTCTCAGGTCTGTGTTGTGTATGAACTGTTTGACTAACATTCCTCTGACTCTACTGTCAGCTTTGTTGCACCAACTTCAACACAGAGAACATAGCATAAAGCCTAAGCAGGGACAGAGATTGCAAATTACCCATTGGCTAGAAATCTTGTGTGCAACACATATGTATCTTGTAATTGTTACTAGCTACAATGTTCCTTGCATTTGTCCCTGACAAATAAATGAATAAATAAATGAATAAATAAATATATACAGAGGTCTAATCAGCCAAAATAACTGAAAACACCAGGACCTTAAAGCTAACTGCTCTAGACAAAAAAAACCTCATCTAAACCTGATCAGAATATTTTTAGCTATTATAAAATTTAACCAAATCCTTTTCAAAAGAAGAGAGCTAGTGCAGGGGTCATCCAATTAGCGGATCGTGGGCAAAATCCAGACTGCAAGAGACTTCTATCTGGACCGCTAAGCCTTTTGACATAAAAACATTTTTAAAAAGAGTATATAGATAACCTATTTTTAACAAGAAGAGCTGAAGTACTAGAGGATGCACAGTCACAGCTCGATACCTGGCCATAAAAGAAATGCAATTGCAGAGTGGAATCAACCTGAAAAATGTTGTGTCCCTCCATGATAGGAAAAGAAGAAGAATAGAAGAAGAAGAATAAAGGAGCGGTGACTTGAATGAAAGAAGACAACCCAGACCTTTTCTCATACCACTGTGTTATCCATCACACTGTTCTGTGTTCCACTCTTACAGAAGAGTAGCCGAGCTTTAATACAGTGATGAAACTTGTCAACTTCCTCAGCACGACCTCATCTCATCAGCATCACAAGCAGGAAGGACTAGAGCCCATTTTTCCCTCTGAATTTTGGAAGAAGAGACAATTTGTGTGGATGAACATTTGAATGCGAGTTGTGACATTTGATTCATTTTTTAAGAAAAGCAGTTTGTGCTTCAACCTTTAAGTGATTGTTAATCTCAGTTCAGCCTAAAAGAGCACTTTATTCTCCTTTGAGGATTTTATGTTTAGATGGACTGAAATGATTTTTTTTATGGTGCAAAATTAAAAATGTTGAATGAATTTATTGTATTGTGTATTAAGTGTTTTTGTTCAAGAAAACTGTAAACTAAGAGCCTTTATTTGTAGGTATGTAACTGCTTGGACCACAGCAGGGGACGAGGATTCACTAACGGGACCTCTTGCCATTTTAATTGAATACTTCTGATCTAGTGTATGCATGCATGCACTGTGCATACACTGTGTGGGTGCTTCACATTTGTAGAATATGCATGAATCATTATTTGTGCATAAATCATGTGCAGCACCCCTGATAATCACAAACAAATCGCTCACATAAGGGGTTCACATAGATTGAGTATTTGATTAACAGGTCTCCCAGTGTAGGTCTTGGTGAGGCTGCGCCTTCCCGATCTTTTTGTCTATGGTGTTAAACCAAAATCATCTAGTTCCAATGTAAATACCCAAAGGTAAAAAGGTAGCACAAACAAAACTTCAAGATAAATTGACTAATCTCAATTTCCCCACTTTTATTCCTGCCAAGTCAACTTGGCCGGACTCTCAGTTTGTCACATTATTTAAGCATTAATTTCACTTATAGCCACTGCATTGTGTTATGTACTTTGCATTTGGCACCCACTATTAATTTTGCATGAAGGTACCAGTCTTTCACCAGTAAAAACGTCTTAGTTGCATTGGTAAAAGACAGTGAAAATGAGTCAGGAGTAGCCAGTACCCTTTTGCAGAGGACAGAATTGGGGCATCAGCATCACACTGTGTGGATATCAAAACGTGTATGGCTAAAACAAAATGTTTTTGCTCATCGAGCGCATTCATCCGACCTAATTATGTCACCCAGTCAGACAGTCGACTGTATTTCCTCATTAGAACTGCTGTCCTGACGTGGCCTTTGCCTCTATGACTAGAGGCCATGTTGTGGATTGGAAATGGGTGAAGTGGCAGCTCTCCCAGCTCAGAAGAACTGGGTGATGGCAAAGGATGCAGCAATTAATATTTTAACAATAGATTCTCTGTGGCCTGGGATTGACTGATTAAACTGCTACTTGTCAGGGCCGTTATCTCGAAAACTGCCATATGGGAAGGAATTGAAAATGCTCATTTCATGAAAGGAATTCATTTTCATTGCTCACTTTTTTATTCTCTGTAAAATTGGAGAATATGGAAATGAATATAAATAAGAGTGAGAGACTACAAGTCAAAGTTATTGGACACCTTAGAAGGTAACGGCCTTTTCCAACTTAAAGTTGTTTGAAGTTAAACTGATTCAGATAATGAGTTGATGCCCTGACCTTCAGTTAATACTTAATGCCATATTTATTACCTCTTAATTTTTAATAAATAGCCAGCTTTAATTATAAGTAAAAGTTGAGAAAGGACAGTTTGCTCCTGACCTCAGAAACAGTAGTTTGACACCCCACCCCCACCCCCAACCCCCCCAAAAAATGGTGTTGATGGTGGTAAGATCAACAAAGCATGTAGTCCTAGTGACTTGGTTTCCATACTGTAACCACTGAGGTGTCCTATAGATAGGAGAAGGCAGGTTTTACCAGTTGCGTACTTTGGTTATGGGGACTGGATGTATCTACCACACCAACTCTTACCTCTCAAAGAGGTGTTGTGTCATGGTCTGAAACAATTTGCAAGGTGTCTATAACATTTGGAAGGTGCCCATATCTACCACCCTGATCTTCACCCAATAGACATTGTTCTGGGCTCTATGCTTTCCAGTTCTAGCAATTACTTTGCAACACAGTATTAATGCACAGCAGGACTCCAAGTACAGCATATCAGGTTGCGCAATATTCTTGCTCCTGTTTCTGTATACCCTAATCTCTGGCCGCATTAAAGCAACTGTACTTGCAGCTGAGTGTGATGGAATTGGGATAAAGTCCAAATCCTGTCAAATAGATTGGTATCCATAGATGCTCAGTTAATAGCTGCCTTAAACCTGTAATACCTTCACTCTTCCTTTGGAGAAAGTCACATAAATTGTCTTTAGTGAAACAGAAATGGACAAAACAAATTCTCTCTGCAGTACATATAAGTTTCCCGGATAGTTTCAGGAGATCAGAGAGGAGCAGAGCAGTGTCTCATTAGGAGCAGCTATCCAGGGTGGTTTTAGGTGTCACAGAGGGGGAGATGACCACATGTCAGAAGAAGAAGAAGGAGAAATCATGCTATTATGTTGCCATGACAAATGTAGCAATTTGAAAGTTTCACTGTTATTTCCCATAATTTAGGCCTTAATGGCACCTCTATACCGACACTGTTGACTCTATCTCAAAAGCCTATGTGAGCACAAGACAGCCATATACTGTAGCATCCCTGATTCACATGCAGGGAAGTAAAGCTCATTATTTTGCCATCCATGATGTTCCGTGAGGCGGCATGTTGGACTTAGATCCTGTCAGAAAGTTGTGGGGCTCATTTGAAGTTTGCCTTTGTTTTCACTCTTCTCCTGTAGCGCTAACGCTTCAGTGGCATGTTGACGGATTTATCTGTAGGATTGGAGGCTGATGAGGCGCACCTCAGCGTGTTTAGATTTCCTGATTAGTTGACACAAAATAGTGAAATTGTGGCATGTGGTGAAAACAGCACACGCTGTGATGGAAAATGCACCTGTACAGGTTGACTGGAATTCATGCAGGCGCTACCCCTCTCTCTCTCTCTCTCTCTCTCTCTCTCTCTCTCTCTCGTTTCATTATAACTTCTGTAGCCTTCATGGTCTGTCATGAAATATTATTACCACATTACAAGTTTTAAAAAAACATTATAAAGTAGCATATTTGGCTAAAAGTAATAATGATTGATCTTTTTTCTGTAAAGGTCATTTGAAGCTTGAAGATTTTTTAAGATAGAGAAGAGTTTTAATAATATCAATATCTTCAGCCACAGCTTTCAACAACATCTCGTGGATTGTTTTGCTCTGTCGTCATAGAGATAGCTCACCTCTTGTCATCATGTGACCTTCACTGGTATCATTTTTGGTGTAATTGCAATCTTTTTTACTGAATATGAAAAAATATTAATACCAAAAAAAACAATTATTGAAATTCAAAGTTAGTCTCAGTATTTGTATTTTTCATTTTGTTTAGTTCATATTGTGTCTAAAATGTGGATATATCCTAAATAAATTAGTGTTTGATGACATTACAGTCATGGGTAATGGTGAACCACATTGTGACTGACACAGCAAACCTTGTTTGTGTCTGGGTGCTTTGGGCAAAATACATGTGGTGGGGGGTTCTCAGTAAGGGCCTATAGCTCACTCTACCATATCTGTTTCACCCATAACAGATAAGCGAGCTTACCACCATTAAAAAGTCACAGTGGATGCATTTTTTATGTTGTATTCCCATAGCAAACACACATAAATGTGCAACAAGTTGCATCTTTGATTTTCCACATGTCTGGCAGGGTGTGACTCATGAGTGTCAGACATTTATCAAAGCTTAGGGGAGCAGCAATCAAACAAAATCCATGCAGCCACCATACTGAAACCAAGAGCAGTTTGTTTGGTACCTCTGGAATGACTAATAGTCTCATTACTCCAAGCAGTCTAAGCCACTGATCAGTCATTCCACTCTGTCCTCAGTCGCAGCATCACCCTTTTCCTTGCAAACAGATATTTCTCATTGGAGGGCTCATGAGGGTATATCTATGTGCAGTATGAGTCGAAGGCTTTGAGTTTCCATGTTCTCTTCCTTTCTCTCTATCTATGTAGGGCAGCCTGTGGATCAGCTGACATCCCCATCCTCCCACATGCCCACACAATCTTGTTAAAGCATGCAGTTAATCTTTAGAGAAAAATGACTCTCTTCACAAGCAAGCAGCTCTTTCATCACCCCATTGTATTGCCCACATCACGTTGTCACACTAATATTGGATTCCACCAAAACTCAGGTGCTTAGAAGAAGTTGCGCCCTGTTATTCGCTCTGCGTGGTGTCATTGGCCTCCAAGTGACTTAGTAAATTGGGTATTATCTAGCACTCTAGGAGCACAGACAGCATTATGTTTCTGGAAAAATGAAAATTTCAATGGGAATTCTCTAGTAAATCTTCTCTTCCTTCTTTTGAAAGTTGGCTCCATCATCAATAATTTACACCAAAGTGCCGCCACAAGATGAAACAGGAGAAATAAAGTAGTTCTCTCCAGCAAATCCTCTGGAGGTCGTCAATTTAGGAAATCTTGGCTCACATTCCATGCGTTTTTATAATCAAGCACATACAACAGAGGCAGGAAAACACACAAATGGTCTGTCTCTCTCTTCTCTGGCTCTTTATGATTCTCTCTCGCTTTCATTGAGAGCTTATTGAAAACAAAGAGTACCCCCCTCCTTCATTCACAGCTTCGCCTGCTATTTTCATCTTGCAGTCCAGGCCGAGTGCAGCACTTTGATGGACACAGATACAGCGCTGTAACAGAAGGGTTTCTGATTGAATTGCCACTTGCTGCTGTTGCTGCTCTTCATCCCAGTCTGCCCACTACACTGTAAGAGACATCGGGTGAGAAGGTCATCCATAAGAGCAGGAGGGTGACATCCCAGCATTTGTTTGACAGGTGAGGTTTTGTTCAGCTGTTTGTCTCTGCCGTAAAGTGGCTTGAAATGTTGAGACCCAGAGTTTCAGCTAAAGCTTTTTTTTGTCCTTGTAGGTTCTCAAACACTATCTTGCTTTTGTGGACTGTGGAGGAATATCTCCAAAGCACCTTCCATCTCTCAAAAGAGAGAGAGAGAGAGCAAATCATGTTGAACTTGAGCAACTCCCACATAATCACGAGTGTGCATTTTCAGACATAATAAAAATGCACTGAGCTCTCAAACAGGCATCCATGGGCTGATTGTTCTCAAGAGGAAAATGCACTTTGAAAAATGAAGCAAACCTCTTCACTCTCCTCCTACTTGCTTTATGAGGTGTCTCTGGATTGACTACATCAGATTCAACCATTACATAGCCACTGCCTGAAGCTCACTACATCCTTCATTTATCACATCTTCATCACTGTATCATCGAATCATACAAAAACACTCACAGAGAAGATCTCCATACCAAATACCAACAAATGCTTAACTTTGACACTGCGACTGTGATACATGCTGCTGTCTCACAGTTTGTTTTTTACATATATATATACATAACTGGTATGCATGTAAAGCCAAGTAAACACTCAACAGTATATTAGTGTGGTGCTTTAGTTGACTTGACAACACTGCCATCTCATGGTGATCCGAGTAAAAAATAAACTCCACTGTTTTTCTAAAGCATCTTTATTAGAAAAGGATCATTAATTATGCAAAGCATTCATTTTCTCAGCCGTGTTAATTCAATCCACATAATACTGTCCCCTATCAAACCCATCATCACCATTATTTTATTAAAAATGCATATGCAGATCAATCCTTCTGATGCTGTTGACTTGGTGTCAGCTGTCTTGTTAATTCCATTATATAATAAAGAGATTGACTGCTCAGCTTAAATGTGTTAAACTGATTTTCTGATCAGAAACCTTCATCTGACTGAATTTTTTTTTTTTTTTTTAAGTTTTATGAAAGGAAGCTGCCAACATTCATCTCTATTCTTTTCATTGGGGTCTTATTCTCTACTACTGTGGTCTATTTCTAGTCACTGAACCTCCAGAGAGCCAAGACTGTCTGAGCGAGGATGAGATGCAAGAGATGGCAGATGGCAGTTTGACTTTTCTCTTGGTGTGGGAAAGCCATTCTTCCCCTCGAGGGCGATAATCCTGCCTCACGGCATTGTGAGCTTTTCTATACCTGGACATGTCTCTGATCTCGCTGCCTCTCAGTGCCCCTTTCTGTGTCTGTATGAAGATTCTGCTCTCCACCACACTCCTCTCTATCAGCTTCCTCCTCTTCCTCCCCACCCCTCTTGATTTTACATCCGAGCAACAAAGCAGAACACCTCTCCACCCCTGATTCCCCTAACTGCTGCTCACACTGCACCACAAATATTCGATAAAGCTCTAAGAGGACAATGAGGATGTTCTTGCAGGTGAAGAAGATCATCAGCTGGTTGAGCACCTGCTCTTGGACCATGAGGTAGAGCCGGTAAACCAGGAAAGGGCCATCCTGAAGTCCCACCGTGAGCAGCAAGCTCCACACTTCACTGGAGCAGCAGGAGGTGAACGCTGATGGAGCACCTGGGCAGCAGGAGAGAGCCCCCACGCTCCTCTTTGGAGACTCACCCTTTCTAGGCTGTGTCTGAGTGAGCACCAGAGGAAACTGCATGAGCGCCCAAGTGAAGAGAGCCAAGCCGACAATGATGACTGCTTGGTTGGTTTTGACCTCAGGTTCCTTGAAGGTGTCAAAGATGTCCAGGATGTCAGCGCCCAGTCCCACATAGACCATGAGGAGCTGGGAGAGCTGGTCGCGAGACATGTCCCCTTTGGGCATGAGCCAGCGGCCCAGAACCAAGACTATGAGCATTGTCTGCTCCAGGCCAGCCACCCAGTTCTCTGGGTCCAGCTCCACAATGCCCTGAGTGAAGGAAAAAGCACCATGTAGTTACATCAGAAGATTTTGTCCAGTTTGACTGAATTTTCTACAGGTTGTGTTACAGAGTCAATCATTTCATTTGGTTTCTCATTGGCTAACCCTGATATTTCAATCATTTCTATTATGAGGATACAATATTGAAAAGTTTCATCACATTAAGTTAAAAAGTAACTATTCTCTAGTCTCAAGTTCTGACACATGTGACTCAGCTCCTCATTGTGTAAGGGTTCTCTGAGTTTATCCTGACAGCGCACCTGACACTTCACAACAGCAACACAAAGTCTTTAAGTTTCTAAAGCAGCCACCCAGCCTCGAGCATAGCCAAGGGGCGAGAAAAAAGCTCCCAAATCCTACATGAAAGAAACTGCAGTAAAACCAGCCCAAAATGGGAGAGATCTGAGAGCTCTTCAAGCAGGAGCCTATCTGGACTTCATCTCAATGTATCTATTACACATTTCCTGCAACGAATAGTTTATCCACGAATAGTTTATTGCCAGATTTGAATTGTATCTGATATCAGGTGTTGCTTTAATGTGGCTTTATGAGGGGTGAGGCAGTTTTGAGTTGGGATGCCTACCGCTGTGATCGGGATGTGAGCCAGCAAATGAAGCTCATGGCCTGAGGAATTGTTGACAACCAGCTTGGACTGCAGCAGGCTCAGCTCCAGAAACCAAATGGAGGGGATGACAGTACTGAGGTAGAGGAAAACCATGGGAGAGAACCTAAAAGAGGGCCACCAAAGGAGAGGGAGAGTGGGGGTAGGTTATTTTTAGTGACATGCTTATTTTTTCACCCATTAAAGAAGAAAGAGTCCTAAAGGAGCATCGAATTTCAGACAGGCAATTACTCTCATCATATATGCAAATCCCACTTGACAGTGCAAAGCCTTCTCCATGAGGAGAAAACCTTAAAGTAAGACTCAGTGAAAAGAGAGACCTGAAGAAAGCTTGTATATGTACCAGAGAGCTACACTTTGAATGACATGCACCTTGCTGTTGAATGAGTTGTGACATAATTGCTCATTTTCTTTGGAAACCAACGATAAAAGTTGACGTCAGTTTACTCAAGCCAAAAAGAAAAGACTTCAGCAGACCATGACTGGTCTGACAGAGCAATAACACGGCAGACGCATAGCTTTGTTTTTGATCGACAGTGAAAAAGAGACGCAGCTGCAGAGGATAACAGAGAACATGATGGCGGAGAATATTACAGGTCTTATACAAGCTGCCTCTCACTGCCCTGAGCAGATGGGCTGTAAAGACTTCAGACAGTTACAAGTTGGGAAAGTATTTCCCTCCACACAAAGCATATTCACAATGTCTGGCTACAACACATCAATCCTTGTGTCACCCCTTAAGCGCAGGTGTTTTGTACATGCAAACTGGTACACATTTATTTATCATTGGTGAAGCCACATCTGCTAAATTAAGGTCATTGGTGGTGTTTAACCAATAAAAGTGCACTTCCACAATTTAATACGTCACTTTTGACCACCACCATGTCATGGAAACAATATTAAACTGATGGAGTACTCATCAATAGCTCTGGAGCCTTGCAGAAGGCATAGATGGAGTACTGTGTTATTACCTCCACCAAAGGAGGAGATTATGTTTTTGCCGGCGTTGGTTTGTTGGTTTGTTTGTTTCTGTAGCATTTTTTATTTGTTATCTCACAGAAATTTTTTTTACATGAGCTTATAAATTGAAACAGTTTGGATCACCAGATGCAGAATATTACTGGGATTCAGATCACACTTTGATGTGTGGTAGATGTTATGGCCATGCTATTGTTTATTTTTGTTCAAGCATTTTAGGCATTATCCATGAAGTTAGAAGCAAAATCTTGTAAATGCACCTAACCCTATCCCCTACAGTAAAGCATGCTTTAAAAAATTAGGAGACTAAATTTCCTATTAATTCCGAATTGATGCAGGTTTTTTATTTGTGGTTATGCGTGGTGTGGCATGTGTAATGTCAATACTTCTGCACTGCTTTAGTATTTGACTCTATGTTTGCTGACTGATGGGGTTTGTTTTGTTTTGTTTTGTTTTTTTGTTGTTTTTTGTCTGTCTGCGACAGACTTATTTTATTTTATTTTTCTTAGATTGTTATTGGTGTGCAACAATATTCCAGATGTCACTTTTCTAAATTGTCTTCTGAAAAAGAACTTCTATGTATAATATTTGTTTATCGATACATATCGATATATAATTTTTATATATACATATTTTGTAATGCTCTGGTGATGCAACTGTATCGTTTTGAAAACTCAATAAACAAAGTTTGGAAAAAAAATAGAATACTTAAAAAAAAAAGAATTCTGGACCCAGACGGTGATCCATATCACAACCAAAGTCTTATGGATTATTCATTAGTCCATACAGCACCTCTCCAAAATATGTAATCAAAATCCATTCATAACTTTTCTGAATAATCCTGCAAACACAAACAAACAACCAAACAAAAAGCACCAATTACCTCCTTGGCAGAGGTAAAAATCATACTTTGGAGAACACGTCTTAACTTGTAACCCCATGCAAGGGGTGAATAATTGCCTTAACTACAGTTTGAAGTTTTTCAGTTTTGTGAGATAAAATATATTAATCAGATGACTCTTGGAAGGACTGATCCAAATACAACTTATAAAAATAAAACTCTTTTTTTTTAGATCATCACTAAGGACGTAGGCTCACTGCTCAAACACAAGGCTTTTCTGTCAGCATCACACAGAGACAAGTGAGGGATTTGAGCAGCCCCACCTGCTGTTTGATAACCTACACTGAATAATGAGCATCAATAACTACATAGCTTAGGATTATGGGTATTTTTAAATACCAGCAGATGTGGGGGGGAGATGTGTGTCAAGACAGAGTGACTCTGTTTAAGTCATGCAGACCATGTTCATTTATTACAGGGTAGTACTCAGATCCTGCTTTGTAATTATATAAGTATATGACTCAACAATAGGACAACAAAAGCATTAAAAATTAAAAGTGCATGCCTCGGAGTCTGCATCATTTTATGACATCAGATTAAAACTACATAAACTCAGAAAGACGGAGACAAGAAGTTGTAATTCATTTCAATAATTTTGCATCATTTAATACACAGTATACACAATATACACAGGAATAGATGGAGGAATGGGTGGGGGATATAAACACCTGTACTGAGTACAATCTACATTCCTCCGTGAAAAACAAACTCAACACTAAATTCATCAACATCCAAACAAAAAGATACATCCAAACAAACCAGGTGAGATTTTCTCTGATTCCTTCATATTTTGCCTTAAGTTTCAAGAAGTTCTATGAAATAATTTTCCAGAGAGCAGATTCATTTTCATGAAGTTGTTTACATTAATGCATCATTAACTATTTCTTCTAGTAAGCCTCATTGAGAAATACAGTAAATGTTTTGAGAAACATCATGTTTCTCTCTGTTGAGCAGTGCTGCACAAATCTACAGTAAATTTGTTAGTGTGAATAAGTGCAACGATTTTGTTTCTTTGTTTATCCACTGTCAACATAAAACTGTATTTAAACAACAAAAAATGAATGTGTTTTTGTCTCTCAGGCATTTCAGCCAATGCAGTATGGCACTACCTTTTACAGCCAGCCATATGCAGTACAGCTGCAGCACCCTCAGCAGCCTCGTAATGAACTTCCACAGGGTGTAAGAGATTCCCTGAAGTTTGCTTTCCAACAAATTGAGTCTCTACAAGATGAAAATGAGGCACTAAAGGAGAAGATCGCCCTGCTGGAAAACAGGCAGATGGAGGAGACCAACCTGCAACAAGTGAAAGAGAAAGATGGGAGAGAGACGTTGGTCACAATGAAATTCCACGCCCTGTGCCAGTTAAATGAAGCAAATCAGAAACTGCAGAGGACTGAAGGGCAGTGGAAGAGCAGGTGTGTCAAAACTCATGCAGAAAGACAACCAGATTCAGGTACGCTGACTCAGCTCATCACTTTACTTCAACATAATGACCCAAATTTAAAGGATCTAAAGTACAGGTCTAAAGTCCAAAGGACAAGTTCTGACCTGTCACCTTTTCTGTTTTTAAAAATTAGGCTCTGGAGGAGAAGATCGTCCTGCTTGAAAACAGGCAGATGGAGGTGAACCACCCAAAAGAGGAAGTGAGAGAGAAAGATGACCTCCTGAAAAGGGAAGTCAGAGAGAGGTGGCTCAGAACCAGGGCCCACTTAGACACCCTGTCCCTGCTGGATGAGGCTAAGCAAAAACTGCAGAGGCTGCATAAGCTGACTCAGCTCATCACTTTACTTCAACACAATGAGCCCAGTTTAAAGGATCTAAAGTCCATGGTCTGAAGTCCATGGCTTAAGTTCATTTAGGGCCTTCTTAACTCTCTTTACTATTTAAACTCTGCATATCTGGTCACAATGTAAGGTGCAAGATGCAAAGAGGTTGTATTTGATCCCCTAATTATTTTTGGGTTTAACATGAATTAAACCAATTAGAGGGTCATCTCCCATTACCTTTAAAGGCCAGGCGGGACTGTTTAAATGGAGCATAGCTATTTAAACAGCCCCACTGGTCTTACTGAGGGACAGGCCAATGGACCCTCTGTCCTCACCGTCTCCCAATCCTCTGTCCCATCAACATCTCCATTGGATTAAATATGGACAAATGCATTGATACCGAACTGATGAGGAGTAGGAGGAGGACTGCTGCATCTATACATGATTAATTAGTGATGCATGCAGATCACAGGCTGCAGATTGGGTTGGGTCATAAAAATGATCATTCTAATTAATATCAGATGGGATTCCAGTTGGTGAAATAATACATTAATGAGGAATTATTAATTATCATATATTAATGATTTATTCTCCAGACCATACAAAACTGCATCAGTCAGACATTAGCAGTGAGCCTTGCGTTACACTGTGTGTTGTGTTTGCGCCAGGCTTAAGATAGAGCCCAACGACTTGTTGGACTCTTAAGAGCTTGTGTTATATTGGTTCAGAAATAGCTTTTGCATGTAAAGGTAAAAAAAAAAAAAAAACATTTTTGTCTTTTCAGATGCTGACAACGGGGCAGGATCAGTTTGTCACAAAGGCCAAAAATGAACAGGAGAAGGCAATGAAAAACAAGGAAGAGAATGAGAAGATGAGGGAGGAAGAGAAGATGGAGAGAGAGGAGGAAGCAAACCCAGAGACAACTGGTGTAGAAGACATGGAGAACAAACAAATTGAGGAGATGGACATAAAAAACTGTGAGGAAAAACAAATGACTGTTAAAAAGAGACGACATACAAGAAGGTGAAGAGACAGAAAAGGCCAGGAGTGAAGCCTCTCCTACCCTTTACCCCCCAACCCCATCCCTTCCCTACTCTCCAAATAAACCCCCCACCCATTCCTCCACCTATTCCTGTGTATATTGTTTATACTGTATATTGAATGATGTGAAAGTGTTGAAATGAATTACAGCTTCTTGTCTCTGTCTTTCTGAGTTTTATGTAACTTAACAAAGCGTATGATGCTCAACTATTATGTTTGTGTGTATTGTTCAGGTGTCCACATATATTAGACTTGTTGAGTGTATAATGACACGAGCCTGAACCTTGAAGTAGAGATAAGAGGACAGTGTCATCAGAAAACTTGCTCTCCTGAGACGTCCTGAAGCTGTCAGTGTACATGATAAATAGAAGGGGTGACAACACACAACCCTGAGGTGAACCTGTGTTTGACACAGTCGTGTTGGACATTTGTCCATTCAAGAAAACCTGCTGGTGCCTCTCAGTGAGAAAGTTTAAAATCAGCAAGAGAAGCTGGTCTGGTCGATAAAAATAAGAGGGAAGTCTCTCTATCAGAAAGTGAGGTTGCATCTTGTTGTTTACATAGAAAGACATTTTCAGAAAAATCAGACCTTTCAAAGCGGGAAAAGAAAGAGTTAAAAGTGTTAGGCAAGTCATAGTTATCCACTCCATTTACACTAATGGATTTTTTGGTCTCATTACCATGTTAATGGAGGCTATATTCTTAATTCCTTGCCAGGCTGCTTTAAGGTCTCCACTGCTATATCGCACTTCAATTTTCTTCTTTATACTTCTTCTCTAGAAACAGCCTTTTTCTCTAGGGGGTTACCAGTACAATTCATTTAAAATAAAACTACATGTAAATCTGTTCTGGAACTTTTCATCGGTAACAAGCTGTCAAATAATGCACTGAAAAGGCTCTTTAATTCAGAGGGTTACATCATGGGACTTTTGCTTTGGAGTGATATGCCAAAACTGAGCAGCCTTGGCAGAGGTCTGCGCTCTCTGAGTGCTTTCTAGGTAAGATTCTGGTGTCAATGTCTGTAAGCAGAAGTATTGTATTGAAGCCCATTTCCACAATTTAGATGAAAAATAAAGACCCTTCCGGTCATTATAATGAGAAACCTTCTGGAAATAATGACATAGTACCTCAAAATAATGCTAAACTTTCTCAAATTACGATAATTATTTTATGTTAAGTGATTATTTTGAGTTACAATTTCATTACTGCCTCCGCCAAAAAGCTTATGTTTTTACCCACATTGGTCTGTCTGTCTGTTGTAAGGATTACTCAAAACGGTATGAATGGGTTTTATTTATTGAATCATTCATTCATTCATTCATTCACTCATTCATTCATTTATTCATTCACTTATTTGAGTTGTAGGTTATGACTCAAGGAACAATGCATTAGATAGATCATCATCTAGATCCAGAATATTTTTAAAGGATTCCTTACCATTGTTTGATAGTGGACCACAAGATTTACAATGTTTGGATGAAAGTGACACAGTGATATCCTGATAAGATCTACCACACATCAAAGTATGATCTGGATTGGATTCAAGTAATATTCCAGATCTGGTGATCCAGAATGTGCACATTTATAGGGCTCATGTAAAATTCACCACAATGAGATATCATATAATAATAATACAGACTTGCAACTGAGATCAAACAGTAGATGAAACAGTTTTAGCTATAATTTGATCTGAGTTGCAAATCTCATCAGTGAAACATTGTTTTTCTTGAATAACTATCAAACTAACAATGAGACCAATGTGATTCTATATTCTAGGGCTAAGGTTTTATGGTCCAGGAGTCAGATTATGAGGGTCAAACTATCATGGGACTATTGCTTTTAGGGATAATGACATAAAACTGAAACTCAGCCACCTTGGCAGAGGTTTCTAATTCTGAGGAGTTTTTCAGTATTTTGACATAACCAAGTCATTTTTGGAGACACTAACTCATTTTATTGTCATTATTTTCAGTTTGCCATTATTTTTGAGATGCTAACTTATTATTTAGACATCCCAACTTGATATTTTGAAAAAGTTTCTCATTATTTCTGAGATAGTAAGTCAATATTTGTTTCATTGAAAGAAATCTAAAAGAAAGCTCTTCATTATGATGGCTTACAGAATCTTTTTAGAGTTTGTTTTGTCAGTTTGTCAGTCGGTGGGTCCACAACTTCGGTCCAGACTGAAATATCTCAACAACAGCTGGATGGATTGTCATGAAATTTTTATAGACAATTATAGACCCTGGAAGATGAGGCCTAAAGATTCCTTTGTAAATTGCTCATTTAGTAGAAATAATGAGATTTGGACTAAAAGTCAAATATCATGCCAAAACATCTGCTTATCCTGGTATTAAAACTATGTCTTATGATGAATGTAAACTCATGTTTGATGTTTTGCATGTGTGTCGTGAATGTTACCATTTCCACTCAGCGTTTCGGGTGCACCTCAGAGTGACAGCCATTTCCACGCCCAGCAGAGCCACACCTGTCAGTAACAGCCAATAGAGTGGCTCCTCCTTAACAGCCACCACACGCCACACTGTCACCACCCCATGGACTGCAAACAGGAAGCGACTCAGCAAAGCCAGAAGGACGTTCAGGAGATGACACATAGTGCTCCGAAGAATATCTGTGCAGACAATAGCTTTATTATGTATCATGAGATTTTACAAGACTCACTACATCTTACTGTAAATGTTGGAAACTGAGTTTAGTTGGTTTATACCAACCCATATGTCCCCGGATCATCCTCTTTCCTTCACATAAAACACATTACTAGATTTTTTTGTATTGTTGTATTGTAGCTGGTCCAAACCTATCTGATATACAGTCTATCAGTATATAATAGGACATGATATTAAATGTCTATGAGAAAAATCTTATCTGTCTGCCATGTTTGCTTTTCAGCAGATCCTTCTTGCAAGGTTATTGAAAGTTGAGGCTGATTCAGCATTTTGGCAAAAAAACAAAAACAAAAAAAGCTAATATTATACACAAAGGAACGGCCAAAGAGAGATTGTCAATAAGAATAAAGATGGGGGCCATCAATTATAAAGATGAAAGAGATTATGAAATTTCCAAGAGAGGGAAAAGCGAGAACTACTTTACATTTCAAACTTTTGTTTTCAGTGTCTCAAACGCTGCAGTGTACTTGGTGCTTTATGTTGTTTTGAAAAGTATATTTGATAATGTATCACAGCAACAAACTAAACATCCAGCAATGCAGGCTTTTGCAGAGTAATGAATGGACGTGTGCCAAAGACCACTTCAATTTGACTGCTTTTGCAATAAATTCATGGAATGAACACACAAAATATTCAGTGTCAGGCTGCCAAACACCCAACCAGCCATGACAAATTAGTGAAACATACATACGTACAAACATTACATATCAAACCCCCAGTTCAGCTTTCCTTATCAATAACATTCATTGTAACTCTGCAAGAAATCCTCACAGTCAATTAGTAAACAGGATAAAAGCTTCTGAGCTTCAGGGGAATTCAAAGTAGTGATTAGTAAGCAAGTGTTAGAGAAACTGGTCCACAGTCAGTATTACAAGACTTCAGGAGGCTTTGAAGGAGTTTGCTTAAATCTGATCTCTGGATTATTGTCATGATCTGATGACTTGAACGTGTCCTCAGGGGGCCTATTGGTTGTTGCCACATAACCCAGTTTGATTGCAGACAGGGGCTTTTGTTGTTAGTCATATCCGTCTGTCATTCCCCAGGTTTCTGTTTGTACCTACAATCTCACTTTGTAATAAAGACAAATTTTAGATACTGTTATCCAATAAGGTGTCCTTTATGAGGGTTTTATGATTTGTGATTTTAATCGCCGTTAATTAATCATTTATTAATGCTGTGCAGATCTGATATGGACCATTAATAACAAATTGTCTGGGTTGCCAAGTTGTGTGTTGCAGTTACAAGTAACTATATATACAGCAATACAAGTAACTGAATGAAGGCTCATGTTCTTCCCGCTTATTAGGAAATCATCTAGACAGCTTTCAAAAACTGCTATACTCAATATTATAAGTGTAATTTGTTGGAGCACAGCACAACAGAGAATTCACTGAATATGGACTAGCATGGTTCAGTACAGCGATGAAATATAATGAAGACATTAATAAGGCTCAAAGTTTTCTCATTCCATATATAATCTGCAAAAGTCAGTAAATTATCATCAACAGATGGTTTTACAATAAACTATCAGGTATACAGTTGTAACTCTATCCAGCAATTCTTATTAATACATTTAAGAAGCTGAAAATAAATGTATTTAACCCGACAAACTTATGTCCTCTTATATATACACTTTTCATATTTGCTATTTCCTGACATACACATTACGTTGAACTGAACAGTAATCCAACTCAAGTCTCACTCTATGTTATTTTCTGTTTCAAAAATGGTCAGAATGTTGTCTGCAGTGAATACTAATGTGCCGTGAACAGAATTCATGCAATATGTATGGTGCAGCGGCATGCAGTACAAACCTACTGCATAAACCAGACTCCTTGCTGAGAGTAGTTGAGATCTGTTTCCTCAGTGTATTTCCCAAAAGTTCTCATACGCTGCGCTGTAGACAACGACAACAACCAAGCAGTCACTGAGACCGCGCCTGAATCTGACTATAACTTTTAAATGACAGCCACCAGACTCAGGCTTGTTAGAGGTGTGTGTTTTCCTGTTTGTGTATAGGGCAGTGACTACTGTTCAACTCCACCGAAGAAGCATATCAGTGAAAGGTAGAGTGTTCCACAAGTGTTTATGTGTGTGTCTCAATCCCCTCGGTGCCACTGCAGGAGATAACGTTTCCTGCCCTTTGCACCCACATCTTCATCACCATCTGTCATGATGTCATCTCTCCTGGACCAGAACAAAGTTATCTCCTTGGGAGAAGCCGGTTTGACGCGCTCCCTCTCTCGCAGAGCGCCAAGCCTTGCCCAGCTAACACCCATGGCTGCTCTGCCTCTGCACTGCTTGCCCTGATAACAGCCTCAATCTCTGGCTTCTACACACACAAAAACATGAACAAGAGGTAATGGAGATGCTGATGGCCGCCATGAGTAATCACCAAAGTAGTGTTTAATTTTTTAAGCTGTTGCATCAGAATAAGGATACTTCATGGGTTGATGCTGTCCAGGAATGTCGAAACCACGGTGGAACACAGAGATGACTGATAAGAAATATCAACCAATGAGGTGTTACACCTGCAGCAGCATATTTTTTGGTCACTTGGGTGTGTCAGAAACAAGCTTTAAGCACACAAATGTCATAGCAATAAGCATCCAGCCGCATGTTGTAGCATTAGTGTGCTAAAATGTATCTCTGTCCAGTTGATGAAGTCCATATTCACCCTCCTGGTGTTGATTTTATTGTTTGCCATGCAGCCTTTAGAAAAATAGCTAGCTCTTTAGCTGGTAAATGCATTTTCACCAGCTAGTTGCAAACTGTCTGCCATTCAGTGCTGAAAACTGCTGCCTGCTGGGCCTTGAAATGAGGCTGGTGAGAGTTGTGAGAATGAACCAGAAATTAAGTTGTGGGCAAGGGCGCTCTATTGGGAGAGGCAAACCAGGCAAATAGATAAATTATCATATTTTGCATCGACAGCTTGGAGACAAAGTGGGAGAGACGAGACTGAGGTGGTTTGGGCACGTGCCGAGAAGGAATGAGGAGCATATCGGGAGAAGGATGATGAGGATGGAGGTGCCAGGCAAGAGGAGAGGAGGAAGGCCAAAGAGGAGGTTTATGGATGTGGTGAGGGAGGACATGCTGGATGTTGGTGTGACAGAGGGAGATGTGGGGGACATAGTGAGATAGAGACGCGCTGTGGTGACCCCCTGATGGGAAAAGCCTAAAAGGAAAAGAAGATTTTGCATCACAGTTATAAACCTTTTTTATACAGTACATCACCAACACCTCAGAAAACCATAAGTGGGGCCCCTTCACTGAAAAAAGTGAATCGATGGTGTCATATTGTTTTGGATCAGTCTAACTGAAAAGGATGGTTTTCAATTTAAACCTGATTTGTTCAGTGAACAAGAAAGTAAGGAGCTGTTGCCATGGGCAAAATTAAAAACATTACTTTCACCTAACTCTTATTTTTACTTCAAACCAAAAGTTTTCATGTCACATGACCCTGTGATGTCACGTCATGTACTTTATTCATTTACTGTATTTATTTAACAAAGGGTGATGTATATTTTTAAAAAGACATCAAAATAAACATTAAGGTCTTTTGAAGAGAACATTTTTCTCTTTATTTGTGGTAAATTAACATTGACAGTAATATTTTTAGTTGTGTCTTATTATATATAGCAAATTAAGCTTTTGTTTATAGTTGAATTGAAGTTGTAAAAAATGTGTTACATTAAGTAAAGTTTTATCTAGTGACGAGATGGAATAGTGATGGTGGTTGGTGGTGTGTTGATCCGTCGCCTCACAGCAAGAAGGTTGTGTGTTTGAATCACGACCTGGGGCCTCCTCCTCCCTCCGGGTGCTCTGGCTTCCTCCCACAGTCCAAAAGCATGCAGGTTAAAATGAATGAATGAATGAATGGATTATTTGAATTATGTTAATGAAGACTTTTTTTTTAATAAGGGCAACTGGAAATACTGTAATTATTTTTGCTCCACCTTCAGAGAATAGTTTACCAAAAAAAAGGTTAAACAGAATAAACTCTTTAGAGTCAACATCGAATATTTCATGGGATCATTTACTTCAATATTTTAAGCTTATCCAGCAGTTTATATTTTAAGTGTACACTATGACAGCTGGATATCGATAGTTTGAACAAGAAATGACAGAGAAGAAGAACAAAAACAAGGCAGTTTCTATACGAGGGCAGAGAGGAAACATTGTCTAACACCAGATGACCTCTTCAGTCGAGTCTTTTCTTCCACTGGTGGACACCAGCTGAAACAGCCGGAGACTCAAAGGTGGAGGATATTAACAACCTGTATAGTTTTATTTTCTCCAAAGAGGAAACGACAGAGGCAGTTAAGTCTGGAAGGCTTGAGAAGCAGAGCCTGAATCTTGAAGATAGTGATGGGCTTCTTTGCCTGGGGCCCCTCAGAGTCCAGGATCCCCACTGGTTGAGGGCAGTATCAGGAAAACAATGAGCTGAGAGACACTACTGTGTACTGTAAAGCTGAGGGAGACAGCAGAGACTGGCCTATATGTTTCTGTGGGTTCTTCACTATTAGTGAAGCATTTCATATTACACATTTTTATTTATTGTCAATATATAATATTGATATCTAGGGTGTGTTCAGACTGAATGAGAGATTTTAAAGACACTGAAGACATTAATATTGCGTATTAGGTTATTGGATGTAAGTGGATGTGAACAAACAAGTATTTGCTCTGTGTGGCATGATTTGAGGCAAACATGTCAGTGAGAGCTAGAATGTTTTAAACTTGAACAAAGAAAAAAAAACGTTTTGACTTAAATGACTCCAATTTATGAACATGCAGAGGCCAAGAAGAAAAATGAACAAATAAACGTAGACTGCTAAAACACAGTCAGATTTGTACAAATAGTTTCATGTAAAAATAAACTTTATATTCAGTCTGAACTGGTATAGTTTAAACTTAATTTTATTAATATCATGTCCAATAATAGACTCATTCATATGAACAATAATAGTATAGTAGTTATGGCAGTAAGAGTGTGCAGCTTGGAGTGGTGGGTGTAAATGTATGAGGCATTCTGTGAGGCATTCCCTAAACTTAATAGTGCAGTTGACATACACAGACAAATAAACAAAAATAAAACACCCAAAAAGTGTTTATCATTGAACATTTTTCTGGATTTTGCATTGCAGCATTGCCTGGCATGACCAACTTAAGCATATTAACTAAACAGGTCTTAATTATGTTCATTGTGAATATTAATGTGTCTGTAGTGAATGACTCTAGAGACAACATCAAGCAAAAAAATTCCCTTTTCCATAGGATACATTAAATTCCAATGGCAGGGCTACCATGAAATTTACCATCATGGTCCTCAGAGGATGAATTCTCTACATTGTGGCTGTTCTATGAGGTTTCCTCTAGTGGCCTGTCAAAAAAGAATTAACCATATCATTAGCACGGTTCCTAAAACAGCGAAACACTCAGATATTGTACTACTAGTAGTAAAATATATTCTGATCTCGATCTGAAAGGATTTGATTGTAGTCATAGAGGACCCCTGAGAATGCACTTATTATTAGAGAAGTAATGTTGTGATGTTTAATCTAATCTGAAAATTGTCATTCTGGCAGCTGTAGTGCTTCTTCATCCCCTTTGTTCAGACAAAGGACACACAAGAGTCCATCAGTTATTCACAGTCTCTCACATTAGAGCCTTGTTAAGCTTTTCTGTTGACTTGTTGAAATAATATCAGTTCATATTCTATTTTCAAGTTGCATCTGCCATAAAGGATTTTCGCATTATTTATTCATCGCACCCAACAACCTCTTGGATTTCAGGTTCATCAGCTAGAGAGAGAGAGAGACACACACAGGTAGTGGAAGAAGTTCTTTAATGGTGAGGAAACAGGCAGATGTGGCAGGAGGAGATAAGACGCACCAGCCAGTGTCCTAAATGAAACAAGGAAGAGAAAACAATGTGTGTAGGACCAAAGGAGGGAGGAACAGGAAAGGGTGGCAATGGCCAGGGAAGAGGGTGAGTGACTTATCAGCCATGCAGAATAGCAGTACTCCACATCTTGTTCCTCTGTTTTGGGTGGTGCTTTTTCTCGTGGCGATAGCAGGCAGTTCACTCCTGTTAGTTCGATTAACTATGATTATTTGTGATTGCACGTTGTGAGCTTGTGGTCAGTACTGCAGGTATGCAAGCAGGATGTTTTGTTAGGGTCCTGTGTCGAGTTCATATATCTGGATGACATGTTGGTTAAGCTGTAATCATTGTGGGTTTGATGCCCCAACAGTCAACATACACCTTTGTCTTTATACAATACATTTCTGTATTTGTATGTAAAGATATGAAGTCCTGTTAACACTTTTTGGACTCGTAACTACTTCCATTTATACCATATTTCAATATTAACAAGCCTTAACGCTTTCTTCTTTTTTTTTTTTTTTCTTTTTTTTACTGCGGCCTGTTGTGTAATTCAGCTGCACCAGTCTGCCAGCCTTAAAGTGGCCCAGCTCCAGCAGTTTCTTATATACAGTCCTGGATGGAGGCCAGTCGCACAGACCTGCCGCCTCCTTCTCACATGGTGTATGCCACCCAATAAATCACGTTCACCACAGCGAAGGTGAAAGGAAACACAGCCCTGGCATAGATGTCGATGGTGTCTGCATCAATGGGCTTGCAGACACACTTGGAGCAGCACTTCTTCTCCTCCTTGGTTTCCTCCGTCTGCCTGGACCTTCTCCTCCTTAGCTCAGCCTCTTCGCTGCCGCCCTCTCCGGGGATTTCACTGCCGGTGTGCTGGGCTCGCTCATGGCGGTTGGAAATCATTACACTCTGGTTCATGCCAGTAACAGACAGGGAAAACAGAACCATGGCCTGTTTGCCATTCTTCACGATGGACTGTAGGGAGACAGAGAGATGCATTTAAGCACTTTCTGAGGACTAACCTGGAAGACTGCTGTCATTCCAAACCACATAGTCAACAAGTCAAGCCAAAGTGAGAGAGAGCCCATCTGTCACTTCCTTACGTAGAATGCAAAAAACAATAACATAAATGTAACTACATAGATTGTGTAATAGATAAGTGGGTATGAAAGTCCCACTGCAGCCACCATTTGGTTTGTGGACAACAGTTTTGGATGTTTGGCATTGTTACTGTTGCCATCTAAGTTTTTTGAAGCAACAACTGACCATATTTGGACAAGACTGTGGAGTTGAGAATGATGGCGTTGCTCTACTTCCATCCTAATTGGATCTGACTGAAACCCTGAGGACATCCATGGTAGCAACTTGTCAATCCAAAGGTAGCCACGCCCCAAAGTCGTCCAGCTTTATCGTCTATTTAAGTCTATATGTTACCATATTTTACAAAAAGAACATTATGCTGTATTGAAGACAATTTGAAACTGAGACCGTAAAATATTTAAGAAACTGTTCACGGCAGTAATAAATCAAGTATACAATTATTTTCACATAAGCTGTGTACAAACCAGTGGAGTTGCTCCCTGTCAATGAGACAGAAGGCAGATTTAAGGCAATTCCACACTGACTTCGCCTTTGAGACCCAGGAGCTTATTATTACACTTATACTGTCTATGACTAACACATCACACCAGCTTCCAAAACCAGTCACTTTTAGAATGTATTTTAAAATCTTAATGATGACTTTTAAGGCTCAGAGAGGACCAGCCCAGAATATGTAGCAGAGCTCCTTTCCTCCTACGAGCCTGATTGTAACCTGAGATCCTCTGATAGGTCACTCCTGCATGTTCCCCGCTCAAACCTCAAAACCAAGGGGGACTGGGCCTTTTCTGTTTTGGAATGATCTTCCAGAGGAGATCAGGAAAGTTGATATATTGTCTTTTTTTAAGTGACTTTTAAAATTGTACACTTTTGTAGACTGGCCTTCTATTGATTTTCTCATTGTTTTATTCATTTTATTTATTTTTTACTGTTTAATTACTTTCATTTTATTACCATAATGCTTTATTGGTTGTTGCTTAATTTTTTATTTTTTATTCTTAATTGTTTGTAAAGTGCTTTGTAACTTGTTTTGAAAAGCACTATATAAATAAAGGTATTATCATTATTGTTATTATGACTAATTCTCAAAACAGAAAAGGAGAGGCAGGAGGAATTTTACAAAAAACTGCATGTTTTGCAGTGACAATATTACATCATCCATTATTTCTACCATTAAAAACAACAGTTAAATACTTTCTATGTTTTATAAGAGTACTGCTTATATTTTACATGCATGTTACTGGATTATTTTTTTAGGTTACGAAATTCAATTATTTACAATAAATGCATCTAACTAACTTTAAAAGGATATTTTAAGACTGAAACATTAGAGTCCAGAGCTGCATTGAGCTAGTCCTAAAACACCACAGATGATTAAATCCTCAAGTCATTTTTTCATAGCTTTAAAATCTGTAGTTGCAGTTTTACATCAACCTGCATTCTGTTTAATCTTTGCCCTCATTTTGCTTTTGTTGTCAGCATGTGACCAGGTTTAATTCACGTAAATGTTAAATTTATAATATATATATATATACCATCAGGTCAGCATATCGGCATGTATCATATCATTAGGTATTCCTCAGTAAAATGTGAAGGAAACAGACAGAATGATGAGAATCACCATTACTGAAGGAACTTCTTATAGATGCTTGCTTTTCATGTTCCAGATACGTCTGGCTGAAGGTCAGTGGGATGGATGCTTGTTAACACCAGGGTTTGAAGTTCGGTCCATGTGTGAAAGGTGTGCTCATTACTCACAACACCCCCTAAAGCTCTATATTGTTATCTGCTGATGGGAGTGCATGATGGGAATGCTTTCCTCACCTCAGAGTTGAGCTTGTTAGCCTTCACCTTGGCCTTCTCTTTCAGTCGGTAGTCAGCGTTGTAGTGAGCGAAGGCGTATTCAATGAGCGCTGCGAACACAAACACGTAGCAGATCCAGAAGTAGACGTCTAATGCCTTGATGGCTGATGCCCGAGGCAGAGAGGAGCGGGCGCTTACCATCAGCGTTGTCATGGTTAGAACAGTTGTGATCCCTGAGGAAGGAACACAGGCACCGAGTATGGATTCTGAGTTGTTTTAGGTATTCTAGTGGCAACACTATATGAATGGTAATGTCAGTCTGTTGGTCTGTATCTCAACAGCTGTGGATGGATTTCAAGGCAAGACCCAGCAGATCAAAGTTGTCACTTATATGTGTGAAATATTTCTACATCTACTACATGGATTTCAGTGTACAGATATTCATGGTTCCCTAAGGATGAATTCTAATGACTGAATGATAAGTGAATTTTCCTCTAGCACCAACATGAGGTTCACAGTCTGAGTAAAATGTCTCAAAAACTATTGGAGGGATTATAATGAACTTTGTTGGACATTCATCTGTCCCTCAGG
This sequence comes from Chaunax sp. Z400, assembly GCA_037577475.1. Lineage (NCBI taxonomy): Eukaryota > Metazoa > Chordata > Actinopteri > Lophiiformes > Chaunacidae > Chaunax > Chaunax sp. Z400. The sequence continues at coordinate 21,589,111 of CM075195.1, forward strand.
ATCAAATGACATCACTAATAAGATCACTTACTTTTTATCTGGCGCCATCATCATGTTAAAATTGAAATTGGTCCAGTAATTCCATTTGTGACTAAATACCTGCAGTACTAATGACCATCTGCCTCCTTTGCTATTCGTGTTAAATGCTAAATAACAATTGTTAGCATGATGACATGTTAAAATAAAAGGGTGAGCATAGAGTATGTATGTATGTATGTATAAGTATCTGTATAATATCAGCATCTTTTTTTTCTTTTTTTTTTAAAAATCTGTATGCATAAATATTTATGGTTTATGCCAGAATAGGTAAAAAACATTATTTTGAAATTATATTCAGTTTGATCTTGCAGCAGATAAGTGTTATTTCTGTGCGTGTGAGTGTGTGCGTGTGACCTATACCAGCCCTCTTTGAAAAACCAGCCTATTAAATTTTATTTGGAACTAATACCTATCTCACATCAAAGAGGGTGTGATCCATCATATGTGAAAAACATAGACAAAACAAGACAGAAAAGGACAAAGGGACAGGCAGTACTGAAAAGACCTGCACTAATGATAGTGGTTTATATTCCAAACACCCCCAGCAAGCCCAGAACCTAAAGAGTCCCAAGAACCAATCGCAGAGCGGTGATGTTGGCTGCAAACACTGTAATATCAGCATCTTAATAAAAGTGCAGCCTCAGAGAGCCGGTTGCATGGCAGCAGACATTTAGTCTGTATATAATATATGTGAAATATAAGTGAAGCGATTGACAGATCCTAATGATTCTATAATAACTATCACAGATTTAGAGTAAACTACATTATATTCACATAATACAGTAAGGCAATAGCCTTTCTAGCTATTGATTCTTCCTGCTAGGGGCCTTGTTGATACTCCGGTGCTCCAGAGTAACAAATCTTATCAACATCTGACCAGATGTCAAACCCAAACTTCCATTTCTACACATATTCTACACATTATATTATAATTATATTCTATACATTATACATCAATGTCTACTGGGCATGTTGCAATGAAATTTACTTAGGATACCAAACATATAATGAGCTTTCCTCTTGCACCACCCTTAGCACGAATTTGTCAACTTTAGATATCTCGTTATCTCGATGACAACTGTCATGACAACCAAATCATTTCAACTCGGTCTTTCCTCTGCGGTCACTACCAGCATGAGCTTTACATTTGTAGCACCAAATGTAGTTTCTAACAATATTATGTGCAACACTGTCAACATGCTTTGGAATTATTTATTTCATTTATCAACTTTAGACTTGTAATATTATTAATGAAAGTTCAACAGCAGTCTCAACAAGTGTAAATATTATGCCCACTATGCTTTTCTTTTAATTTTTGTTATTAGGTTTTTTTTTAATTTTAAAACATTATTTCCTGTGTGCAGTATCTTCTTTACGTATTCGAAATAAACATTTCAATTAAAAAAAAATTAAAAAAAACTTTAACCACAAGAAAACCCAACACTTTCATGGTTTAACCTTCATAGGTTATATCACCAACCTTTTGAAACTATTAATTTGAAAGTTAAAACAGCCCTCATCAAACTAATACCAACCTAAGGACACACGAGCAGGGACAGCTGATTGGCTGATCCAAAAGGACACCCAGGACATGGCAACCAGCAATATGGAAGGCATGTATGACTGGATGATGTAGACGCCTCGATTACGTCTCAGCTGGAAGCGGAGACTGAGCCTTGGAAATCGTCCCGCTAGGAAGCAGAAAAGAGAAACTGTGCTTAATTGCTTTGCTGAAGAAGCTAATTATCCATTGTGAAAATACCTCACAGACATTGGTATCATATGTATTTCTCCTCACTTGTGCCCCTGGTGGCTAATCTACAACATGTACGACATAAAGTACAGTAGTATTGCAGGCTACATTCTCCCAGTAGCAATTTCTATCATCTAAACCTCCTGCCTGACTCAGAAGCTATAGCCTGACTTGATATATTCCTTCAGTCCATGGAATATCACCCCCAAGTGCCTGAAGTGAAAAAAACAAACCAAGTGCAAAAACTCAGCATACTGCATGATGCATTTAATACTCTATAAATATGAAAGGGGTTTTCAGACTGGCTGAAAAACAGAAGGAAACATGACGGATGCTCACCAGATTTGAAGTTCATCATCTCAGTGACAAAGCGATAGTCTGTGATGGTGAACTGGGAGAGCTCCAGTTTGTCCAGGCCATGGATGTGTTTCTGGCTCTCCGACCAATGATACACAATGTCCTCTGAGGAGTAGCCATCTAAAAACAAGAGACATTTTATCAGCCCAGCACAGAGTATAAAGATGCATCATGAGCTCAGGGTAGCATTTATTCCTAGCACTGAGGAATGAAGGAACCTTGTACCATTGTAACCTTCCCTTGGAATGAACAGACTGAGAGAAATCGAGAAAGCCAGATTTAGCGTGAAATAAGAATAATGAATGTAAATCCTAACTTACAGCTTTCCAGGTCCAGCATACACTCCTGTTCATCCATGGGATATTTGGTCAGGTCCATATCACATGCAACCGTTGACGTGATTCTAGGAACAAAACAGCCCAGTAAATACACCATTATAGTTGTCCCTTAGCCATTTAGTATCAGTGGAAACTCAACTAACCAACATCTATGGCAAATTTACACTAACATCAGCATTTTCCTTTGCTACCTGAGAACTGTATCACTTGATGATGGAGAGGAGAGCAGTACTTTAATAGAATACTTTTAAAAGAAGCAGATGACAGATGTGCAAAGACCTCAAACAGTTGATCTGATTTATCATTTTTTGGCAACTTGATGTAATGCAAACATTGACTGTTAACACAACGCTAAAATGTTACCTCATGAAATTAAAAGGCAATATTTTTACACACATTTTCTTATTTACACATCCAGTAGATACCTTGTGTGAGTCATGTTTCTGTTTACCTGACAGATTTTCATTCCTCTTTTATCTCTGGTTTGGCTTCCACCAACGTCCGAAAAGAATTTATTGCATTTATCTCCTAAATGCTGCACTAGCTCATTAGCAAGTTGGTATCCTCACCCTATCTGTAATTTGGTACTGGGCAGGCAGCAGAATTAAAATGCATATGGATCTTACTGAATAAGGAAATGTGCATGGATGTTGAACATATATTTGGCCCCTCTGTGTAAAAGGTGGCCCCTTTGTGGCCCCTAAGTTAGAAATATCCTAGATCCCCCCCTGGTTTAATTGCTTAAACTCAACTCAACCTTAGTCATGTAAGTGGATGATTGTAAAAATAGCTTCATCTTAATTTTTAGCAGTTTGAGAAGGTACTGACAAACAATGTCGTCCTGCCATCAGAGGCAACAAGTAAGAAAGCCTGTATGGGTTGTTTGGAAAGGCAACAACAAAACACCTTGTTTATCATTTCATCTGAATTATTTTTTTAATTATAATGGCAGTAAAATAGCTTCGTTACAATGTTATCGATTCTGCTGAGTTATGCTTAATTTAGCTTGTTTGATTTTCCACTTTACCTTTAACTCAGACCATATCAGAATTATTTTAAAAACTGGAGTTACCACACAGAAAACAGTTTACTCTCAGATCATGGTATGGATCAAGATGGCTTTTCAATCCAAAGACAACAAATAAAAGATGTCTGTCTGAGATTTCTCAAGGCACACGTTTTTAAAAACAGTATATAAGTAAAAGGCCAACATGAGAGCAAACTGTAGAGGAAAAGAGTCTCTGACTGTCTGACGAGTGAAGACAATCTGTTTTCTCATACCGGCTGCTGTATAGAATGACTCCGTTGGGCTGCAGGCGGATCAACTTATTCTCCACAGTGACATCGTGGAACCAAGCAGATTTGGCATTGACTATGAAAGTGTCGGGCAGCCACAGCTTGTCCACAAATCGACTGTCCAACCCCAGCGTCTTGTTGGTGTGATTGTAGGACAGGCGGTCATCGTGCCAGCTCTGTCGCAGGAACACCGTCATGGTGTATTCCTGCCAGGAAACCCCACACAGACACAAACATGAAGGCTGAGTCAACGAGAAACAAACCTTGCAGAGAGAAAATGAACGTACACAGTGCCTAACTTAGGATGATGACTTTTTTTTAGTTTTATAGATTTTTTCTTTTTTTTATCAAAACAAACCGAATGCAAATTAGTGCAGTTTGACATCAAACAGACTCTGTACCTTGGAAGCACTCTTCAGCCTGTGAAAACATTTGAAAACATTTGAATAATGCATTTTGTGACTCTTGAGGAATCGTCTCTGTGTATGTAAATAATGTGACCTTGCCTTGTCATTATTCCACCAACTAATGAATGCAAAACTAAAGTGCTGGAGTACATCTGAAGAATTTGGTGCAAATACACGTATAAGCACAAATTGTACTTGATTTATTTTGTATTAGTAGATGTCTGTTACACCTAATTTAAAGTGGAATAACCAAAAAATATTAAATCTTACCAAAAAAAGGACACATTTTATCCAGTTATGTATTGTATTTTAGATATTTACTTTGCTCTTTTTATGTTTTATGTTTATGTTTTGTCTCATTAAAGGGCAAAACCACCCTGAAATGTGCCACCGCTAAATCTGTGATGTAAGACGGCTAAAATCTAAAACTAAACAGATATTCTTTGGAAGATATTGTTAGAAGAGAAGAAAAACACATATCATTATCACATATAGTTTACACAGTATACATGGTACAATGTAGCAAAACTGGTTCTCATTAACACACAGCTCTTCCAGATTGAAGGCTTAACATCAATATGCAAGCATGTTTCATAACTGCTGTAAATACTGACTCTGGTGTCACTTCTGTATATTTGAACCACTCTATGATTTCCTTTTTGTGCCATAACTGGTTTTCATCTTTATGCAAGCCTTTATTGGAATGCTTATTTGTAGGTGTTGCAAGAAAATGGTTGCTTTTGTTTGGAAAAGAAACCACATACATAATGTAAATCTTCCCACCATATTTTGTTCTTGCTGTACAAAATCCATGACAAATTATCTAGCAACTCAACCAGTGTGTCACATGTCTTCATCCTGAGAACATTCAAACCCTGGAGTGGGATAAATCAGGATTATGCAAATAGCAAATCTTTGGTCTTTGCCATAATAGTGAAGTTTAGGGATGATAGAGAATGTCACTGTAGGATCAAGGAGAAAATGTTTACTTTACCATGTTGGCTTCAGAGATGTGGTCAATGCTGGCCACTTCAATAGCCATGGCCACGTTCACTGGTGGACCTGTGGGGGGAGAAGTGAGAAAAGAAAGCAAACCTGCCCCTCCCTATACGTTCGGAATCCATCAATCTCATCCATCTGTTTCTCTCCCACCCTCCATCCTCCCACGTCTCAAACACTCCTACAGCGCATAAAGATTAAGTATCATCCAGTTTAACCGTGCTAAGTGGCACATCACACTGTGGGCATTCATAAACAGCACTAAGCTTTCACAGAGTGAGCTGCCAACATTCACACACACACTCACACACTATAGCATTTTCACTCAACAGCTCGCCATATGATTAACATGGAGTGTGCCTCTGTGATCAGATGCTATAGGACAGAAACTACAGGGGAGTAGTGAGGCAGAACAGAGAGGGTATTTGAAATGAACATTAAGGAATCATACATAAAACATTCCCCACGATTCAACACCTCTCCCTCACAGTTTCTACCAAATCATACTCTATTGGACATAGACTGGGTGTGAGGTGATTTACAATGACACGTGTATTGTATGCAAAGGTCAGCAGGAGAAAGTTTAGAGGGTGTCACCTGATGCAATAACAAGCATCCTCGAGTGCAGATTCACAGATTAATAGTTGGTATAGATATATAATAAGAATCTTCTGTCTGTGCTCAGCAAACCAAAATATTGTTTTCATTGTAGATCACCTCACTCATGTGGAATCTTTTGGATTCTACAAAATATTGCATTTTTTAGTCATATTGTGACTGTTATCTTGTCAACTCACTGTCAAGTTACAAAATATATGTTTTATTTCTAAATGCATTTGGTGCTTAATGACACAAACATAACTCCACACTAAATGGGATGAGCGTTGAATGAAGGGAATGACTCCAAATGGCAGATGTGATTCCTCAGCGGTCATTTTGATGTTACATCAATAGCAATGCTTTCACCACATGATGCTGCTGTTATGATGGTCTGTGTAGGCGTGTAGTGCACGAGGCAGTGTGAGGGTGCGGTGATGGCGGTGTTCCTGCTCCACATTTTCACCTTTGCTCAGCTGAGTTAAGCTGTGAGATTGAGAAATCTATCGCTGTGGTCACTGGATGATTCACATCTTGCAGCCATTCTTAGCAAAGTCTCCAGAGTTGTGTTCATTGTTTGTACCCCTCTCCCTCTTGTCCTTGATGGGCAAAGTCCTCCTCAATAATCCTTTCAGCAAAGCTACTCTTCATCTAAATGTTTTGGATTCACCTTACTGAGAAGTCAGCTTAGGGTATTTTACAGCTTTCTAGAAAACAGAAACATTCCTCGGGATAATAGGATTGCTAAATGAAAAGCAAACATGTTGCTGTAACATTGAGTGGGTGATGCTAAGGATGGCTGTAAATGTGAGTGGGTGAAATGCAACCCAATGCCACGAGCAGTAGATCTCATACTCACCTCCTATCCCAGGGCGAAAATTTCTGGCATAGCCCTTCATTAACTCATCCAGATTAGGTAACCAGGATATTTCAATGTCAGTACCTACATAGTCCCCAATGTCACTCAGCATGGCCCTAAAAGAGACAAACAGCAAACACAGCAGCCTTCAGCGGTCATCCAGCTAAGCCATGTGTCCACAGAAAAGCCTGGCAGTGTCTCAAATACTGTCAGGAATTTAAATTGTGGGGTAATACTGGCTGTAGGTCTGCAGTAATACTGGCTGTTAGGGAATAAGCATTAGAGACCTCTGAAACAAACAGTGTCTGTCAAAAACTTTCTGGTACCTTCATAATCTTATCTTTAAGTGAAAAAACATGTCATGAACCTAAATTCATTATATATATATATCTATATATAGAGAGATATATATATACACACACACACACACACATACAGTGTGTATATGTATATGTACACTGTATTACCCTGTACATTGTATTAGTATATGAAAGCCACATTGGCTAAAGGCTGGATGACATTTCTTCAGTTGTGTCATCACGGTGTGCATTACTGTAGGAGGCTGACAGCAGATCCAAATCTGCCTTCAGATTCATCTGAGACTGAACATCATACTGTGACTCAGTCCCAAAGCCTCCAACCCTTTTTTAGTTTAGTGAAAATTGGTTCTCGTTAGGCTACGTGGCCCCATTTAATCAGGCTTTTAATCAGAACAAGTTACATTGCTGTCTCTGGTTCGGGACAGTGACACCTTTATTTAAGCAGCTTTCAACTACTCCCCTAAACTCTCAGGAGGAGAAATTAAAACTATTCATTAAAAGGACTCCTCTTAGCCCTCTGGACAGCTAGATGGCCCAGGGCTTGTCGGTAACAGCCTGTGTTTAAGACTAAACATGAGCAGCACAGCTCAAACACCACCAGGTGGCAGGTTTGCATTCCAAGACAGCGAGCCTGTAAACAGACTCTAGGCGGATACACAGATAACACACAGATACAGCATGAACCTTTGTGTTTTTGAGTTTAAGTCAGTTACACCCAGTCATGGGAGACAAGCTTTCAATAATATACAAGCAGAGATATATTCATGCATATTTTCAGAAGCACACTTTGGTAGAATCATATTTTTGAGGGAATCGTCATCCCAGAGCTGAAAGAGCTGACTGACATTTAGACCATCATGATAATTAAAGGTTTCACCACCATTCAAAGTCAGGAAGGCTGGTTCTGGTGGTGGAAATGACAGGGGAACTAACTATATGGAGTGTTGATGAAGGGTGTCCTTGTTGGCCAACAATGAAAAACCACTGAGCTTTGAAATAAGGCTGACATTTGAATTAGGTCAACTTAGACAGCAAAGCATTACACCCACATGGAAAACTGACCTCCACAGCAGAACAACATGTAAATATATGACAAAACAGTGTTTCTGCCATGACATTAAGATTTATGTGGTGAATTAATTTTGTAGTGCTAGATTTATTTTTAGGCCGGCAATCACTGTCACGCCTGAAATAAATGGAACACTGAGTGAAATGATTATTCACTATGTGCATGGGAACTGGATTTCTCCACTAATTGGCAGTTTCTAAATCTGGGAATAAAGAGCTTTTCAATCAAGAAATCCTTTAACACTCCAAGGTCAAACAGCATCACAAGATGAGACACAGTGTGTGTCTGCTGGGGACAAACCCTATTGTGATTGTCAAAATACTGTAACTTAAAATACATTTTAATTAACTTGTTGTAATGTGTGTCTATGGTGATCAGATTAATGGATTTATGGATCTGCATCCCTATAATTCAAATCCCTGTGCTTTCCTGTTTGACTTTCCCTTTAAAAAGTCTACAATTCTCACAATGGCATCAATTATTCCAGCGCAAACTCGATTTATAGTTACAGATTACTTTCTCTCACAGCAGTGCAGTAATCTTTTTCTTGAACATCTTACTATTGAATGCTGACGGCTGTTGCTGCTCACACACTCTTTCATTTATTCCAAACAGCAAAAGATTTTTAATCCTAAACACATAGCATACGCTGAAAATGTTCAACGCTTTAAATGACTTACATCACTGTCAGCTTTTTTTAATCAATAATTGCTACAAGTTAGCAAAATAAACATATTGAAATGTCTGAGTCTAAGTGTTTCTCTCTAAAAGAGCAGATTAGATTTGAGATATTCTCTGTCTCCAGCTGATATTGTTTGAGAAAAAAATGCACTGGGTTGTACAGTGAATCCATTGTCTACAGCTTTAGACAAGGAGACAGAGGCTCTCAAGAAGACTCTGCTGCAAAACGAGCAGGAGTGGGAGGAGATGGGGAAGGCCATGGCATCCCGGCTGGAAGATCTCGAGAGCCAGATCCAGCAAAAGAAGAAGAAAAAGAAATGGTACAGGAGATTGTTATAGTGCCCAGATCTACAGTCATGAACAGAGACTCATGTATATCAGTCAGGATTAAGCAGATCAACAGTCTAAACCCTCAAACAGCCTTTTGCAACAAAAAAAACAAACCTGTTTGAGTGTCAAGACTTGGGAATACCAGAAAAGTCAGGTGTAAAACTGAAAAGTAAAAAGTAAAACTTACAGTCATGTGTATTATTAAATGCTATGAGCTATGATTGATGGATATATCAGGGGACGAGCACTGATCAGTTCTCATCACTAAAAACCTTTGAAAACATCATTCATTCATTTTCTGTCACCGCTTATCCTGTGTAGGGTCCCCTCATTGAACGTCTCTCCGGAGGCCTGGATTTGCACACTCACATTCACGCCTATGGTCAATTTATAGTCACCATATCACCTACAGTATCACAAGTGTTATCCCCACATATAAAACAAAATGCTGTGTTTACTGACAACTGCTGTCTCTGATTTTTCAACCCCTTAATGACTGCCCACTTTTCTTGTGCTTTTGGGTCAGCAGTGGTGTAAGTCTTTAAGTTTGAGCACACATGGAGCTCTTGTGTAAATTTAGGCCTTAACAGACTAAAACTACTGCTAAACTAAGCCTGTGAAGGTCGGCAGAGTGTTTGTGTGCTGTTATGAGGAAGGCTATTCAGTGGGTTGAATATTTGAATAATTTTTCTGCAGTAATCATTAAAAGTAGCATTTTGTGTTAAATGCAGATATTAAAAAAATCAGTTTACTGATCCATTTAAATGGTTCTTGTGTGATTTGGTTATTGCAAATAGCTGATAAATAACGTACTGTTTTTGCCAATAAACCTAATATATAATAGGGGTTGAATAGTTTTGCTTCCAACTGTATACAGAGTTGAATAGTATCTCTCACTAGGCATATGCACCCCTCTATTTTCCATCCATAACAAACACTTGAGAGTGTAATTCCAGACGCTCCTCTTTCTTCTTTCATTTTCGCTGAACGTCTCTCCGGAGGCCTGGATTTGCACCCGTCTGTTTACGAGCGAACATTAAACAGATGGGGAGAGGAGACGGAGGAGAGGACAGACAAAGAGCAGCAGCCCCTCTCAAATTTACGACGTTTTTTTGTGAGCATAATGTGCAGCACAGACTAACAGGCCCAATTAGTTTTATATGCTTACACTGCTAGTTACCTGAACACGAGCAGAGCGCCGGGCCTCTGATCCTCACTCTGTGACTCACTGTTTCCTTTGTTTTATTGGCATCAGTGTGAGATGAGCAGCATTAAAATCCATTTGGATAAATCATAACATTAAAAAGTAGTGCATATCAATGGGCAGCTCAAAATGACAAAACCGGCAAAGGGCTAATTAACAGAAAGTAACTAATAACTAAATAATGGATTGATTTTCATTCACATTTACATGGATCTGATTTGGACGCCGGGAAATACATAAAACCAAGTCAAAAGACATGGCTTTGTTCGTAACGAGGACATCATCATAGATATTCTGGTTGCACGTGGATGGGTTTTAAAAATTTAATTTCATCACAACCTGGAGAGACGTGTTCGCAGCAGCAGCGTAGATGTTTGCGTTTGTATCCAGAGTGAGGATACGTGATGACACACTGTGTCTCGTTGCCATATCTTACATCATTAGGACAACTTTGTGAAGCTGAGATTCTGGGCTTGACCTTTACATTTATCAGCATGATAGGAACTTGCTAAAAGGAATTCATCATTGTTGAAAAAATGTATTCGACATGTACTTTGAGTATTTAGTTTGGCGGATGTCCCGTCTGTTGACATGGATGAGGCAGGATTTATGACCTACACGGCAGCCAGGCACCAGACCAGGGGCTGCTTTGGTTTGACTTTTGGTGTTTTGTCATGTCATCCATCTCTATATACAGCAAATGATCTGATGTAACACATTCTCATCTCAGATCGTCACATGCTGATGGTGTTTTGTCTCATCCAGACAAGGTTAAGCTCCTGTGTGCGATACACAACGCCTTCCTAAAGCAAAGGCTTTGCTACAGTGTAAGCACAAAAACTACTTGGTTAGGTTCAGGAAAAGATCAGTAACATATTTTTGATTATAACTATTAATTTCAATTTAGTGGTGCGGAAAATGCTAAATTTACAGACACATATCAGAATAAGTTAAGACACAGCTACTGCACAGGTTGATGAATTTGGACTTCCAGAACTCACAGTCTATTGTTGGTCACAATCAAAACAAAGACTTCAAATGCTAACCGACTCTTCCTAACTTTTATCAGCCCTTGTATCCTCATCTAAGTTAATATCACAGACATTTAAAACTGGTCAGAGTGAGACTTAAAAACTCTTTCAGATACTAGGAAGACATTTTCTGTTGTGGGGGGCTGTAAATTGTTTCTATATAACTTTATTAATACCTGAACATTCTCCTGACATCACACAGTGCATCATGGTCATCCTAGCCTTTCTTTTGTACAGTTTGTTTTCCATTTTGCAAATTCCGTATCCTTTCCACGGTGTTTTGATTCTGACTTTAAAGTAAGACATTTAAAGATATTTGTAGCATGGGTCTGTTAAGGCTGGTGTGAACGGCTCTAATTTTTTATTGTTAACCTGTTTTGTCATTCCCTACATTGAGATCTGGTGACTAAAGCACAATTAGAAAATGCAGTCTGTCCTAACATCGTATCATTGTAACATTGTCTCTACGGAGGTCAGAGATCAGCTACAGAACAGCCGTCCTGGTGTCTTGCTGTGCCTTACTCAAGGAAACTTACGCAGAGTGAACATCCCTGATCATACATCTCTCTCTCACCAATCCTCTATCCCATCCTGATAAACAGTGACATCTACAATGGAATCTGCTGCATAAACATAGTGTGCAGGACATAGCTGCTTGTTGAGAGGAGTTACAGCACAGCAGGTTTCTCCTTGTCAGAGTGTAAAATGCTGCAGGGTTTTAATGTTCAGACCTGTGTGTCATCTGCTACCTTTTAATAAAGCATTTGTCCTTGAATAGCTTTCCTCACTGTATGTACAGTATGAGCATCATGTTGCTTCTAAACAAAAAAAAAATATATATATATATAAGAATATATAAGAATATAATTTAGATTGTCTCTAATGACATACTTTACAGTATAAAGTGTGATCTTTGTGTGTAATATGTGTATAGATAACATGACAGGTAATGGAAATGTCATACCAGTTGTCATTGGATACTGATGCTGCTTTGTCACACCCCTCGGCATCTCATCCAGATACACAAGGTACTCTTTAGCTTCTGTGTGCAACACACAAAGTCTTACCTTTAGCTTCTGTGTGCAACACACAAAGCTTTCCTAACACAAACATAGTACAGTTTAGGCACAAAAACTACCTTGTTAGGTTTAGGAAGAGATCAGAGAGAGATCACTTATATTATATACATTCATACTTATTTAAGCTTTTCAGTCCAGAATTGAGGGTTTTAAATTGTTTAATTGTGGAACTTAAGGAGAAAAACTGGCAATAGTAATAAAATGAGATGTTATGTAACTTAATGTAAACTTATATATATATACAGTACCAGTCAATAGTTTGGACACAGTTTCCCATCCACTTGAATGGGAAACTGTGTCCAAATTTTTGACTGGTAGTGTATATATATACGACATACGGACAGCACAGAGACTCTAATCATGGCAGCACAAGACCAGGCCCTGAGCACCAGATCCAGGGTTCCATAAGCAGACAGGACCTAAGGTGCAGGCTGTGCAAAGATGCGCCTGAAACAGTCCAATACCTAGTAGCAGGGTGTAAGATGCTGGCTGGGACAGCATACACTGAGAGGCACAACCAAGTGGCTGAATTGTGTACAGGAACATCTGTGCCGAGTATGGATTAGAAGTCCCCAAGTCCCGGTGAGAGGCACCATGGAAAGTGGTTGAGAGCAACAGAGCCAAGATCCTGTGGGACTTCAGGTTCCAGACTGAAAAACAGCTACTGGCTAACCAACCAGACATAGTGGTGGTTGACAAGGAGCAGGGGAAGGCAGTTGTGATAGATGTGGCAATCCCAGCGGACAGAAACATCAGGAAGAAGGAGCATGAGAAGATGGAGAAGTACCAGGAGCTGAAGGAACAGCTGGAACAGATATACCTGTATATACAGAATATACACACACACACACACACACACACACACACACACATACATATATATATATATATATATATATATATATATATATATATATATACACATACTGTATATATATATATAACAATTCAATCACATAGAGTGCAGGGTTTAGAGACTGAGGACTAAATACTATATAAGAGCTTTATCCACACTTACAAGAATTAAATTCTGAAATACTGAATCACTGATTTTATTGTTGAGCAAAACAAGTCAGATTTTAATACAGTAAGGAGTGGAATGAACTTATCAAATTTCTATCAATTGTAAGTTTTCAATTTTAGAATAAATCAAAAAACACTACCCGATCATATTAATTAATTTGTATGTGGTAATCGAATGTGTGAGCGTATTCAACTGATTGAACTACAGGATTATTGGAATCAACCTATTCCTGTTTATAGGTGGTGCATCACATTGAGTGGGAGGCTTTTAGTGGAAGCACTGGAGTGTCCCCTGCATCACCTCACCCTGCTGCCAGAGGAGTCAGACTTTACAGCCACTTCCTGCACTTCCATATCACATCACTGTGTTATTGGGTAATGTGCTCTCTGGACAGTAGGAGGGATTTATCCGCTGACTCAGCCTCTTATACAGATTAGTTGGGAGCACTGTGTCACTTCAGTGGAGGTTTAAGGATAACTGTGTCAGACCAGAAAGATCATGAACTGTTTGGTTTAAATCCGGCTGCATCACATCACACTTAACTACATATCTTACATGTGTACACAATAAAATCAAAATATGCCCCACCGCCTCTGCCTGTCTTTCTGAGAGGCTCTAACAAACTACTCAGATTTTTGTCCCGTTTTTAAGATGAATCAGTAACTTCTGTTAGACATTGTACATTTATATTTTGTATTCTATTTTATTCGAATAAAAGAAAGAAATAAACCCGTACTCCTGTCGTTTACTATAACCCTGCCTCGCCTTTCTGAGTCAGCTCATTTGTGGTAATTTGATTAAAAATAAATATATTTGGAAATATGCATCATGTGAGCACCATATCACCTGAAATGATAATTGTAATAAAATGGCATATGACACAGGGCTTCTCTGCCTATTTTTGGATGAGGTTTTTGATATAGTGAGCCTATGGCTAAGCATCATGGGGCCTGTAGTTGTATATTGCTCCATTAATCAGTTTATTCTTTTTTGTGTATTTCAACGTATTTCTTTTTTTTTCCAACTTGCTTCCTTTTTCTACATTATTTTTTAAATTAGATTTTAAAAAATGATTTAATATGCTTCAGATAGCCACATTCAGCTTGAGAGAAGAACTTTGAGACACTGCTGGTGGTCCACTGTCATGAAATATAACATTTGGTGCTCGCTGACTCTCAGCTGACAGTAACCACTCTGACCCACAATACAAATGCTCTGTAAAGCAGGTTCAAATCCTTATGGTGCCCACCATTGACATAGCTGGGTAATCGTCATGAAGAAATGAAGAGAAACTTGGTCGTGCAGAACATGGAAGTGACACGACTTTGATTTGATCCAATGTCCCACTTCTTACCTTCACTAATCAGCTAGTCCCTCAATGTCAACTGAAATCCTGCAGAGCTGAGTAAATTGTAAAAAAAGAATATTTCAGCCTGAATATTTCAAGGAGCTGCTCCACAATTACCAGTGGCATTCCAGCAAGGCTACAGGCAAAAGGCCTGATATCCAGCCAATGCTAGAGAGGCCAACTCTAGGCAATAGGTGATATATATATTTTTAGTCGCCCCTCATTGGTCACTTTCTGGCCAAAGAGCATTACAAAATATATCAAAGACGTGACCACTGAGTATTTGAAATGGTTTAAAGTCACCGTTACTTATGCTACTTTAGTCATGGGCCCTATTTAAATGATCTAACTTATATGGTCCATGGTGGAAGTGCGTTGTTGTGAAATCTGGATGCAAAGTAAGGTGTAATGCACAAAGGAGTTGTATTTATTCCCTTAGTTATTGATAGGTGTTTTTTGTCAGTAACATGAATCAAAACAAAGTGCTATTTCCCATTTCATTTAAAAACTTGGTGCGCCTACATCCATCCATCCACCCATCCATTTTCTGTAACAGCTTATCCCGTGCAGGGTCGTGAGCGGGCTGGACCATATCCCAGCTGACATTAGGCGAGAGGCGAGGTACAAGTCATCAGTTCATCGCAGGGAAACAGCGATTCACACTCACATTCATACATACAGCCGGAGTACCCGGAGGGAACCCACAGAAAACTCCCAGGTCCTCAGGTGGACTTGAACCCAGGACCGTCTTGCTGTGCCACCCACTACATCCGGTGCATTGCTATTTAAACAGAGGTTGTCATCTTCACTGTGGCCCTTAGCCAGCAGACCCTCTGCCTCTGTGTCCCAATCCTCTGTCCCACGCATGTCAGCAAGACATTTAACTGATGAGGAAGAGGAGGACTGCTGGGCATCTCTGTTCGTATAGTACACTAAATGATGTGCCCAGATTCCAGATTGGGCAGACAGGTCATAAAAATGACCATTCTGATTGACAGCAGATGGGATCCAGGTGGATAAAATGTTACATCATTAATGAGGAAAATATGTTAAATAATGTTCTGCACTCTTCTACACATCAACAAGGTCACACACACAGTCCATTTTCAAATTGTTTGGACTAAAGCAGCCGTCCTCCTGATAAATCACTGGTAGATGGACAGGTAATGTCCATACGAGTGTGTCAAGACTTAAAAAAGATTTAAATATCACCAAACTACTGTAAAAATGTAAAACTTTAATTTTTTTTAAAAATACTGAAAACATAAAATATCAGCTAAATTACTAACACTTCAAAATAGACACTTGTAAGTTCCAAATAAGAACAAGCCTTTTGTATTATATTTAAAAAGTCACTCTTCTTTCGCAGTTGATCAGCTTATAGGTAGACTTTACTTTCGCTTTCATGTCATATAAGGATAAAGTAAGCATTCACTGCCCAAATCAGATCAGCTAGTAAGGCAGCTGGATTCCACGAAAATTAAAAAGATCACATGAAAATCCAGTCCCGATTTGCTGGCCTGCCCCCAAATATATCCCAGAGAAAGTAATGGATAGATGGACAGCATATATTCTCTCATATCACCCACCACCTTTACACCTTTGCTTAACTGCTGAAAAAAGACTGTCAACCATGCTGGCTATGGAATGAAAAAAGTAGTGTCCATGATGAGTCCACCTCTGCTTACAATCACACCATGCAACATGTTGCATTTTAGATTCTACAGTCATGCAACACGATACCTCTGAAATCGCAATTTGATGTGTGTCTAAAATAAAAGCAGAAGTGAATGAGACACATTAGTCTGCCTCTCAGTACTTTCTCACCTCCCTACCCTGTATATGGATCTAACCTCCAACCCCACTGGTTCCTTCTAATGACATAAATCTGTAAAAACATTGGATTAATACACATTTGGTGTGCTGATATTTATGATATTTCTGTATATAAGAAGAAACTTTGCATAAATAGTCTTTGGCAGGTGACACTTGTTCGAAGGTGTAGGTTTGGTCTTTTCAAGGGATTTGTTGACAATTAAAAGCAATAAAAGTCTTATTAATTAATATCTACAGTATGCTTTCATCATTTTATCATCTTACAAGATACCCTCAATCTTAATCACTGATGTTAAAACAACTATTGAGGCTCTTAGCTTTATAAATATTGGTAACTAAGACCAATTACAATGTGTTAGTATGTTCTATACTCTGAACACATCTATTCTTCTGTCCTTTACTGGGCTACAGTATTCCTTAGCCCAGTCCTTTCTGTCTCTGTTGCACATATTACACCATCACTTACATGCTTTGGGTCTGCTGAAGTGAAGGGTAAGTAACTTCAAATGGAAAGAAAAGCTGTGCAAGTGATGCGGCACCAAACGTGGTGGGGAATAATTTAGGGAAGGAAATGTTGTGAAATTGATAAATGAGGAGCTTAAAAGAGTTATTCTGTTCAGAGGAGAGAAGCGAGGACTTTCAACCACCAAAGGCAAAACAGCGATCTATGTGTGTGTGCATGCATGACTGTGTGTGTGTGTGTGTGTGTATGTGTGTGTAAGAGCAACAGATGGCTGAAACACGATGAGGTGCAAGAAAGAGCCGACACTCTGTATTGTACTGAGAGCAAAATAACAATACCAGCAGGCAATAGAGGTGGGAAAATCCAATTACAACATCTATTACTCCCTCTACTGGTGAATAATACAAATGATTCAAAGCTTAAGACGCCTCACACTTCACTGGAGGCATGTGCCAGAATATGGGTTTGGGGGAAATTTGGCCTCAGCTGTTAATCTTAGTTATCCTAAGAATTGGATACTTGTGAAAGTTTATGGACGAGAAAATGAGGGCATTTCTACTGCACACACATGAATGTACTGCAAGCCTCTAAATACAAAAAAAAAATCAAGCTAAACCACTAAAACTAACCATCTGGTTAAGACCCATTTGATTTACCCACCTATCCATAGACTAAGACTTGAGTTTAGCATTCTGGCCATGGCCGTCTTGGTTTTTAGGACTTAGTCGTGACTATATTTGAATGAGAGGGTGGCGCTGCATGAGCAAGGAGTGGATCTATCTAAGAACTTGAGGACACTACTCACAGTCAGCTATAATCGCAACCTAACTGTGCTTGGCTCCTGGTACACTGCAAAAAAGGTTGAAGATCTATGACGATGACAAAAACCATGGATAACACAATCCACAGCTATCAAAATGCACATAGTGTGATGGATACGCTTTGCTATGCCACTGTCCTGGTTGACAGGTCACGGTGGCCAATCAATCACGAGGTAGCCACGCCCTAATTGATACCTTCCCTCTACTTTACTCAAAATGCGTCAAACAGCATGTAGAACCAGAATATCTTCACATGTAATCAGAGAGTGTGATTTTTAGAGCAGTGGAAAGGCCAGCCAAGATGGTTGTGGGGACTTTTGTTCAGTTTCTGTCGGGTTTGAAGCAGTTGTGTTTCAAGAAGATCTACAAGGTGTAATTACTGTTTTTGTAAATGGAGTCCGGTGGCTTTGAGGAGGATTTTGCTCCTTAACAGAAGGATCGTTCTCTATAGGGATCATCTCCATTATGGAGTCTAACTGGGATAATAACAGTCTGAACCTGTCGGTGGCAAAAACGAGCCCTTCTAGTGGACTTTTTACTGTACCGATTAGTATGTATGTGTGAGTTCAGACATGCTTCACCATTACAGCTCATCTCTGCAGGCTATAGTCTGCTCACGTTGTGCTACATCACACTTGTTTCTTTGATTAGTTCTCTCCAGTTGCATCCAGAGCCATTTTGGTCTGCATCCGATGATAACACCCTTTGGAAATCGAAAATGACTTAAGAGGCTCTAGATTAATTCACATTTGCAACGTCACAATATTTTTCTACTGTTTAATAGTGTACAATTAAACATCTTTATGCAACCAGTGTAGTTGCCAACTGCTGGCCACTTGGAAGAATGAAGGATAAATGCTCTTCCGGAATGGCTTCACTTCTCAGACCCAGAGGCTGCATCCACATCTTTTAGGCTACATTCACATTACCAGGCTGAAGTGACTCAATTCCAATTTTTTGACTTAGTGAAACACAAATCAGTTCTTGTTTCAGGGCTGTGTGAACACAAAAGTCTGATTTTTTTAAAACAGATTTGACTCACTTCACATGTGATAGTAGATCTGATGCATATCCATTTACATGAAAGACTAGATGCGTCCATCTCAAACACTGTATCCGTCAATGCCCACTTACTTCGGTGTGTCTTTTACGTTGGCATCAATACATCCACAAGAGTCAAAAGTTTCTACAACAAAAAAAAGTTGGTGACGATAGAGGAGGTTGTGATAATGTCAGTAATAAATCAAATGTGGCAAAAGTGGAGGTAGTGATGTACTGAGAGGTGGTCTGTGAGGCCATTAAATACATTGCAACATATGGATGGAGAAGTTTGTTTTTCACTTTTTCAATTTTGTCATGCCTTGTTTCAATTATGGCCACACTGCCCCCAACCATTTCCACTGGTATTACTCCGTTTCATCCAAAAGGCTCCATCTATAATCATGTGCGTCTTTAATGTTGAGCATAAATGGGCCTTTAATGGTCCTCCAGAGCAAAATGTCATGCATATATTCCCTACTAGTGTGACCATTTTGGTTTGAACACCATGGTTGTCTCACAAATATGACATTTTTTGTTGTTGGTGAGGCAAAAGACTTGTGCAAAAACCTGTCAATGTGCACATGCCTGCCTATTTGGAGAACAAATGCGTTCACATTACAGGTCAGTTGTAATCATGAGTATGAACCATCGAGATCCAAATGTGATCTGAGCAAAAAATCTGAACTGAACAATGAGGGTTGTAATTTTAATGTAGCCTTTCTAGTCTGTGCACCTGACAAAAGCAAACAGACGTTGTGTTCAATGTGTCTACGCTCACATTGCCAGGCTGAAGTGTCTCAAATCTAATCTTTTGCATTAATATGACACAAATCTGATTTTCTTTTTTTGGATTAGAGATACTTTGAGATCCGAGATCGGACACATATCCGATATATGGCCATGTGACATGACAGGCTTTTTGCATACACGCATGTGCTGAGCGCCGTCGTCATCAGCCAGCACTGTCAGGTCACCAGAGGAGAGTTGTCAACAACAATGCAAATCGTCAGCTGTGATTTAGCTCCTCCAGAGCTAAATGTTGTGCATACATTTGCTAATAGTTTGAACAGATATTCCAATATAATATATAGACATGCCACTCTCAGAACTTTCAGGTATGTGGGAGGGCGCTCGTGAGCTAATCCAAAACGCATGGGGCTCTATGGAGCTGAAGCCCCAAAATGTAATGTTTATGGGTAAAAAAAATTTTCCTGCCAACTTTCAGAATGGTCTGGATATAATGAGCAGATATACTGTAATGCATATAAGTCCAGATGATTTTTTTGTGGGTAAAATTTTTGAGAAATACCTTTATTTAAGGAGGACCACAAGCCAATTTACAGCACTTTACAGCATTAATAGTCACTGGATTATCTCTGCTATTACATTAACCAGATCTACATTTGGCTGTCAAAAACTTAGGTCCTCCTGGTCCTCTATTAGATATTCATTCGATTTCATTTCAAAAATCTGATACTATATTTGCACAAACTAAAATAAAATGTGTGCTTTTTTGTCCAGAAGTAGATGGAAATTGATTTTTTTTTTTTTTTTAGCTATTTAGCTGGGACTCCTTTGCGAGAGCCCTCTGGGTGAATTGCAGCCAATTTTGGTAGAATGGAATTAATAGGGAGTGAACAGGCTGCATGTAGGAGGGCTGTGGTTTGAATACCATGAGTCTCACAAATATGATGTTTTTTGTTGGTGGTGACACTGATGTAACTGATGTGCGCCTGTGTGCCGTTTCAGAGGACAGATGCATTCATATTACTTACAGGTCACTTGTAATTATGAATGGGAACCGTCAAGATAACAAAATCTGATCTGAGCAAAAAAAATGGAATTGAACCATGTGGCTTGTAATGTGAGTGTAGCCTATGTGTCAGAAGGTTTTTTGATCATCTGAATGAGAGGGTTGGATTAAAATTCAACGTGATGACCGTGTAATTGATTTTAAATGCCACTATAGGTTAGGTTTTCTTTGCTTCAGATGCTCATTTTTTTATTTTTTCATGTGCAAATCTCAATATCAACTCACTTTAGGTCCACAATTCAATATGATCTGTTTATTTTTGAAGACTGAAATATACATACAGAGCAGGAGGTATTATGAATTCAGCCGCATTAATAATGGCAGCTGTCTGTGAATTCCCTCCCTTTTCTAATAAGCTGGACATCCACAGACTTTCTACTCCATTAAAATTGGCTGTATTAGTCCTGTAAACTGGCTTGTTCTAATCCATGTGCATCATGGCACCATCTGATATTGTCAAACAGGCCTGGAGGTGGGTGACATCTCCTACACAACAACGCACCCACACACCTCACTTCGCATTCATTATCATTAAAAAATACAATCATCTATTTTCAATGCATATGCATTATGCAAATAGTGGCATCGGTCCCGGAGAAAGCAGAGGTGACTGTGGGTAAGTATTTATGGGGATGAGGAGGGGAAAGCCGCATAAAATATATTTACTTAGCAATAAGCCTGCTGTGCATTAACATGAATAAGATATAATCATGGGAGACCTGGAGATCCAAACTGCAATATTTTAGCATGTATTTATTTTTAGGTTTCTGAAGGCTGATTGATGTCTGGTGATTGGTGAAATGATCATTATGTTATCCTGCTAATCCTTCTTTTCACTGGCTGTTTCGTTTTTCTGATCAGACCTTCCAACTTGTTATTTACCTGCTTGGTTTTTGGAGCGCTCTGCACGGGCGACATAATCTAGGCCAATAGTAATGAGACACCTGCAAGAACTAAACAAGGATGGTCTCACCTGGTGAAAATGTCCCCTCCAACGAAGAGAAGGGCAAGACTCGATAGCAGGAAAGTTGTGACCTCCATTCCACGAGCGCTATGATAAATAATGGATGAGAGGAAAAAATAAAAGTTTCCCGCAAATTGAAAGCGACGCTAAAGCGGAGGAGTTTTATTTTAGTGCGCTGTCGTCGTGGTCCGGCGCTGCCGAGGAGAAAGTAAAGTGCGGTGCTGATGCTGCTGAAGATGATGGTGATGATGACCCCATGATCGGTCCGCAAATTCCTCCGCGTCCAGGAGCGCACAAGAAGAGAGCGCACCGAGGAGAGGCAAAACTCCCCTTCAGACCGCAACAACGAGCAGATCCACCGCAGCTACCGCCGCCTGTCCTCCAGCAACACAGAGAGGGAGAGAGAGAGGGAGGGATATACATAGAGGGAGAGATGAAGAGAAAGAGAGACTCACTAATCTGTCGATCCCTCCTTTACTTGAACTCTAAACGTCAGATTCAATCTGGCCAGGGAGGGCGGGGGGCGGCAGAAAGGCATGTCACGAACATAGGACCTCATATACTGTAGCCTATTATGTAATGTTTGACACGTTTGAATCATCGCCATTAGGCAAATACTGTCTCAAGCTGCATTAAGCTGTAATTCACTTTAGTGCGAAAAGGACAAGGCTGGCTTAAAGAGGGGTCATAGAGTGGGGCCCAAAGTGGCTATAGGGGTAAAAGTCGTCTCATTGTGTGTTTTACGCTGGTTAACTATTTTCATGACATCAGTAAGTAAATTCATGTTGGACCGAGTATTATATTTTCTCTAATAGGAACAATTGATGGAGGCTGCTCATAAATTCAAATAGTATGGGACACTATGTGCTGCCCTGTTGGATGACAATTTGATGACAAAGACAAGACAAGATGACAAAGGATGACAATTTTGTCAGCATAGTGGGCTCATGTGAGACAACAATATCAGACAACACCTCCACTCCAGACTGCTATATAATTCAATACATAATGCTAATTCTTTTCTAATGCACTGTCGATCAGAATGTTCCTCATGTCAGGATCCTGTTACTGTAGCATAGGGGTTATACTTCAAGCAAAGACCATAATTACAAGAGATTTAGCCTCAGGAACTCAGTAGATATTAAAAATGATCACAGTAAAATAAGATCACTACTGGCATAAAAAGTACAGCCTAGATATTTCATATGCCTAGTGAAGGGTAAGTCAATAAATAATTTAGGGAGAGAAACATTTATGAAGGAATAATCAATCATTAAATCAATTAATCCCCACAAATACATAAAACCGATATTATGGTGATATTTAAGGGGATATACAAACTCTACAATTAGTATAGAGTTGTCATATGTAAATAACTAAATTCCCTTTACTCAGCTTTGCATTTATACTTTATTTCAAACATACAAATAATTCTCCTTGTTGTTGGGTTGAGATGATTTCTGTTGGCAGTTTTCTCATGTTGCTTTGAAAACTTAGATGAATCTCTGTGGTAATTAGGCTTACATTGTTTCAGTATGATCAGGTCCGTTTGTGTTGAAGAGCACAGGGACATAATGCTGATCCTGGACACAGAGGGCAGTACCTGCTCTTCCTCTCTCATCATCTTCATCATCCTCTCTCTTTCTTTTTCTGTCTGTCTCATCATGTGCTGTCTCTTCCCTTCCCAAACCTGAGCTATAGACTGCTGCAGTCTTCTTTCATTTTAGTCTGTGTCAGTGCAGAAAGTAAACACATGGTCAGCTGATATTTATATTTAAATGTTAGCTGAGTTAATCCTTATTACGTGTTGACAAACGTTGTTCTTAAACTGTTTGACTACAGATTTTCACATGGAGGTGAACCTCTCCCCATCTTTGTTTATGAATGACTGAGCCTTTGGAGGATGCCCTAAGCATTAAAATAAAACCCTCTGTTGTCTTGGATTGTCTGAAATTTAATATATTTAGTCAAACATATAGGAACTGTGAGGATAGATGGTAAACATGGAGATAAGATATGTGAAATAATATAATAATAATAATATATTATCGTAACATATATCATATAATCATAATAATATATTATGACTCTATAATTATCCTATAAGTTTGTGTTTTTATATTGAGCCTATAGGTTCCACAGTTGTCAGATAATTAAAGGCATTCACTATTCTATTCGTTTCAGGTCTTAGTGGTCCTTTATTTTGTATGCAACTGTAAAACTGCATGAAATTTGGAAAGTTCCCAAAATAATATACTTATTTGGGAGAATTGTTTAGTGTATTCAGCAGCACCTGCCCTATTTCTGCTGTTTGGCCCAAGGGAGCAGAGGCATGTTCAGAGTGTTCAGAATGTTCAGAATGGCTGTGGATTCAAACCACTGTCTTTCCCTCCCACTGGACTTAACACTTGGATTTGGGCTGTAAATTCTTTTGGTATGACAATGAACCACATGTGGCAATGCACTGCACAGGATCTCTGTGTGTCTCAAGTAATTTCTTATTCCCTTTCTTCCTCTCACACTTTTGCATTCTCTCTCTCTATCTCTCTCTGCTCATTCCGTTTTCTTCCTGTTGATACATTCTTTATGTCAGTCAGAATCGTACTATTTATGTATTCGGTGTCCCATGGTGATAGAAAATATTCCTGTACAACACGATTTCAATAGGCTATGTTATGCACCAGGCTCTGCACTTCTCTTCTTCCTCCTCCTCTGAAAGAAAGCTTTATTTTCTCAAATAAAACGAAAGTATTTACAGTAAAAAGCCCATTGTGCCAATGATGTGCAATACTGATCAACTACTAATTAATGTCTTATTCAAGGTTAAATCAGACAGGGTGATACGTATCTTGCAAGCTTGACAAAAGATTTTGCATAACTCGCAGATTCACTCCTTTTTTGAACCAGCTGGGATATTTTCTGCTGAGTGGGGCTTGACTGATATCTATCCACAGAAAGAAAGAGATAGAGAGAAATAAACCATTTAGAAAGCTACAAGAGATCGCTACTATTGTGTGGAAAGAACTTTCTGCACCATTAATTCAATAATAGAAAACATTAGAAATGCGTTTAATTGATATCACTATTTTAACTTGAAAGCCAAATACCCTGTCATATTGGTTATGTCGGTGGAATTTTTGGATCATACGGTCATTACGGTAAGTAATGCTATTTTCCACCAATTAGAAGTTCCGTTTATACACCTAAGGCCATACCCCTTGCGTCTCCTCTCCATGGAAACAGTGTCAAACATGGCGGAGTAATTTCTGACGTGAGAGAAAGTACTTGAGAGAAGACCCTGCCATGAGAAGGAAAGCCTAGCTTAGCGAGGTAAGGGTTTAATGCTTGTTAAATGACGTTTTCAACTTTAAATGTGACACAGCCTCTATTCAGCACTCATTGTTCATCAGTTGCGTAGCTTTCATAGCTTTCTAAGCTAGCCTCTGTGTGTTGAACGGCACGACAAATTCAGTTTAGGAAACTGTATGGTATTGACTTACATACTGTCAATGTCACAAGCCTTAAAATATATATCTTAACTTCTTCTCCAATTCTCTAAGAGCCATTCCTCAAATTGAGGTACGTATAATTCACCAAACTACCTTTCTAAAATTAAATTCAATAACTTATTAATTGATATGTGCAGCACTGCGGTCAAGCCAGACTTTATTCGTATTTGGGTGGTCAAATAACATGTTAAACCAAAGTATCTCCATACACGTGTGCAGGACAAGGGAATAAGGTTAATTGGAATGTATTAACAGCAAGTTTTTAAAAAATGTACTTGTGTCTCATACATAGAAAAATCATAGGCCTACTAAAATGCTAAGTCTTATGCTACAGTTACAAATAGTTAGCCTTTTCCCCAAACTCTGACATATAACACTTTACATAGTGGTATGTCTGCTGTGTGAAAGAAGTGGCTTCTGATGATGTAATGCCACATTTAACTACCTATAACCAATGGGTTTGTCTTATAATATGTTCCTGTGTTATTCAGAAATTAGGTGAAATGGACCTCGAAGACAAGGCAAGTCCATTTGATGTAGCTGGACAGCTGGATGCTCACCTGAGCTCTGATGAGGACCATGGAGGTGAGTGACAGTTTGTGTTGCTGTTTGCAAAATGCAGCTTGTGGTCTCTACTTGTACTGTGAGATACACTTTGATTCATAATTACACATACAAATAAGTGTTTATTTAGCCTTGGATATTTCATCCTCCCTTAATGGGGATATATATTTCAGAAGGTGGTCCAGGCCAAGAGACCTCTGATGATGATGACCCAGCTCTTCCTCCTGGTTTCGAGTGGTTAGAAGAGTTGTATGAGTAGGTGTTTCATGCTTTTCTGTGAATCATATCACATTTTAACTGTATTAATGTATGTACAGTATGTATAAATCCTTAATCCTTTTATCTCCTAAATAGAATATGATGTCACTGTTACTCAGTGGGATTCTTAATATGATATTTTAATAGAAAATCATTTTGTCTGTTATGTTTTAATTGTAAAACCTCAATGCAGACACTTCCAGGCATACTACAAGAGTAACTCTATGTATGTAAGTCAGATTTTACATGAAACGTGAAAGCTTTGCTAAGTGTCACTGTGCATTTTCCCGAAGAGAAGACGATGGTGATGGTGATGATGATGGTGACCCTTCAGTCATGGCTCACAGTGGTATGAAGAGGAGTTATGCCATGACAGCACGGATGTTCAAGCTGAGACGACACCTGGACCAGCTGGACTGCATTCACCAAGGGAAGGAGCATGACGTGCTGAGAGCCAGGTCAGGATCTGGCAACCACCAGACCAGACACAGTAGCTCCTTAAGCTAAATAACAATGGCTGTGGGAATCTACTGAAATCTGTAATGCAAACCTTGCACCTTTTGTCTTTTTGTCATAGTTCATTTCACAGGTTAACAAAACATTTCCTACACTGCTTTCAGTTTCAGTGTTATTCCTCTTGGTCAGGTTTCCCAATCTTGCCCTGTTCAGACAGTGTAAATCATTTCTGTACCAATTGATTCAGCAATTTGCAGAAAATCATTTCAACTGAAGAGAGAACATTTCCCATAATGTCCTCTCTCCACACTTTCCTTCCCTCTTTTTTATTTGTCTGCACTGCGAGCCATTAAGCACCCGATGAGCTGTGATCCCCAGTGAAAAATGGTTGCCATTTTCCTTTAGCACAAAACACCAAAGGTCAGAGTGAAGCTATACTGCACTCTCCTCAAATATGAGTTTAATGGTACCCAAGCACACACGGCTTTTAAGCAATCTGCAGTTTTGATTGTACCATGTGCCGTGGTTTTCTTTTTCCCCTCAGTCACAGATTGCTATGTTGCACACAATTTGACAGCTAAAAGAACATCGGGTAATTAAAGCTGTTGAGGTGTGTGTGCCCACTCTCAGCCTTTCAATATCTTCAATTGAATCTTGTTAACCAATATAATTACCTCCCTTTTATTGCAATGGCCACGAGAAAATCTATTAGCCTGATGCTCTGAACATATTTCATTTTAGCAGCACTGAAAATGTTCCTTCTTATTGGTTTTGCTCTGGGAAATTTCTCTGTGTCAATATTTTAATTTGCATCCTTTATCTTGTGCTTCCTTGTTTTAGAGAAGAGCTTAAACTTTGTCGTCAGAACATCGAGGGTTTGGTGAAGGAGAGAGATGACTTGGAGAAAGAGATTGAGCTACACAAAGCAGCAGAGAACAGGTGAGTTCAGTAACAAACAGTGACAAGCCAGTGTTTTGTACTCAAATATAGGATGCTTCTGTTTTGTCCAACCCCTGTGTATTCCACTCTTCGTTTATTTTACTATGCAGTGTGATGGTGTTTCGTTTGCGAGCCCATCATAAGCATCTGTGTGAAAAGCTGCAGAGTGAGGAGGAGCTCGAGGGCCACATCAACACTGAGCTGAAGCAACAAGAGTGAGTCAGAGTGGAAAAAGGTTTGACAGTAAGGTGTAGACAGCCAGTACTGTCACATCAAAAACTTACCCACTTCACAGGAAAAAAGTTTTGCCCAAACTTTCTCTGCCACACAGTGTAAATCAGAAATAAGCACTGTATTTATTCATCTTTAGTTAAAACAGACAAGGCAATTGAGGGCAAGGTGTCTGTTGCATTGATGCCTTGATTACAATACATAGAAAATACAAGACATAAAAATATTTTGGTAACTAATAATAATCTTTTGGATTTTATAAAAACATTTTTTTAAAACTGATGTAAGACATTATTGCAACACATAGAAAGGAATCGAGGAACACAAAAGATACATCAACAAACAGTTACACAAAAAAACAGGCCAAGGACAAAAACATAAATTATATCAGTTAAAAAAAAACATACAGTACATTCACATTCCTAGTATATCAATAGATATCTAAATTAATTAAAAAGGGATCAGCTTGCCTAATTAAACAAACTGTGGATTTTCTACCTGCGTTGAGTGTAGTATTTTAGAGCCAGTCTCTCAATGTCAGTGTTGACATGGTGATGTTCTTGGACATGAATGCATGAAAGATACCCAGGTAGGTTTGTGAAGAAGTGCTTTGATGCAAAGAAAGCAGTGCCTACTCTTCACATAGCCAACAACCGCCAATTAACTTTCTCATATAGTGAACATCAGTACAGTCAAAGAAATCCTCAGTTATGAAGCAAAGGGCAGGAGGATAGACTGCATCTTAAAAAAATTAAGAGTGGAGGCAGGAGAATGCATATGAAGTAAATCACCATAAAAAGGTTGAAAGATCATTTGCTTTCTATGGTTTTAATTAATAGATGCCTTATTTCTGTAAAAAATGCCTGTTTTGCCTTTAAAGTGTTATTCAGTGTTTTGAAGGACAACTTGTCAGTACCAAGGTATGGGATACTCTTTCAATTGGTATTTGAAAGAGTATCCCATATTTTTTATCAAATCCAGTAGATTTCAAAAGAACTTTATCGTCATCATTATTGAATTCCTTAGATAAATCAATAAACTGATAAATCCAATAAACCCTGAAACCAATTCATCTGGTCTTTCTGGGTTGCATTTAAACATCTCCACCATGCACTCACTCACACCAGTGCAGCCCTTTGCGTTTTTTCGACTCTCTTGCTGTAAACAATCGTCTTTGTTGAAGGCTGTTGCTGCCAAGCAAGAAATTATGGCATGCTAATATTGCAAGAGTTTGATATGCAAGAAACCTTTGCCTTTTTAATGTTGAACTTTTTTAACTTCATGTTTTATCTACATGCATCTCATTTTACATCCCCGCTCATCAGACTGGAGCTGAATGAAGTGGAGATGGAGCTTAACAGGTTATCCTCAGTCCGGCAGGAGGTGCAGGAGGAGGAGCAGGTTTTCCACGACATCAAGGCCCAGAAGACAGCGACAAGATTGCAGCAGGAGAGGAAAGCCAGCCAGAAACTACAGCTCAAAATGCAGCATCTCAGAGAGTAGGGCAAACAAGTGTTTTTTGACATGGGAAATTGTTTCATTTGATTTTCTTTTTAATTGATTATTTATGTGAGATGCCCATTTGGGGAACCAGTTAGATTAAACATGAATAATGTAAAGACTGATATTTTTTGTTTATAAGTGTCTGTGATTGTGTTCTAATAGTAAACAGGCAGTCATGCTGATGAAAGAGGAGACCGAATTTCAGAAGAAAACTGAGATGGACCAGCTGAACCGGAAGATAGCTGCCAAGTACCTGAAAGAGACCATTAAAAGGTAATCAATTGTTAAGCCAATAAACATGGCATAGATTACAACAAGGATCTGACATATCAATCTCACATTCATGCAGAGGAGATTGGAGTAAAAGAGTAGAGCAGAGCAGATCTGAGCAGAAAAAAAATTATTCGTTACTCATGATATTTTCCCAAAACTGTAGCAACACTGTCTTGTACATGAAAATCGGGTATTCTTCAGGTGTATGCTGGTCTAATGTGACTTTGACCAGTCTCCCCCAACATAAATGTCCTTGTTGCCATTTGAAGTAAGAATTTTGAAAAGGCAAAATAGTCACTATCGGTCCACCTCAAAACCTTGGAGGATAAGGCTGGTATTATATGTTTTCTTACTGTCAAAAGAATAAAAGCCCAAATCCAAAAATGATCTCATCCTTTTTTTTTCTTCTATTTTTAAGTATTTCATTTGGAGCAATGGTCTGATTTACTGTATTTTACTCCCCTGTGTCATTGACAATCATTGTTGTCCAAGAACTACTAAAACCACATCATTGAACCACATTGTTGCATCGGATAACATTTATTGGTCCCATTCAAATGCACTGTCATGAATAAAGACGCCGAGGTTTATTGTGAGGCAAGGCTACACACTATCACTAGTCATCACTATCCATTATTTACTCCTGGTTGAACACAGCTTGTGATAAACCAAGATGACCATAATATATAAGCTTTACTTTTGTGACCAGAGATCTTCACTTTGAACAGTCTGTGTGCATCAGACAGGGACGTAAGACAGAGAGTCAAAAATTCAAGCACAACATGGCAACTAATGTATATCGATAACCACACTGCTTTGAGGGATTATCCCACTTCTACCATGACAATTTGTCAGCAAGTGCAATTTGAAATAATGCCTATTTATATAACAGGGCTCTACATTTGATTCAGCTCCAAGTAGTCAAAGAAGTTATTGTTTACTACAACTTCATTTCTTTCTTTTTTGCTATTATTATCTTCATGTAAAACTTCTTATAGAATAAAGCATTTCTCTGAGTTAGGATGATTAACATCATTACTCCTCTGCTCCTTGAAGTTTGCTCCCAGGCAGCGATAGCAGATTTGAATGGTTGTTTTCTGTGTGCTGTGTGAATATTCACATGCTCTTGTGATTGTCCCCATTTCATTTAGGATGCATCAGCAAGAGGCTGAAAAGGAGCAGCAGAACATGGAGTTACTGGAAAAGAGGACACAGGCTGTCGAGTCACTGAAATCAAACATAGCAGCTACCCAAGTAAGCAACAATCCCCTCCCATTCTGGGACTGTAGCATTATGGTTTTAGCAGTGATGTGATGCACAGGCAGTAGCACTATCTATTTTCAATAGCTACCATCAAGATCATTCATAAGTTCCCAAGTGAACGATATTTTAAGTACAAACCATATTTAGCGATACATTATATACTCATAAATCTTTAAATACATAGCAATACAGCTTTGCCTATCTAGATTTGTGCTAAATGGAAGTGTAAGCACATTTTGAGTGTACAGCATGCACTCATGTAACTGTATAGCTCAGTGCATGTATGAAGCAGAATATAATTTTCTTGTTTTTGTCGCAATCATAGCAACTTTCTTACAGCCTAGTTTCATAATTTTCTCATACATTTCAAGCAAAGTACCACCAGTATTAGTACACAATAGGAAGATTTAAGACTAGTGAAAAATTACAGGTTATGAAACAACCTTTTTAATTGTAACTAGACAGAATAAATAATATATGTTGAGGGCAGATATATTATTAGATTAAGTATTGTCCTAAATTAATAGTATAGATGTGCATTTTAATTTAATGTTTGCCTTTAAGGTAACAAGTTTCACGCTGTCCATCAGGTGTCAAGGAGAAAAAAAGCAATTACTCACGAATTGTGTGCACTGCTGAACAGAACATAATGCTACGCAAAAACTGTTTTTAATGGGAAATGTAGACGTGTCATTAGCATAAAAATGTTGGAAAATGTAGCTTGACTTTCAGTTGCAGTAAAATCTCTCACCGTGTGAACAGTACGTGGAAATTACTTTATTGTACATATATTGCAATTTTACATTTAAACCAGACTGGAACGTTTGGAAGAAACTGGGAAGGGTTGAGGGATAAAGGATGTACGTTCTCATTCCAAAGTCTCCTCCTAGCCAGGAGAGATGTAAGGCCGAAACCACATTTTCATTTAAATACGGTGAATTCAGCTCTGCGTTGTGTATGCTACTGTTGACAGTACAGTGTGATCTTCCAATGCTGTTATCAAATTTTCTAATTCAACACACAACAGGTACATTTCATAAGAGAAAAAATTCATCTCTTCTAGCTCAACTGATCAACTCTTCACGTGGTCAAATACAGCATAACTAATATGTGATTTCTTTAGGAGAGCTTACGAGTCAAACAGAGAAAAGCCAAAGCAAACGCCCAGAAGCAAGAGCAGCACGAGAGACAGCTGAGAGAATCCCTGCAGGCCCAAGGAATCAACAGTGTCAAGCATATGTACCAACAGAAACAATCAGAAGAGATAAAACGCAGAGAAGAGTACGTCCTCTCCTCTCCTCTCCTCTCCTCTCCTCTCCTCTCCTCTCCTCTCCTCTCCTCTCCTCTCCTCTCCTCTCCCACATGTGTGTCCTTTACTCCCACTCCATGCAGCAGTGTGTGGGTGTTTTCTCTCACTGTGTACTGTAGAATACATGCCTGCATTTCAGTATAATGAAGTTTTGTTGATTTGCCCTCCTCAGGGAATTCATGGAGAGGCAAAAGTCAAAGAGAGTGGAGATTGTGGCAAAAATCCTTCAGGAGGAAGAGCTGGTAAAGAGCAGAAAGGATCACAATGCACTGCTGCCAAAGCCCCCAACCACTAACAGGTTCACACCCCTGGGAAGGGATAGAGAGGATCTCCTGTACTACCGGGATCCCAGCCCTCCATCAGCCACTGAGAACAAACCCACAATAGTGAGTGGTTTTCAACAGTTTGAGAATACATGGGGAAATGCATAAAGAAATCAAATGCATTCGAACAATAATGACCCAGTGTGTGTCTGTGTCTGTGTGTGCATTTGTCCAGCAGTTGAGAGAGTTCAGTGACATCAGCAGCTCATCATCAGCATCCTCTGATGTTGAGGACCTGGAGGAAACCATGCACCAAGAAGAGGGCCACCAGAGCCTCACTGAAAACCTGGCTGAGCCTGAGTTCTCTGGGCTGTGGGACCAGAACTGCAAGGTGCACTAAAACAACAGCCACTGCCAACTAAAGCAAATCCCAGCAAGCTGCTAAAATTAAACACTCATAAATCATATCCCACTCACAGCAAGCTCATAATTCTTCCTGTGGACTTGCAACAGATGAATTCCCCACCTGCAAATTGAAATATGTTATATAAAAATGCTCTGAAAACCAATATTTAATTGATTTGAAATAGTTGTATATCAGGTTTGGCTTAACAACAAAGCCGGTTCAACTTATCTTTTGTTCACTGATTCAAATTAGGCTGGTTGAAAATTGGGGGTTGCGGTTACATGGGTGGGGAGAGCCACAAAATACACGTTCACTTCCCAATAGCTGTATATCAAGCTTGTTAGAGTGTTCCAGTAGACACAGCTGTCAGGATTTGCTGATGGGAAACCAGTGTGGGATCACATTCTCACTACTGCACTCCAGACTCTTAGTTGGTCAGGGCACATGCTTAAGGGGGTGAGATCAGGAGGGGGAACCACACATCCACATGGAAGCTCAACCCTAGCAAGTGAAAAAAAAGACACAATTTGGCACAGAACTAGCAAGAGTCTGTCCAAAACCTCCAGTCAAGAGTCAGACAAAGTGTTGAGGGAATAGGGAAGTGCTTTAG
This sequence comes from Chaunax sp. Z400, assembly GCA_037577475.1. NCBI lineage: Eukaryota > Metazoa > Chordata > Actinopteri > Lophiiformes > Chaunacidae > Chaunax > Chaunax sp. Z400. Next base: position 21,622,364 of record CM075195.1, read on the forward strand.
CAATCCATGTTTTAGGAGGGCTTGTACAGATATTTTTTGACAAAAGCTTCTGTATTTGTCAGAATAGAATATACATATTTACATAGAAAATACATGAGGGATGTGAGCAAAACAAATGATCTAGTTATTTAGTCATTAATCAAGAAAAATCCTTATCATTCATTGGTTCCAGTTTCTTGAATTGTTAATTGATAATTTCCTAATTTTGAGTATTTTAAATCTTTTATAATTAATACCTTGGGTAATTTGACTGCTGGTCAGAGAAAACAGGACATCTGAAGAATCTTGGGAATTGTATTTTTCACTGTTTTCTGACATTTTATTAATTTAACTATGAATCAATTATTTTACGAATAATGAACAGATTATCAATAATGAAAATAACTGTTTCTTGCAGTCCGATTACTGATTAATCAAATGACTACTCTTTAACATATTTTCAGACAGTTCTTAAAGTCAGTGATAACTGTGTGTGTCTCCAGCAGCTGGGCCTTGGTGAGTGGGACTACAGCATTGTGTGAGCCGCATTCGGTATTCACAACCATAGACTTTATATAACATGGGCATAGTTTCTGCAACGTCCCCCATAGGTTTCTGAACAGTCAATGTGAAGCTCAGTGTGGTGGCTTTGACCGTCACCATCTTAGCAGTGATTTACTCCGCCTGGGTTCACGTTAATCCAAAGATTGGCAAAGAGATGGAACATGTTGGAAGGAAGCCAAAAGACCAGCTAGCTAGCAAGCTGGAGACTAGTTGTCATATAAAATGGTCTCAGCCTTAATTATGCATAACTTTAAGCATTAATATAATTCAAACAAATGAGTTATAAAAAAGAAACTCACCCTTCATGAACAGAGAAATTAGCCATAGAAACCAAAACCATTTTTGCACAAGGCTCTAAACATGTTTGCTGTTGTTGTAGAGTTGGGCCTTTTTGATATGGCCTCTGTGGAGATTGACTCTCTATTGTAGTCAGCTGTTAGTGGCCATTGGAGGAACTGCAGATTCTGGTACAACTGCATTGCATTATTTTTCTGCCTCAAAGGATTCTGCTTGTTAAGAAACTGTGACGCAGATAACTGTGGCTGGTGCAGCTTGTATTCCTCACATGGTAAATGAACCCTGACTAAACTCATCTAGCCATTAACACCTCATTATTAATACTGTTACTGCTCTAACGACTGATGATAGCGTTAATGAAGATACAATAACAGTAATCATCACCATAATTATCATCGCCATAGATACAGTACATGGTCACATCAAATCAGCCTATCCCTATTAGAATCTGGTTAAAGGGTCACAAAGAGTGTTAACTATTTTACTTGTTAATAGAAGTATCGTGCTAATGTGTATTATAATGTATATTGTGTATTGTGCTAATGCATAATGTGTGTTTGAGTTATACTAACACATTTGCATACAGTACAATGAGTGCCTGCTGGCAACTAGCATTCTAATACAATCTCAGAACACGTTAGAAAACCGAAACTGGTATTTCCCATCTATTTCTCTCAGCATATTAATTTCATCATATTGATATTGAGTTGCACCACCGTGACAGCACCACTTCTGACTGCTCTTCAATCTGAATCTGAAGTATAGCTCACTGCCATGGAGGTGAGGTGGCTCTCCCTCTCTCTTATTTAGCCCCCACACTCTTGTAGGGGTGACAGGCATCACTTCTCATCGTGCTGGTGCCTTTGAGGCCTCAGAGCGAGCGTGGTGCTGCAGCTCAGAGCTATGAGCAAGTACCCAGTCGAGTGGAAGTGATCCGTCCTCTGAACATACAGAACAAACTCATGCCCTCATCAAAGGCTCCCTCTCAACACAGTAATGGCTGGTGCGGTAGATGAGCACAGCAATGTAATAAAAGCTAATTAGATGATTCATGAGGGGGAGAATGACGATGAAATGAACCTTACAATTTAGAAAAAGGACACGGATGAAATGACAAAGCCATGACAAGTAAAAACAGGCCCTTTAAAAACACATTTTCATATGATGATAAATGGAATACATAAACTTTCAAACACGTAAATCTGTGTGGCATGACTCGTGGAAATATTCACCGAATATAGTTTCCCATTATTCCCTGGAGGTTATTGTTCTGGAGGAGGTAAAGGCGATATGATGTCATTAGAAGGCAAGCAAATAAAACACACTGTTACTTTGAATAAAATACAGATTTCTATGCGTTTGAACATTGTTGGAAATGTGGCATAATGCAAGTACACAACTCCACTAAATCTATAACAAATGTTTAGCTGTTTTTAGACATTTTTATGTGGAAATGTTACATAATATACCTGTGTTTTGTGCAGAGTAAGGTATACAAAAACCAGTAATGATGATGATCCTATATGTTTCATCTGTTGTGTGAGAATATTACGCAGACTGTAGTTCTTTTTCACGCTAAAGCCCTGGCATTGAGTAGAGAAAATGAGACAACAATGAAAAGAATTCAAAGCTTTTATAATGACAGTTGAGATTATTGTGGCATAGATTTCCATTTTATGCCACAATAATTCAAATATATGTTGGGACATAATGCAAAATGTTAATAAAAACAAAATGCAATAATTTGCAAATCCTTTTGAACCTAAATGCAATTGATTTAGTCCAAAGACAAGACATTTACTGTTCAAACTGATAAACTTTATTTTTTTTAAAATATATGTTCATTCTGAATTTGATGGCTGCAACACGTTTCTAAAAGGTTGGGACTGGCTCTTGTTTACCTTTGTGTTTCATCACATTTTCTTAGAACAACACTAAGAGAGGACACTAATTGTTGAAGTTTCAAAGTGGAATTCTGTCCCATTCTTGCTTGATATACCACTTCAGTTGATCAACAATCTGAGGTCTCCGTTGTCACAATTGGTGCATCATCCCAGAGACATCCCTGAAAAGACTTCTGCACAACCATTACAATTGTGCACTGGAAACGTTATACTGTTGGACTATCTGCCCATGCATATTTTCACATAGTGGTGAACCTCTCCCCATCTTTGTTTGTGAACGACTGAGCCTTTTAAGGATGCCTCTCAACCATCTGTTACCAATGAACCTCTTTACCTGTGGAATGGAATCCAATCAGGTGTTTTTGAGTATTTCAAAACTTTCTCAGTCTTTTGCTGCTCCTGTCTCAACTTTTTTGAGATGTGTTATTGCATAAAAATCAGGATAAGCATATATTTACAACAATCAGTGAAGTTGATGAGGTACAACTTTAGATATATTGTCTTTGTACTTTTTGAATGTCTAAAAGGATTTGGAAATTAGTCCCAACTTGTCCCAACGTTTTCAGAATTGGGGTTGTACTTTTGTACCTTTCTTTTTTACATTTGTTGTGTACAAAGAGGCATTTTCATATCAATGAAATTTGAGTTTGTTATGTTACATTTACACAATTTAGTCATAGGGATTATTTCTAATGCCTTTACCAGCTGCTTTTTCCCTGTACAGTTACAGATGACCCTGAGTAAAGAAACTACCTTAATACAGACGGAGATAAAGCAGGAGGCACCTGCAGAGGCTCATGGAAAGCTCAAGATGCCTGTTAAAAAAGTTCATGGAAAACAGTTGAAAGGGCCTCCATTCATCAGCAAACCAGAGGCCATTATCTTCAAGGTACCACACTACTGGCTCTATAAATATAGCACAGCTGAAAACACTTTATGATAAGAAGACTTTTAGAAGAACAACGTTAATAAGTTTGCTGAAGATCTGCATTTTTCCTTTTTAAAAGTAAATATGTCTGTTCAGCTGTTGATTTTTGATTATTCCTCTTATGTTGATGGATTCTAATAGCAGCAGACTGACATTACACTAAATGGTGTGTTTTAGGACTTTGAATTGGGGAAAACGTATAAGAAGAAAATCATCCTGACTAACATCAGCTACATCACCAACCACTGCAAGCTTCTCGGCGTCTCCACCCATCTGAGGGATTTTGTCTCAATCAAGTAAGAGTCCGTAAACAAAAGAAGGTCGTGGCCATGGTGTAGCACACGCGGGACAAAAAGTGGGCCTGAAATTAAGGCAAAAGTAAGGAGTAGCCCTGTAACAACGTAAACAGGCACTCTTTCATTTACGAGAATTACAACAACTTATCATAGTACTTGTATGCAACATACACTTCACATGTCATCCATATGTCGTCCATTTGTGGCAGGGATATTGAAATACAATTAAATTTAATGCCAGTAAATGACATTGGGCTAGGGGTAACAAAAGAGTAGGAAACTTGTGGAACCAGGTGAAGACAATCAGGGCGGGGAGTAAATCACAGTGGCAGGGAAACACATGGGGAGCAGGGAGTCTGAAACGGAAGGAGAGTCTGTGAACACAGGAAGACAGGATATATAAGATAAAACAAGCACTCATAGACTAGTACAGCATCAATTCGCCAACCAGAACCTAAACCGAATCTCAGCTGAGGAAAATATGGAAATATTCATGTTACAGAAATAAGAGACACCCTAACAAAGATATAAAATCAAGCACAGTTGTTGTTCAGTGGCATTGCTTCATATCGTTTTCTCATACTGTTGGTTGGAGTATGGTAGATGTTTTGAATATTTAACCTTTGCGTTCTAAGACAGAATTATTATGTCAGCAATAGAGCTGGATATATTTATAACAACAATTGTTAAAGCTCTTATGAACTCACTATACATTGAACAGCTTCTATTTCCACGTGGAAACATCTGCCTATGCATCACCTCTTAGGAATTTAATACAACCACTTCTTGTCATTTTAAAGACAATGGAGTGGATGGGAAAGCAAAGCCTGTCCTCCCACATGTGGATCACCACCCTCACAGCGCCTCTTCTGAGACTCAGCTCAGTGAGTCAGTCTACATTTCTGCTATCTCCTCTCTCTCAGCCTGCCAGCAGCCCACAGGCTGAGTAGAGATGTATTGTTCTCCAGGTCACTCGCTGTGTTTCACTTTCCCATCAGCTCCTCCATAACTTGATGTGGATTCGTCCTGTCTCTGCTTTTTGCTTTATTGAGTTAGAAGTTTCCCCAGCTACAGCAGGGTCAGCTAGAAACTACTGATGCTGTGTTTGAGCCTTCGTGCTCGGCCACTTGTCTGAACAGATCACTTTTCTAGTTCACTGGTCTTAACTCACGTGTAGCAAACATGCACTTCAAACAGGAGCATGCAGACATGCTGTTATAGTGGGTATTATAACCCCTCAACTTGGAATCTCCCTCACGTTACTGAAACATACCAGTGCACTCAGTCTCTCTGCAGAGATTTTATGATTATGCATATTCTAAATGGTTGCATATTTTTTTAAATAAAACATTTAAATTAAATTCACTGGTACTACATACTCCATTTCCAAAAAAGTGTAATGCAGTGATGTCCACTACAGAATCATGTACGTTTTTAATGCAGTGCCGTCTGAGGGCCCGAAGATCACGGCCATCCAATATTGGTTTTCGGCTTTGTCTCTTGCGTACAGAGATCTCTACCTTCTCTTCAATTGTTTAATGATATTGTGAATGTGGTCCATGAAATCCCCAAATTCTTTGCAATTTTATGTTGAGAAACATTATTCTTAAATTGGTGCACTATTGCTTGTGGAGTCTTTCACAGAGTGGTGAAACAGAGTGGTTTCTTTACTTCAGAAACACTCAGCCTCTCTGGGATGCTCTTTTATACCCAATCATGTTACTACCCTGTCAACCTCATTCATTTTGAGATGTTCCACCAGGTGTTTTCTTTTAGTATTTCACAACTTTTCCAGTCTTTTGTTGCCACTGTCACAACTTTTTTGAAACGTGCTGATGGCATCAAATTCAAAACGGTCATATAATTTTCAAAAAACAATGAGATTTCTCATTTTCAACATTTGAAATGTTGTCTTTTTGCTATTGTCAATTAAATATAGAGTTTCAATGTTTTGCACATCATCGCATTCTGTTTCTAATTACATTTTACACAGCGTCCCAACTTTTTTGGAAACGGGGTTGTACTGTAAATAGATATAGAAAAAAAAGTTCTGTCTGACAAGTTTTGTTCCTGGTGCACCTGGCATAAATTAAAGGATTAGCTATTTGCAGTGTGACTATGTATTATAGAAAAGATTATACAAAAAACACACAACTTTTAAATTAATTTTTGTTAATTAATAAGCTATAATGCACACCCACCTCTACTTATTTCAATATAATCAGGATTTACTGATATACCCATTATTGGTCTGGTATTTGTACCTTATGGTTGTAGCTCATTATGATACTACCTCACATATCAATCTCTCAAAACCTGGACATTTTAGTCACATCGCAGCTTATTATCAAATATATCAAAGGAAGAATGTTTAAAAAAGGGTAGTTATATGCACATCACATATAGGTGGAAGGCTTTAAGGAGAACAGCAGGATTGAAAAAAAGGTTATGACCTGACAAAAAAGAAAGTCTGAGCTCACTGAATGGTGTCTTCTTAAATTCTTAAATACTCAAGAAGGGGGAAAATTATGCCAGGTAGGTGCAAATCCGGTGCACCATTAACTTGTGCTGTAATTGCATGTCTGCAGAGGCTCCTGTTAAGCATATGTTACATAGTCCCATTTTAAATGTTGGTGTTGTCTAATAGTATTTAGAAAGACGCTGACAGCTGATACTGTCAGGTTCGCCTGATTTCTGCCATGTCATGTCACCGTCATGCAGTCTACTCCTATTATTCAAGTGTGTTGTGTATGCCGGATGCACATCCCACTGATTATTCAAACAATATTGGAAGTAGTTGTGACTGTTTGCATGACTCATCGAGCTGAGAAACAAGACTTTTCTTGTCTTGAACAACCCTCTCTTGTAAAATCATTGGGTTAAAAATTGACCCATTTCATCAACACCGTATTGACCCACAATGAGTACATTTTTAACCCACTGAGTTTTTTTATCTGTCTGTTGTAGTCAGGGAACTTAAAAAGTAAATTGCATGCTTAAACATGTTGATTCAATCACCTCGCGTTCTGCAGCTGTTACTGTCATTCACCCTCCTTCTACTATCAGTCTGTTCTGAAAAATCCAGCTGAAAACATTAGCACAGCAGGACGGAGAGAAACAGAAACCAAGAACACACTATGCTTATTTAAACCAGTCTGTGGTTCCATGTACGCCCCCTGAATTTCTAAAAATGGCTTCCCATCCCCTAACACTCCATCACCCAGCATACTTTAATAATAATTTTTGCCAGAATGGGCTTGGGTCTATCTTTTCACTACTGCAAAAACACACATCCCAGGCTTGCCAGAGTTAGTGAAAAGCCATTGTAGAGAAGCTGTGTTTTTGCAGCTAGTGTCACTTCCCTGCATTTACTGCTAATAAGTGTGGCTGAGAGGAAGGCCCCCCTCTGTGATCTATAGAGAAGCCTAACTGTAGTAGAAATAATTTTACTCACCATAATCTGAGGGTGTGATCACACGTCCAATTTGTTAAGTTTGGTCCAAATCATGCTAGGATTAGATATAGTGTTTCATTTTGGATACCAGTCAGGAAGTTCATTAATGACAAACTGTTGAGGGGCTAATGTATACCTTGAAGTCTAAATGAACTTAAATCAGATGATTCATGTGCTGAAGCGTATAGCTGTAGACGTAATCTAAAACAGACCAGGGGAAAACCTACCTAAACCCAGGTGTATCAATTAATTTGAGAAAAAAAAAGTTCCACTTAGGAAGGGATCTGAGGATAGTAAGACCAAAGCAGAAAACCTAAAATATAAAATATAAAAAGAACAGCAACACTGGAAGCAGCATGGCATGCCACTAATTAACAAGCAGGAAGAGAAAAAAAAAGAGATTTACATGTTAATTTTCCCTCATAGTTCACATTCTCCATCTTGCCTACGAAAATGCTCTTTTCTTTTATGATCATTACAATGTAGTAACACCCAGTCAGAGTAAATAGCAAGTCACTTGGCTGTTAAACATATTGATACACAGACCAAAGACCTGCAGCAATGTAATAGGAGGCTACTGTAACTCGATCCTGTCAGACAATTTGTTTTAATCCGGCCGTAGTTTGGTCCTTCATCTGGTGTTGGTTACTAGCACCTCAAAAATACATATCTGTTACAAGGGGGACATTTTATTTTTTGTATTTTCTATTTCTACATTTTGTGGTTTCCTAAACTGTGTTTACATAAAGCCATAGCGCTTACCATTTTACAACATTTTTTAGATGTTTTTATTCGATGAAAGGCACATTGACTTCACTTGTAATGAAATGCAATGCTAGTAACACTCTCACGCCGTGCTCAGGCCTGTGCTTGGTACTTACTTTTTAGCAAAACATCAGCATGCTAATGTCCTCACAATTACAAGGTTACCATGCTGATGTTCAGCAGGTACTATTAGCTATATTTACCATTATCATTATACCATTATCTATCTTGCCTGTCAGCTTTAGAGTTGTATGTATGGACTGGGTAAGCTGCAAATGAATTGCCCGTCTTGGATCAATAAAGTTTCCTGAATCTGAATCTGTTTTAGTTTAACAAGCTGAGGCTGATGGGAATTTCATTATTTTTGTTGGTATTTTAGTCTTAATCCGAACTATTGGACACATGATGGAAAGTCAGAGAATCTCTGAGTTTATTTATTTTACACCCTGAAAGTCTGCATCAACTTTCATGGCAATCCGTACACTAGATCTGGAGATATTTCACCCAAAACAGATGTGGTGGCACCAAGGGAAAAGTAAAGGAATCTCAAGGAAGTCAGGACACGTGACTAAACTTAATGTGAATAAAACCTTAGCTGCCTTACTAAACCTTACTAAAACATGACGTTGTCCATGAACATTTTCTGTCTGAGTCACATCAGATATATTTTCATCCGCAAACGTGATTGTTAAAGAATGATAACAACAACTCCCATGATCCCACGCTACTTATGTCTTTTTGTTTTGTGTGATGTTTTGATTTTTGGTAGACGAATACCATCATTCTCACCAACTGACCTACAAGCCCTCAGAAACTCTCTTAAAGAGTGTTATACTTTCTTATTGATCCTAAAAGTGTAGCACAGAAATATGCATTATGTCGTAGCTAGCAGGTGTAAAGAAAGCAAGATTTCACCTCTGTGAAATAAGCATGACAGCAAGATTCTCCAAGTAATATTCATGCACATCAAACTTTTAATGCTTCACCGATTGCTTTCAGAAGTTATGAGTGTCAGGGTGTTTTTGCTCTGTTGAACTGAATAATGAACTGAGAGTCTTTATTGATTTACTGTAGAAACCAATGGGAAGCATCTGGTATGTATAATAGAACACACAGCATAGTGATACTCCACAACCACAGTCTCAGTTTACTGCAATATACTGTACGGTACAGTATGACCTCGTTTGCAGCTCTTTATATAGGGCTCTAGCAGGCTTTTTCAAACTCTGCCTCACTCAGCATTTAATCCCAAGTGAGCTGTTCTATTTTGTTTTTCTTCACTTGCCATTCTGTACCACCTGTGCTGAAAAGCTAGGCAAGAAGGATGGGCCCAATAAAGAAGGCCATTAGCCACAAAAAGAAATGCTGATGCAAGTGCAAGCATGACATTCATAATTACCACCAGACCTACCAAACCAGTTGGAATCCTTTCATACACTTCCAGGTCACTTTGGTCGACTGGATGGAAGCTTCAGGCCGCCTGCTCCAAGTCTTCCACTTGACAGCTCAGCCAGCAACTTCAAACAGACTCAGACCTAGCATAATAGCCTATTGCCCTCTGGTGTTGATGATCATATGCACCGATCGCTAATTAGATTCCAGTTTTTTCTGTTTGCAAAAGCTGTGTTGTATTCAAACCATGTTTCAGAACAGATAATTATTTCTATCTCTTTTAAACTATCTACTTCATGACAATTTCTATCAGAAACAGTAGTGACAGAACCTATCACAACCACTGGATGCAGTTTGATCACATTCCAGTGGCACCATGACACCATCATGTCTCTGTTACAGTTACAAGGTCTTCAAATAAGCTGTTCTTCAGCCAACACAAGTGTTGATTTGAATTTTGCTTGGGACCTTTATCTAACTAATATTAATTCACTGTTTTTAATGCCTGTTTACTCCGTTGACTGTGTAGATGGAAATGACAGCTCCCAAACAATGAAGCCAAATCATCTTGATCGCTCCCTGGTGGTTGGCTGTAGTACGTCTTATACCCCACCCCCTCCATGTTAGCAGATGGATCATTGGCCAAAAGTACATGTCAAATGATGCTCATGTGATACGTTTGGTTCTTATATGTATTTGATGCTATAAAAATCTCTTAAAATATCCCTTGATCACTCTTCTTTTTTCTTTTTTTTCCCACCACTTGATCGCTCCTGCACAGACTCTGGATCCAAATGACGTCACCAGCGCACAATGACAGCGCTCATGTCTGGGATATTTAGGCATAATCTTTATAATGTGGGAGGATGTGGAGAAACGCTGTCCATCCTTATATAGTCAAAGGTCTCCACGCATATTAGACCAATTAAATTACAGTACTGACATTGTCAGTCGGAGCAAATAATTGACACTCACTGGAGAAAACCAATGTAAGGGTCACTCCTGTCTCAGAAAATTCATAAACCTTAAATTCCTTCAGATTAGGATTTATTCAATGAAACATTTCAATTCAACTTCAATTCAACTTTAATTACAAAACATCCTATGCTGTCATATTTCTAATCTGTTTCTGCGTAGCCCTGATGTATTAATAGAATGTATTAATACAAGGAAACCCATAGCACTCAGTCTCCTTCACAGAGATTGTACAGCTGGTATAAAGACAAAAAGAAAAACTAGAATGAACCCTTTCTATTTTGGACTCTCTCACCTTTAATCATGTACCACATTTAGGCAAAAATGTCAACTTGGCACAAAGGACGGTTCATGATCTACACATTTATCAAACTTTACAACAGGATGAGACCATTCAATACGCCCAATAACAAAATGCATTGTTTTATGAAACTGTATCTGCTTCCTAATTATGTTCAGAGTTGCATGTTTCTAACTTTTTATCTATTGAATTTTGAGAATCTTCTCTACATTTCTGGTCGGCTGCCTGCTATATTCATATTGATCTGACCTCTTTTGCATCCCTGGAAAAGGCTGCAGGTCATCGAGCTCCTCAAGGCAGCAACAGTGTTGGTGTAAACATGTGCTGTGAGATACACATTGAGAGCTTGCAGTCCTCATGTTTATTCTGTCTGTAAACAAACTTTTAGTTTCTGCCAGCAGCTCTCAGATATAATTTGACTCTGAGATAATTTCTGATCATTCTGTTCCACACGGCATTGTTTTCATATGGAAAAACCGCCCTTTCTTTTCTCTGTTTTCTGTGCTGCACAAACTGAGCATCAGGTTGACATTTGACCTCAGCTCTGTCATCCCTTTATCTGCTCCACTCTCAGAAGATACATCAATCCTCAGTTTTTCGTCTGAAGTTGCTTTTTCAGTGAATGCATTATATTCCCTACTGCAGAGACATGTGCATTATGTGGCTGTAAAACCTAAATGTTGCCTTTGAGGTAGCGCACTTGATTTATGAAAAGGCTTGATGAATGCAATCTAAAAATAAACTCTCTGTTTACACTGTATTGGTTATCAGAAGTACTGCGTGGCTACCAAATGTTTTTTCTCTGAGCAATCTTATCTTTGCAGTAATTGAGTAACATTCAGCACAGTAACTATAGGAACAGCATTCTATTTGTAATATGCTGTAAAGTTTTAAAGTGTATTTAAAATGGTAATTCTTATTCCTAATTCATTGTGATCTGTGTTTCAGCTTTGTGCCCCCTGGTTCTTTATCTCCTGGGATGTCCTGTGACATGCAGGCTGTTTTTCAACCTATGGTTAGTAACAGCAACTCTTTTTTTGGCATCTGCTGTGCATGCTACAGTTAATAGATGGTCGTCTCAGATGTGCTTAAACGTTTTAGCTGTTTCCAGTCAGCTGAATGTAACAAGCAACATGTGTTTTTGTCAAACTGGAAAGAAGCATGGTCAGTGCATGTTGACATATCTGACATTATCTGATCCCTGCAGATCAACGAGGACATGGAAGGAGAGGTCAAATTTGCATCAGCAGTAGGTCCCTTCTCTGTGCCCATCAGATGCAGCATAAAGAAATGTGACGTGAGTAATGTGCTGTGGCCAACATTGAGTGTCCATTACAAATCACCTGAAAGCTAACTTTCATGGCTTTTGTCATATTGTTCTGTCTTTTTTGATTTTATACATAATGCATACGTGTTATTGTTTGGTGACATATGAGTATATAAAGCATGGGTTTTAGATGTAGCTTTAGGTCACTAATAATGTAATAATAAAGGAATAATAGGAACAACTGTTGTTGGATTAATATCACACCACAAGTGAACAACACTAAGTGAATATACTGATACAACAGTCTAATTATACTGTATCTTATTTAATCAATTCAGGAATATATTAATGTATGTAAAACTATGTACTCAAGCTGCCAGCCCCTCACTGCTGATGCTAATTACCGTTTCTGGATGTATCCTCTCTCTAGCTGGAAGTTGACAGCCAGTTCATCGACTTTGGTTTGCATGTGGTGGGCCAGGCAATTTCACAGACTTTCACCTTGACCAACAAGGGTGCACTGGCCACACTCTTCAGCATGGACACCTCCGCATGTCTCACTCCAGACACTAGCCAGGCCCAGATGCCATTCCAGGTCTCTGCCAACACATGCCAGGTCAGACTGTAGATCTGAACCCCAACAGTTGCTGCTTCTATTAAGACCTGATAATTGTATTACAGTTACAAATGGGAATGTGATCATTTAAAATGAGGGAATTTACAGCGCACATGTCGACAAGAATGTTAAGTTGATTTATATTACCGGGTCTAAAGAAAGTGGAAAATCAAATTAATGTGTGTGTGTTTTGTTTGCTGACAGGAGACAAGCAGTCAAAGCATAACATCCGACAACCAGAGGAGCGCTGCATCCATGGGCACCCAGGAACTCCAACCAAAGCAAGACAGTCAGGAGCTCCCTGAGGTGATACAGGAAGAGCAAGCAGGTACAGCTATTAAACATATGCACACACATCCAAATAATTATTTAACACTAGAGTTCACCCTGAGTTAGAGTTCGGCATGGATCTAAAATTTGGCTTTCTCTTTTCCCTCTGGGGAGTCTGTACCTGCTTGCAATAGGCAACTGGCACAGTCCAGGTCTGTTAGCAGGACTCTACCCTGAACCCAAATGCACATCCTAAAACCACCTTGTCCCCTACAAAATTTTTTAGTATAAAAGGTCATCAGAGTGTGGATAGTAGGAGACAGTGTTGCCTGAAAACAGCCTCTGAAATACTGACAAAATGAACACACACACACACACTCTCAGACACACAACAAGCGTAGGGTTCACCTTGCTCTCACAGCTCGGGACAAGGAGACATCTCCTCTTCAATGTTCTCTCAGATCTGAAGTCTTCATCGCAGCACTCAGCACTTTCCTCCACTGATGTTTTGATAAGCTCTTTTGCCTCTGCTTTGCTTGGCTTTGGAAAAGACTGTCTATTTCTTTTCATTTACCATTGCTGGGAAATACTGTCTGATCTTGGCCAAATTTCTAAGATGCTCATATTTTTTACCTGTATTTGTCTATGTCATAGTTCTCTATGAAACTAATGGCTGGCATGGCATTTAGTGTCCAAAAGGAAAAAGTTGTCTTTTTCTGGGCCAAACTGTCAGAATCTACCACACCTGCCTATTTCATATTTTTAAGTGTGCATTCATACAGCTGGTAGGAAGAAAGCTTTTGATTTTGGTGACCCTTGTGAGCTTTTTATTAGTGCCACCATGAGGAGTCACAGGTTTGCTTTTTGGCCTTCATCAATAGGTTCACAGTGTTTTCTCTGTGTATTTGATAGTCTGGTAGCTAATCAAGTTAAGATGATAGGTCAACCACTCAACAATGAAAATAACCTAAGTGTGTGTGTGTGTGTGTTTCAGAAGCATCAGCTCCACATCCAGAATCTATTCATGATGTGGATGACCAGATGGACCAATGCTACTCAGACTCCGGTGACATACATCTAGGAAATGTAAGTATAGAATCCAACTACAGTAATCAATTATTTTTTACAGTAACTTGATTACTTTGGTAATGTCCTGATTTTTAATCTGCCATCACCATCAGGTTAAAATTATTATTGTGGTTGTACTCTGATTAAAGCTAATCACATTCTCATCAGCCTCAGCTTCAGTGTGTGGTAATAATAATTAGGAAATATTACTGTGGTAACACGCTAAAGTAAATAGGGTAAGATTGTGATCATGTAAACATTATGCATGCTAAACATTGACATGTTTGCATGCTGACATTCGTTTTCAATCAAAGCAACACTGTGCCGAAATACAGCTCAGTGAGACACTAGCGTACCTGCAGACTCAAAAAGTGTAAGTAGTAAATATTTGAATTTTGACCTGACAGTGGCACTCAACATCATTAAAACCAACATCCCTGCTTCTAGCTCTTAGCATGGAAATTGCTATATTTGAAGATATCGACACAATGAATTCCTTTTAAAAAAAATAAGACCCAAAAAATATCAATGTCAGCCTCATAACTGGATGAGCAGAGAGACATTTGCTCCGTTTCAGACAAAAAACAGACTGCTATTTGTGTCTGCTGAAGACATTCTGCCTCTCCGTCTTGTTTTTATCACATGCTGTGTGTGCCTTCTGGCCTATGTGAAGTTCTGGATTTGTTCAGGGTTCATTACATCCCTCTGGTGGGGGGGCTAATGGTGCACCACCTCTCCCTCTGTTCTTGTTATGTCTGTGTGTTGCATGTGCCTGCGTGCCTGTGACTCGATCATTGTCATTTTGACTGATACTTTCACATTGTGTGGTTGAAGGCTGGTGTCTTAAATGGCAAATTATCCATCAAGCTATCCTGGTCCCAGAATATTGAGTCAGTTGCTGCATTTATGGATTTCTCCTCTCTTCTGGTCCCTATGATTGCTCTCACCACCTTAGTGCTTCAATCCACACAGCTTGTCAGCGTAGTTTGATTGAAAGCCATTTGAAGCTGCACATCTGACAGAATTCAGCTTCGCAATATGAAAGGAAATTATTTCATCTGATGAAGTAAAAAGATTACATTTATGAATCTCAGTCAAAGTATATAGATGATTTTGTAATTAATGGGATGTGCGATGCTCATTTCTAATGTTAACTGGTGGAAAAGACGATAATATTAATTATTTAAAAGCCAAATGTTTGCTTGTCCTGTTTGACATACCCTCTCTCAGGTGCGAGAGGGGGAGATTGGACCTTTTGAAAGCATCAAACTGGAGATTATATTCACTCCAACCATTCCAGGAGAGGCCACACTGGACTTCCACATCAAGTCCTCTGATGTGACCAGCAAACCAGTAAGACACAACATGTTCATAGTCTTGTTAATTTCATAAGTAGGTAAACAAGATAATGGTAACACAGAGCCATGGGTGTTAGTCAGTTTTATTCACATCATTGTTATTTTATGGGAACCATTTGTGACTGAAGGCCTGTTGGTACAAACAGATACCCATCCAGGTGAGGGGTGTGGCAGTCAGTGTCCCCGTTTGGGTGGTCCAGCCCAGCATTGACCTGAAGATCTGCATGTTTGACCGCCTCTATCAAGACAGTATCGTCATCCAAAGCAGGTGGGTCTCCCAGGTCCTCAAGTTGGATTTGAACCCAGGACCTTCTTGCTGTGAGGCAACAGCACTGCCCACTGCACCACCATGTCGCCCTAGAAGGTTGTTATTATAGACTATGTAATTTAAAAATGCACTCCTCACAAGTGAGGCATGTAATACTTCCATTTAATTTGTTGTCATGCTCAGAAACATTGACATGGTCTGCTGCATGGGGGCTTATCTGCAGAATGCAGTACTAAAATTCCTCACATTCATTCAGCCTCTGCCAGAACAGGCATTCTCATTGAAAAAAAACGCTCATGAAAATCCCGTCAATTTAAACTCCCCACCCTAACTACACTCAGAGTCAAGTTTGACGATACATAATAAAATAGAGATGTATTAGCTGATAAATGTTCCTTAACAACGGATGATGTAAGGGACCAAGCATTAAGCTCATATCCCCACAATCCTCTTTGGACCATACAATAGCATGGAAGTAAATCCTTCATGATTATGGATGTGATACATTATGATGCACACAAGGTTAAGAAGAAAACACAGTGGGCAGTAACATTTGCAGGCGTGTGGTCCACCACCTAGGCAGTCATTGTATCACATCATGTGAGGGAGGGAGTGCATGTGTGGGGGATTTGTGAAAACTGCCATCTGGTGCACTGGCGCACCAGCACATGTGACAACCTGATGATGACAGCATCAGTGTGAACAGCAGTAAAAAAAATAAAAAAAAGTTAATGTATGCACCGGCAGACCATGCAATATGTCAGTCTGTCTCCAAGACAGTAATTGGAACACAAAATAGCTTGGCAGGTTTTCTGGTGAAACAATAAGAGAGCTGCTTCTTTCATCATATAATTTGTTCCTTTTTCCTTTGAGTGGACGAGGAGATATCCCACAACCCCTCCTTAGTTTGTGACAGATTTTCAAGAGAACAGCACAAAAGCATAATTTAATATGTCTCTCTTCTCTCTGAGCCAGTGATTTGAACATTGCTCATAATTTTTAAGAGCCTTTTAAAATGTGCAGTGTGACTTTTGCTTGTGCTGGTGATCAAAATATTCTGGCAGAGTTTTTAATTGGAAACAGTGCTGCTGTTTCTTTCTTCTTCTTTTTTTTTAACCCTCCTCCATTGGCACCTGCTGGGAATTATAGCATTGCTGCCCAAACTCGGTCCATAAAAAGCACCTTGCCTTTTTTCTTTGTCAAAGCCTTCCTCGATTTCTCTCTGTTAACGGCCTCTACTATTTCCGCTGTACCTTAGTCCAATCTATGTCCTTTGTTATTTGGCCTGAGGAGTTTGTTATTGATGTTATTTATAGTTGGTAATAAAAACCTGTTCTTCCAGCTGTGTACTTTGTAATAGATTACACTCCATAAAGCAGACACTGCTCCAATATTGGGATGGTTGCCTAGAACCCTCGGTATCCCAAGAGGCTTTGGAATACATGTGGAGTAAGTATAGCCACCTGGCCCTTTCAACAAAGAGGTACTGCTATGGCCATGGGCACTCAGAGTCCAGGCACTCAATTATTGAGCCCTGCATGCAGACCCATCATGAGCTATTTCTCTGCAACATTACCTGACACAATTGTCACTAACCTCAAGGATTTTTATGAGCGCAATTATCAGTGTTGTTCGTTGGATCATTTGCCTTCCAAATTGGTCTGCATTTCAAATGACAAATGCAGCAAACGCTTTGAAGAGAACTGTGCCCATTACTTTTTTTTCATGATTATTGGCTTAGGAACTATGGACACCTAAGGTCCATAATTATTATAGATTCCCATTGTGGAATGACCCATTCCCAAGCACTAATCTGCTGCTACAGCAGCCAACAATCTTTGGGAGGGCTTTCCATAAGATTTTGACACATGATCACCATGGTCTCTGGTGCAATATGAGAACAATGTTATTGTTTTTAAAGGTTATGAACAAAAATATACATTGAATTTTTATTTTTCCATCAAAGAAAAGTTACACAAATGTATGTGTGTGCTGTCAAATATGGTTTTAGAACTTTCAAGTACAAATTGTAAAGAAATCGGAATCGGCCAAAATCATTCTCAGCAGATCAGACTTTATAAAAATCGGTAATTGGAATCAGTCAAGAAAATTGCAGTCTGTGCACCGCAAGTATTTTTGGCCACTAATATTGGTTGATTAGGCCTGGCTTAAGAAATCCTCCAAAGTTAATAACAAAAGAACATTGTCCATCTTAGACACAAAACTTTTCTGATCAGACAGGAAGACAAAATGTGTGTTTCTTTCAAAACTGCTACAAATCACTGTTAGCACATTTTGTGATGTGATCATGCTTTGATTGAGGCTTCATTTCAAGGTGCAACTTCTAAAATACGGCCAATGTTTTGGTTTTGAAACATTCAAAGAATGAAAGTTGAAAAATCAACTAACATCGACAGAATGTGAAGAAACAACAGTGTTATATCAAAGACAATGTTAAGAAAATAGATATTCTTAGATTTTCCTTACAAAACAGAAAAATACAGCCGTACAGCTTCAAGTTTCTCTCTTCTAAATCAAAAATCAAACTAATACAAGCTCAATTGCCTTGTTAACTCATTGTAAAACACACTTCATTCAGATGAGACAAAAACAAACAAAAAACTCACCAAAACCATCTTGATTTGTCTTGCCACACTCACCTCTGGGTTGGTTGAAAATAAATCCTCAATTCATAGAATAAGATGTGAAAATATTCCAGCTTTGCATGCTGGTTTCACCTGCTGCTGATACCCTGCTCTATCTTTATGGAACCACCATGGCCAAGGGTAAAAAAACCAAATGGGGGCTGTCCAGTAGCTCTGCAGCCCACGGAACCTGCTAAAGTTCGATTCCAGGCTGGGCCCTTTGCTGCATACGACCCGACACCAGCCACCCACCAACCTCTCTCTTTTCTTTTCCTGTCTCTCTGTGAGGCCTCTCCTTTTCCTTGAATTGCAGAAATCACCGTTTGTTTTAACATCTAAATCTGTGACCAAATGAAACAAAAATATTAGTATAATGAAGGTTGAGGATGTGAAGGTTATATGAATTTCATCAAATTCACCATTAAATCATTAAACTTTGCTTCAGAAATAAATTGATCACAGGCAGCCTGTGAAAAAAAGACAAGATCAGCTAAATACCCCAGTTCATTAAAAGGAATAATAAGGCTGATTATGTATCCATTTATATTCCTCCAAGAGTGATTTGAAGGTTACCATTTGGCCAGAATGAAGATAGTGACTTAATATCGCCCAAGTGTCCCTGAGAGAGCGTCCTTGCCTCGGGGAAACAACCATCTGGTTGACCTTGCTGTTTAAAGTGGGTCACTTCATTTGAGAGGGGAATCAAAAAATGAAGGGTCCCTCGGTCTATCTGGCCACACCTCACTCGTCGGGCATCTTTGAGGATAAAAACAGACATAATAAAATATTAACACTGCATATCACCTACAGAGTTTCTGGGCATGTTTGTATTGTCATCTTTTATGGAGATGTGAGAGTGAAGGCTATGGTTAGATGTGATGGAGAATTCCCCAGGTAAAAAGCCATTTTTATCACAAGCTATTACTGAGGCTTGTAGCCACAGGCTCAACCATCTGTTGGCGCTCCTGGAAATTTGGGCCAGCGAAAAGATATAGACTTGGGGTACATCGCTCCATACAAGACAATTTCTGTAGGTGTCACTCAACAATTATATTTTTTCTGTCCTCACTGAGTCTCTGAGGTCTCTGATGTCCACTGGGCATAGTGGTTTTTCTCACCTCCAGTAATCTTATTTCAAGGCTGAAGTTCCACAGCAATTTCTATCCAAAAACTGTAATTCCCAAAAATATAAATTGTTAATATTTATACAGTATTGTTGTCAAGCAAGTGGCCATGACATATATGTGGTATTGCATTCCAGACCATGTGGAACCACCATCTGCACCTATACAGGGAGATTTTCCATCACTGTTTTCCAGTGCAGTAACACCTGCTTCCACCTGGTGTTACTGCTTGAGCTTTTTTTTTCTCTCAATCATACAGATCGCTCCATTCTTAAAAGAATGCAGTTGGTTTGTCAGTGTTTTGCTAATGAAACCATATCTTTTTGCATGGCAGGGCCAGCACAGCCTTAAAGCTGACCTTTGAGGTGTGCCCGGAAATGAGGAAACACATGGAGATCTTACCAAAGACGGGTTTCATCCAAGCGCAATCAAGCTTTAATGCCCAACTCAAGTTCTTACCGAGGTAAGGAAGGACACACACAAGGTGCAATGATAATGGAATCACAGGAGCATTTATAATCTTATTTAGATTATAAGCCTGTTAAGGTTCTGCGTACTTTCTATGAAAGTGTAAAGTGTTTCATACAAAAAAAAGGAGCCAGGCTTGCAGTTTTGCGATGTCCCAGTCTCTGCTTCTTTAACAAAGGTGAAACCTGCAGCTCTCCTGTTGAACAAAAGCTGCTATAGGTTGTATACAAAGCACAAACTAGAACATAGTTTAAGAGCTCTGGGGTAGACAGAGGTGTTAGTAGTACACATGAATCAATGTACCATTGCATCAACTTTTGCCATGGTTTCTACCAGTGGTAATAACATTCTCAACTAGTTAATTGCTGTGATCCAGCAATGCTACAGTATCACTAAAATACAAGTGTGATGGAGCAAGACAGACAGGAATCAGACAGGATTTTAACAAACCCCTAGGTTAGCCTACTTTATCTGGACAAGATAGTAAAAGTGAAAGGTAAGATTTTGGCCCATAGAGTTTGTAAATCAGCAGTTTTCATTTTAACCTCAAATGAAGTGCTTTGGAGAATATGGCGATCATCTGACAGCTTGCCCCATCTGACTTTAATGAAACCAGATCTCATATTTACTTTGGCAATTTTGATTTTAGCATAACCAATAAAAACCTCAAACAAAGATAGCTAAAGAGGTGGCTTTCTAGCTAACAACAAAACATATTAAACTGCAACTCCACCTCTCCACCCAACTCCAGTTTTAAAGAAGAGGCCAGTATTGGCTTGATAGATGTTTTAAAAACCTATCAGAAGTATATTTCGTCTTGATTGCTTCCCTTTTTCTTTGAAACAAGTTGCTTCAATGCACCTACACCCTGAGCGCAATGGTAATTGTTATTATCTTTAAAGGATGCGCTAATTCTTTCTACAACAACACAGGCTCTATATTTAGATGGAGAGGCAGGAGTTGAACCGCAGCTTGAGTACCAGGAGAGCGGACAACGGGACCCCCAGGGCAAATATGAGAGGCGCGAAGTATGTAAAAACTTAGCGTGGGCACTAGTATTCTTCTGCCCACCCACCTGTTTTCCCTTCACAGGCCAGCAGCTTTGTGTACTGATAGCTGAGAGGATAATGATGGGAAAAAAATTAGCACAGGGACATTTTCTGCACACATGGCAAATGTTTGGAGCATTGTTCATCCAAAGGACGGGAGGGGAAAGAGGGAAAATGTGAGTAATCTGCCTTAGTGAATCAGCAGAGTTTTAATGAGAGGATTAGAGTACAGCATTACTCGTGCTGCTATGCTAATGCAGCTACAGCCGCCACCCCCTCCCCACTCCCTTTGTATCGCACTTTCTCTCTCTGTCTCTCTCTTTCGCTTCTGTGCCGTCCTCTCTAACTCTCACACATACTTCTCTTTTTCTTGGCCTCTCATGTGCTTCACTATAGTTATCTTTCTCTCTCTGGTTCTCTGAATCTCTGCAGTCTATCTTCCGTGCTCCTTCCCTAACTCTACATCTATTCTGCCTCTCTCTGTTATTCTCAAACTCCTCTCGTCCATCCATGCATCCACCGTCCACCAAAGCTTATATGCTGGCCCTGATTCAGCTTACATAACCGTAGACACCATGGCGTTCCTTTGTTCTCATTGAAAGCAGTGGTGTTCTTAAATGATAAATCCAGTTTATCACAACTTAAGTCTTATTTTGTTGGCTTGCCAGTCAGATTTATCATTTATGATTACACTGAACTAACAAGTTAATTGCTGGGATCGGAGAACTGATAACTGGCTCATTTTGTCCCTGCATTTTTCTGTGATAATGGAATAAATATCCAATTTAAGAGAAGCTATATTTTTAAGGCACCTTACAAAAAACTGTGGCTGATCAATTATGACTTCAAACAATAATCAGACTTTTACATCAATTATGAATTTAATGAATAATTATTTTTTTTGCTTTACTGCCTGCAAAGGTCTATGACAAGGTCTCTCCGCACAATATGCTAAACTATTAAAAGCAGGGATATTTCAGCTCCTGAAAGAGTTCATGTCTTTGTGGTTTTAAAATGATTCAGTTCAGCAGCTACTTTCTCACGTGTCTTGTACATGTTGGGCACTGCAGTTTGGGAAAAATATTTGTCCGTATCTTTTGTCGAGGGTTTTAACGAGATGTTTAAACCCACTTTGTTGCTTCCATCACAATGTAGTATGCAATAGCATCCATTATTTCTTTCCATCTTCATGAATCCTCTGCACTTTGTGTGGCATTTGTAAATACTTCTGTTAGCGGCACTGCAGAGGCACTTGGGCACTTGTCGATCGCTCTCTTTTTTGAGCCATGCCCTCTTCATACTCTGCAGTGTGATTATATTGCAAGTGATTAGTGATTGTTGGTGTTTCCTTTGGTGACGTTTTTCCTGTTTGCATTTGACTTCTGTTTGTTCTGCATCATCACCGAGGCCAAAATGTCCCCAAACGACGGACACAGCGTTTTTTTTTAATAGGTACAAGCTCTTCTGGTTGAGACTAGTTTGTCTGCTGGTGTTATCCATGCCGCTCTGCATACCCCTTAAGTGACTAGCATTGGTTGGACAGGGTGGAGGTGTGTGACTGAACATGATGTGTTCAGGGACAGTTCATGAACGCACTCGTTGGGCAAAGTATTCCTCGAATTAATCGACTTGAGCAATACATCTGCATAAATGTCATCCCTACTCATCCTCGTTTTTGTGGCAGTTTTTCTCTTTCTGCTTTTCTGGTTCAGACACAGAAATGATAAGAATTGACAGGGATGTCCAGCCTTATTTAAAAGGCTCCTAAAAAGCCCTTTTTTCCATAACCTAATTATTATAACTTGTGCCATGCTGTTTTACTTATTTTGTGGACTACCAAAGGTATCCATCAGGGCTGATAAAGAAAAAAAATTATTAGTGATTTTATGGCATCTCTACCTTGGGCAGACTTTCCAAAGTAATGGTGCCACGCCGGCCCCTTTGAACCTGTTTACAACCTGCTTTCTGTTAAAATGTTACTTACTTCCTCTCCACTTGGTGATTTTTGTGCAAATTAGCTTCAGTACTGTCGGCAGTATCTGACTTTGCAGGGCTTTTTAAACGTAGGTGTCTATCGGTGTTTTTAGCTTTCAGCTAGCTGTACCGTCTACCTCACCACAAGAATCAATCCTAAGCCAAAAACTCCACCACCATGCAGAAAAGGAATCTGATCCGTATTGTGTTAAAATGCTCGTTTGCTCGGAAAAGGGTTTCTAATTGCCACGACGATGACTTATATTGCACAGGAGATGCATTATTTCATCATCCAGATGGTTAGAAGAATCTTTGAGGATCCTGAAATATGATTGATTTTTAAGAAAAACACGTGCTTTGCTCTGTGACTCAAATGTAATGATAATAAGGACGGGCACAAGCTTGGATCTGTACAAATAATGTACAAAGCTCCAGAAATAAGAATCATCTCCAACATGCCCCAAATAGTCTCCTACACCTACACACAAAATTACAAAGTCATGCTGGGATTGGAAAATAAGTATGTTTGCTCATTTGTCATGGTTGGATCTCGTCTTCAAATCTGTCATTTCAAATGGCTCTGCCAAGTCTTCCTAACCGGAGCCTGTGATTGGATTTCTAAATCCTTATTAGCAGCACTGTTTTCACTCACTGCCTCACACACACAAACACACACACTCATACACTGTTAAATCGGGATTCTGAAATGACTCATTGCTTTTATTTTTTACACAGGTGTTTGCTTTTTGTCTTCCCTCCTTTGGCTTATGGGAGAGGGTGAGCACATTCTTGCTTCCTGCAGGGATTGCGCTCAGCCTGCCCACATCCTTCACCATCTTTCCTTTGCTTCATCCCTCTCTGCCTGTCTTCCTCCACTTTCATTTGTCACCATCCAACCCACGTTTCTCTCACATATCCAGAGGATTGTTCCATGTGCTGTATAATCCCCTCTCAACAATATCAAGGCCAATGGTTCACATGTTTGTGATCCTATATAGCAAAGAGGAATGCTGCTTATTTGCGTTCAGATGGACACCGACAGCCTAAATAAAGTGACTCTTAGTTTCATTTAACCTGACATCATGTCCGTGTTTGCCAATTATGTCATTTTACCATGTTCAACCGACACAGAAACTGCAATGGTAATGTTTCTCACAGTAATTGAATAAATATCCTGATGTAACAGTTTCTATAAGCCTACAATGACCTCTATAATTGTATCTGTCTCATCATTCATGGTTGTAGCTAGGTAGCTACCTAGAAACCTGATGGCCTATTTTTAATCCAGCCCATTCTCACCAGAAAAGATCGACTGTGCCAGCAGCTTATTAATACCCAAATTTACTGTATGTCGTTTTGGAAACAGTCATTTATGACATTTTAAGATTCATTGGCAGTCATTTAGTTATGCGGAACAAAATGTAAACCTGATAACAAGATCATTAGGAGAGGATGGCTTGAATGAATGGTTTTAAGTCTAATCTCTGACGAGCAAAGCAACATGTCCCACCCTGGCATTCCCGTCTGATAAAAGGGAGATTACAAGGATGATTTGCTACAGATTACACCAAACAGTCTTACCAGTAATTTTGACTGCTGGTTTTCTGTCCACACCAGTATCAGAAACTTTAATGGTGTCATTAGCTGCAAGAAAACAAACAAACAAACAAAATAACGCATGTGGTTTATGTGATCTTGAACATTTACCGTCATTTACACTTTTTTTTTTTGCTCATCCATTTCCCCGTAGTGAGAAATCCCTAAGCCTCTTAATCCGGTTTGTAATCCTTTTCATGATCACTTTTTTAATGGTGAAGTGAAATCCAAGCAGGAGTCCATATTGAAGAGAAATATATGCATTTTAAATATATCGTATTTGTTAGCATCAGCTAATAGGAAGTAGCAAAGCAACCTTATATTAATCCTAAAATTGTACAGTTTCCTGAAGTCTGGGTTTATTCAGCCTTGCTGTCATGGATTATAGCTGATCCTTGTGACTATTTGACTCTTCAGGTTTATCAGGGATGGACATGTAGACAAAGCAGATTATATTTGGTCCACTTATTTCAGTAGCTATAGGTGAAATCCAACTATGCACTGTAGCTGCATAGTGCCAAAGTCAGAAAAACGATTTCAATGCCTCCCCTAATCTCAGAAGTCTCATTAAAGACTATGGAATAGAATCACTTTTGGATGAGGCTGTGGATAATCTGGCGACAAAGAAGAAAAGCACACAAGTAAATCTGTGCAGGACACAAATTTGAAACCCCATCCTTCCGCAAAATTCTCCCGAGCATATGGGCCTGGTGACGTCCCGCCATGCTTTTCCACTCTGCTTTGCCAAGCTAATTCAAGAGTGACTCTCCAGCAGTGAATCTATTTGCAGGGAAAAACAAGAGTGCTTCCTTAAATAGATTTGCACTCATTGGTCAAGCTATGGATGGCTCTTTTCTTTTTCCGAGACTCTCCTTCATAAATGCAGAAATAAAAATTTTTGAGGAAGTGACCTTTCCAGCTTTGAGTCATGCAGAGTGTTGTAGTGGAACAGCATGCTCACAGCAGTTGTGTGCAGCAGTGAGGCCTGGGAAATATGGAACTTGAACCTGAAGCTGACAGATTTGTTGAAGGCGAGCCTTGGTTTTAACGCTTTGGGGGAAAAAAAAAAAAAAAAAGCTGACATCTGGAGAGCCTTAAAACCACTAACATTTACAGCATTAGCTCCTCAGCCTTCAACCAGCATTAAGAGCGTAAAGAGGGAAGGACAGAGGAGACAGTTGATAGGAGAGAAACACTGCAGGGAAAAGCAAGTAATGGACGGGAAAAAACAGGAGGATGCTGGGAGAAGGGGAGTGAAAGTGAGAGGTGGGGGTGGACCTGAGCCACAAGCTGCGTTTGACATTTGACCACTGTTTACATGATAATGAAGTACACACATGCATATATACAGTGTATGTATATGTTACATTGAAGGACTGGAGTTTTACATAACCCTGTGCATGACTACTGGGCCTCTTTGAATCTTACGTCTCTCATCACCATGGCTACAACCTACAGTAGTGTGGAGGCGCGCTCTACTTCTCTCTCCTGCTTTCCCCTGGCAAGCCGATGCTACAGTCGTGGGTTAAAGTAAAGTAATGGGTCTTAGGGTCTGAATCTTAATGTCTCTCTGAAAAGCTTGACAGCGGTTTGTGGTTTTTGACTGTTGGTATCTGATACTTTGAACAAAGATGGAAATCGAATGCAGTTTTTGTGTTTATGATCAGCAATGACAATTGGTGCTCTGTGTTTCCTCACACCTAACCTGCTTCTTCTTTTCTCCCATAGATGCTCCTTATCCAAAGATGCAGAGAGGTTTTTTGACACAGATACAGGAGTCCTGGAAGTCCCACTGACAGTGCAAGTAGCAGGCCAGGTTTGCATGATATATAATCTGTATACGTCCAGTTAGTTTTTCCTGTAGTTATTGTGCAATTCAGGGCTTATGTCCTACTTTGTCCCCAACAGAAGCAGAGCTGCTGAAGGTTGTAACCTATTTTGTTGATAACAAGCTAAAATTATCCCCCACCCCTAAGGCCCAGTTACTTCATGGGCACTAATAAGCTAAGCATAAAGGTTATCCCATGTTGTTTAATGGAACATTTCTGCAAAAGCTGAAAATTGGAACACAGAAGTCTCTTCTTATTCCAGGGGGCATATGAATATGATAGAATAGACACATATATGATAGAATATTTTTTATTTGTTTATTTAATGGTGTCATCATTTAAGATTAATGTGCATGTATGATATTGTCTTCACATACCTCATAGATACCATATTACGTACACAGTCTTCATATGTAACATGGAACAATATATAAACCATGAAACATGGACAGACTCACATACACGAGACATAAAGGCTTCACAAGTTGCAAAATGGCAGCAGTTGCTATCCGTCGGATATCCAAGTTTCATTTTAAAATGATGTAAACAAAATGTTCAGAAGCCCTTGAAGTGGAAAATTCCTTTAACTGCAGCAGCCTTTATTAAAAACCACAGAGCAGCTGCTGAGGCATTCGTGTTGTATTGATGCCAGTCCTCTTTCCCAGTAAATCTAAATCTAGTCTGTCTTCTTGCCAAATCATCATCTTCCTCTCCCTCCACATCCAGCCCAGGACAAGTAGAGGGGAGTGGAGCTCTGACAAGAAGCCAAAGGCTGGGCCAGGATGCTCCTGTGGAGCACCAAAGCTGTTGCCCCTAGCCCCTACCCCTAGCCTCCGAGCTCCTGGCATTAAACCATGTGGCATGCACAAACACATACACACAATGTTGTTTAGTAACCAGACGTCGCAGCAGCCAGGAATGCAATTGTGCAGAGACCAATAAACAAGGTCATCTCCTGCACACTGACATGATTCAAGAAGACATTAACAAAACAAAACAAAACACCACTCACAAGACAATATTACCTTATCTTAATCTAGTACTATAGAGACATAAAGACCTTGTTCCTTCTATAGTTTTTTATTATTGCCAATGAAGCCAACAAAAATACCAAAACCAAAGATGTATCCACAGATGGATTTAGCGTAATGTAGGCCTACTTGTGCTGTGTTTCATGCTTGTACATACACCTGGTGGGGGCTTTTGGTCCCACGTTGGTTTTGATCCTTTCAATAGGCACCGTCATTAACAACAAGCTTCCTCCACACACAGTTCACTGACTGTTGTGAAAACAGCATAGCATGTAAAAAAAATCCAAAATGCTAATTGTGTTGGGTTTTTTTTTGTAAAACATCCTGCCACAGTTACACTGTTAGTCTGTGGGAAACCATGTCAGTCATTTTTGCTCCATTTCATTTTTTTTTCTCCTCACTGTTTCTTCAATCTGAATTGAAAAATTAATTATTACAATTTAAAAAGTGATCTCCACTGCTACCATTTCTATTACACATATCAAACTATTCTGATGTTTTCTGGAAACATCTTTATGATGAGAACGAAATACAGAGAATTTTAGCCATATTCAGTGTTGTGACATTAAAAAGGAAAAACAGAAAATATGGCATTTCGTCATTAATGTTAATGAAAATATTCTTGTAAAAAAAACAAAACTAAAAATGATTCTCATTGTGATTTCAGGTAAAGCCCGTGGATTTCACAGTCCAAGCAGTTGTGACCTCGTCAGACCTGCAGTTTGACCGGACTGAGGTGGACTTTGGCTTCTGTTCCACCTACCAGTCAGTGAGGAGCAGCGTCCGTCTTACCAACCTCTCCCTGCTGCCTCAGGAATTTGGTTTTGTGGGTGTTCCAGAGGTACGGCACATCTATGGTTTTATTTTGTAGTGTTGTGTTGTGAATGAAGTTTTTATGAGTTACAGTTTCCTGGATCCTAGTCCAACCAAACACTAACCCTGACATTACTGATCATTGAATGCACTGTATTTACCCGTACTGTATTTCAAGGTGATGTCAGGTATGTCTCAGTTTTAAGATGGTAGCTGCTTACCTCACTGAACAGCCTCTCAAGTTTGTCTAACAGCTCACTGTGGCTGCTCCTTCTTACATTACTGCCTTGCAAAAAAAATTTAAAAAACCTTCAAACATTTATGGTGTACGAATAAATATGATAGCAAAACATATTTATGATATTGATTTCTCTGTGGCAGCTTCTCAGGAAATGTTACCCTGTGTTTGACCTGTGGGATTTTTTTAATGTGAAGAAGCCACAGTAGTTCCACCATGCTCAGACGGGCAATCTGATTCCTGCATGGCCATGGCAGACTCCAATACTATCCTTATACGGCCCGCTCATTGTGGGGGTTTTTCCATTTCCTCCTTTGTCTTCCAGTTGATAGTGGCTATTGTAAACGAGCTGCTATCCTAATCAGTTCACACTTCCTGCTATACATTTCTTAAATTACCCTAGGGAACATGTCCACACTTTTTGAGAAGGCCATTAAGCCTGGCACCATATGGCGATCTTTGACTCAAAGTTGCATACTTAACTAGTGTAGATTACAACTAGCATTCTGTGTGTCACCGGTGCTGTTTCTATGGTGACTATTTGCAGGAGCTCTAATGTTAAATTATTAGTATGATGATGCAAGTTATTAAGTAATTATTTGAATTCTTCACTAAATAATATGATTTTAAAAGTTGCTTGCTTTGGAATCTGATTTATCAGAATGAAATAAAACATTGTTTCACCTCACTTTGTTATATAATATATATTTTTAAGGATAATGTCAATTGGAATAATTAGCTTGTTGATTAATTGTTCTATTTGGATGAATATTGTAGTAGACACAAAGCGAAATTCTTCTGTTGAAGAATATAACTGCAAGACTATGCAAATACCGTATTGTTCAGTTCTTGTCAGGCTGCTGTAGAAGAGAGTCTCTCATTTCAATCCAGCTTCAACAACAATTCTTCATCCTCTACATTATATTACAAAGGTGGTCAGATGTTTGATCAAATGTAGCCACAATCAGCATCACAAGCAGCAGACATGACTCCACAAAGAACAACACAGTCAGTCCCACCTCTGGAGTAAACAGGAAGATAACAGGACAAAATAACAGAGATCATCATGTATGTCCATGTATGTATGTACGTGTGTATATATATTAATAATTTTGAAATTGGGGTTTGATTTCATCAAAATCTTAAGGATTATAACTGTAAATGTGAAATTGAATTAATTTGTGTTGTTTGCGTTTTCTCTCACTCCACAGTTTCTTGAGGTCCAGCCTAATGATGGTTTTGGAACTCTGCTTCCACAAGAGACCCTGGAGATTGATCTGATTTTCAGTCCCAATAAGGCCAAAGAGTACAATTTCCAACTCAGCTGCAAGTCTGGAATCAACAGGTTAACTTTTAATTTTGCATCGTGTGTAAATGAGATGTCATGGATTTGTCTATTTACAGGGCCAACACATCCCAGCTTTTAATAATGGGGTCTTGTTTAATAAGTGTCATCATGTCTGATATGATAGATAGATTAAGTTTAAATAATACCATATGTATTAATATATAACTAAACAATTTCTTTATCTTTGTCATCAGAGATTTTCCTCTGTCTTGCCGAGCAATGGGCGTCCGCCCCCCATTAGAGCTCTCTCATTCACTGGTCCGGTTTGGGGCCACGGCATTAGGTGACCACTCTACCGCTGTACTTTACCTGATCAACCATGAAACCAAACAGCCAATCCCTCCACTAGACAAGGACACCATGGCTACCATAGCACCCAGACTGTTCTCCTTCACACCACCCAAGGATTCAGACATCAGCATCACTCCTTCCGCTGGTGGCTTGCTGCCAGGGGAGGTATAGTATATTAAAGAGGCTCTGATTTCACACATTATTTTGTAACAGAAAGCTCTTGTTCCAAATTGGGGGTGTGGAATTGGAAAGATATTGGCATTTACCAGGCAGGTAGAGTCGAACGAGGAGATTCTATTAAATGTTTGACTAAAGATTTTCATTCAGCACATCTCATAGTCTTCAAACTCAACCAGTTGTTAAGACGGTGACATGTAGTTGAAAGTTACAGGAAAAGCTGATATGTGAAACATCAGTTAAGATTTGGGATGCAAGAACGTGTTGAAACCAGACATGTTATATACCAATGGGGGCAGCTGAAGAGTTTTTTGGCCCTAATATTAATTTAGCCCCTCCTCAGCGCTCTAATCAGGCTGTGTTTCTTATTTTAGACATAATGCACAAAATCTCACATTGTTACAAAACCAGAAATAACACTTTTGGCTATGCCTACAGTAAATACGACCCTAACCTTACCCCTTTTTCAAAGTCTAAAATCAAACAAAATTGTTTGCATTGAGATTTTGAACATAACCTTTCATTATTATTATTATTATTATCATTGTTGTTGTTGTTGTTGTTAAGCCTGGCTTCTAGGAAGTGTGTTTTTTTTTATTACGACAATGGCCAGCTAAGACATAATAAACACAGAGTTAAGGGATGTCACAGGGGAAAAAACACACAGCCTCAGTTTAACCAAGGACAGTTATTTAGAATTACATTGAGATTTACAGCCATCATAGATACTGGCCCATAGTAGAAGACGTTGTAGGGTAATGGTGCACTCTACTGGACACCTGTTGGAAGTGAAAAGGTGTTTTTTTTAATTCTGTAGCTTCTATGCTGCAATATCAATGAGTATAAAACAATAAGAAAAGAAAAACACAAAAACCTGTGAATCTGAATTAAATCTTTAAATTCAGCATCATTTCAAGGTATAGCGTTTCGAAAATCATTGCAGTTCATTGTTATGGGTTGTTACAGTTGAATTTGAGGTTTACTGTGGCAAACCCTCCAGACTCTTGATAGAAACAATGCATCCATGGCACAGCTGCTTTACAATGGAAGAACTCCAGTAAATAGTCTCAGTCCACTTGAATTGGTCCACACTTTTTTTCCTGTAAATCTCTACAACACACAATGTGTTACTGTTACTGTTACTGCTGGATCCTCTAAATCTGAGTAATCCGTGACATCTCTCCTCGGACTTAGAGATGTCTGGTCCAGGTGACATTCAGACCCAGACTGTCAGACCAGGAGATCAAAGAGGAGGCACTGCGTCTCCTCCATCATGCCAAGTTGCTCCATGAGAAGGAGTTGGAGAGGAACAGATACGCCGAACAGGAGGTACAACTATACACCCACCTACTCCAGTCTCCTGCTGCTAGTGTGAGTCAGTCTGTGCTGCCAAAAGGGGTTTCAAATCTGAGCATATCTCCACCAGCTTACATTTTCAGTTTGATAAACTAGTACTTTTACAGAATGTGAAGCTACATTTGTCAAACCTTATTACAAACACATTGCTCATTTTTTTGTTTGTGTGTGTTGTAAGACTAAAAATGCTGTCCCAGGAGAAGCCAGTAAAGGAAAGAAGGCCTCAGTGGTTCCAAAAAATAGCAAGACATCCGACAGTCCTAAGACGGACCAGCTGACTGACTCACCAAACCCTGCAGACATACAGCCAGGGTAAGAGGTTTGCATTTCTATAAAGGCTTGAATTCTCCCTTGATGTCATCAATCTTATTGCTCTCTTTGTATCACCAATTGCTTTGGAAAACAAAATATACTGGATGGGAATGTGAGTGAAGCAAATAGTCATTAATAAAATATAAAGGAGTAGTGGTGCAGTCATTCTCCCTGAAAGGTTGTCTGTGTCTCTAAACCCAATTCGTAACTTGGAAGTCACAGAACAACACACAAAGCTTTTACTTGTACATCCCCTCTTCTTCCAGGGTTTGAGAGGTCAGGATCAGTATTCTCATATAGAGTTCCAGTATGTGAGTGTGTGAAGGGAGTTTGCTGATTTGTTTCATCATGCTGAGTGTTTTGCTTCTAGGTCAGAGCGGTATGAAGAGGCCAAAACCTCTCTGCTGTACTCTTTCACCCAACGCTACAGAGAGTACACTGTTCCCTGCTTCGTGTCTGATGGAAACCTTCAAGAGGAAGACCAGCAGCTGCAGCCAGCATGGAGGTAACACTGAACCGGCCTCCATGCAGCTTAGAACGTTGTCTTGACACTCTTGGTTGCAATTTAGGCTCCCAAAAGTTTGTTCCAAGCAGCCAAACAGTTTTAAAGTCAATAAAATCAACTCCACTCAAATGAACACGGATAAAGACGATATGTATGACCAAACGAAGGAGCATTCAGGATTCAGAAAGATCGAGAAGTCAGACTGTTTGTAGCCAACAGACATTAAACTACATGTTCTGTAGTTTTTATCATTGTGTTTTTGAATATTTTTAGATTAAAGATTATCTCAGTTATTTGTATGGAGCTGCATTATGTTCTATGGATCCCATTACCATCTCACTCCTTATTTCATGGGTTGTCATTGCCAATGTCTCCACAGACCCTTTAATACTCTTCACTTGAAGCTGCAGTGTCCTGCTGTGCAGCCCCCTCTAGTGGTAATATCCAATAATGGACACAATATCATAGACTTCCATCAGGTGGCAGTGGGTGAGTCATTTTGAATGATTATGTTGCTTAATGGTTCCTCACATATCATATCACGTTGGTTTATTTGTCTGTCTGTCTGTCTGTCTGTGAGCAGAAATTCCAAACAGATTTAGGTAATTTTTTGCGGGGGAAGAGGGCCCAAAGAATAGTCCATTAGATTCTGGTAATGATCCAGATCATCATCTGGAATTTTGGTTCTTACCTCATGGATAATGCCTGCAATGCTTTGACAACAATTACACCATGGCACAAAACATCACAGTCTGATCTGCAATAAACAGGATCCGGTGATCCAGAATATTGACATTTATGGTACTCACAGAAAATTCACTGCTGTGAGATAACAAATAATAATAATACAGACTTACAACTAAAATCAAATTGTTGCTCAAACTAGTGCTGATTCAGTTTGGAGTCAAATTTGACGTATCTTCTAAAGTTACACATAGATCCTGAAGAAAACCATTGTTAGCAAAATGTTGTTTCTCTTAAATAACTATCAAACTAATGATGATACCAATGTGTTTCCAAATTCTAGGCATAGGTTTTCATTGTCAAGGAGTCATATTATGAGGGTCACACTATAATAGGATTATTGCTTTTAGGTGTAATGACATAATGGGGAAACTGAGATGCCTTATTGGAGGATTGTGCTCTATGAGTTCTGTCTAGTTTTGTTCTGTAATCAGTTACAATCAGATCATAAAACATTAACATATAAAACACTCTGATATCTTGGACTGTCTGAAATCCAACATATTTAGTGAAACTCAAGCTTTGACTAGAGAAATGAAAGAAAGAATGAAATAAAACAGAGATGGTGGCTAAAATTGAAATTAAAAGCCTATGTTTTTGTTTATTTCAATAAGGTCAATATATTGAAAGTTTATAAATTCTTTATGTCACCAACTAATAAAGTTTCACTTATAGTTCTTTGACAGATCACATCAGACACTGAAAGGGATAGAGATACTTAGAGTGTGTACTATGGAATCTATATAGTCTTCACTGCAATCTATCAATCAGATAAGTTATTTACAAAATATGGACAGTAACAGTAACTACAATGAAAAAACAATATACAATAAATAACAAAGAATCAATCAGTACAATCAGTCCTCCGCAGTCGGACGCCAGCAGCCTCAAAAACAAGCTGTGATTTGACTGAAGAATCTTCTGAATGAGTTCTTTGTGCGACCAGTGGAGGTCGCACTGATGCTGCTGGTCACACTGGAGAATGTGACCAGGACTCCGTCAGATGATACTGTGCTGGGACCACTGTCAGAGGAGTGTGAGGCTTTGAGTTCATCAGATGACCTGGTGGCTGGAGGAACATCTGTGGAGGCACAGGACACATGGAACGTAGCAGGGAACTCTGGCTCTAGTTGGAAGTTGAAGACATTTTCAGCCTCAGTCCTCCTTTGGGCAGAATCTCATCAGAACCTGGGAGGATAGTCAGACTGGAACAAGTATGACAATCAATCTGTTGACCAATCAATCAATCAATCAATCAATCAATCATTCAATATATACTGAGCAACAGTAAAAACGCATCATTTTGTTGGCTTTCATGCAGTCCTGTACATATTAAATATCAAAGGCAAATTATGGTTGACAAAGCTTTATTCACACTTCAACGGTACAGAAAATTTTTTTTTAAAAACACATTGAAAATAAAGAAATATATTAAAAAATGATTAAAAAATATATATATAAAATAAAAAGAATTGTATATATATATATATATATTGTATAAGAATTATATAATTAATTTGGATAAAGGAGAAGAAACATGACTTTTTTCACTTTCTTTAACACACCTTTTCAGGTTTGATTCCCCTTATTAGGTTAGGTCAATAATTCTTATTTGGATGGGGGTTTCATTTGATGAAAAGAGACTGTTGGGCCTTGGTGGAGACCTTCGTTCTACTGAGTGCCCTTCAAGTGTATTTTCTGTCTTCCATTTTCAGGACAAAAGGTGATCAAGAGGATTACAGTTCAGAACATTTCGAAGGAATCATTGGATGTATCCTTTGTCCAGCAAATACTGATCACCTTGTCAAAATCAGAACACATAAAACAAAATGTAGAGCTATAAAACAGAGTCGTGTTTTAAACTGCCAATGCAAATAGGTTTTCTACAGTGACAAAAATGAACTTGACTGCATGATTAGATATATATTTCCAGATTGAATATTTTATACAATCCATCACGTAATGGCATCTCGTTGAACTATCATTATTACTTTATTGTTCAGTGAATAAATAAGTCCAGTATGTTCAGTATGTATTAATTCTAAATTGACATCATGACTGCTATTAAGGCAGATACCACTACTACAAATAATAGTGACATCAACTGTCTACCGCTGCTCTTCTTTGACCGTTTCCAAGCTGAGGTCATCGTTGCTGGATACACACGGTGCTTTTTCCCTTCTGAATGCTCTCAGATGTGTAAGACCTGGAGAAAAGCACACTCTGGTACTGGCCTTCAATCCATCTCTGGAGAAGAAGGTGGGGTTACCAGTGTAGTTTACCATCAAACGCTGACTTTCCTGCCAATGAAATGAAGTTAAATGATGCAAAATTATTGTTTTAATTCACTTATTTGTCTTCATCAGAATTAGCCATTGTCCCTCTCAAATCACAGAAACCATTATTTCAGTACCATAGTGAATGTTGAGTAACACCTTACCCACCCACCCTCTACTTTTCTCTAGTACTGTGAGACCCTGGAGGTGCTGAGCCAGAGGATGACCCTGGGGGTGACTCTGTGTGGGGAGGGCGTGGTCCCTGCTGTCACCTTATCCCACCCTGGAGATGTCCTTGACTTTGGCTATGTCTTGGAGAAGGAGAGCACCTCACAAGTCCTTCAGGTCAGTCAGCAGTGAGCTGATGGTAAAAGGGTAACAAGGAGAAGCTTGAGAATGAGATCTTGTTGGTTCCATGTCTACAGACCCAGTACTAAAATATTATGTTGACTGTTGATATGCACTGATTACCTTGATCCTTTTAAGGAGATCACAGCTTTGGATCTGACATTGAACCTTGTTTTGCTGATAGTTAAAGAACAGCTCAGTGATGGCGGTGACTTTCAGGGTGCAGCTGGCCAGCCTCTCTCCCTCCAGGCCTCAGGGTGAGGCTGAAGAGGTGGCCCTCCTGCTGGGCAGTTACACAGACTCTCAGCTCCATCCCACTGTTGGTAAGATGTAATAAACATTGCAGCAACTCACCAAGGAACCCAAAAATGTGACTGCTAGAGCTCTAAAATGAAGAAATGAGTGGAAAAACAACAAATATAAACGTCCCCAGGACATAAGGGCTCACTGGGAGGTTTGATGAGCGTCAGAAGGTCTTGAAAGATTTGCTATGGCTTTCATAGAATCAGTTCTGAACGCAAGAGAGACAGTCAAAAACATTTTTTATCTTGGGTTGGTTCCAGAGACTTATGGACTAAATCTCCTCTGGAGATGCTTTGTTTTGCTTTTTCTTTGTCACAATGCATAAACTGCTGTACATATCTGAACACATATAGGAGAAGGGTCTACATACAAACACCACTAAATGTTTCTCTCATCCTTCAAAAGATGTAGAATCAAATGCAGTAAACATACAGACATTATTCATAAACTAATCAACATAAACAGGCATCAGTAAATCCAGTTTATTTGTTGTTTCATTTCATTTTCAGTTTTTTCGTTTTTGTTATTGATTCATGTGACGCTGCAAAATGAAACTTTCTGTGGTTTTTCAATGACAGTGTTTAAAGTTTGTCTTTCATTTAGATGTTAGATGTACA
This sequence comes from Chaunax sp. Z400, assembly GCA_037577475.1. Taxonomy (NCBI): domain Eukaryota; kingdom Metazoa; phylum Chordata; class Actinopteri; order Lophiiformes; family Chaunacidae; genus Chaunax; species Chaunax sp. Z400. The sequence continues at coordinate 21,659,110 of CM075195.1, forward strand.
TGTTAGAGCCACACTAATAAGTAGGTCTAGCCAATACATCAGCTGATGTCATGTTATGTTAGATATGTGTATTTTATTTATATATGTTACATTAAGTGTTTATCCATATTGTTATTAGATCATTTTTTATGATTTTTTTATGTTATAGATTTTTTTAAATCTCCTAAAAATTCACATTCATCATTTAGTCGAGCTACGTTTTCTGTCATTTTAATCAATGTGGAGCTCTTAAGCTCTCATTTCTACACTGAGCTCTCAACCAGCATATGACGGCCATCTTGTAAAGTCAAGACAGGTGGTTCTATTATGAGCTCTGTAAAATGAATGTGGGGTTTATTTCAACAGCAGTAGCAGAAATAACAGTATCCTGTGTGTTTCCTCTTCTCTCCAGGGACCCAGAACTACAGTGGGCTGAGTGTGTTCGGTGTGGTGCCAGTAGAGGGCAGCATTGCTCCAGGACAGAGCCAGGACATCATTGTCACCTTTCAGCCTGACCACTGCTCTGTCAACTACTCTGACAGACTAACCATAGAGCTCACAAATAAGGTCAGCAGAGCAGCACACATAAGGCTCACACCTTCTCTCAACCTAACCTTGGACTTAAAGGGACAGCTCAAAATAGTTCCTGCATGAAACTAATAATAAAAAGGTCTGTGGGTTATCTTGAGTAGTGGGTTCTTTTAATCACTGCTTTAAAATTCATCACCTAGTCCAACCTAAATGCTGTCCTTGTCCTCCGATGAGCTCTTATTATCCAAATTGATGTCATCTATCCACTCTGGTCTTGATGATGTAACAACCTTAACCCTGTGCCATTTCTATGTCTCCCAGAGTAAAGTGTGTGTGATGGATCTGAAGGGCGCAGCTTCTTCACATAACATGTACCTATATGGAGGTGACCTGCTGGCAGTGCCCATTGAATCCCTCCTCCCTCCACTGATAACCAATCAAGCTCAGCTCACAGGTATCAAAGCCTCCGTCTTCACCTGCTCATCAGGGTCCTCGACTTCTCATGTGATGTATGCCATGTTAGTTTAATGGAATACACAGTCAGTGTGGAACAGATCAATACTTCACTGATTATCTATAGAAATTATCCACAGAAATCAAGTCAAGCATATTATCCAAGATACTGAAGGCTTCAACAAAGACAAAAAGACACTGACTCAATAAAGATGACTAACAACTCCAAGAAACATCCCATAATTTATTTGAGAAAGTCCAAAGTATGTGATGTCATCATTTATGGTAATCACAGCATCCTATGTGCTTCTCACCGGTATTCAGATCATATTTTACCACCAATCAATGTGTGAAAATAGGGGCGCCTCCAGGACAAGTCTACTTTGAATTCAAATCAATGAGGTGTTGGTGAATTAAAAGTAGCATCAGTTGGATAAGAGCCTTAGCTTTGTTACAACTTTATCAAAGAAACAGGACATGTCACATGTCTGTGTTCATTAACATTAAGTGTAGTGAACAAGAGAAAGTATTGTGTGATTTGTTGTAAAAACCTGTAACGATGCTTTTCTGGACATCTGTAATAGCAGAGTCAGAGATGATGGAGAAGCCCACCATCCCTGTGCTGGTGACCCTGCGGGCCAGCTACCGCACAGGAGCCATCAAGCCAGCAGTGAGGGAGCTGCAGGTGGGCTGCATCCGCTCCACACAGTCCAATAAGAAGGTACGGTATATCTCCAGATACTGATTTCCTGAATAATAGACACAGTAGGGGGGTGGCCGGTACAGACCCAGATAAGAAGGGCAGTGACCTATTAGTATCTCCATTATACAACACTCTGTAAAGGACTTGAGCCACTATATGGTGCTGTACTATACTATTAATATGACAAGTGTTCTGATCACTAATCTGTGTTTTTTTTAGGTCTCTAAAGAGCAAAAAGTAAAAATGACTACTTCTTTTAAAAAATGCTTTCAATGTTGTTACGACATCGGTTTTTATTGCTTAAGTTTCCTTTAAACATACCTCTTAAAATGCTGCCATGGTTCAGTCCCTTTTACTGACAAATTCACATAATTATTCCAAAGACATAAAATGAAAAGTGTTTTATTCTCCAAGGTAAATATTGATGTATATTATCTTGTCTTGAACGTCTGTTTTCCCCAGAGTGGTGAGTTTGTCTGTGATAACGTGGCGTCTCTGCAGCAGCAGGGCTTCAGTGTGGAGCCCAGCAAAGGCACCGTGGAGGCAGGACAAAAACGCACCATCACTGTCACATGGACACCACAGAGTGGATACAAGGTGAGGAGGAGATGATTTTTTTTTCTTAGAGCTTAATCTGCTGATTATTTTTATGATCAATCGTTTTTTAATTCACGTATAAAATGTCAAAAACCTGTGAAAATACTCTCATGCACATTTTCAGAGAGCCCAAAGTGATGTCCTCAAAATACTTTTTTGTCCAACCAACAGTCCAAAACTCAAAGACTCTTCATTTACTTTCAAAATGACAGGAAAAGCAGCACATCCTCACACTGAAGAAGCTGGAACCAACAAATGTTTGACATTTTGATTTAAAAATGACTGAAGTGACTAATAGATTATCGAAATTGTGGGCAACTAATTTTCTTTTGATTGAATAATCGATTAATCGACTAATCGTGGCAGCTCTACTGTACAGTAATACACTTTACTGTAAAAGCTTTTATTTATGAGGTCCCCGCCATAACTGATGGAGTGTGTGTGTGGTGTGTGTGTGTGTGTGTGTGTGTGTTTCAGCCCTATGACGTGGTGCAGACATGTGTTCCTGTTACCTTGAAGGGGGATGAGACGGATGTTTACAGAGTCACCCTGATGGCGTTGGTCTCTAACGCTGCTGAATGACCTCTGCAGTACCTGGATGTCGGCCAGAGGGACACACACTGTCTCACACACACTGTCACACTGATTGACATGATACACAAAGACACGTGCTGTACTGTACATTTACATGGTCCAAATTGACAAGTGAATTGTTTATTTATGGCTTGAACCTAATTGTTATTTGTGGAATTAATAAAGAATTGTTCAAGGATCTGATTTGAACCATTTCATTCTACAGTGATTGTATAGCTTTCCTGATCTCTACACTTTGTATATTGGTCTTAAACTCAACAGGACCAAAATGTCTGATTAACCCATCAAGTGGCCTGCATTACCATCCAATTAATTTTTAATTAAGTTTCTCTTTTTTCCCATTTTGAAGAGCCACTAGCTATCCTCAGCAACTCAGACACAAAAAGAATCTTCCTCCTTCTTCGTCATGATGACAACTTGACTACAAAATCCCCCAAAAAAGTTGGGACACTGTAAAATGTAAATAAAAACAGGATGCAATCATTTGCAAATGAAGTATTTAAATGTTACTTTTACTGACTACTGCAGTCTCTAAATGATTCAAACCCTTAATGACAAGTGTCTCTAGTTCTTTGTAGAGACCCTTGTGCTGCTATGACCTGCTCCAAACTTGATGCATATCCAGACACCAGCTTCTGGCAGCATTCCTGAGGAATCTTAGCCCATTCCTCATGGACAAAGACCTCCAGCTCTGGAATATTCCTGGGTTTTAATGCTGCAACCGCCTTCTTCAAATCCCAGCAGAGGTTTTCTATGGGATTCAAGTCAGATGAATGTGTTGGCCACTCTAGAATGATCCAGGACTTCTTCTGAAACCAAGCCTTGGTGAACTTTGAGGTAGGTTTGGAATGTGAAATGACGCCCAAGCTTCAGCTTCCTCACAGATGGTGACACATTTTTCCTGATACCTGATGGAATCCGGTACATCTGGTAAAACAGCTCCAGAGCATCACCGAGCCGACGCCACGCTTCACTGTAGGTAGGGTGTTCTTTTCAGCATATGCCTCATTCTTCCTCCTCCAGACATATCGCTCATGGCTCCGAAGAACAGCAACTCAAGACTTCTGAGTCTTGTCTAGATGGTTTTGAGCTACTGGAGCTGACTTCTCTTGTGCTTTTGTTCAGCAGGGCTTTACTGTACGTCTTGGAGTTCAGTCATGGAGCCCTGATGTAAATTTAGACCTAATCAGAAAAAATGTTGGGACTCTATTGCTAAAGTAAGTCTATGAGGGTTGGCTCAGTGCTTTAACAACATCTGATTTGTAAATGTGTGCTGTAATGAGGGATGCTACTCAGGGGGGTGAATCATTTTAAGACTGCAAGTAGCATTTTGTGTTGAATGTGGGAAAAATTCATATCTGTTGTATTGATCGAAATAAACTTCTTGTTTGATTTGGTTATTGCAAACAGCTGATAGATAATACTTTTTTCCAATAAACCTAATATAAAATGAGGGTTGAATAATGTTGTTTGCAATTGCATATCAGCTAATCCAAAAATAGCCAGTGGCACCTACCAAAAATCAAGAGGTCATGGTTTAACTCTGGTACTTCCATCTATATTTATATCTATTTAATCTGAATTTATGCATTGACAATGTTAAATATAGCTTGTAATATATATATATATATATATATATATATATTAAATATATATATATTAAATATATATATATATATTAAATATATGTATATATATATATATAAAATATATATATATATTTATTAAATATATATATATATATATATATATATCTTGTCAAAGTTGGGCTCAATTGTCAAAATCAACAGATTCTGATATCATTCCACTTCTGTGTATTTTTTATCTTACATGACAATATTTTACAATTTGTAATTAGATGATTTCACTCACACAAAAAAGAAAGATTGACAAGTTTTCATCATGTCGTCCAAGAATTTAGATTTGAAATGATGAGAGAGTGAGAGAGAATTTAGAGCCTTGTAGATCACTGAAAGTGTGCAGTAAAATTACTGAAGGGTTCGACCACCATTATTGTCTTTTGTACTTTATGGCTAATATCTGATTGTTAATCGAGATTAAAATCATCTCATTTTATCTGATCATTAAGGAGATTACTTTCAGTCTGTCCTCAGTGTACTACAAGTACTCCCCTTCAGAAGGCCTGTGAACTGCACCCAGTACTGCACTCTACTATTGCACTTCCAAGCACCTGCCACTAGGAGCCCCTGGCCCTCCAGTGGTCATGGCATTCCTGAAAAGTCATGGGATTTAAAGTAGTGAAAGTTAGGGAAGGAGTTTCTCTATTTGAGGGAAAGTCCATATAAGAGTGTATTATGAACTGGTCACTATAATAGGACTAAAGAAGAACTAACTTGATTCAACTCCTTCTAACACAGGCACATTCTTAATATTTGCATCTGCAAGATAACAATAATCTGCACAGAAGATCTTTTTTTCAGCTTTTCACAATAATTTCATATCACCCCATATCTTAATATTAAAGATTGGAGCTATTCCTGTACATCTCACCAAATAAGACACAAAACAGGAATTTTATGGAATAAACTAAAGGGGTATGTGTGTAGGACCCAATGCTCTGTGCATTAACTAAAAGGAGCCACTGTATACTGCTACAGGGAGGGGGTTCTAGATTTTCTTGACCAGACAACTTAATTTCATTGGGGTGTTTTCCATGGATTCTGTATCATAAAATGACTAAATCTTTTTTTTTTTAAAAGGGTAAAAAGTAAATATTTTGTAAATACATAAGGGCATTGTACCCATATGAAGGATCAAAACTGGAGGTGGTTTCCCACATACCAAAAATACTCTGAACCAAAGCACAACTTGGTATTTATGTAATTGATTCAAATCATGTGATCGCACCACATAGATTGTGTCCTCTACTGTATGAGGAGTGTAAGTGTCTTCAACACTGGCAGAATGTTTCAGACTTTAAATGATTTCATAATAGGAACAGTCCTCTTCAACAGAACCAGTGAAAAGTATTTAGAGGATTACTCAGTCGCACTTAAACTGTTAAAGAGTTATAAAAATGAGCTTGATAGACTCCTAATGGTGTCCGACTCTGTGAGATAAGCCCTGTGCGTATGAACAGCAGATGTCAGTAATGCCTCAGTACCGACCAATAGGATCTGAACCCTCTCAGAGATACATGCTGTAAGCATTTATCAGAGATTGTAGGAGATTATGCTAAATCAGATTACTATACCCCAACATGCCTATAAAAGGCAAGGTCATTATGAGCTTAGCTTCATGTAATGTCACTGGTTTTATGAAATGTATGAGATAATATTAGGCAATATTTATGTTGCCATTTTGCCTCTTTTTCTAATCTGATTTCTCTTCTGATCTGTCGCTAATGCTGTGATATAGTGCTACTTATGGCCCTGCTCTGCTGATGGGAGGTGTGTGTGTATTGTCTCTATCTGTCTGTCTGTGAATACAACTGATGGAGGTAGTAACAGTTACTTTATAGAGTAGTGAACGAACATGCTAACCTTAAAATATACAGAAGGCTGGTCTGCTTTCATCATATAGTATGTGTTGTTACTTATAAAGATTAAAAAAGAATGTTTCTTACAGAAAAAAGGGGCAATTGATGAATTTTCCTCACTTTAATTGTTTCCCTTATGATGATCATACCAATGTATCATAATTTGATGACTTTTTATTGATTCAGAATCAGCATTATTGGCCAAGTATGTGAACATATACAAGGAATTTGACTCGGGATTTTACATTGCACACCAGGTTTTTACAGAAGGATAGAAAACTGTACAATAAGTTCAAAAAAATATGCAGGACTACTATGTACACTTAATCTCTGCACATGTGCAGAATATAGAGTTGTATTGATCACAACTAAATCAGGTTTACACAAAAAAGGAGAAGAAGATGTGGATTGTTTCTCTCTCCTCTGTCTTCATAAAACGGCTGTTGATGTAGACAATAAGCTTTCTCTCCTGGGTGGCCTGGAGCTCTGCTGAAGAAGCCTCACAACACTTGTATGCAGACAAGCAGGGGTGTATCCAGGGGCAACTAAATCTCACCAGCATTAACCTGGGCAGATGAGTCCCAGTGGAAACCTACACCCAGAACCCTGCCTGAGACACAAGCACACACACACACACACACACACACACACAGGAGCAGCGTTTTAAACTCATCCTCAGTCTACTGCATGTATTTCTGTATGTTTTGAAATTACAGGCAGTGAATAAGAGAAAAGCTAAGTTAGGGTCTCTTCTCCACCAACAATATGAACAATATATGTGGTGACAGAGCTGACCATCCAACAGCAGAGGATGGTTCAGTTTCCTCTAACAGGTTTGGAACACACAAACACGTAATTAGGTGAAAACTCAAACTTTTTCTGTGTTTTTGATTTTTCTCCCTTTTTCATCCCCACATTCCAAAGAAAATACGCATGTAAAAATATGCATTAGTGTTTCAAGATCAATGTGATAATACATTTTGGCTCTTTCACATTTTGCATTTACTTTAAACTAAGCCGCAACAGTGACTGTCGGTGTAAACTATAACGAAATACGGAACAGCAAAACAGATCTGGCACAAACAGTACATCCCTAAATGCCAGGCTACAGTATACAGAACAGCACACTCTCTCAGGAGGGTTCTTCATCCAAAACCATAGCTGATGATCCCTTTGTCTTTCCCCCCCGGACCAAGCCCACACACACTTTGTTGACCCGGAGGACGGCAAAGTGTTCCATGTCTCCAAGATACATCTTAACCCACTGAGCATTAACCCCTCCTCTGAGCACTCTACCTTGACTACTGGTGATAATTACCAAGTCATCTATGTGCTCAAGTGATGGTCCACCCACAAACACTAGGCACAAGAAATAAGTCCCAAATGGTTTCTTAGCTGGTACTAGAGGACAGAAACAAACCATATGGCAAAATTAATACCAAGAGAATACCACTTAATAACAAAAACTATTTCCAGCTAATACTGACCACATATCTGGTGACAGTAAAAGAGTCTGTTAACTGTTAGGATGTCACCAATGTAAAAATATACAAATACACAAATACAGTGTACAAATATGAATGTGATGCATGAATGTGACACATCATGAAACTACCAGTGTAGGTGGGGAAAAAAATAGTGTTTAACTAATTTTCTTTATCCATCCATCCATTTTCTGGAACCACTTACCCTGTGAAGGGTCGCGAGGGGGGCTGGAGCCTATCCCAGCTGACAGCGGCAGGTTAGACCCTTGACTAGTCAATTGTGTTAATCTCTCTTTTAAATAAATATGTCAATTTTTGTCTTCATAATTAAGCTGTACCATCAAATTTAGTCTCTAACGTGTATATTATATTGAATTTACATGTAAGCTGTGTTTTGGCCATGCATCCTTGCAGGGGAGTACATTCACCTCTGTAGTCAAATGTGTGGCTCAGTCTGTTTTGGTTTGCAAATAAGACAGTAGTATTGGCTTTAAGTAGCTTTTGTTGTTGTACCGCCATGAAATTCACATTTTCCAGGAGTTCTCAAACGTGTTCATGTGCTGGCTCAAAGAAAAACACCTTTGGCCATATATTTTAATAAAATGCTAGAGTCTTATTTGGTTAGACACATGCATTGATTGCTTTTGGTAAAACACAGTGGTGAAGAGAGTTACATAGGCCACAGAACTACTGACATCTACAGGGCTGATGTGTTTAAAGGTTACTGTTCTAACCTACGCTGGCTTATAAAATCTTCGTTCTCGGATCACATTTGATTTGACCTCCTCATATGTACAAAACTATAGAATTAAAATGAGCGTTTTGAAAGCTAAATGCTATCTAAAAGTGCTAGTGTTACCAAAAATGGAAGTATTTCCTGATCTGTTGGAGTGGTCGCCGACCCTTCGTCGTGCGTTGTGACGCTGCCGTAACGTGGGGTTTCCCAGACCTGAGTGCAGGGTTACCGCGCCCATCTCTGCTGTTTGATGGCCGGAGGAAGAAGCGACTGAGGTCCTGGCGTGAAGGAAGAAAAAAGAGGGACGACGACGCTGGGAAAGACAAGAAGGGATTTTTGGTTTGAGTTGGAATTTGCGCTGAAACGGAAGAACGCCTGAACGGGACTTTGACGCTTCTATTTGGGTGAACACCGCCTTGTCTCTGCACCGGTGTGTCTCCCCCTCGGCGGGTCAAAAACTGGGTTCGGGGAGTGCCGCTCCTCGGTAGCTAAACTAGCTAAATCTGAGCGCCTGGGCGGTGAGAGGAGACACAAGATTTTGCAGTTTCCAGTCAATGTGATATAAACAACGGATACCCTCGACTGAAAGCAGGTAAGGATATGTCTTGATACTTCAATTTTCACTTCAGGAAATTGTCTGTGCAGTTGGCCAGCCTGTCGAGCAGGAAATATGAAGGAAAGGGGTTAACCTGGGTTGAGAGGCTTCTCCGTTAGTTAGCTGCCGTTAGCCTGCTGCTAGCTAGTCGTTGCTGCCAGTAGAGTGGGTGGGGGGTCACTGTTGGAGAAACTTGAATATACTGCGTTAAACCAGGTGACAACTGACCACAATATTAAATAAGCTTCTTATACCTAATGGATCTGTCGGAAAGCTGATAGCTAATGACCAATTATAATGCTAATTTGAAGGTTAATGGCAGTTCGGTAGGTTAGCCAGATCCCCTATCCAGCGTTTGGGTATATGTCTCCCTCTCTTAAGAAATTAGTCGTTTGGGTTATTTTGTGTCAGCTTTGCTTTATTAACCATTTTACACGAGTAATATTCAATTTGTGGCTAGGCCTTGACGTATCATTGCTCCGAACTATCACCAACATTTGAGATCTGTATGTTGGCCCACATTTTTTCACATCGTTACATAGCTAGATTACCTGATAAGCTAATTGTTCGCACATATGTTAACATTACCGTAATGACAAACTCTGCAAGCCGTTTAAGGTGATTATTGCAGAGTCACAACTTCTTACTCTTGCATAACTCCAACAAATGCTAAGAGTTTGGACCTACTTCCACCCATGTTCAAAATTTATAACTTGGCATCATGCAATTGACAACGAAAGGAGTCAAAAATGGCTACTTCAACAGAAACACCACCACCCCGACTATTTCGTAGCCAGTCCATACAAGTTAGCCAGCAGTGGCCACAGCCTACGTTTCCAGCCTGGAATGGTTGATCTGGGTGTGTAAAACTCGAACATGGCAGCCAGACCAATTTGCCTGAATATAAACGGTGCTGTGGTTGAAACGTGTATACATTCGAGCTTCAATATCAACCTTGCTGAGACTATCAAACCTTGCTAAAATGTTAATTTTTCCAGCTTTTGGTACTTATTTCACAATATAGGAGTTGAACCATCATCGTTCATACAGTGAATCGAAACCATTAGAGATAGAGCTATATGTTAACATTGCCACGTTAAGTGCTGAAAAGGAAATTGTTAATTTGTTAGCACGTCTAAAATGATAGAAATCTGCATCTATTGCCAAGTGGTGACACAGCTCTAAGATCGCGTGGAAAAAATACACACAGCGCTGCTGTGGACGCGATAGTGGCAAAAGCCATTTTATTTTCTGGAGTGTTAAGTCGGCGAACACAGTTCACACACATATTTGAACAACGTATTATACAGATGGTTAAACGGCATTGTCTAATTGGATTTTAACAATCTGTTTATCTCGATCACGGCTCTGTTGCAGGGCAAGTTGTTAGCAGCTACAGCGACTATGCCCTACCGGGCCGCTTTGCTCAGTTGGTCATGCTGTCGCAGGAAGCCGAGCTGAGCGCCGTCTCCAGCACCGAGGCAATAAAACGGGCTAATCACTTTGACCAAGTTGTTGACAATCAATCTTAAGATATTGCATCTAAAGAATCATATTCTGAATAAAGCTAGTTTCAGAACATTTTCTGCGTTTCTTAAAAGAGCTATTTGTGTTAACTGGTTCACAAAGATGAATTCATTTTGCCAGTGTGCCCCCTCCCTCCGCCTCCTCGAATGAATGGGCTCCTGTATTCAGGGCCCAAGCAGCTGCAATGAACAAGATGGCGTTCAAAGCCTTTTTCATCACCGCTTTTTCTCAGACTGAGAGACAGCTGCCGAGCATCGGATGAGTCCAGGCTTGGCAGACTAAATGTCTTTGATTTCCCCATCGTAAAATTATAGACAATGTTTTTGTATTAAGAACAGTTTAAAGCTGATGGGATTCCTGGTCAGATGAATCCGATATGTAGACCTCAGATACAGGACAACATGGTGGGGTAGGGGTGTCTTTACTGTGAACCTGAAGACCAGGGTACATGACGACTATAATAGATATCTGTATGATTTATAAGAAATCTTTCATTTATATTTATGTCTGACTTGAAGAATCCGTCAAAACTCCTCAGGGAAATTGTTTTTATTTTTCTCGAACCTGTCTAAAGTTTAAAGTTAAATGTAACTGAGAAGGTTATAAACAGATGTCTAACTAAAAAAAGTTTAAAGGCATTGATTCTTTTCCAGCATTTTTGTCTGTTATCCAAACACTTCATTTGAATAAATGTACATTTAATGTAATTTCAAAAACTTAACTCTGTGTGCTTTATGTGCCTTATGGACAGCCCCATATCTTCATGTGAACTCTAGATTAGTATAAGTGTGTATATTTTGTTATATTTTTAATGAAGGATGTCATTTACATTTAGGTTTGAAATTGTTAAAAAAATTGACAGTCCCACTGACTTTCCTATTTAGAGTTATATTTAATTGCAAACATAGATTCAAAACTTTAAATAAATAGAGTTCTAGATTTTTGTTTTGCCATTTACAAGATGGTAACACCAGACCTGAGACAGCTATGTAACTGCTTTCTCAGTGATTCCTCTCTCAGCTTCACTGAAATTTTAAGCTTTGCTATGATTTATTAGATTATTTCTTTGTGAATTAACTGGTTTGCATTTAGAAATGGACCATATACGTAGCACTGGTGAGAGCATGTTAAGGCTTATCATTAATAATTGTTTTAGTTTGAGAAGAATCTATATGCACATTCAAAAACACCCTGTTACAAAACACAATAAAACATTATTTCATTTAATGCAAATCTGCATCTGTGACCTGGATGTGACCCACTCTTTACTGACACCAAAGATGTATTGGGCAGTCTGTCCTGTGAGCCTGGTGGACAGTGATGCCATCATTTCTGAAAAGATAGTCTTGGATGTTAATGCAGTGAAGGTGATGTAGGACAAATCGGCCTAAAAGGCTTCATGGCAGTTACACTTTGGTTTTTAAAGAAATAATTTTCCACTAATATGTTTCTGTTTTGTTTTTGTTTTTTAAAATAATCTGCAAGTGGAGGATGGGAATGGGATTATATTCTTAGTTTGTGGATTTCAGTGTTTGGGATTATCTGTCTTTGGTCAGTGATAGTGATGATTTTTATTTGCCACTGATTAGGGATTGACATCTTTAGAATTTTATCAATACTGATACCGAATGAAGGCTTATCGATACCAATAGTTGTCAATGCACTTATCAATACTTCTCTCAATTATTTCGTCCAAAAATAAGGCCATGACATGAAAAGATGTGATTGGTTCATCTCCCTCCAGTAGAAGATATTAACCATCAGTAAAACATAATTAATTACCTGGTTGTCTGGACAACACACAAAGTTCAATCTTCAAACATCCCTTTGCTACAAATAAATCAAGTTTGGCCAACTTGGCGATATTTGGTTTGGGAGCTGCTGAGCTCATCATGTGAGGAATTCTTTATTTTATTTAAAGGACAAAATTAGCGAATTAATATATTTGCAAAATAATGCCTAGATATAATAATGCCTGCGCGTAACGACTTCTTTTGTAAAGAAAATAGCCCACCTTGCGATAATCGACTACAGGCACTCAGTAGGGTGCCATTTCAGAAAAAGAAAGAAAACAGTCTCTGTACAGTTACTGAGGTAAATAGACAGTGGATTTGGCTCCTATGTTGTGGAATGCATCATTTACACTTAAAACATTTATGAGGCAGTCGGTGGCGATTTGATTTGCATTGCTGGCCAATCTCTCTGCACTTGAAGCACTGAGGAGGATGCCTGGCAGTGTAAGTTAGCGATTTATGCCATGCTAGCAATTTAGTTACCATAGCATATGATTAGCAAACCAATGTTAACTGTGTCTTGAGTTATTTTACAGATTCACAGACCTCAGATTTATATAGTGTGTTTGAGTGTTACCTTGTCTTGAATTTGACAAGATCGAGACAGATGTGTTTTTGGTTTGGGAAATCCCATCCATATTAGAGGCTTCACTGAAGACATAACACTTGCTGCCGCAAATGCTCTGCTTTAGCATTTTGTCCTGTCTGCCATGATGGCGTTTGCCATTTGAAATGCATGCTCTTGTCACATGGAGCAATCTACCCTTCATGTCCCAACAGATTAGATTTAGCACCAACCATTTCAAAATTCCACCTATGTCAGAATGAATTAATGTTACATAAATACTGATAGCAGTACCATTTGTCCATGAGTTTATCGATATTCGGGCTAACAAGTTCTCGGTACCCATCCCTACATCTGATATGAACCTGCTTTTGAATTCCATTAGGTGTCTTTAAAAGGCAGAAAAGTGCAGAGAAGCTTTGTGAACAAGTATCTGAAAAAATATCTGCAGGAACTGGATAAAATTCCCAAAGATTTCTCATTCAGTAGCCAGTTCTGTGTTACTGCAAAGAAATATATATATATGCATGTATCATGCATCATGCATGTATCATGCAGAAATTTAAATTTTGGAAAAAACTTCAAACTTGTCATAATGAATCCATAAATCCCACAATGTGCAATATTTATATCCAGGGTGCTCACATATGTTGTCAGTCACATTCATTAGTTAAAATCTTTCATTTTCACCTGTGCGTATCAGCATCTCTTTCCCCATTTTAAAGAAAGCAGCAGCATTTATGATTTAGGGCTAGGTGATTTTATTTCAAACCTTTACAATATAGAAGTTGATTGCCCCCTCCGCACCAGCAGCACCAGAAAATATTAGCAACAGAAAAATGGTAACTGGCTATCCCAGAAATAGGAGAAACAAAACTTTATTTAAAAGCCCAGGCCATCCTAAAATATTTAAAATTCACCAGGGAAGAAGATAATTACATGCATGCATCTGCAGGGGGGGATGTACTTCTCATCCCAAGGCACTTCATTTGAAATAAGAGTCAAATGCCATGTCAATGCAGGCTTTCAAAACAATAAGTTGAAATACTTAAAACCATGAGTTAATAGGGATTGTCAGAAGAGGAAGTAAACTACCTACTGCAGTTGAAATTAAAGGCAAACGATCAGACATTAAAACGAGGTTGATGATCAGGTTCTGCAGAGGGCTGAGACAGCTGTAATTACGTTGTCCTTGCAAGTACCTAAATGCTGACCGGATCACAGCGTAATTTAGCAGCGTGTTAAGTTCTTTTGAAAATCATCTTCTTCAAGGTGTATGGCTGCTGTCATCCATTGTGTAGACTATTGAAAATTGGTCATGCACATGCTATATCTCTTGCTATTGTCTACCTTATACCCCCAACATGGCAGTCGAAGCAAAATATGTGGGGCTGTTGGTGGAAGGTGGAGAGACATAAGCAGTGACAGGGCATGTCTAAGTGATCTGAACCTTACATGCTAAAATGAGTTTGCCATACAAATATAATGCACCATATGCACTCCTGTAACTTTCACCTGCAAAAAAAGAAACCACACAAACAAATGCGGTTGTGATGTTAATCAGCTCAACCCCACAGCATTACACGTGACTGTATTTTAAGGACAGTTCATGAGTGCAAGGATTTGGGCAAGTATTAATCAAATTAACCAATATGAACAAGAATGTTGTTGAGAGGTCTTAAATGTTGGTTTTCGATTCACTGCCCTGCCTTATGTTGTATCTGTATATGGTTAAAAAAAAGCAGATACTAATTTTGTGGTTTTTTTTTTAAAGCAGTGTTATTTGGTCTAAGAGACTTAAACTGTTTTTGCATCTGAACTCGGAACACCGCGCGGAGAATCGGGTCCAGACATGGAACAGAATTGTTCTTTCACACATTTAGGACACAACATCCTTGTCAGGCGCCCTTTCCTTTTCAGTGAATACTGGTTTAGGCTATGGGTGATGCCTAGCTATAGCGTATAGAAAATTTTAGGGTATTATTATTCCATGTTCATTATTGGATTGTGCTGCTTCAGGTATTTATTATCCTGACTGTATTAAGATATGTGGCTAAAGTTTGCATGATTGCACCGCTCTATTGCTAGGTCTTCTTTTTAATAGTTGTAAGGGGATGAGATTTTAAGTGTACAATAACAGTCTCCGCAAATGTCATGGTCTCAGGGCATTGCGTGTTTTTGGTATTACACAATTATCAGTAATAGTGATGTCAGTGTGGGGTCAATTTACCAATACTGGACTAAAATATTGTACTCAAAAACTTAGGGTTTGCATTGTTAAACTGAAGATATGGTGAAATTACATCTAATACTGTAACTTTGTCCAACATGCTAACATATTTGCAACAGTCCCTTTTTATTACCACATGAATACAGCACTCATTTTACAAAAACCAATCAAAATCATTGTGAGTCCACTCATTCATGCCTCATATAGCCTGGTATTATCGACTGTTGTACGTGTGCAATGAAAGTGCATACAGCATTGCTAGGTAGGTGTACATGGTCACTGCACCACATAGTTAATTACGTGGGACTGTGAAATGGAAACAAAATAGAGACACCACCAGCCTCGCCATCCACGTCATTAGACTTAGTTACAAGATGTGGATCATCCTCACTTGCATGGCGGAGGTTTGGATTCGAAAAGGTGGATGTTGCTCAAAAGATCATTTGTCGTTAAAGACAGTCCCATGACCAACTTGTTTCACCACCTCCAAACAAACCACCTCTTAGGAAATAAAGAATAGGTCAAGTTTCAGAAGTCAGCTGTCCATGATAAGCCTAAACCAACCAAGGTACTGGCACAAAATCACATTCAATCAAACTTTGGTTGAATGATTCGGCAAAAAGTGCCTTATGAAACACAAGAAAAAACACAACA
Source organism: Chaunax sp. Z400 (assembly GCA_037577475.1). Classification (NCBI taxonomy): domain Eukaryota; kingdom Metazoa; phylum Chordata; class Actinopteri; order Lophiiformes; family Chaunacidae; genus Chaunax; species Chaunax sp. Z400. Next base: position 21,675,050 of record CM075195.1, read on the forward strand.
CAAGCCCTGTCACTAAGTATATCCCAAAGACATGGTTCTTACTTGAATGCTTCAGTTTTAAGTAAATATTTTGAAGGATACAAATATCATCTAATTATTGACAAAATCCCAGATGATGTCAAAATATAATTTTTTGTCAACATGGCGCACCCCTAGGGCTTTCCTTCTAGTCCAGTGTTCAGCATAGTTGTGCAGAATGGAGAGGCTCTGAGTGGGGAGATCGATGTACTGTATCTCCCAATCAGCATTGATGAAGTGACAGGTAGCTGTTTTGTGACTTTCAGTGAGAGCTGTCCCATCAGCCAGCACTACCTTGCCTGCCCTGGCCAACTTGGGTTTTAGCTTCCATCCTTTCTCCTTTAAGTGTGTTTAACTTTGTTTAGTCAGTTTTATGCAAATCATACACACCACACTTCTGTTTGATACACATACACGCTGTAACCTACCAGTTGCAGGTTTACTAGTGGTGCAATGGACCATGATTGATCCGCGTTTGGATTGGATCACCCTCCACAGATAGGGCCGCATGAGATCCACGGATCAATTGCAAAAGTTAAATTATAATGGTATGAAAACAGCTTTATGCTGCTTTTACTTTTTTAAGTAATAATTGTCTAAATCTTGGTGCGGAGCTGTTGTGAGATAGACACAGAGCAGTTGTGTGGTCACATGGACAAGGCGAAGTGGTATGGTCATGTTAATGGGGCGTGTTGAAAAGTAGTTGATGGACAAATTTTTGAGGGTACCGTTAGTGATGTAGACGCAGGCCAGATGTTTGCCAACACATCAAAGAGGAAGTGGCATCTTACAAGGCAGCATTAAAATATCCTCATGTTGCCATGTTGGCAAGACAGTACCTCGTTGTGCCTGACGCTTTCAGGTCCTAGCGAGAGGGTGTTTTCCATAGCAGCCACTTTCAGACAGGCATTGCGCAACAGTGCAGAAACGAATTACCTTCTCTGTGACCCCTTCAGTGTGTTCAAACTGGATCAGTCCAAGGCGTCACCACGCCACATCAGCATGTGTGTTCATAATGTCTGTCGGTGTTCCAGCATACATACGCAAAAACTGTGATCCAAACTGTGAGTTTAGTTATCCATTGCACCTCTAAGGTTTCCATATTATTTTTAACCCCTTAGTGCCAGTGTGAAGGCTAATGGCTCTGGTATACCTTTTTCAGAATCAAATTTGTCATATTCTTAAAGGTTGTCAAATATGGTTGCTAATGCCAGTATGCTCATAACACCTGGAAATTGTCCCTCTACACCACCACAATGCGTAATTTGCAAAATCCATTGATTCGTTTGTACATAATCTCAAAATAAATCAAGAATTAAGACAACACAAACTTTGATTTAACTGAAAGTGCTATAAAAAAAATGTGCACAGATGCTTACATCTCCACTCGAGGAAGCTAGATATAAATCTGGAGTTTTCTGGACTGAGTGTTGCTGATTGGTCAAACACAAACCCAGGAGCTGTTTCCCCTAGAATTATTTTTAGCGGTGCCGTTGTGCCGGTGTCCAAGAGGATGTGACGCCAGCCCATACTCATTAAATGACCTTAGAATCATTATAGATAGGATTACTCATGTTTGTCTTTTGTGTCCTAATTTAGAGCTTTCAACAATTATCTGTAGAAATGAATATCAAAAAATGAAATGTCACAACACAGAAAATTATTCACACCATTTATTGAAAATTAAAAGTTAACATTGTCCTCTGCATTGAGAGAAACATTTTCTCAAGCTAAAATTCTCTCCTTGCTCATGACCTGCCACTGCACCCTCTCTCTCCTGTTGTCCGTGCCGCTCTCTCATCCCTCACCTGCAACCAGTCTTTTTTTCTGTAACACACTTTAGAACTTAAATAGAAAAGATATGTAACCAGCATTTGTATTAACTCTATTATGTATAATTTGCTTTACTATCTTCAGCTCCTCCATGGTCACCATCCTCATTTCTCTTCCTAACGAACCAGTTTAATAGACCTCTCTAAAAATTGTAATATACTTTAACGATCAAGATGTATGTGTACAGGACAAATTTGAGTTTAGTCTAAGCATGTACCTGACGTTCACTTGCAGGACAAGCAAGTCGGGTAGTAATATCATTGTAGCCAAGTCAAGTAGCTTGCCTTACCCTGTGGAGCGTAGCTTTGCTGTAATTACCAACAGAGGATCTTAACACTGGACGTGCAGGTAGTAATGACAAGCAGCTAATTTATGTGACTTCCCATGAATGTAGCTAACGTCACATAACAACCAAAAACGCACTGTTATTCTTTCTTTGGGAGACGTTTGCTAGGGCTAACCCCCTTTACTTTTCCAGCAGTTAGGTAAACAACATATGACACTTCTTGGTCTTGATAAGCTGCAGCATTTATTTACTGACACACTGCAGCCCATACTGTACATTTACTGCCATATTGACAACTTACTGCTAACATTTTCTTCTGCTCTGCTCGCATTCACCGCTCCATTGTCACTTTTCTACCACTCGATTATTATGCACCGCCCTATTCTCTGAAGGAGCTACACTACTCTAACGTTGACTTTTACGTAGATGTCCTTTGTAGAATGAGGAAAGGGTTATGGAGAATGTGATGCAGTAATCGATGACTCAAAACAATTCCAAGTGTTGTCATGCTCACATAGTGTGCGAATGAAAAACATTAGTAGCCTGTTGGAATGAATGATCGCATGAAATTTTAGAGGCGGTGCTCATAATCTAGCAGTGGCGGTGCACCACTGCTGAATAAATATGGGGGAAACACTGGCATTAATAACTGGTTGCAGCTGGACTAGACAGGCCCAGTCCTGATTATTACCAGCACTGTTCAATCAAATCATCACTTAATTAGACCATTTTCAAAAGCATGAAGTTGGCTAGTAGATCTCACCAGTAGCACACTATGCCAAAATCAAAAGAAATTGTAGAAGAGATGAGGAAGAAGTTGATTGAAATACATCTAAGGATCTGGGACTCCACACATCTACAGCAAGACACATTATCTACCAATGGTTCCCCTAGAAATTTTTTAGGCCCAGTGGCAACAGCTGATAGAGACTATGCATGCACACCAAATTTTTGCTTATTTATTTCCTTGTAGAACACTTAAAACAAAGTGATCACAAGTAGAGGAGGACTCAATAAAATGCATCGCACACTACCACACTTCACTGGAAGAATTTATAGCAAATAAAAGAAACACATGGACATAACCATGGCCGTAAGCAGGGTCTAAATGTTGCAGTGAATGATCCATCCCCTGTGATTTGCTCTCGCTCCCTCTACATTCACTGCCTGTCCCTTCATCTGTGACTCCTCACTTGTCTCCTGTCAAAGCATATTAAAAATATTTAAGTGAAATTCTATACACCTTATTTATTTCATCTTTGTGTTTGGGTTAGCATCATTTTGCATTTGAATTACAGAAATGTGCCTCCAACTGCACATGAACACAAGGAAGATGTGTCTACAATAATACAGTCAGACAATAATACTATATCATGACTATAACTATGCTATAGGTTTGTGTTGTTGTTATATTGAGCCTATAGGTTCCACTGTAATGACCAAAGAACAACAATGGTGGTAATTAGGCCTACAGTGTTTCAGTGAGATCACGTCAGTCTTTGTGTGCTGCGAACAGCACAGGAACATAATGCTGATCATATCCTGGTCACAGTGGGCAGTACCTGCTCTTCCTCTCTCATCATCTCCATCATCTTCTCTCTTCCTTTGTCTCTCTGTCTCATTAAGTCCTGTTTCACTTCCTTTACCAAACTTGAGCTATGACTGCTGCAGTCTTCTTTCATTTTAGTCTGTGTCAGTGCAGAAAGTAAACACAGGGTCAGTTGATATTAATATGTAAATGTTAGTACCTCCATTAAGTTAATCCTCCAATGAAAATAAAAATAAACAGGGGTGCCTCATTTTAACATGCATTTAAAGCCTTTACGCAAACTGAATTGAAAGAAAAGTACTCCAACCTTTGTTTAAATCTACTAGTCTGACATCGGATGGATAAATTAATGTTGGCTAACGAGCTCGTTAATTAACTCACGTGAACCAGCCGGCATCGGACGCCACTGTTTAAGATCGCGACCGCACAGGAGCTATTAGTCAGCTGATGTCTGGAGATGAATGTCATTAAGCCACCAGCAGTCAATTAGTTAACTTCTGTAGTTACCTGTGTGACATTACGGTGGATTCAGCTGCCTGTCCGGTTTGTTAACATAATCAGAGAGCCGCAGTGTTGAGCAAAGATTCTTAGTGAGGAAGAGATAATTCACTCCACCCAACCCGACACGCACAGACAATGACGCTGATTACATTCACAGTTTGTGATCTTTGCTTTGTACAATATCTTTGCAGCAACACAGCGCCTTTTAGAACAATGCAGCACAGATGCTCCCAAACGCCTCCCAAATGAATATTTGACGATATGTGGCATATAAGAAAATTTTGTTTTGGCTTGTTATTGGACTGGGTGGGGTCTCGTTGGCCTGGCAGCCCGCCAGGCCTGTGTGATGGTAGGGGAAACCCTGTCTATAAATGGAGAAGATTTGGAGCAATAGTGAACCTTCCCAGAATTAGCTGATGTTCAAAAAGACTACAGAAGACTCGAAAGACTACAACACATGTTGATGACCCTTAGAGCTTTTGGGAGAGTATTCCGTGGACTGTTCAACTGAAATGAAAGGTGAACTGCTTTCAAAACAGTTGGCCCATAACATCTAATCATCTGTCTAAATGAAACACAGCAATGTACAAAAAGAACATCATTCCTACAGTCAAGCATAGTGGTGGCAGTGTAATGTTGTGGGGCTGCTTCAGGGCCAGGATGCCTTGCCATAATTAAGGGAAGCATGAAATCTGCTATGAGAATGTCAGGTCAATAGTCTGAGCTCGAGTACAACTGGATCATGCAGCCAGACAATGATGCCAAGCATAAGAGTAAGTCCATCGCTAAATGGCTCAAAAGGAATCAAATTAAAGCTTTGGAGTGGTCTAGTCAAAGTTTGGACCTGAGGTGGGCCTTGAACCGAGCAGTTTATGGCTCACAAACCCTCCAATGTGGCTGTACTAGAGCAGTTCTGCAAAGAAGAGAGCCAAAATTCCACCACCGCGATGTCAGAGACTAATTTCCACTTAGCGGGAGCATTTGGTTGTATTTGTTACTGCTAAAGGTGGTACAACCAGCTACTAAGTTCAGGGGGGTGAATACCTTGTCACACTGGTGATTAAGATGTTGGATAACCTTTTTACCTTATTAAATAACATTATCATTTAAAACTTGCATTTTGTGTTTACGCAGGTTACCTTTGTTTTTTTTATGTTACATTTTGTTACAAGATCCTAAACAGTTAAGTATGAGATACACACAAAAATAGAAGAACCCAGGAGAGGGTCCAAATACTTTCTCACACCACTATATGTTTTCACCCATGTCAGCTGGATTACACAAAAACCACTCAACAGATTTCCACAAAACTTGATGGGAGGAGGCGTTTTGGGCCAGAATGGACCCCATTAAACATCAATCTGGTTCTGAATAAAGGGACGGATCCAGGATTTATTAATCTTTTTGTTTTGTTTTGTTTCTTTCTTTCTTAAACGTTGCGTGATAGGGTGTTTTTCAACATTTTCTTAAACTAATGCATGGATTTTGATTTAAAAAAAGAAGGCATACTTAGAGGCTCTATGAGTCAATTTGGGACAGATCCAAAAGATCTACCCCAAATTGCCCCAGAAGAACGTTAAGATGTTACACACTTCAGTATGAGATGCACACAAAAATAGCAGAAATCAAGAGGGGTCCAATACTTCCTCACAGCACTGTATATAAAAGTTGTTTATCGTGCTAAATATCCTGAAATTCTAGTCCTAAGCGGCAGTACTGGACTCTATCAAGGAGAGTTGAACCTTTTGATTAACAACAAAAAAAAGAAGTGAGGAATTTATTTCTCTATTTTGGATATGCATTTTTACTAGTGTCAACACTCAGCTTTGACTCAGCCAGCAACAGGCTCTTTCTGAAATCTCAAAGGGGAAATGTGACAATAAGCATCACTGTGATAGTGACAACAGCAATATAACAGACAAGCAGTCTTTCTCCTTCTTTTAATAAAGTAGACTGTCAGCTGCTAAGCTATATTGCTGCATACATTTCATAATAAACTTTGAATATATTTTTTATTTTGTTGGTAACTTCTATAATTGCAAAATTACAATCAAGGGTGAGCTTTTCCGAACTTAATCCCCAAGCTATCTGAAAGTCATATCTTTACAAAAAATATTCGAGAAGTGAGTTTTTGTCAGTGGTTTCCTTGTACAGTAGTTTAACTGTAGTTGCTGCAACGATATGTAGTTTGTATCACTTGTAAAAAAGGTCTTTGCCACTGTTTTGAATAGTCAAATGTCAGGGCAGCTTGATGACCCACAGGCAGACCTGTCACCACTCATACTGTGTAACCCTGTGGAAAACCCATTCCAAGCACAAACAGTGCTTCACATGCGTATGCTCTGTTTTGAATATAGAGTTGGCACTGATCCGATTCAGTTTCGATATCGTGTTACTCTGACTTGATTCGCTCATCAGATTTTGGATTGATATCACTGATCCTTGTGCCAATCCAGATTCCATAGTCTGATGTTTTATATCCCTTCTGATGCTAACAAATGTCGTGCTGGTATTGATGTATGCATAAATACCACTACACTAGTCAAAAGCAACAAATAAAAATGATTAAACTCGAAACATGGATCACTCCTCAAATAAATCCATGCCTAGAAATCATAAAACTCTCCGACTAAATGTCAACCCCAATGTGGCCTGTCAACATAAACTGACACAGAACTTGACATCTTAACTTTAGTTCAGTTTCAGCCTTAATTAACCTTAATAATAATAATAATAATAATAATAATAATACACTACCAGCAAAAATTCACATTAGACTGTCGCAAGGAAAATGTGACCAAACCTGAGTCCCAAGATAATGGAGAAAGGCAGGCAGCATTATTGAGTTTTCTTCCTCTTTTAAAGCAACAAAGGCCACAGTCACTTGAGCAACAGTAGGCTAGCTGTCATGTGACTCCTCACAAACGTCTCCTGAAAGCTAGTGGCCAGGGGTTAGATTATCAATGCAATAAAGGGAGTGTATTTTATGTTTCAAATAAAGTCATGCTATTGGCTTTGGGCTAGCATAACCCTCCTTTGCTTTTTATCTGCCAGCATACAGCGTCAGTCAAAAGCTATAACTACTACTAATAATACTAATTAGTATTTTCAAAGAACTATAAGGAATGAAAACAAATGGTTTATTATAGTGGAATGATGAAACTATTTAAGTGAAAGTATGCATAAAAAGTCTCCCTGTTGAAAATAAATGAAATAAATAAAGTTGAACATCTGTTTAAAAAGAATGACTGTAGGTGGAAAAAGGTGGAACAGGATCTTTGAAAAATTTAGAAATAAATAAATAAATCCAACTGTATTTTCCTTTGAACAACATAAATAGGAGAGAAAAAAGTGCAGAAACATTTTTTTCTGATATTATCATAGCAGTATGTATTTCTTTACTTCGTTTCAGGCAGATGTTGTAACAAATAGAATGATAACTATGATCATCTAAGTCAGTGTTTCCCCTACCATTCATTCGGAGGGGCAGCCTGCCTATATACAAGACAGATATATATGTAAGGTTTGGTGTAAAAGTAAATAAAAATATACAGTTAACTTCACCATACATCTTGAAGCACTCAGACCACAATTAAAGGCAACAGCTACACTATGTGTCCAGGAAGACGAAGAGAGACACGCACACACACGAGCCATGTATCTGAGCCATATATTCCTATCATTTTGGGTGGCCAAAAGGAGTGAAATCAGGCCAGTATAGTTATAACATTAAAACAGGCAACATCAATACAATGTAATCCTATGGGGAAGGAATGCATGTAAACGACTTGTTTATCCACTTACACAAAGGGATGATGTTTGTGAAGATGGGTGAACAAGTCGGTCGTGTTTGCTCCTTTTGCAATTTTTTTACACACGGTGTCCGCCGATTTTCTTTTCATTTTCGGGGATAGAGATCAGTTATATTTGCCATTTCCTCTGCTTCATTCGTGTGTCGTCCCCGTTGTGGAGTCCAACAGGCAATTGAGAAGTAACAGTGATGCACATATGAGAACCTCCCTTTGTTTTAATAAAACTGACAACAAAATGTACGTGGTACGATAACCATCAAATTTTATACTTTGAAGCCGGTAACTGCTGAAACCCTTATTGAAATTGACAGTGTCCTGCTCATATTTCTATGACAAATGTATTTATAAACTGTAATGCACAGTATTATCAGGAAAGTGACCTATGGCAGAAAACTGTTTGCTACTATGAATATGACTCTTGTTTATTTCCTTTTTAAAATTGATTGATTGATGACAAACCAATTATGCAGCTGTTCCAAGCATACATGCCTGTTATTGGATGCGACTGTTGGATTTCTGAAGTTTTCATTGATGACGTGCACATATAATGCTAGCATGTGCAATGTGTTTTTTGCACGAGCCTTGTGTTTAAAATTGCCTTTCTATTTCATTCTGTGTTGCAATGGTCAGAGGATTGTAATATTTATAGTGAATTATATAATGTGTTTTCATTTAGCTTGGGAGTCACCAATTCAACAATAGCCAATGCCTGCTATTTATACCCTTAGTGCACCCTGTCTAGTACACTGCATCATGGAATGTTTCATTAATCAATCTATTAAACTTCAGTGCCAGTCTCATTGAAGTTATACCCCCTTATCAAATAGACATTACCCACAGCAGGAAGCCACATTTCGGAAGTTAAAGGAACAGTTTGCCCAAATTTTACATCCAGCCTATTTGATTGAATATTTGATTGATTTATTGTTAGTAAGTCTAAAACTTTGTGCTGAAGAAAATTGCAGATTAATCATATAGGTGATCAATACAAAATTAATAATTAACTAATCGATTATTCAAGTAGGGATGATCGAGGTGAAAAGCTGGAGATGCAAAATGGAAATGAACTGATACAAGGTTGTTGTTGTTGGGTTTTTTGTTGTTGTTGTTGTGTGTGTTTTGGGTTTGTTTTTGTTTTGTTTTGGGGGGGGGGGGGTACATGTATTATTATACCTTTATAATCGCAGTCCATTTCTGGAGAACGGACTATTGTCACAACAGTGCTGATGATCTTGCGAACAAGTGCACAGCAGGCAGAAGCTTCAAAAATCATATCAGTATGTGTCAGCATGCAACGTGACAGGAGTTGTTTAGGGTTTTCTTTTTAAATATTAGTTTATGTCGAAATAGGGGTTTGCTACACTGCCCTAATTTCAAGTACAAATAAAATACATAGACCTTCATGTATGATATTTTTACTACATACCTGAAACATGAGAAAGTCGGTTTGGGCTATTTTTGGCTTCTTTTTTAATTTTTCTTTATTGTTGTTTGCCACTAAAATGCCAGCATGGACAGCTTGGTCATAGTGTCAAAGAAAACCTAGTATTTGGTGATGTTCTGGTTTTTCCCATAACATGCCATAGTCCAGCCTATCTGAAAACTGTAAAAGATGTATGCCAGGGAAGGGCATACTTGATAATTTGCATATGAACTGCTCTCTTTGTGTATCCCTTAGGAGACAATGTCACATCGTCATGTTAATTTTAAACATTATTATCCTAAATTTGATTTTGAAATTCAAATCACACTTGTAAAATAAACTACTCTTATAGAGCACAGAGGAAAGTATTGATGAGCAGGCAATTGTAAAATGTATATTCTAGTGTCACAACTATGGAATAGAGACAACAATATAGTTTGTAATTTAGGATTAAAAATTCACTCATCACTCATGTTGATTAACTGGGCTCAGCGTATGATATTCCACTCATCCAGAAATGTCTCTAAATGGATCATAGGATGTAGATTCTATAAGTTATTTTTTATTACATCTAAATTCTGGTGGATAAAATCATAACAGCATAGGAAAAAACAGTTGCTATTAATCTTTTCAATCATCATTGTAAGATCCAACAGGCACTAGCATATGAGGAAGGCAACAGCAGGATTTCCCCTGCCATTGTACATGCCTGGCCAACGAGACCCCCGTGGCATATAAAAAAATGTATTTTTATATGCCACATATCGTCAAATATCCGTTCATTCCAAAATAATCATTTGAGTTTGGGAGCCTATGTGCTGCAGTGTTCTGAAAACCGCTGCTTTGCTACAAAGATATCGTACAATGCAGAGATCACCTACTGTCTCACTTCAATCACCAGCGTCATTGTTTGTGTGTGTTGGGCTGTGTGGAGTTCTTGATCTTGTCCGTACTACATTTCTTTGCTCAACACAGTAGTCATCTGATTATGTCATCAAACCGGACATTCAGCTGAATCCACCGTAACTACAGAAGTTAACTAGTTGACTGCTGGTAGTTTAATGACATTCATCTCCAGACATCCGTGGTTCATTATGATGCCAGCTGGTTCACGTGAGTTAATTAACGATCTCGTTAGATAACATTGATTCATCCATCCGATGTTAGACTGGTAAATTAAACAAAAGCTGAAATACTTTTCTTTCAATTCAGTTTATGTAAAGGGTTTGAAAACATGTTAAAATGAGGCGTCCATACTTGTTATTTTTATTTTCATTGTAGGATTAAGTCAGTGGATGCGCTAAAATGTACATATTAATATCAACTGACCATGTGTTTACTTTCTGCACTGACACAGACTAAAATGAAAGAAGACTGCAGCAGTCTATAGCTCAGGTTTGGTAAAGGAAGTGAAACAGGACACGAGACAGAGAAAAAGAGAGAGGGTGATGGAGATGATGAGAGAGGAAGAGCAGGAACTGCCTACTGTGACCAGGTCAAGATCAGCATTATGTCCCTGTGCTGTTCAACACAAAGATTGACCAGATCACACTGAATGTAGGCCTAATTACCACAGAGATTTATTTTATTTAGAAATTACAGTGGAAACTATGGGCTCAATATAAAAACAACACAATAAATAACCAAACATTTGGTGTGCGCGCATAGTCTCTATCAGCTGTTGCCACAGGGCCTAAAAAGATTTCTAGGGGAAACACTGAACAGGAAGTAATGAGCAGGACCGCTGTCAATTAAGAAGTCTTAAGGCACCTCTGGCTTTTCAGAGCAGTGTGTTGTGCCATCCAAGAGCAGTATTTGTACCTTTTGGTAAAACTTTGATCTAAATAGATTTGCATCATTAGATAAAAACAGCAATGTTAAAATAAAGTCATTTTAGTCCACAAAAATTTAAATGCATGAACTTTCATCTTTCCATTTTCTGTACCTGCTTAAACTCTGTCAGCTAGGATAAGTTTCTTGCAAGCATTTCCAGCATTTTGAAGTCAGTTAGCAGGTCATCATATGGCTGACACACATATAACCATTGATAAGTACTCTCACTTTCATTCACTTCTGTGAGCGAGTTATTCACCAATACACTTGACCTTGAGACGCTTAAAAATTCCATAAAGAGGATAATATTGATCAGCATAGTGCTAGTAACACAAGCCAGGTAACTATACGTTGTTTTTCTTAATGTCAAGAAATACAAAGTTTTCATCACACACTTATACCCCTGGCTCGAAGTCTGTTGATGTAGAAAGGTTTTGTGTCATGTAAAGTGTTTTTCCCCCCTTAAGCCAGCTTTCACCTGTTTTGGTCTATTAGGCTTTTGTAGACTTGATATCACATGAATTGATAGCATTCAAAGCAAATGTATGTCATGTATTTGTTAATGTATGTCAGATTCTTCAATGCCCATTTTTGTCCTGTATGCATGTTTCAGTGGCAAAGTGTTTTTTGTAACAATAGCTGAACAAGATCTTGGTGTAGATTCTTATTCATCCAGGTCATGGTAATCCTTGAAGGTTGAATCTGAAGCAACTGGACTTCTGTTTTGGGTTTGAAGACAAACAAGAGTTCAAATATCTTAGACTCCCACCAGTCAGTTAGAACTGAAGAAGCCTCTTAGAAGATAGGCGAAACGTCTTCGAACCCTAAACAGAAGTCCAGTTGCTTCAGATTCAATCTTTAAGAAATGGCTGAACAATGAAACTATGTTTTTGGTACACTCCAACTCAAGAGTATACACCAGAATACAAGGCACCACATTTACCTCAGGACTATTCATGTAACAGCTAGCGTTTTTAGGTTAGAAAATTGCTGTACTCTACTGTTCCTTTTTTTCATTAGATGAATTGTGTCCCTAAACTGAGTGGAACATCTTGCACAGAAGTGTGTCAGCTTATGCATACTCATTTGTAACCCCAAGATTTTGCTCCACTTTTAATGGAGCAAAATGGGTTATGCAGCCCAAGGCAACTCATTTTCAGTTCAGCCATTCTTCTTGATACCAATTAGAATTTGAAATCCACCAAGTCCTCACAGTACAGGAATTAAATTAAAAGAATTATCCACAGTTTGTAAACCATTACTTTTTACTTGCTATATTTTGTTAGGAGGACTGGTCAGTAAAGTGCTCATTACACTTGGCATTGTCTGACAAGCTCTCAGACATCTCATGTTTTCATGGTGATGCAGTTACCTACTCCTTAAAAATTGCACCCATTCTCTGCTTTGCCAAAAGTGAGTGTAGCTACTTAGGTATTGCATTCAATTTACTGTATTTTTGTGCTGCCTCTACATATGTGTTTTAGAAATGGAGTGTTTATTTTCAGCATCGAACTTTGCACAGTCTCAATGCTGTGATTTATCATTGCAACATTTTGTGAATATTGAAAGTAGTAGCTTTTGATAGTAAAAAAGCTTCTATTAAACTGACTAGGTCCCTGTCAGAAATCTGTAGTTTGACAGGGAGTGTGCAGATTCAACCTCTCCTCCCCCATACCTTCTGTTTAGAAGAAAAATGCCAAGCCATAAAGTGCGTGTGCGTGTTGGGGAGAATGGCAAAGTGAGTGACATTGCATGGTGCTTTTAAGTAGTGTCCTGGAGCAATCCCTTCTGTCTTCTTACTGCATCATCAGGCCTCTTGTTCCTTCCCTTTTTTGTGACCTGGTTGTGTTTCAACTACATTTACCATGCATCATTGCTCAACAGCACTTAGAAGGACCCTTACCTACCAATCAGACAAAATAGGAGACTTGTGCACTTATATAGACATCTTGTTACTGTATTTTACAAGTTAGAAACATAGAAAGTTAAAACTAATATAAGTTAATAGTTTTATCAGGAATGTTCTAATCATATTTATGATCTCAGATTGCCATCAGAGTCCTTTCAGTTTTAGTGAATGCAAATTTCAAATATGATTAATGTACTTTTCAACATCACCCAGCTTCACAGTGAACATCTTAAAATAGGGCTATAGTAAATTAGTAAAGCCAGGTGATGTGGCAGCACTTTTGTGACTGATCATGATTTTGCCACTTTGTAGTTAAATAAGATTCGCTGTCACGACTGGTTATATGAGAGATGCTGAGTGAATTGAGGTTAGCCTAAGTCAAAGTGATAGAGAAAAGGGGTGGGAGAATGCTTTTAAATATTGCAGAGGATTTTCTTGAAATGGATGGAAGGATGGATAGAATGAAAGAAGGAAGGAATTGGGTGGCTTCTCTCCGGACAAAGTGCTTTTCTAAAAGCCATTCCAGTTGCATCAAAACCTGAAAGTGCTGTCCAATCTGCCTTTTCATTCTTCTCACTTAAGCCTAAATCTGTTGTGTGTAAGCATTTAAATGGAAATTGTCATCTGAAAACAATGCTTTTCATGGGTTTTTAAAGCCAGAATGTGATCTGGTATCCTGCTTACTTTTTAGGTTTCTGTGCATATTCACTTCATGGATGCAGTGGAAGATTTTTTTTATTCTTTCAATTTTCTTTCACATACCTTGGACTGTAACTACAACCCTACACTTTCACACTGCCTGCATTTTTAGACCATATGAGATATTTGAATGAAAGCAAGTGCATATGAATTGATGCAGTGCAGATCGCTGTATGTACATTATCTATGTGATGTTTGTTCATGTGCTGCAAACGCCTCTTTTGCCTGGAGTATGACATTAAGTCACCACTGACAAAAATGAACAGAGAGGCTAAATATTGTAAAAATACAATTCCCCTCAGTTTCATGCTCTACAATCAGCACAGATGAGACAAAAACACTGCAAACAAGTAATAGCAAACATACTTTCAAATTGAAAGACATGCCTAATTATTAAACCCCTAGTTAACATTACATCGCAAACAAAGTTTTTACAATAATGAGACTCTGACAATGAGTTGATTGAGCCAACATAATGCCATGCAACAACAAGGCAACAAAAAATTGCAAATGACCAAGTGTCAACTACATTGGTAAAACATGAATGTAAGTAGTTAGCCTAATTGCTATCCTATCTCCCGGTGTTGCAGCACCACACACAGAGCCTCGTGCTCAACACCCGCCCTCTCTGAATTTATCCTTACATTTGTCTGTTAGTCTGCCTGTTAGGATGTTCTGTGTGACTTGTTATTGTAATGCATCTGATTTCACAGCTTGGATGGACACCAGCAAGTGCAATTGTAGTAGCAGAAACCACAGACTGTGTATTTGTCAAGTGTGTGTGCTGTTGCCACATCCGCTCAATGTTTTGACAAAGGGAAGAGAAAAATATGAGCACATATAAAAAAGGAACCGCCTGTCCAGAGAGGCTATGCGCTTGTATTAAGGTGGAGGCAGCATACTGACACAGATGATCAGTCACTGAGTCACTGCCACAACCAGCTACTAACTGGTAAGATCCATATCCTGCTGTACCACATACCGACTTAATGTTTCTTGGAGCATCAAATAAACCGCAACCTGAAGGGCACTCTAGCACTAAAATATACGATCCCACAGAGAAGTGAGTTAGCTGGAACGACTGTACAGGGAAGATGGGATGCATCCCTCATAAAGGCATGTGTGGGGCAGCAGGTTTCCAAGCAGGAGGGTTTAAATTATTAAGCCCACCATCTCTACCCCACCTTTTAAACACTTCCTTGAACCTTGCAGTTAATGCATGACTGTGTCTCACAGCAGGGAAATTTGTGAAAAAAATAGTGAGAAGCACAACGGTTGACACCGAAAATATTGCAATAGCTTATTATATTACCCTATACATTTTCCCTTAACATGCAATACCACCACTTAAACAACCAATGCACTTGATTTTTCTACTCCTCATTTGCTGAGGTTACCAAAAGGCAAATGTTAAGCTCCAGTATATAATGAATATCATAATTTTTCAGTATTAAGATAAACGTGTTTAGTGTTTATTAGAAAAGTGATTTTAAGGTTGTGTACTCTTCATAGATGTGCTAGTAGTAGTTTTGTCCATGCGGTTTAAGTGGTAGGCTTGTGTTCCCAATGATAAATGTAACTAAGTCCATTGAAGACCAATTTTTGGCTTTGCAGAAGGCCTAATCAAGGAAAGATGCATTGTTAGGTTTAGCCTGCTAATTTTGGATAGCAGAGATGGACATTAGCCTGTCCCATGCACTATGGATGGACCTACTGCTGTGGTCCTGCTTGAGTATCGTTAGTAGTTGTAATATAAGTAGTAGTAGTATACAGCTGTTATTATTTTTGCTGTACGTCTGTGTCTCTTCCCCATCTCTCCACCACTGGGCTGGACGTGCTCTTTTAGAAGGTGCCATGAGGTAAATTTTAGTGTACCTTTCTAGTATAGGTAGTATGACAACATGTTTGAGATTGACCTAAAAATACAGTACAGCTATGTAGGAGTGCTAAAAGAATATTGTACTCAAAGGGGAAAGTGTCGGATAAACCTCCATTACTGACAAATTGTGTTGTAATTTGGTTATTTTTGCTCTTCAATCCATCACATGGATAAACATTAACATACTTTCATGGTAGAGGGGCCTTTGTTATTTTGTACCTTGTGCATACATAATGACAATGATGAGGAATTAACAATTCACTGCAATGACGACCTCAAAGTTGAGCACAACATTTGCATCAGCAAATGAATTTTATGTTTCACAAAGACAGTTATTTATTGCAGGCTTATTGCACTGGATTGTGTTGTGTTGTGTAGCATTTTCCTTGCTAACTCCTTGTACATATTGTACAAATATATACAGTACTTTGTACTTTATATGCACTGTGAATTTTGCTGAAAACAATTGAATTGGAAAGGTATATTTTTGGAAGACCAAGAAACTCAGGGCAAGGTGCATTTAGGCCTCCTCTGCTCAGTGTTAAATGCTGGGGAGCTTACTAAGCCTTGCTCCCCTTCACCAAGGGGTTAATTAGCAGCTCCCCTCCCAATTGTCCTCTGCTTGTTCACTCTCATTAGTTTAATCTGGCTCTATCCTCCAGCTTGCCTCCCTTGCCTCTATCCTCTTGTGCACCAGAACATATCAATGCCTGCCCCACTCCTTATGTCATCATGGTGGAGACTTTCGCCTACTGTAATTGATTCTTTTTCATTTTAAGTTGATTTTCAAATGTAAGTGATTAAAAGTGTCCTCAGTCTAGTTACCAGTTATTTTTTATTATCTGTATAAGTCAGGTGAGTACAATATATGCAATGGAAAATGTTGTCTTGTCAATTGGTTTGTCTTTTTCCTGAACTTACGGTCTCAGAAATATTACAAAATCTGTTCAAAGATTTTAAGTTGAAATTACATTTAAATAGATTTTAAATTTAATAAACTATACTGTTTACAAGGGCTAAACTCATAAGACATGAGCTACAGCGGCAGTCTACAGAGAGCATGTAATGTCTTCATATGAGGTCATCGAGGTCTGAAGAGGCTTTAATAAACAACCATAAAATTTTCTTACTGACAAATATGCTGCTCTTATTTATTATTTTTTTTCTTTGGAAACACAAGCTCACTACTTATAAATCAGTATGGTGTGGAAATGAATTGTGCATGTATAATCATTGCCATATTGGAAGGAGAAATACCAATGAAGTGTGTTTGTGTGTGGTGTCAAATTACACTTCCTCTCTCCTTGTCACTGTGTTGTGTTCGAGATGTCGGCGTTGATAGGAGTGGCTGGAAAATGTGAAGTCTGCTTCCCTCCTCCTCTTTCTCCTCCTCCCCCACCACCTCTCTAAAAATAGCTGCCAGAAAGAGAAGGCAGCAATGTTGGCTGTATCTGTTGCGCTGCCAGTGATTTCAATGCTCCCACCATTAGCAAAAGGGTAAAACAAAAGTCCTCTGAATCATATCTCTCATATTAATACTTATTGCTAGTAATGAGCTGATGAAATGATTTTGTCAATAGGAATTCTTTTATAATTCATGGATATAAAATTAAACTGATCTTTGATTTTTAACATTCTAGAAGCCAGGTTATTTTTTTAGCACAGAGACTGAGTAAAATGGATATTTCTAATTCATTAATGCAAACTGTCACAAATTTTGGACCCCTTTATGAAGACCCTTTATTAAGTGTAACCAGAAAGCTACTAAAATGAGAAAGAAGTTGAAGTGGCTACATTGCAGACCTTCCAAAGCATTTCCAGGAATGAAAACAAGCCTATTTCATGTAAATGGATTCTTGACTTCTAGCTTTTATTTAAACATCCTCCACGTCCACTTTTTTTATTAATCTTGGTCGTGATATATTTATGTATTGAACCAAATCCCAACAATAACAGCTGTTATGAATTGATATCATATAATATGACATTTCCCGACAAACTGATGAGGATTGCATGAAAACTTTAATAAGTCACTAGCCCACAAAAGGTTGCAAAGTGTATACTGGGTGTATCCTTTGCTGCGTGCTAAATGGATGCTGTTCACATGTTGTAGCAACCACAAGGCTTGTGGAACCAGTCAGCAACCTTTAGCATGGCAGACTCCACCCCCATCATTCCTGGACCATGGGAAACTTGTACTTTGGGAGCGAGTATGTTTTTGGGAGGAGGATCTGTGGCTCTTTGCATTGAAAACTTTAGGATTGAAAATAGTCTAGAATTTTACAGAGGTGTTTAAAACATTAATCCAACTGCAGTGCCCCAAGGCGAAACATGTAATCATAAAATGGTTAAGAAAATGGAAGCTAACATTTTAGAATGTAATAAAAGGTTTCAGGGGGAGTTTGCTTTTGTTGTTAGGTCTGTAATAATTTTGACAAAATTGTCAACACTAGAATTGGGGTTTATACGTTATTCATACACTGCAGTGTATGAATCACCTGAACCTAAACTTCATCAACCCATGGAACATCTCTTTGACCCAATACACCTTATAACAAAGGTTCAGGGTAACAATATGGTATGTTTTTAGGTTCCAATATGTGTGGACCTTGCCGATAGTTCTTATTGTAAAAGCCACAAAGAAGACAAGAATTAGCCAGTAATATTGCCATGAGACATTTTTATCACCAAGATTAGGGGTTAAAGCGCCTTGCGTAGATGCAGACCCATTTAACAGTTCTGGCCAATCAGGTGACAGGTAGCTACTGAGATGTCAGGTGCTTGAAGGATAAGGTGTTCATTCAGAAGGTCTCAGCACTCACTAGGACAAAGGATCTATATCGAAACCCAGAGAATCAAGGAGGTAAGGTGTATTTACAGGGCAAATAGAACTGAAGTTAGCTTGTCTTTGACACATGGGTGGTAATGTTACAGTATTTTCTTAAAAAAAGTAGACCTTCATTTACTTCACTTGAAGTAAAAGCGATCACTGACATTATAAATCATCCTGGAATTTCAACGCTTTCAATGGACAGCTGTTTTTACAGTTTTGTCTACTAATTTCCTGTGACTTAGACTCTTAAAGTAGTGTAGTAGTAGTAATTTTTTATAGCCATACAAACTTACAAGCTTGTAAGCTTGAGTGTGTCATTCTTACAATAGAATTATTTTGTTTTGTTTTTTTAGTGTAGATCGTCTTCTTTCTATGTAAAGTGAAAGTGTCGATGCTTAGAGCATCAGCCAGAGGATTGGGGTCAGCGGGATAGCCACTGCTTTTAGGATCATCAGCAGGTTTTGTCTTAACCGGATTTGGCTCGAGGAGCTGAATCAACTGTGTCCCAGGATTACAGTGATGACATTGGAGGAGAGTCTAGAGGCCAGAGCATTGACGCTTTCGCCAAACCGTGCCCATCATCTGAGCACCTAGTGGTTCTAGAGTGGTAACAAAACCCAAGCTGGTCTCTTGGTCTGCCTCTCTACTTTCTTGATATCTAGACTTAATCCTTGCTTTATTTTGACAGCCCAGTAAGGGCTATCAAAACAGATGTTTGTAATCTGAGTTTTTAAACTACTTTTTCTTGCTTCAGTTGTTGAGGATTGGTTATCAGCTGCTCAGTGTGGCCAAATAGGTTTGATGTTTTGGTAGGGGAGGAAAAACATTCAAACTCATCCTTTAAATTGTTATCTTAAGCCTAAAGTAGCTGCCTAGTGCTTGTTGCTAGGTAACAGTTTCAAGCTGGCAAGGACAAGTCTTGAGCTGTCTAGAAAGTGTTGGGCTGTTGTGATTCCTTGTCTGGGCCATACAGATGGGATTTAAAACAATGTTATCCTTAGCTGCATTTTTCAGAAATAACCTTGTCCATCAATTCATTTAAAGAGACAATGCACAAAATGTCTTTGCATTTTACCCATGGTCTTGCATGTAATTTGGTGCACTAGCATTCAGAGTTACTTACCTGTGTTAATTGTATATCTGCCAACATGAAATTAGCATTATGTAGTATGGATGTTAAGGCGCTCTTTTCCTGTCTCCTCCAGATCAGCAAGAGTCTAGGCGGCGGAGCGAAGCACACCATTAGCAGAGGAAAATGAGTGAACTGGATCAGCTACGCCAGGAGGCTGAGCAGCTCAAGAACCAGATCAGAGTAAGTTCTTCATTTTCCTCAAGTCTGTCTGGTTTTAGTTTTATGTTAGTTTACAAATCCAGGTTGACATCTTATCAATTCAGTTTTGTGCTCCAGAGATGGATATTTTACTCTTGATGAAAGCTGGCTTTTCACTGAGAAGCTTCCTATTGATGCTTCTCCATTAATGTTGACAGAGAGACAATAAAGATTAAGTTTTTTCGAAGTTAGGAATTAAAAAGTTTTTTTCTATTTCAAAACACAGGTATATCTTTTGATAATCTTTAGAGATCAGAAAGCTATAACATGTTTTGCATGTCATGGAAATTGAGACTTATTGTCATTGTTTCAAATAATCAATTTCACACAAGCCATTAGCCTCTATGCTTTAAATCAGCCACTTACGACAGTACGAGGATGACCGATGGAGTGAAACAATGGTCTGTAAAGGAAAACCCCACTGGCTTTTTGTACTGCATGTCAGTAGGTGACAGTTGAAGTGTTTTTGGAAAAGTACCAATATAATATGGTTTTTATTACCAGTATTAAAGCTATACTTCTTTGGTTCAGTTTCTGCCATGAACACATTCTGGTTTATTTGTTGGTATATGGAATGTATTTCACAAACTCTCATAGCTTGATTCAGTGATGCTAAGCTTAAAGTGAGGAGTTATTCGCCTTAAACAGATTTGGCTGGGTTGTTGTGTTTCAGGATGCCAGGAAAGCGTGTGCGGATGCTACCCTGTCTCAGGTAAGAAAATATTCATACCTCGATATTCGCTCACCATTATTTATCTATGATAAAAATCTGTTATAAAAAACACTAAAATCAGCTTTGGGTGGCCTCATAGCAGCATTAAAGTGACTCTCTCATTTTAACCATTTAGATCACAGCTAACATCGACCCTGTTGGCCGAATTCAGATGCGCACTAGACGGACTTTGAGGGGGCATCTGGCTAAAATCTATGCCATGCACTGGGGCACTGACTCGAGGTAATCTCATTCAACTCCATTCTGTCTGTCAACTAAATATTTCATCTCATTCCCCTTCACCTAAATGCCGGAAATGTGTATAAAAGCAGACTTAACTGTCTTTGTGCTAGCTAGTTCTCCTGAGGGTCCTTTTCAAATCCCACTAACTCTCTCTTGCATCCAGAGGCAGTTCACTTTATTGTCTGTCCAAAGCATTCTGTCAGATTAACACATACTGTACTTGGTGTTTGAACAAATCAACAGTAGAATACATGCATGCATGATGGTTGATGTATTTTGTGTTGAAAGCACATTGAGCATACACAGCCACTCTATCTTGAGTGTGTCTACTTTGTTGTGTGCTTTGGAGGTGTGGGGTATGTGGGCAGGGAAAATATTCAAAATGGAGTCATCTTTTGCTGAACTGTGTTGAGGCTCGATAGCTGAGGCAGATTAAATAATCCACCTAATTTCACATAAATCACTGTCAACTTTTCCTGTTGTTTTTTTGTTGTTTTTTTCATCTGTTATGTTACATCTATCAGATGATTTGGTGTTTTTATTAGACTACCTGTTGAGGTTCAGCCACCATGTCCATTTCTTGAGTTTTGACTCATTTTATTATATAACCATGAAATACAGAAATATTGAGATTGGTATCACATGGGCTTCCATGGGGAAAAAAAGTTATACATCGATTACATTAAGTCATTAAGAACTGTTTTTTACATAAGCTTTGGACGCCACCTTCTAAAATTGTTGTCCCTTAATCCAAACCCTTCACACAAAAGTACATTGTATGTCAATGAGTGCCTTTTGGTCAGCCTTGGACGCTGTTTAAATATGCTAAAATTCTAGAAATGGACAGTATGACTATGTCTCATGTTTTCCCCCCCATTCTTCTCTGATATTAGCTTTGTCTGAACAAAGCTACAGTCAAATATTGGCTCTTTGCCTTTTGTTTAACCGTATCACAGATACTTAAACACAGCTTTGAGCAAACTGTGAATACAGGTTTGTGTTCAGCTTTTAAAGTGATTTAGAGAAAAAAGGAAAAATAAACATAATGAACATGGTACATTTGTCTTATAAAACAATGGGTGTCTGTTCCTTACCATTTTAATGTCAGTGTTCTTTTCTGATTAGGAAGTGATCACATCAAAGCATTGCATCATCATCTGTCAGCTGTCTCACACACTCATTATTTCTCCTTTGCTCATATTGCACTGGAAATTAATATGGGGTCTGATCTGATGTTTGTACAGTTTTTTGCTTTCGACATCATCCAATGCTTTGACTATCTGACTTTAATTAATTAATTTTTAGGCTTTTAGACTGAAATTTCCATCACAGACCATTTTGTCCCTGCTTTATTATCTGCTGGAGTGAGTGTGTGCACACTTGCCCGGTAGTTAAGATGTGATAGTCCCAGCAGACCTGTGTGTGCTCACTCCTTTCGTGCATTGGGGCCATCACTGTGGTTACTCTTGTTGGATTCAACCAGATAGCAGAACACAGTCACAGAGGTACCTGAGAGATGACTCTAGAAAGAAAAAGCAGGGTTTGTAACAATTCCTATAACAATAAGTACTGTATGCTTAGGAGCCTGCATATTCTGCAGGTAGTGTTTTTCAGACACATAAATGGTTCAGAAAGGGCCTAATACTGAATAAGAATTACACAGAAATGAATCTGTATACCTTACCTCTATTTCTAGAATACTGGGAGTTGTATACTGGGACAAATGAGCAGATTTAAAACAATACTATCATTATCTGGTGGACAGGTACTTTATTAAAAGCTTTTAAATTCACTACCAAACACAATTTCACTACTGAGGTTTCACTGTTGTGGCTTCTGCATTTTATTTTAACATTGAAGTAGACTCTGTCAGCACAACAAAATTCTGTTCACTCTTTGTAGAACATAATGTTTAGCTTCCAAAAAAGATCTTGAACAAGCTTGCCATCACGTACTTGTGTGGACCATGTTTCTGCAAACAGCCGTGTAATTGTACACAATGCAGCACCTTCAAATATTTGGACAGAGTTAATTAAAATGTTTTTTTTAAAAGCCATATCCTTATGTTATATGTTATGTTAGTGAAGCTGACAGATAACAGGAACTGAGTACCAATATTTAACAAATGTATGAAGAAGCATACCCATCACAGATTTGGATAAAGTTTCCTGTTTGATAAGCACAAAATGCACATTAACCAGACTTGCAAGTCATGATTCTTCAAGCTATATTTGCCTCCTGGTTCAAACTCGGAAATACTTTCCCCAGGCTTGAACTGACAGGTAAATTTAATTGTTCTTTAGTTTGATCTTGTCTTTCTTTTATCATTTTTTTCTCTCAATAGGCTTTTGGTCAGCGCTTCCCAGGATGGCAAACTTATTATTTGGGACAGCTACACCACGAACAAGGTAAAAACACCATATTCCAAAGAACTGAAACAATCTCAGTGGACTGTGTTTTCTTGGAACAATAAAAGATAATGTCGGCATCATAATGCAGTAAAATGAGGCAATGATATAACATCATAGAATATCAGACAGTCTACTTGCTTAAAGGCAGTTTGATCTTGAACCAAAAGCAAAACCACATTTGGCTTATGGGGTTAAAAGTCCTGTGATACTGTATTGCTTGACACCTCACCATGCTTAAATGATAAAATCTTGAACCTATCTAGAAAGGGGTCTTAAGATGTCTCTTTGCACGTGCAAAGATAAATGGTTGTCAGGTTAACCACACATTTTGGAGATCAGTGACAAAAGACCCCAGATCTGTGGGTTTTACAGCCCTGTAAGGAGCTGCAGACACGTGCTGGGGGAGAGGAGTAGCCTAATTATAATAACTGCAACAATAATGATATATTATTATAACAACAAGAATGTAGTCCCTATCAGAATGAATTGGTATACTCGCAACCTTTCAGTATTTCTTAGCTTGTTGTCCTTGCTGAACCACAATACAAAGCTGACAGCCTTACATTTTGTTGAAAAAAAAATTGCCCTGTGCATGGTATGACATCAATTGCAGTGTCACTGCCAGACCAGACAGACTCTGCTTGGATTCCTCCCAGTGAAAGGTATTGCAGTGCGTGATCTTCTGTTGCTGATCAGTCATCGTTGACAAAACCACAAGAAACCTGATTAGAAGACAGAAAGTTGTGAAATGTGAACAGTGCCATTATCTGACATCTTTAAAAGTCATGTAGTGTGACCACGGCATAAGTCAGGAATAAACATTACTCCTGCTTATTTCTGGAAGGTAATTTGATTTAGATTGACTAAGTGCAGGGTTCATTTTAAAATAATTCACAGGAGTTTGAGGGTGTCAAGTAATACAATTTGTAGTGAGTATTATGCCCTTGAAAGGTTGAGTTAATGTGGCTAAACCTTGTCATATGCCCTCCCCTCTCTCCTCCCATCTGTCACTGCATACTGTCTAATATTAAAATCTCCCTCCTCATCTCTGTTCCAGGTCCACGCCATCCCATTGCGCTCCTCCTGGGTGATGACGTGCGCCTACGCCCCTTCTGGGAACTACGTTGCCTGTGGTGGCTTGGACAACATCTGCTCCATATACAACTTGAAGACACGCGAGGGAAATGTGCGTGTCAGCCGTGAGCTGGCCGGACACACAGGTAGGTTGTACGGATATTTAACCATCACTCACAGGGTTTTTTTTTTGATGGTCTGATCCATCTGCCAGTTGATCATAACTATACAGATAATCAATATCTACTATTGAGTGCAGATACTTGACTGTATTCGAAAAGTATTCTAAGCTATGACACAATAAAAGTTGTCTTTGGAACCCAGACTCACATTGTTTTGTGTAATTATGCCTCTATGCAAACCTGTCATTAATAGTACAATAGACAACTTGGTTTCCTTACAGCTGCACTGCGGTGCACTCAGGTGGTGCATAATGACACTCAGAGAAAGTTTGAGAACACATTTTGGCATCAGACAAAAATAATCTAACTTGAGTTGTAGTTTGCTACACATCATCCGGTTGAATTGTCAGATTTTAGACACCACAGGCTCGAGAGGTAGCCCCCCAGCTTTGGACAAATCCTTCTTTCAGCATTACTGAATTCTCTAGACTGCTCTATCATTAGCATTCATTTGTCTCTGCTGATCTTTACTGTACATGCTATGGTTAGCAATAAATATACAGGGGTTTTAAATAACAATTGTTAAATCTGCTCTAAGATCTGCACACATTACCTTACCAAATTTGCAGTAATAAGTAACTTGTAAATGTGAAACATCAATAGACAATGCTAAAGGACAGGAGAGGTCCAAGATGGCATGTTGTCATAACGCATCATAAGAGAGCACTTGTTTTTGAGAGAGTTGTTTTTTTCATTTGTCTTCATTTTGAAGATGTACATACTTCCAGTAATGTGGAAAATTAGGTGGCTTTGGCTGATATCAGGGAGTAAAGATGTGACGCTTTGAATGTTTTGCACATACTTCTACCTTCTACAGACTACAAGTCGAATGCCATTTAATTTGTACCTCCGCCAAGGGGTCGTGTTATCCGTGTGATCTAAGCACAACCATATTTAGTCATAATTCTAATACTTTTGGAAACACATCCAAATGTATGTAGTGGTTGCACTCCTAGTGCCTTTCTAGTTTGCTGTATATTTGTATCCTGTGTCAACATCATGTACTTGTCTAAGCTGAATTATTCTCACATCTGAGAGATCCAGTCACATGATGTGTCTTTCTTTCTCCATAATAGCAGAAGTTGGTTTAACTGTATCCCAGCTTAAACTAATGATGGTGTTGAGCTCTTAGGCAAAGAGCATTCATCTGATCAGTGTCATATGATGCAGGAAGTGTGTCAGCATTTTATTTCTAGTTCCCTTGCGATAGGGAGGCCTACGAACACTCTACCAGTGAGTCAAGGATGAATTATGGAAGCAGATCATGAACAAGGAGATAAACTGCAGAATTTTTTCTGTTTCTACTTGTGAATTAGTCAATTCATCTTCCCCATGTCCTGCACACATAACATTCTCTAATGATTAGAATAGGATTTCCTTCTCTGTGCATTAAGTAAGGAAATAAAACATCTCCTAATCAATACTATAAGAAACGCATCATAAATTAGTTATTCAATCAGTGTTTTTGATTCCTGTCAGGTTACCTGTCCTGCTGTCGCTTCCTGGATGACAACCAGATTGTTACCAGCTCTGGAGACACCACCTGGTGAGTAGTGGTACTGCATGCAGTGCAGTCCAATAAAACACAACTGTTCATCGACTTTGCTCAACACCTAAGTAACACAATTCAATCAAAATGGAGCAATATTTACTTCAAATATAGTATTAGTGGCAGGATTATCATATTTTTTATTGTGTAAGGTGTTTCCTCCCTTTAGTCAACTCTGGAGATTTTTCTGTCAACAATATTAATGGAAATAATATTACAGCGATACCCATTTTCCTGATCATTGTTAAGAATCTCTGTCTAACACTGTCTGCTATAACCACAGATTCACTAGACTGACACTTTCCAAAGCTCTACAGATATTATGTATATTGCTGTTGGGGTTTGACAATGTTCTGATTTCTTGCAGTGCTCTGTGGGACATTGAGACTGGTCAGCAGACAACTACGTTTGCTGGTCACACTGGTGATGTTATGAGTCTCTCTCTGGCACCTGACACCAGGCTGTTTGTCTCTGGGGCTTGCGATGCCTCAGCCAAGCTCTGGGACATCAGAGAAGGAATGTGCCGACAGACCTTCACTGGCCATGAGTCAGACATCAACGCTATCTGCGTATGGCCACACACTCTCTTACTTGCATGTTATACACTAATCATATCAGGGTGTAAATTCTCCGGTAATTCAAGACATTATCAAGTCTGTCAGAGCAAGTCTCAGGTCCTATTCAGGTAGTTACAAGTTTTATAAGCAAATTTACAAGTCAAGCTGCCGGTCGTCCAATGACACTGCATTTGAATGTTTTCTTTTCAAAGTTATTCTAACAGTTTGTAGTATGCTACAGCTGAGACCAAGCCCTTTCAGTGCACTTGAATTGCTCCAAATTTGATGCTATAAGAAACGGCCGGATTTCATAATTGTGCACACCAGATAATTGTTAATGAGCTCAAAGTACTTCACAAACTGTGCTCTTTTAAAGACAGCTAGAAGGGCATCAAAAATAAAATGATTTGGTGTCACATTTTTACCCTTTTAATGACTAATCTCCCTTGGCCCTTTTTGCAGTTCTTCCCTAATGGCAACGCCTTTGCCACGGGCTCAGACGACGCCACCTGCCGGCTGTTTGATCTGCGTGCTGACCAGGAGTTGATGGTATACTCACATGACAACATCATCTGCGGCATCACCTCTGTGGCATTCTCCAAGAGTGGCCGCCTACTGCTGGCTGGCTATGACGATTTCAACTGCAACGTCTGGGACACTTTGAAGGCCGACCGTGCAGGTGAGACTTTATACAGGGCTGAACAGTGGAGCTAGACAAACATGTTGGGCTGATGTACTTTCCTATTCAGTGTTTTTTCATGAGACCATCTACACGCAACAACCAAGTACTGAAGTGGAGCCTTTTACTATGTAGGAACTATTTTCCTTTTATTGAATTTTTTTTTTCATGGTTACAAATTGATTTAAGGCCCATTCTGTGAGAGGGGTTTTCTCAGATGAGGGTTTCAGGGCAGAACTCTAAAAATATTTTATATGTGCGCATCTTCCATGCACTGGAAAGATGCCTCTTGATATTTTAGAAATTTTAAGCATTTAGTTGTTTATTTTTTAAATTATGAAAATTGAAACTAATTCTCAGATATCCAATTAACAAGAATTGCAATCAACAACTTAACTTCTTTCCAACTGTCTTTCTTCAATGAAATGCACCCGTGGCAGTATTTCATGCTTGTTGTGATTGTTCTGAAAGTCAAATGACCAAATTTGTCATGAAATAAATATTTCTAGGTCAGCACCATTACAGTATTAGCAGTTCAGTTATTTGACTAACCAGCAGCAAATGTCAGCAAAGGAAGTAAAAACATATAAGTATGCAGAAAAGATAATGTACAGACTCTGTTTTGACACCTTCCACACCTAGCCAGTTGCTGCAGAAAGTGGGCGTGGCTCTTACTTGGTTGTTGTTGTTGGGAAGTTATGACATGGTGGGTGACTACCAACCACAGTATACCAGTGCCCCCCCCCCCCCCCCCCCCCCATGATAACTTTCCATTACTTTCAGACTGTCCAAACAGCACAGTGTGTACTGTACCTTTGTATCTTAATAACAAATGTCAGGAATGTTCTCTCAGGATTATTGGTAGGAAAGTACAGCCACGTTATGTTGGAAGACATAACATCACACACCATCGCCTCATTTTTAATCAAACTGACGCTTTAAAATACGCATTAATCAATTGCAAAGCTTTCAAAATACAAAGAGCTGTTTATCAAAAATTGACTGAATGCTAAAGAGATCCAATCATTTTGATTAAACGTTTCAGGCTGATACAAATTTGGATAATACAAAAGATGTATATAATGACGTGTATTGAGTTTTGTTGGACAAAGGTATCAGCCTGATATCTGTACAGTTTAGTTTAGTGTGATATCTAACTGTAATTGTAAAATGTGTTTGTGTGACGTTGTTTATTCCAGTGTACATATCTCGTGTTATATAGTGCCTTATCCTTGACTTGATGATGACATGATGCGACCAGGGCAGGGCCTTTCTATGTGGAGTTTGCATGAGGTTCCTGGCCATCTGAAACATTATTCTTCTGTCCCCTTTCCCAAACTGGAGTTGGTAAATGTGGAGAACAAGTTTCCATTTAGGTATCCATAAAGAATAACATAACATTTGATTTCTATAGCTGTATCTCAAATGTTAAACAGCCATTTATTCAATTTCTTGTTATAAGCTACGACGTAGCAAGTGAACATTTACAAATTAGGTTTTGAAAAGCTCACAGAGAGTAGTACCAGTTGGGGAACGAATAGCAGATATGCAGTATTTCTGGGTGTATGAACACTCAGAAGGAACCACAGCAATCCTTGGCTGTGATGTGATTCACTGTCATACAACAACTCTTGCCTGGCTGTTGCACAAGTTGCTGCTTTAGGCTTGTTGAAGAAAAATCACATGACATCTGTTTGTCTGAAGGTATTTCTGCAACACAGAGATAAAGTTGAGGAAAATATCGTGGTATGATCAGACAGAGGCTACCTTTGTGGCCACTAAAATAAATGTTACATTTAGTGAACATCATGCATCAGTAGAAAGAAACATGCCCTGCAAGGTTTGTGTAGGCAGACTGTAACATGAATCAGCATAATAACACAATGCAATGTTAAACATAAGGCAAAGCTACACAGTTAGCAGCAAACTCTTTTTTGAGTTTGCTGCTAACTGCTGCTAGCTGTCATTTAAATCTTCCGGTTGTGGGTCGCACACATTCGTCGTCAAAAGTCACACCTGTCCTGACCTACCGTCTCGCCCGTTGGTACATACATTGATTCAGTGCTGTTATTATATGTTTTATAATGTTTATACAAAACGGTTTGGTGAAATAAAGGCGCAACATTCCCACCTTGAACAGGCTGTGTAAAAGGGGCTTAGATATACAGGTGACAGCTGTATGATTTTGTATATGTATAAGTATAAGTAAGTAAGTAAGTATAAGTTTTATTAGTTGTATGTAAATACTTGTTGAGGTAGAACTTGGACATCTTCTTTTTTTTCTTTTCTTTTTTTGACAAACTTATTAGCAGGAAGCCAAAGTCCAGTTTGATATTGATAATACGTCTGACTGAGGCAGAACAGGAGACGATCCATGGTTTTGTATGAAAGGCGTTCATATACATCTGGGAGAGCAGCAAGTGTCACCAGCTCCAGCAGTGAAGAGCTCCTATGGAGGCATGAATACTTTACAGTTATTGACTCCTTAGTGGAATAGGGATCAGAGGAGATGCACATCTCAGCTGGGGATTCAGATACACTCAAACACACCAATGTGATTCTTTGTGGAATATTGATTATCAGCACATTGGGTCAGTATTAGCCATTACGTATCATCTAAAAGTGCAGCTAGTGCCATCTGTAATCTACGTCACTCTTTGTAGTTTAAACCAAAGAGACAGGCAGGTATCAGGACTCCAAAGGCCCTGATTGTCCTTTTATACCTTTTCCTCACATGTTTCAGCTTATAGGAAACAGACTTGCTGTCTTTATAACCAAGTCTTAGCATGTGGTGTCAGACAGAAGCAGGTTTGTTGCTATCCTCAGCTTCTGGTGTCTCTGCAGGTGTTCTGGCCGGTCATGATAACCGGGTGAGCTGCTTGGGTGTGACCGACGATGGCATGGCAGTGGCAACAGGGTCCTGGGACAGCTTCCTTAAGATCTGGAACTAGAGTCTGAAGGTAAATGACAAACTGAGAGGAATGTTCTTCTGTCCGCTAAATAGTTTAGTAACAGCTGGAGGCACATGGGACCTGATCCACAGTTTGTTTTTACTGCAGTCTGGTGGTCAGGAAGAAAACTGCAACTCATAAAACCTAAGATAGAACCCTGTCACATCAGCTCCATGTAGTAGAATGAATGTACCTGAGGTTATTTCTTTTTATAATAATTTTTTCAAAAATTTAAATGTGTGTTTTTCATCCAGTTAAATATCTTTTTTCACCATACTCTGAATGTTTATGTCTGATATGCCGCCTGTTGTTTTCACAGCTTCTTAAAGTGATATTGAGATTTAAACTTAAATATTAATCACAAACACAAGTAAAATAAATGTATAAGTAGTTTTTTTTTCTGCAGTTTGTGAATATTTGTCAGTGCTAATTAATCTACAAGACCTAATGCACATAAAGGTCAACCCCTGACTTAATCATTTCATTAATATGATTATTTATAATAATAATGTGTTTTTCTTTTGTTTGTCTCCAGATGGCATCTGGACTCCAAAGTTGAGTGGAAGACCATTCCAACATCACAATGTTCAATTTTATTGCATATCCAATCTTTTCAAAACACCATGATACTGACTCCAAACACCCCGAAAAACTATCAAGGGCAAAAATTCTCTCTCTCTCTCTCTCTCTCCTTCTCATTTAAAAGAGCACAAATGTCTGTCACTCATTCAGCTACAATAAAAGCTTAAGGAATTTAGTAGTTTCAAAATGAAACAGAGGGGAAAATTGTGCATTGCTCCCATGACCATGGTCTGGTATTGTAGTAAATGAAACTATAAACACCCCACCACCACTGCCGCCACCCAGCAAACATGTCCTGCACCCTCATTATACACAGGTCTGAGTGAAGGTTATTTACATGACAGTGATCTAACTCTTAATAGCTTTTTGACCATGTTTATTTTTGTTTGTTTTTTGTTGAAAATTAGTAGATCAGCTGTCAATTAATGTTTAAAACGAGGATCAAAGCTTTGTTTTATGTCCTAGTCTTTACACATTTTAGACAATGTTTTTAAGTTGGAAACTAAAAGAACCTCCAGGTCGTGTCATTTTAAATCCAGCTTTATCCCACTGGAGAACAAAGTGAGAGAATTGAGCTTCAACAGGGAGTCCTCAAGCCACTTCTGGCTCTTCTGTATATTTAGTCCCATGATACTTTTACTGTTTCTTTTTTCCAGTGTAGTCCACAGATCTTTGTTTGCACAAAAATTAAACTTTGCATATATAGAGTAATGTCTAAAGAAAAAAAAAGTTAACTAACCAAGCACATGCTGTTTATGATAATGAATGCTCGTTTTTAAAACGAAAAACAACAAAAAAAACAAACCATTTTAACCATTCTTACACCTTTTTGTCTGGCGACAGTGTAGAATAATTAAATGAAGATTAACCCATCCAATCATAATCCACCCCTCCCCCTTTTTGTTAATTTTTTCTCCTTTAATTACGTTTCGTTTTCCCTGGTTTCTGTTGCCCGTGGTTGGGACCGGTGATGTGATTTGGTCGGGTAGGGAGTACCTCCACGTTAGCCTGGTTACAATCCAGACGTTTCTCTTTAACAGAGGTGCCCATTCCGTGCTTGGAAATGCAGTTACTACTCTGTGAATGACATGTTGTATAAATCAATGTTTGAAAATAATGATATTGAAACTTTTTAAGTTAAAAACGAAAAAAAAGATTTTGGTTGTCTGCCATGGGTGGGTTATCTCTTAGAATCGCATGCTGTAGAATTGCTTAAAAAGGTGCATATGGAATTAAGTCCTTTTGATGTTTTTCTTTAAGAAAATAACCTGTTGAATATATCAATACAATGGTATTTATATTTTTCTTTTTCTTTTCTTTTTTCCTTTTTCTTTTCTTTTTTTGTTTTTGTTTTTGGCTACTCTGTGCATACATGATTCAACTAAAATGTCAAAGCTATGCACTTGAGAAGCAAACCCTGCAACATTAACGTTTACTTGGTCCATACTTGGGAGGGATTCCACAATTTAAGAAGTAACGTAAATGTTTAAATTGTACACACACATTTGTACATTCATTCACCTAAACATACGCAATCTCAAATGGAACAAATAAATTTTCATTCCTTCTGTAGCAAACAAAATTCCACTTACAAAGAAAAACATTTTATAACAGGTTTTTTTCTGTCCTTTAATAAAAAATGGAAAAAAAAATCTTGCAGCATCTGAATGGCAGAATTTTCTGTTATTCCCTTCTTGTAAACAGAGACGCTCTTTCTTTAGCAGTAGTGACATTTTTCCATTCTGTTTTTTCTCTGCGACATTCTGTACAAAAAAAATGTGCTGTAATTGTGCGTTAGGCCTGGAGTTGGCAAAAATAAAATGAAATAAAAAAAATATTAAAAATGAAATTCCCTTTCCTTTT
This sequence comes from Chaunax sp. Z400, assembly GCA_037577475.1. Classification (NCBI taxonomy): domain Eukaryota; kingdom Metazoa; phylum Chordata; class Actinopteri; order Lophiiformes; family Chaunacidae; genus Chaunax; species Chaunax sp. Z400. The sequence goes on from CM075195.1 coordinate 21,707,758, forward strand.
CTCTCTTTCTCCATCAAATAACTGTAGAGCTCTGCACCCCCCCACTGTTCCCTTTTCACCTTTTGTATTTAATTTTAAAGTCAGTCAGTGTACAACCGAAAGCTGGATGCAAGATAGAAACTATATTAAAATGTACTGTTATTTAAGATGTAATAAAAAGCAGTTTGAGATGACTACTGTGTTGAGTGTGATTCACTTAGAGCGGTTACCACTGAGGCTAGAATGTTGCAGACTGTTTGGTTCCCTTGTAATTATGTTCAAGTCAAATAAACAATTTCTTATCCACAGTTGAATCTGCCTGGCTCATCTGTACCATCATTTGCATGTACATGTATTTAATTTTCTCATAGCCATGCAGTTTTTTTCATCAGGACACTTGATAGGCTGCATTCACGCTGCGGTTGACTGTGACCTAATTCATTCTTTTCCTCATACCTGATGTTTTTAGCCTTGACTGTCTTTGTCACCTGTGTCACACCGCACAAGAATTCAATCATTTTTGATTCAGGACCACTTATGAAAGTGGCCCAAATCAGAGTAGAAAAGATCAGATCCCATGTGATTTGTACTGTTGGCTCATGAAACAAACAAATCCGAGTCACATGCAGATTTGGGCCACTGTTTGCAGTGTGAAAGTAGACATTGTCTTGTTTGTATGTGTGGTTATGTGAAGATTAAAACAACAGATTGAAATGTCAATTTTTGATAATATAAGTAAACTGCCAGGTGTGAAATGTGCTGCCAATGGGCATTTCCCTTATTAGTATCTTATTCTTTCTTTCCTATAGACACTGGTAACCATCAAACTCCAGGTTGCTGGATTAGTGGTTTTCAAATGCTTTGGTGTACTCCTTGTCATCTTTTGCCCTCTATTGGCCACAAGTATGAAGTACAACAGGTGTGTTTCTTATGCCAAACTTTTCTTTTATCAAAAAAAAAAGTTCATAGTTTGTTGGATAATAAATATTCTATATTTTGTGATGTATCTACACAATTCAAAAGTCATAAAAATGTAGAATATATTAAATTGTAAGTGTCTGCCAGATCACTGCTTTGTTAGAGTACACATTTTATCTCAAGCTGTTATATTTTTGGATTAATTCCAAGCAGCAATGTTACATTTTAAATGATTATATCAAAGGTTCATTGATGGCCTGGCCTGTGTTAGATTTTGAGAAGAAAATTATTGGAAATGAAATGAGTATAACTGAACTGCATTCTACACAATATTTTAGAGAGTAACCATGACAGTTCTATTTATTAGTGAAATATTTTAATTTGCTCAAATATAAATTAGTCTAAACAAAATCTACCGATGAGACATTTATTGATGGATGGCTGGATGGCAGATTTTCATTCACCTTGTCTTGAAGCAGGTTATCATACATGTCTATGACACACTGAACAACAAGTACTTGGCTTTAAGGGACTTTATAATATTTAAAGAAATAATTATCACTAAGAAGAATAACTGGATTTGTCTGTAAATTCTATTCCAGAATTTTGTAAAACCATGACGGAACAGACTTGTGTGCAATGAGTCAGACGTTGCAACCACTCTCTAGTTACACATAATCTCTTTAATGTATGGCCCAGACCAACTACTATTTTGAAGACAAGGACCTAAGTGTATCACATAGGAGTATAAGCTGGAGAAAGAGGACAACTGCCTTCATGTAGTACATAGATTCAAAACTTCTCACGTCAAAGACCCCTAAACTGACATGAATTAAACCTCAGGCCACCAGGGTCCAATCTGATGAGAGTTTTCCTTTTCGATGTTTTATTATGAAGCCTGTTATCAAAATTTTCATATATTCTGTCATTGTCTTAGTTATGGATAAAATCATAGCTGAATTATTTCCTGTTTTGCCGGAGACCTGTGAAACCCCTCAAGGGCCCCACTTTTATACCAGCGCCCAATGGCCCCAGGTCAGACTGCTAGCAGGCAAAAGGGGACCAGCACCCGTTTTTTTTGTTTGTTTTTGTTTTTGTTTTTTTAAAAGGAAAGTCATTTTAGCCACAGAGAGTGATCAGTCTTATTCCATCACTGTCCAGATCGCATCACTATTCAGAAAACCTGGAAAGAGTTCTAGATGCCATTTCATGATGAGATGACATGTAGAACTTTTTCACATAGAAATACATAGAAGGGACAAAATTTGCTTTTATAAATGTTTAATACATTGAGCAGTAGATATGCATTTAAGTAAATGATATATATACTGTATATATTGTAATTCAGTGTAAATCTACACAAACTTCATTTGACTGTCACTGTTAACAGGGCTGTAATCTTTCTAATTCTTATAGCATACTTTTAGGACTGGTTTTCACTAAAATGACTTGTTCACTCCTTGAGCCTTTATAATGTGATTTATTTCTATAATGTGATTGCAGAGGGGCAATGGCCCCAGCTGAAATCTAATTGGCCCCTGAAGTAACCCTGTCCTGTCATTTCTTTTTTCTTTTTCTTTTTTTGGTGGAGCCTCAAACGTTGTTGGCTAACACTTCATTTCGTTATGGTCAATGGTTCTCACATACAGTCCCAAACCTTCACATGCTAGCTCACCATCTGAAAGACTCTTCTTATTTGTGAAATAATGTTTCAGTCATGTCACAACAATCGCTCAGTAAATTTAAGTAATGCTTGAAAAAGTATGATGGAAGTGAGTCCTGTCTTGAATTCAGCATGCCAAAAATGCTAATGCATGAATTCTGAGAAAAAGGTCAAAATTCTGGGATTAGAATTCTGAGAATAAAGTTGGAATTTCAAGAATAATAATAATTTTCCTGATTTAAAAAAAACAAAAAACTTTTTTTAGACCTTTGATTTGAGTCTAGATGGGCAAAAACATTGGATATGAATGAATTTGTGAGGCGTTTCAGTTGCAGTTATAAAACAAAACGCACAATGTTAGTTTGAGAGGAACACAATGAACAGTGTGTCTGGATTTTGCTTAAAGTCATAAACAGGATTTGTCCTTCTTTGTAAACACAACATTCAAAGATGCCCTCACTTCAGTGGCTAAGCTAACTCAGCTTTTCTGTTCCAAACTGTTCTGTATGCTGTAATAATATACATTACCTGTTTTAAGTTCATGTGTTACATACTGTACTTGGAAAAAAAGGTGATCTATGTATAATGTTTTCTGCACCACAGTTTAAAATTCAATAAATATGAAAAATAAGAACTTTTATTCCCTAAGCTTTTTTGACGTACACATTTTGCTTGAGCAAAGCACAATTTGCTAAATATATCTAATTATGTGTGTGTTTTCCCAAAGCTATAGAGCCAATGGCGAACTATGAATGGAATGTGTATAGATCTTACTGAATAAGAAAATGTTAATGGATGTTGGACATATACTTGGTCCCTCTGAGTAGAATGCGGCCCATCTGTGGCCCCTGAGTTAGAAAAAATCTAGATCCAACCCTAGTGGTGGGGCACATTATCCTGCTGAAGGAGGTCACTGTCATCATGGAATACCGTTCCCATGAATTGGTTTGTCTTTAGGTAGGTGGTACGTGTCAAAGTGACATCCACATGAATGACAGGACCCAAGGTTTTCCAGCAAAACATTGCCCGAAGCAGGCTCAGCATGGGCACTCTGACTGGTCTGCGGCCAGCTCTGTAGCTCTTCTGTGGAATCGGACAATACGGGCTAGTCTACGCTCCCCCTGCGGATCAGAGAGCCTTGGTCAACAATGACCCTATCCTATCAACTCAATGGACGAAACGTTAATGTATGTTGACGTCACGTCGGCCTCTGGTGAAGTCGTCCAACATGATATGACCTGACCATTGAGAGCCTGTGATTGGTCGGTGCATATCAGGGAGTGAAAAGCCGACTGTTGACAGATAACATAACATCATTATGTAAGGGAATAATGGAGCAACTCTGATCCTCCGGCAGTTTGCGGCGATCCAGATTTGAATCGTCCCCTGTAACGTTCTGGATTGAAGGTACTGTTGACCACAGTATTGGACGATATTATGGTTTTTGATGAACATGCTTAACTGCTAGCTTAGCTCGCTAACTAGCTTAACGCTGTATTAGTTAGCTCACTGTGAATGTTCTACCATCTGTCTCCGTCACCATTCATCTGCTTAGCAGTCATGTATCTCGCTGGAAGTCTAGTTGTAGCTAACATTGGTAAACAGTTACATTTTTGGGAAACTGAATATACAATGCTTGTCAGCTAGTGTGAAGCTACTGGCCTCACATAGCCATAGCATAATTTTAAAGTGTATATAGCTAGCTCTAGCTATTTATCCAGGTGGCTAACATCAGCCAACCTCTCTTGATGAATTTCAGATGGTTTATGACATCGTAAACACTGCTAATGTAATGTTTTGCACTCTCTCTCTTTTAGTTTTCAGAATGTTGCATTAATTTAGGTAACTTTATATCAGTGATATAACGAAAATCCTAAGATCCCCCTTGATAAAGATGGGACGAATCTCAAGGGACGTCCTGGTTAGATTAAGGTTACATTAAAAAAAAATAGAAAGAAGCAGAAACATGATCAACTTGTTCTTCCCTCTCAAAAATCACCATATCCGCCTGAACTGGTTAGTGATCCTGAATAATCAAGCCCCCTCTGCAGGGTCTGGGAGCTGTTTAATACTAGGGATCACAATGTCCACAATGGGTCAGCCCCCTCCTATAAAGGTCTGGAGGCGACCCAAAACAATACCAAAGCAAAACCAGACAAAACGGCATAAAATAAAACAAAAATCAATTTAAGCTCTCAAGTTTTAGAAAAACTAATAATTACAAACCGAAATGTAAGCAGATCCTGCTGGCCTGACACTGCTGACCCATTGGAGGGCGCCCTGATGACTCCCCTGTAGCACTCTACTTGACTTTTCTACAATTATTATTATTATCATTATTATTACTACCACCATTATTACCAGCATGGTTATTAGGATTAATATTATTTCTCTTTATGGTTTTTTGTTGTTGTTATTGTTCTGTTTATTATTTATCTTAGCTCAGTTTTACACATCCACCTAACATAGGTTGCCACGGACTGGCTCATACACACAGAAAGTTAATGTTTCATCTGTTGCCATAAAAACAAGAAAAGAAATTTGTGCTCCCTCACTGTTGTTTGTGTGCCGAATTATAGACGGACTCTTTTTTTTAAAATTTTATCTGCACTATGTAAAATAATGTTTTATGAGGTGTTAGCTTTTTTTTTTATGAAGCATCCCTTAATTTTTTCTAAATGAAGTCTGGAGCTGTGTTTTCACCATGACATCAGATCTGTGTCAACTACTGATTGTATGCCTGTTATGCCTGTCAGTTTATTGGCAGCCTGGCTGTGTGAGATGGACGGTGGAGAGGAGGTGAGAGTGGAAGCTGCCCCGTACTGCTGCTCCACCTGTGATGGAGGGGAGGTCGCCTGCCGCAGCATGGCTCGGATCAACAGGAAGCCCCGCAGCCTGAGCACCTCCTCAGCCAGCAGCTCCTCTGAGTACAGGTGGGTATTGATCAGGGGCCCACACACGGAGCCTGACTTCTCAAAGTGATGATAAGCCTTTATGTTTGGAGCTAAAGGTCACATGAATTGTATTACTACTGTAGATACATGGCGCCATCAGCACCATGCATTAAACCAGCTTGTTTTTTATTCACCGTACAAAACAGGCTTTTACTGAAGGCCTCCTCTGTGAGCTATGCATGTCTGTTTTTGCCGCATTTTCACGTCAATATCGTTGTTTAAGATGTTATCTAGCTTTTCATATCAGCTTATTAAAATGATGACCTGAACGAACACTTCACAACTGTGCCGGGGCCTGCTGGATTTTAGTAGAGAGATTTAATAGAGCCTACTTTGACAAACCTGACTGAGTTTTTGCCCTGAGGTATTTAACAACAGCTGCTGTCACTTAAAGTTTCATGAGGAGCATTTTTGAAACAGCTTTGTGACATGATCTGTGTTGCACCACCTCAGGCATTTGAGAAACATGTGTGTGTGTACAATCCCTTCAGCCATCGCAGCAATAACGTGAAGGAAACAGGACGTGTAAGGCCTGAAATGCTTGTCTGCTGCATGGTGAAAGGGCTTTGTTTGTATGTATTAGCAACAGTGATGAGGTTTCTTACAAGGAGAAGTAGCAAGGCGGGGGTTTATCTTGACATGTCATGAGTCACTGTAAAAGAAAAGTCATTTGGTTGACCATTTATCTATTTTGGTTCCTCTCTGAAAGGAGTGTGGGAGATGTGCTGATGGTTAATCTTATTGGAGGCTGCAAGCCGATGCATATTCTTGTGCCATAGAAGGTAGACGGTAATATTCCTGCATCTTGGAGTGTTTCTTCAAATTGTTTCAGGGTGCTTTACTGACAATCTTCCACAACATTTTCAATCTGGACTTTCCCATTATTAATGTAGAAATGAGGAAGTGAACACTCCTTTAAAGATCACTCCCGCCCAATGTGTTGAAATACACTCCAACAAATACAGTGTCATTGAATTTATCCTAATTTGGAAGTAACACTTCTCACTTTGGTGACAACTGACAGAAAAGTGTGGTTATGAATTTACGTAAAAAATTACTGTTTACCAATCGGAATTCTCTTGAGTTACTTAATGATTATATGGCCGTAACTCATGAAAAACAAACATGAGGGAAGTGGGTTTCCTTGGCTGAAAGGTGCTTAGAGTCTCGAATGTGAGTTTGGTCAAAAGCCCGAGAGTCAGTTTAGATAAGCTGAGTTTAACGTTTAACATGGATAGATAACATTTGAGTGATGGTGATATCAGAGGAATGACGTTTCTTCTTGCACAAGTGAGCACAATCTTTAGCTTTTTACTAACATAACATAACATTTGAATGCTTTACTGTCATTATAATATTAGCAGTTAACTTTATTTTATAGCATCTTCCTTGCTTTAGAACAAAGAAATTACTTTATAGATATAAAAAAAGGCATAGAAAATCAATCCAAACCTGATCATTTTAATAAAAATAAGATCAAGATGCACACAAACAAGGATAGAATAACATAATTTATCTAAAATAAGTGGACATATTTCACTGTCTCGCCAGTTTATCGGTCATCTTCTGTCCTTGTTCGTCAAAAACAATGGACTTCCTGTTGCTACCGCATAGTTAAATCCCGCATAGGTCGCACACCTGCACATATTACTACAACATCACACCCGGTCTGCAACGCCGGGGTCACTTTATTCATACAAAGGCCTGTTTCAGTCCTGATAGCTACAGGTTGTGTGATCCTTAGCCTTGGGGCCATTATTGACAAAAGCTCCATCATCAGATTTCTTACGGCTGTTTCTGGGAACTTCCAACAAACCAGCGGTAAATAATCGCAGTGTTCATTAAAGGCAAATATTGAACAAGGGGGTTGGCAATATAGCTTGGTGCTAGCCCATTAAGAGTTTTGCATATAAGGAGGAGAACCATGAAGTCAGTTCTAAATGGAACCGGATGCTAAAACTGGACTAATGTGATCCCTCCTCTTGGTTCTGGTTAACAGCTGAGCTGCAGAGTTTTGAATAAGATGATCTCTTTGATTTGATTTTCAGAGAGACCGCTAATCACGTCAGCTTGAAACAAAACGCGTCAATCACTTTCTCACAATCTTTTTGAGTTCATCACCTTTTTAATGAGGGATTTGAATTTTCGATCTGAATCAAAGATATCACAGAGGGTTGTAACCTCAGACTTAATCCAGGTACTTCATTTCCCCAGATTATAAAACAGGATTTCTCTCTCTGTATTAGGGCTGGTTAGTAGGATTTTAGTTGATCTCATTTAACTTTAGTACCGCCCATCCATTCATTTATTAGCAAAAGACAGATAGTAATGGAATCTATAGCTGCAGCATCATTTGGTTCTGCAGAGATGTATGGCTGTGTGAAAGCTGTGTGAATCCACATAACTGTGAGAACATCCATTGTGCTCTGACATCATGTGAATGGTTCGCAAAACACATAATTGCCCCCATATGACTGATGCTAATGCTAATTTTCTGCTAAAATACTCAGTTATTTCATTCTGTGCTGATCTGGAAATATTGATTAATGCAGCTTTAAGCGGCATTAAGCCGCCGATGGTTCACAGAATCAGACGATCAAAGGGGACTGAGTGATCTGGTCAAGGAAGTTCTCCATTATTCCTGCATCACAGCTCAAATTTACTGACCTGTCACCCACAGCGCAATCGTAATATTTTAACGTGGTGTGCTGATTGTAACACTGTGCAGAGAGCAGCTTCAGTCGTGAACTCCAGAGTACATAAAGACATCTGATGTGATCATGTTAATGGTCATTAAAACTGTTGGGCATTACTTCATCAGTTCTAGATACGGCGTGTTTGTACTGCGGAAAAGGAGAGATAGAAGTGTTTGTTGTTCAGACATTTCACAATGCATTGTCAGGAAAAGTCTTGATTAAGTAAAGGTACCAGTCCCTTGGCTCAGCATCAAAAAGCTCACGGATAATTTAGCATGTTATATGATACAATAGACTGGTGGTTTGTCAACAATTGTGAAACAGTCTGATATTATCTGATGATGAAATTAGTCCTCAGCTTTACCTCTGTTAGTCTCAGTCACCGTGGCTGCACTTCTCTATTTCCTTTAAAACAGAGAAATGAAAATGGAATTTATTTCATGAGATTTCAAAAAAATGTACGTAGGAATTTTTGAAACCCCCATCACCAACCAAGATGCACCATGGGACCGTTCTTCTGCTCAAGTTGCAGCGTCCTGTAAATGATTTAATGTTATGTTGCCTATCACTCCCCCCCCCAAAAAAGGGGCTTGTACTTGAAAATATTTGAAACTTCCCTCTTCTCTTTCAGGAGGACTCAGTCTCTTCATGGACCAAGCCCTGTGACCACATTCGGCCCAAAGGCATGCATGCTCCAGAATCCACACACAGTAATGTAAGTCGGGACACGGACACCGGAGTGTTGTCTTTGTTTTTTGTTTTTATTGTTGTTCGGGGTGTTTTTGTTTGTCACAATCTCAATTCATAGACGTCTCTGTTTAGTTTGTGCAACACTAAAAGCGATGGAAGCCACTTGCTGTTGCTTTTCGATCTCATTGGGCCAGCAGTGACTCTGAGACTTGGTTCAGTTGTGACACTGTTAATATTAAAGCTTTCTGTGCACCAGTATTGAGGTATTCAGTAATATTTTAACTAGAACAGTTAGCTGTCAGATGCTGCTTAATGTTGGTTAGAAATGTTAGATGGTAGAAATCTGCTGTACAAGCCTGAACAGTACTTTCCTCATGCTATGTAAAATAATAGAATATTTTAATAGAATAGAATCAAGTATTGGTTTGACCATCTTTTTAAGTAGCTTTAAATAGAAATATCTAAGTATCAATACTTCAGATTTTCACATTCAGATATTAACATCATTACAACAGTGATTTGACTATTTTACGTGCTTAGGACTTTTTTTGTTTTGCCATAATATCAAAGAGGTATCATTTTCTTTATACTAGTATTGGCACAACCTCCTTATTGAACTCTCCTTACTGAAAGCAAATGGGATGTAAAGTAACATCGTTGGTGTTTAAAAACAACAATCAAACAGTCGTCCCACATTTCTTGTGGTGCGCTGGTGCAGTTTTTTGACATGATATAAACAGACAAGCTTTTCCTTGTCCAACAGCAACAACAGTTTTTACTTGAGTGGCGTCATGTTTAAACAAGCGTTGACTATGACGGCAGACAATCGGCCAACCACATTAGCTTCTAGCTTAGCATATGCTTGTAAATCAGGAAGCTATCGGAAATATACAGGTCATGAATATATGAAGAAGCGGCCATCAGACATGCACTTTATAGTTGTTTCTTCGTGTGCAGACAAACAATGTTGCTGAGCATCATGGGGATAAGTGACATCACTCCCTGATGAGGGAAACCATCCTTATAACTGGAGAATAAATATACATCTCAATATGGCATACTTCTTCTAAACTGCATGTTTTTTGAGAAGCTTATAACCTCATGAGCCCAGCCCTCCACTTTCCAAATATCCTCTTGTGCAACTTTGGAGAACAGAAATCTCACTAACAATAATATGAACACAATATGCATACCAAGTTTTTGGCAACTGAATTGCATTCAAGTTATGGGTTTTCAAAGACACTCAAAAAGAACAAGGACATTGAGTTCTGTGGTTGTTTATAGTCTTCAGTGTGTGGTAGTTATGTACCTATTACACACGCTCCAGACTAATATGAAAACATTTATTAGAGAATCACATGGCTGCACCTGCAACCATTCTTGTTAAACGACATTGTGTTCATCTGTCTAAGGCGCCTGTCTGACTTATGATATGTTGCTAGTTAAAGTAATAGCGATGTTAAGAAGTGTGAAGACAGTCGCACGATGTTCACTGTTTTCTGCTCGACTCCAGCCACGGCTGTTCGCAGGATTTTTGAAATACCGAGGTCCGAAAAACCGAGCTTGCCAGAGGAAGCTGGGGGCATGCAAGAAAAGAAAAAAACCCTGAATTTGCTGATCTGCATTTTAAGACATTTGGATCAGATAACAGTTTCTTTAAAATCATGTCAGTAGGCAGTGGCATAAAGTATCTGTCAAGCAGTAATGCATGAGAGTCAGGTTAAATGTTGCAGTGATTGATCCATCCCCTGTGGCTGTTCTCTCTGTGTTCACCTCCTCTCCCGTCATCTGTGACTCCTCCCTTGTCTCTCCTGTCAAAGCTTATTAAAATATTCTCTGTCTCATCATGTCCTGTTTCACTTCCTTTACCAAACGTGAGCTATGACTGCTGCAGTCTTCTTTTATTTTAGCCTGTGTCAGTGCAGAAAGTAAACACAGGGTCAGTTGATATTGATATGAAAATGTTACCAATGTCACCAAGCTAATCCTATATCAGTGACCAAAAAAATAGGTGTGTAGGAGCGGGATGTGTTAGCTCTTACAGAGCCACCAAGCTAATCCTGCGATGAAAATAAAAATAAACGGGTACCTCATTTTAACATGCATTTAAACCCTTTACGCAAACTGAATTGAAAGAAAAGCATTTCAAATTATGTTTAAATTAACCAGTCTGACGGATAGAATTAATGTTGGCTAATGAGCTCGTTAATTCACGTGAACCAGCTGTCATCATGACGGACGGCCACTGTTGACGTGTTTAATGTAGCGTGATCACACACGAGCTATTTGCCAGCTGATGTCTGGAGACGAATATCATTAAACTACCATTAGTTAACTCCTGTTGTCACCTGTGTCACACCTCGGTGGATTCAGCTGCCCGTCCGGTTTGTTGACATAATCAGAACTACCTTGTTGAGAAAAAAGAGTTGTAGTAAGGACAAGATCGTTCACTCCACCCACTGATGATGTTGATCAGATGAGACAGTCCATGATCTTGGCATTGTACAAACTCTTTGCTGCACCAAAGCAGAGTTATTTTTTATTTCATGACTTTTATTATATACACCTCTGAAGAAATACCGAGGTCCGGACCTCGGTGACCTCAATGGTGGGTACGGCCATGACTCCAGCATATTGGATTTGATCTGCTCTGAAACCAAATAGTGAATAGAATGATGGCAGGACAATGATCCTGAACATTCAGACAAGGCAACCCAGGAATTTATAAGGTTAAACGAGGAGTTTTCTGGCCAGCTCAAGTCTTTGGCCTGACCTCAGATGATCTGACCATGTGATCGACTTGCTGAAGAACAGACTGAAAGCCAAGAGCCCCTGAAACCAGTCGGGCTACATATCAAGTTCCCAAGTCGTTTGAATAAAAGTTCAAATTGAATGCCAGCTCAGATTCTCAATTTTGTTCACTTGTTTAAACATTCAAATGAACATTTTAAATTTTAGACTATTTTATTAACTTCTTTTGTGAAAAGAAAGGTTGAGTAAATGTGTTTATGTGCCTCAAACTAAGAAAATGAACATTTGTACAGGTATCACAGTGGCACCAGTATTGAAAATATTCAAAGGAGTCCCAGCCTTGTCTATTACAGGCCTGATGGAGTATCTTCTGTGATGACACTAAGTGTCTGCTGTGTGTTGGACTTTAGCCTGCAGTAGATCTGAGCCAAAACAAGAAAGATGTGGTGGTAGTTGTTATTTACATTCTGACTGTTCCGAGTTTCAGTGCTGAAAGCAAAACAGTATTTTGACTCATCTCAACCCGAGGTCTACTTTTTCAGAGCTTTTAAACCCCATTCTGTAACCGTGAGATGTCCCATTAGAAATGTTGGAATCAAAGAAAGCTGATTTGTGTTGTGTTGGGAGTCTTAATTGATTTTTGGTCTGATCTTTTCAGTGCAAATATAAGTCATCTGATGCAGCAGATGCTTCACCTGCACCAAGCTATACAACACATCTTTTTTTCAGTATATGTTGTAATGCAATATAAAATAAAATAGAGCGAATAGACACAGAATCATATCAGCACCGCTCTGACACATTGGTAAATGCTGTACACTGTGTCCACCGTAGCATAGATCTCCATGAGTCAGTAGGCAGAGTTAGAAAAGCCTCTTGATGTTTCCCCACCTCGGTGTGGTCAGACTGTTGACCTCTTCACTGCCTCAGTCATATAAGTGGCTCCCAGCACTGTTTGTTTTAGGCTGCTGTAAATAGAGGGATTAGCTCCCTCAAAGCAGCTAGACGGGTTAAAAGTAGCACAACCAGGCTATCTTTAATCCATAATGAAGGTGAGGCTGTACTTTCATGTCTCAATGCATTTTGACAATTTGAACGCAATAGAAAAGGTGACAAAGGTCAAAGGGAAGTAGTCAAACTCGCCCGGGCAAACTCCCTGTGGAAGGGTGTGGTGGTGATACCACTCGAGGTTAACAGGTATAGCCAGCTTCTTTCTGTTTGAATGGTATGGATTGTATCATTAATCGGGGAATTTTTCTTGTTTGACAACAGAGAGAATCTCCAAACGTGCCCTGAGGGGAAACACAACAAATGAGCAAAAGCCCTGTGACCACACCAGGTTCCACATTGTCCCTTTTGTTCCTCATAACGAAACACTCCGTGGTCAGAGGTGGCTTATGACATATATTCACAGAGTGCCCGACCTCACATCATGTCATGAAATGAACCCTTCTTAAATAGCTTCTGTTCACTTTCCCTCTTTCTGCCATGGTTTCTACATTGATGCAACAATTGAATCATTACTAACATCAGAGACGTGTCGATGTTTTGTTTTTTTGTCTTCATAATGCGATGCTGTGGATAGTCTGAAGTGAATCTACTGTAAAGTATGTTGCCTTCCTATCTAAAGGCAGCATGCTGTTTATGCCGTGTGTTGCTCCGGGGTATGACTCATGAAAGTGAGACACCTTGTTCCTTTTTCTTTTTTCTTTTTTTTTTTACAGTACTTGATATTATGCATTGACTATAGTCCATCAATAAGAAGAAATGAGTTCAATGTCTGCTTATGACCAGCACCGGCTCTATTGAAGTTATAAATGCTAACTGACTGACTGACTGCAGGCTTGGGTGCATCCTGTTTTATTCCCGTAACATAAAATTGCATCATCTAACTCTTTAACGTAGTCCTGTTGACGTATTCTCACCCTGGACTTCCCCTTCCTGTCTATCACCTGCTCACGCTGTCTTTTAGTCCTAAAATAGAAAGCCCCCCCCCCCTTTTTTTTCTGGCTCTACATAAGGATACAGGTGAAGTTTTGAGATTGCTTCCTTTTGATAAGCTGGATAGTGAGCTTTTTTTTTCTTTTTCTTTTTTTTATAGAATGAAATATAAACCCCAAAGTAATTAATCTCAGTGATCTGGTGTGTATTTTCCCTGCAGTATCAGTCACCTTTGGATTAAAGTGATCCTTCCATAAAGAAGAATGAATGTGACGCAAGCTCGCTCTGTTACAATACCAGTCATTACAGTGGATAGTCTAGTTTCAGGGACTGCTGTCATTGTTGTCTCTGTAAATCACACCTGTCCAATAAGGTGAGCCCTTCCTTGAAATGGGCATGGTCAGCACAGCAGGGTGGGCTGGGCCTGAGATGAAGTCAACCTTCAAGATGTGTGAGAGCTTAAATTCAGCAGCAGAGTGCTCCAGGGAGGTTTTACTGCTAATTCCTGAGCAGGACAAACACAGCCTTAGTGAATCCAGCTCGAGGGGCTGTGAGCTGATCCTGGAGCCCCACCACAGTGCATGGAGAGACTCCCAGCCTCGCAGACAACCGGTGGCTGACTCGCAGCTCGACAGCAAGAAGTGAACTGACTCCGTCGTTTCAGCTGCTCTGCAGTGTGCAGCAATTTTCGAGGAAGTTGTTAGAGGCAGAATGAGCTGTTCTGTCAGCGCGTGCCACCGGGACAGGGTCGCGTTCTCCTGCTGAGTCAACCTGAAGCAGCATCCGTACATGTGTGAAGCTATGAAGTTCAACCAGTGCCTACTGCAGGATACCCCCGGCAACAATACTGAGAACAAAGTGTGGAAATGGTGAGAGCAGCTATCCCGTCTCTTTTTCCAGCAGAAAAAAAAAAAATCATGTTTGATCTGTGAAATGTAAAATGTGTTGATGTCATGGTTCAGTCCTCCCACATCAAGTGGTGGTTGAAACTATTTCCAAGTGTGTGTTATCAGAGGCAGGCTGCTGTGGCAGCGTGGACAGGGTTGTTGAATGCAAGGTGAGGGTCAGGATGTGGATGCTCTGAGGCAGTCAGACGAGAAACTGACCATGAATTAATCAGTTTGTTGCCACTTCAAATGCTAATGAAGTTTTGCTGCTATTTGCATTTGAAACCAGTTGTGCTCGGCTTCAGTTTTCCATTTGTGCTTGTTCACATCATTTACTGTATATGGAGCATTGCCCTGCATTGTAACCTGTACAGCACCATGCATTCTGATCTTAGCAATCGCTGTCTCTGTTAATCATCTTTGGCTTGTTTAGTGCTTGTTTTTGAGCGCACAAAGAATCAGAGACAGGATATTTTTTAAAGATGCTGCTTTCTTATGTCATTTATTTGTGTGTGTGTGTCTGTGTGTGTGTGTGTGGTATGTATTCAAATCACCTCACAGAGGGTTTGCAGCAGTCTGCATGCTGAATTCATTGGTTATTATATATGTTCTCCAGGATGTTCTCAGGATCCTCAGGTGGGGACAGAACCATGGCGGCATTGTGTCACATGTCATTTGTCTTGTTGCTCCAGCTTCCAAGTAATCACATTCACTGTCACTAGTATACCCTCATGAATAGAGATAGTTGTTTTATTGAGAATGTGCCAATTATTTTGAGTATTTAATTTTGGACAAAGAAACAGAAGAACATAGTCGGCCCCATGTGCTACTGATTCGCTGCTGCACTCTGTCTTGAGTAGAGATATCAGAGCCCCCAAAAAGTATTCACCGTAAAACCGACATGACGTTGCCTCTTCAACACATCAGTTCACAAACTGTGAAAGGTCACGCTTGAACAGAGGAAGCTAGTGTGTGTCGGAAACAAGTTTCATACTTCCATATTCTTTGATTACGTGAGTCAAACTGTTGCAGTTTGTTTGCAGATGCACATTTGATAATCGCCTCTTAACTCTCTCATTTAGTTATTAAAGCTGATAACAAGGCTTGAAACAACCATTCTCCACATATAATTGGCCTAAATGTCGTAGCGTGATACTGATGCTGATTGTCAAACTACAATAACGAGGGTGTTGTGTTGCTATGGGAGCAGCCTTTGTCGGAGTAGCACAGGGAGTTAACAGATGTGTAGACGGGGTAAATATTTATAAGACGGTCACAATTGTCAACAAAGTAGTTTGTGATCAAATATCTTTATGTAAGTCACAATTATAAAAAGCATGTTTGTGATGTAGCTTGTCATTGTCTTGGATTTCTCTCTCATTATTTAGGTTGGTCTTGGTCTTGGTTCGTCAAACCTGGCCTCATCTTGCATCACTTGGTCTGCTGTTGTCAGACACATGCAGTGGCTCTTCTTGTAAGTGAGCCAACGCTGACACTTAGCCAATGCAAAAGTTGCACATTAGAAAAGCAGTAATCACATCACAGAAGTGAATTCCGGGACTAGACTGAGCCTGTTGTGCTGTAAATGCCTTAATTTGTGTGACGGAGCTGAAACTAATGAGAGACGTCAACAGACTTTGGTGTCGTCACATAGCCCTAGATTTGGACCCTTTGGTTGTTTCGTGATTTGGATTCATTTTATCCCTCAAAGCTCTTCGGATTTTAATGCCACCTTTTAATTGAGTCATGACTACATCTTGTTTTTCCTTGAGGACCATCTTTGCAAGGTTTAGGGACTTATTTACCCCTTTTTTCCCCTCTCAAAACACAACTCCAGCATTTGTATCCTACCTTTTTCTTTTCCCTTGTGCCTATGATATCCTTGACTGACTTACTGTGATTGGTTGACTTAAGGTCAGGGTGTTGTGGATGATACATGGATCTCTACCACAGTGCTAGTCTTTAAGCCAGGTACTCTTAAGTGTAAAGCTGCCAAGCTCCTCCTGTTTATGATGAACACAAGGATGCTTTCAGGTAGTCACTAGATCTTAAATCATTCAGGGTCTGAAGTAGGAAGTATCATTAAGTGACCAGTGTTGTTTCCCTCCTGAGGTGACTGTTGTATTTGTGTGTTCAGGCACATTCAGGACCCTGCTAGCCAGAGACTGACGTGGAACAAGCCACCACAAAGTGTCCTTGTCATCAAGAAGATTCGAGATGCCAGTCTGCTGGAGCCTTTCAAAGAGCTCTGCATATTCCTCACCGAGGTTTGTCCATCCCTTCGCTGACGCCTCTCGGTGCTGATCACAAACTGATGGCGAGGCCTTTAACAATGAATATAATTGTCAGTGTTTTCAGGCAGCAGACGTTTCTGAAGTCACATTAAACATCATTATCTCACTAGTTTGTTTGATGATGACAAGCATGGCGAGTTTCACCTCTGAGAACGCTCAAACTCTCAGCCAAACGGATTTCACCCAAAGCAAGGGCTGCAGCAAAACTGTATTTCACACTGTGATGCTTAGATTTACAATAAATAGTTGTATCTTATGTAAAGCTATGTTCCGGTACTACAAATACCTGATTATGATGTTTGTGTTTTTTGTGTTGTTGCAGGTGAAAAAAATGATCGTTTATGTGGAAAAGAAGGTCTTGGAGGACCCAGCCATTACAGGTGATGAAAACTTCGGGGCCATAACTAAGAATTTCTGCACTTTCAGAGAAGGTATGAAAACCAGACAGTCATCTTTGGCTAGAATTCTGTGGACCCTAAATATGGGAAAAATCAGTTCGGATGTTGGATAAGATATTCAGAAGGTTTGTTGGTCTTTTTGTTCTCAGAACTCGATGACATCTCCAATCGTGTAGACTTCATCATCTGTCTTGGTGGAGATGGGACTCTACTGTATGCATCTTCGCTCTTCCAGGTATGCAGCCGGGGGATTAAAAAAACAGCCTTTGTGAGTTTTTACTGCTGTAAACGCATAACAAACCTGTCCTTCCATTGTTTTGATCATAGGAGAGCGTTCCACCAGTTATGGCTTTTCACCTCGGCTCGCTGGGCTTCCTGACGCCTTTCAAATTTGACGCCTACCAGTCTCAGGTCACCCAAATTATTGAAGGTACTGAAGCTTCTCCAACCAGTCTTTCTGCACCAATGTCAGTCTTTCTGCAGCTTAAGTGCTCCTGTCCTGTTTGTATGGTGTGCTCCAGCTTTCATCTAGACTCAGAGAGCTGGTCTCACTACATACATTTAAAGCTTTTGTATGACTCACCCCTGATTGATCCTTGATGTTATTGACTGGTAACAAATGGTGATGAATCATTTTGATACTTTAGTAAATCTTGTAAGGCCGTGTAAAACAGTGTTTGTATGTCTGTTTGTTGTAACCCTGCTTGTTTGTGCTGCTGCCTGTCTTGGCCAGGACAGTCTTGCAAAAGAGATTTTGAATCTCAGTGAAACTTCTTTCTAGTTAACTAAAGGTTAAGTAAAAAAAGAAAGAAAAAGAAACTAATGTACAGTATTTGTATGTTTTATATACTGTAGGCAACACTGCCATCGTCCTGCGAAGTCGCTTGAAAGTCCGGGTGCTTAAAGCTAACTGGGAGAAGAAGGCCAGAGTGGACGAAAAGGGCGTCATCCTGACAAATGGAGACGTTGAAAGTAACTGGAAAGCCATGCAGTATCAGGTAATATTCGCACCTTGAGCCAGTGAGTAAGCACGTCTTTGCAAAGAGAAAAATATTTTGCCAACGTAAGTGCAAAGTTTATGTTGAGAATTTGCATAGCAGCCCTGCTCCATAATTGGCTCTGGTTCTCCAAAACTATGTTAAACACACATCAACAGGCCTTACTCCATTCTCTACAAAGCACTGCTCAACACATATGTAAAATGTCCCACAAGACACAGACGCTGCTATGTTATACATCTCGCCTCTTTTGCTTGTGGAATGCTGGCCCTGTATACATGACTACAGTAGCCAGACTTATCTGGAATAAACCCAACCATAACCTGGATACTGGTGAATATGTAAATGTACTCATCATGTCAATTAGTGTAGATGCCGGAAATAAGACATATTGGAAATCGCCATAGTTAACATGTGAGTGTGTTTTCCCTGTGTTTGTTTTCCAGGTACTGAATGAGGTGGTGGTGGACAGAGGACCCTCCTCCTATCTCTCCAATGTGGACCTCTTCCTGGACGGACACCTCATTACCACAGTGCAGGGAGATGGTGAGTGGGCAGATAATCTGTGAAAATGTTAACACTTGGATGTCTAGTTTGCACTCTGTCCAGTGTCAGAGTGCTGATACATGGTTCAGATCAGTGTTGGATGTTGATGCACTTTCACTTGTAGAACTTAAGCCGTGTTTCCGGTACGTGGTACCGACTCTGCTTGACTTAATTTGACTAGGTTTTGGTATCAGGTACCTTACTGGAGGTCGTTTTCCATTATAGCACCGCCTCGGTGTAGCTGGCCGACATAGCAACGCCATGCGAAACTGCCCTGACGCCATCTTCAATGCGACACACATCTCTTGTCCATCTCTCATGTTCCTCTCGAACGTCTGCACCTCCTTTATCAGCCACAGTGGGATTTTTTTGGGTTGCCATTTTCCGTCATACTGTCCACTGAATAAAAAATCCTGGCCACTGTAGTAGCCTGGCTATTTAAAAACAGCAGGTGTGAGTTTGCGCTGTGCAGGATATTCCATGCATGCAACACATTGATGATGCAGTGATGATTCTCTCTGACCAATCAGTGGTCTGCAGTGTTTTCACGTCACCTTTTAGTGCCTGCTAGGCTTTTTTGAAACCTCAACAGATGTGATACCAAAAACAAGTTGGAACCAGGTACTTTTACCCAATGGTGCATTTTGGGATTTAAAAAAAAAAAATTATTATTATTATTTGTTGGGGCATTTTAGCCTTTAATTGACAGGAAATGCAGGAGAGAGAGTGGGGTGAAGCCATGCGGCAAAGGGCTACAGGCAGAATCGAGCTTGCAGTCAGTCTATTAATTGAAATTCTAATGAAAATTAAATACAACATTTTTCTTACACCACTGTAGAGTGTTACTGTGAGGGAAAAATCGAGGTTTGCATGTATATTATTCATGTGTAAGTAAGTTTACATTCATTGAGATGAAGCTTTATTGCAAAAGGATGACTTACATTAAAGTGCCTTTAGGATGAAGTCACGTTCTCGCCTATTGAGGAGCAGTATTTGTGACTTGAACACGATATCGTGTCTTAATTCACCGTGTGCATGTGTCTCTGTGCCCCGTCAGGTGTGATCGTGTCTACACCGACAGGAAGTACAGCTTATGCAGTGGCAGCAGGAGCTTCCATGATCCATCCCAACGTCCCAGCCATCATGATCACCCCCATCTGCCCACACTCGCTCTCCTTCAGACCCATCGTGGTGCCTGCTGGGGTGGAGCTCAAGGTATTCACACTGACCAGGAATAAGTTAAATCTGGTGCATAGGGTTTATCTCTGTAGCATGTTTCTCTTCCTTCCCTGCCTCTTTATCACATGCAGCTACTATCACAATAGCTACTCCTGTTGAGTTGCACTTAAGTTACATTTTGATGAAGAACCCAACACAGGATTTTAATTATTTGCAGTCTGGACTAAAACATACCATTGTTGATTCAAAATAAAACCATTATTTTAGAGATAAATCAAATTGACTGGAAGTTGAATTTAAGTGAAAGTTTGCGTTTTAAAAATGAGTGAATTAGAGGGCAAAAACATGCTTGTTCTTTCGGTAACTTTTCCGCATTCTTTGCTTGTCTTTTGTTAGATAATGCTGTCACGCGATGCCAGAAACACAGCCTGGGTGTCATTTGATGGAAGAAAGAGACAGGAGATCTGCCATGGTGACAGGTTAGTCCACATACTCTGAGTAAATGAGGCTAAACAATATCAATGGACTGGATAACGGATAAGTTTAACTCCTCCTCAGCTGCCTCAACACTTGCAGGCTTTTCTACGTAACCTTATCGACCTTCCTTTATGCAACTCATCCTGTGATAATCACCTTCCTGGTTCTTAAAAGAGCTGCTGGTCATTTAGTGTTAATAAAGCATGCTTAAACAAAATCCCATCGTTGCTTCACAGGGAAGCTACATTGTCTTATGTCAACACCTCCTCTTTTGTATTTGTGATTGCAAATATCTGGACTTTCCTTATTTGACTACCAGCCTCTGTAACACAAAACCTTTTTATTCCCACTCCTGTTCCAGTATTAGCATCACTACTTCCTGCTTCCCCGTTCCCTCTATTTGTTTCCGGGACCCGGTCAATGACTGGTTCGAGAGCTTGGCCCAGTGTTTACACTGGAACGTGAGAAAGAAGCAGAACTACCTCAGCTCAGAGGATGAAGAGTTCTGAAAGAAGAGTTTCCACCATCATCGAGGTCTTCTCCAAGGTCTCCAGGACTTCTACATCTCGGTTTAGCTTGATCGTACTCTGTGCCAACTTTTATGGATTGTCGGGGGTTTCACTTCAACTCCTTTCAAAGACAGACTGTCATAATAATGTTGCAATTCATAGCTATTAAAATGATACCTCAGAATACTGTGGTAAGTTAAGAAATAATAGGTCAGACAGGTTGAATGCAATCCTCTAGATTAAATGTGTGGGAGGAAAAAAGAGGCAAACTGTTAAATCTTAATTGCTCAATTAAATAAATAAGTTATTAAACAAATATGAATAAATGTAATAAAATATATAAACTAATACAATCTAAACTAACTTATTGAATCATTAAAACTGAAATCATTATTTTAAAATGTTTTTGTGACAGTCGAGTTGAAAAGAGACATCTTGAAATACAAGGGTCATCACAAAAAGAAGGATTAGAAAACTATATTCTGTAATCATAATCTGTCTTATCAAGGTTTTACAGCGCGTCTCAACGTTTTGGAATCGGTTTAAAAATTGGCATTCTGAATTAAACATTAAATGAAAAAATAAAATAAAAAAAAAGCAAATGAAAAACCTGTTACTCTAAAAAATGATCAAATATTAATATAAATTGAATTTGTTCAGTTTTAAAAATTGCACAGGTTGTTTCACAATTTATTGGACACTTGTGTTTTGAGCCTAAACAAACTCACTCATGCCACTCATAGAATTTGTACAAGTAACTAATCAAAGGAGTGGGTAAAATTCCCCAAAAGATATGATGTCATGTTCTAATGTATAGGTATGTTAAAGTGGTGATTTATGAATGGAGTTTGGCCTCACTGTTCCTCCAGGATTGTCTGTGTTTTCTTTCTATATGCTGTGAAAACTGACCTTATGAAGTCAAAATGCAGTTTGTGGTAAAAAAAACAACACATTTTGACTCTTAATGTAAGGATTTGGATGATCTAGGACAGGAAGAAAATTCATTACTAAGAGGAAGAAAACACATAAAGCCAGTTATGGCTGGCAGTTTACTGTAATCCTGTTGATGGTTGTAATCAGGTCAGGTCTCGCACTAGTTTTTCTTTCAGATGGATGACAGGGACACATCTAATAAACATCCAAAGCTGATTCTCTCAGTATTGATCAAACTTTACCAGATTCTGTTACTCAAATCAGAAAACACTGATTTTTGCTTCATCTACTCTGCAGTAGTGGCCCAACTGTAGTCTGTGCCTTAAACACTAGTATCATTAATGTATAGAAAGATAATTTTCAAGGTTTTCATCATACAGACTTGCACAGATCTGTGATTTGTGTATTTTTATTGTAAAAACATGCCGACTGCTTTATTGGAAGCACATATCTATATGAATTACGTCGTATGTGGTCAATGTGTTGGACAGAATGAGACACGGTTGCTTTAATTCCAGGCAAAGAGACCTAAGTTTGATGTTTTTAAAAATGTACTCTAAGCCATAGATGAAGTCTGTTAGTTTTCTACCAATGTATGTGTGGGCTGTGGGTGATATAATGTTGTGTGTGTCTATGTTGAACTATTTAAGGCATTGGTGGATCGGTTCTCATTAATTTACTACCACTCTGTCAATGCACATTCTGTGCTGAACACTTAAAGGTGGCCTACCTTACATGTCTGTTCACATAATGTGTAAATAGAAATATATACATTATGAATTGGCTCAAATTCTGTGGACGAAAATATGGAAAGTGGTGTCACCTGTTGTAACTCAAGTGGACCAACTGAGGTTGGAAAAGCAAAAAAAGGCAATCATTCCTTTTATTATATATATAATATATATATAAATATATATATATATATAATATATATATATATATATATATTTTATGTATTTTACAAAGTCTGTTTAATAAGTGGTTTACAATGTATCCTTGCTGAAAATAAGTCTATTTGATACTTTTTTACACAAATAAATTCCTCAGTTCATTCTTTTTGTTGTTGAACATTTTTGTTTGTAATTGGTCAGAATGCAGTAAAGTGCATTCAAATAGAGCCAAATGCATTATCATTCCAGAGCTACTTGAATAGTCTAGTTTTCAGATGAAGTTCTTGAATCCATGTTTCAAAAGAGACACTGGAAACTGTTATAGTTTGTTTCAAATGTTGGTATGAACTGGTGAGTCAAAGCTTTGACTTCTCCTTTCTATGAAGCATTGTCAACTCTCAAAGTGCTTTTCACTTTTGTACGTCTGAGAGCCTCTAACTCTGACTTTTGTATCTGTAATTTTGTTAATATTTCTTACAGGAATCCTGATATTTTTTCCACAGCACTTTAATAAAGACAAAATGTAACCAGGAAGTGTGCACCTTCCTGTCTCATCATCGTGCTTCACGCCTGACACCAGTCCTGGGCTTTAAGTTTGCCTTAAATCATGGGAATGTATTAAAAGCAACACTTGCAAGCAATTAGTATAGGTTTGACATTTTATTAGGAACCTTCGATGAAAAAAACACTTCATTTAGTGCATTAAGGTGCTGCAGAAAGTTAAGATAAAAAATATTCCAGTGTTAGCCGAAGAAGTAGTCGAAATAATGCAGATCACAACATTTAAGTATTTAAAAAAGCAAACATTTGATTTCCAAGATAAAGGCTCCTTGTAAATAAAGGATGCTGGTCATTTATAAACACCAATGTATATACATACAACACATTTCACAGTAAACCATTATCAGTACAATCTACTAAGGCATTTGATGCAGTTTCATAGAAAGTGCAGCTGATTTTTGGTACTTCACATTGTGTATTTAGGCACACTGACAAAAGACTTGTTAGCTATAATCAAACCAGTGCAGTTTATCAGCACATAAGACTATAAAACATCTAAGCTGACGATGATTTGGGTGGTGATGTTGAACAAATGAGCTCAACAGTTGGCAGCAAAGCGCTAAAGCTTCTAAATGTTGGGTTGTGGGTGTGCAGCTGTGTCCTTGGTCCGTGCCCGCCAGATCTTTTATCACTTGCTGGCTGCAAACACTGTGAAACAAAAGTCAGATTAACAGCAACATTTTGGTAGCGTGCCGCTTAAGGTCTGTGTTACTCAGTAAACGTGACGTGATCAAGACAACACGAAGAGGGAAGTAGTTCAGGATGTTTAGAAATCTGTGAAGACATACTATTGGTTAATATTCCCTAGATGTAGTGTCTGTTTTGTCTCCCGTTTAGTTTTGACACGTGAAGAACTAAAAGCAGGAAAAGAAGAGCAGCATACTCACTCCTCTCCCTCAGTCCTTGACCGAAGCTGTGCACCAGCCTGATGAGGCCCCAGAGTAAAACCACTTTAATCACCAGTGAAATCAGAGCTCCAGTGACAGCAGCCGCCTCCAGGGTGTACGTGCTGT
This sequence comes from Chaunax sp. Z400, assembly GCA_037577475.1. NCBI lineage: Eukaryota > Metazoa > Chordata > Actinopteri > Lophiiformes > Chaunacidae > Chaunax > Chaunax sp. Z400. The sequence continues at coordinate 21,732,035 of CM075195.1, forward strand.
CCTGGAACCATTTCATTATTACCTGCAATTAAAGCAAACCCACCGATCACCTGTGAGGAATCCATTTCTGAATGTGTAGGTCATCATGATGACATACACGTAACATCATTCAAGACTTAGCAGCATTAAAAAATGTTGCCTTTTTTGTGAGGGAGAGTCGCCATAACTGTGATGTTCCTCACTGAAAAAAAAAAAATCCTTCATGTGTGTGTATGTTATCACAAACCACGTAGTTTTTCAATAAAGTTTCATGCTGAAAGTGGACAGTCCAGTGTTATATATGAGTTTTTCACTCCAACAGTGTGAGCTGAGGTTGAAACACTGCATTGATCAGATCAATCGGAATGACTTCCCTCAGTGTTCTGTTAAAGCGAGTTAAAGAATAAAACCATCCACAGCTTCATCCGGATCCACTCCAAGATTCAGTGTCTTCTTCCCTGTCATTTGCCCAACACTCCCACCCTGTTTTATGAAAATCTGTCTGGTAGTTTTTGTGTCATCCTGCTAACAGACAGACAAACCAACAAACCCGGCAAACTCTGGCAGCAAATGAACTATTTCTGTCAGGAGCGGTTGTTACCTTTTTCATACCATGGATGTGATCAGATAATGTATAAAACATGATGAGAGTATTAAAGTTTAAAGATTTACTTCCTTGTTGGCGAGTACATTGATTACACCTACATAGTCGACTGATGGAAGCTGTAAAACTACTTTCTAACGCAATCGGATTTGGATTAATGAATGACACCTGACTGAACACAGAGCGTTACATTCTGTGAAGGCTCACTGTATGTGTAGCTGTAAATGAAGCAACACAGCCTGTGCTAAAGGCACACAGTCAGTTCAGATGACACAACTTGTGCATACAATATCATAAACAAGTTAAATACACAAGTCATGTGAATAAATCACAGCAGCTACGAATTAACCTCTGGTCGAGCCCATTGTGGCGTTTCTTACAGACCATAATAAACATGTTCAACAGGTGAAAACTATGCTGACTGATGACCAGCAGGTAAAAGCAGACGTGGATGAATCCTGTCGATATTTCTCAGGGATGTTCAGTACTGCACTGGCCACGTCTTAATATGATGATTTCTCCCCTAAAAACTACAGTTTTGAGGTACTTGTACTTCACATTTCCACTCTACAATATTTTTACTTGTTACTCAACTACATTAATCAGAAATCTGTTACTGTGAAGTCACTTTGCTGATTGCCTCAGTCCCACATACATCATCCTGCTGCTGCGAATACTCAATCAGTACTAAATCAGTCAAGTGCATTAATCCTCAATTGAAAATAGTCCTCACAAATGTTCTCTTCATTCCTATTTGAGTAACGTTCATGTGCCCAGCTGTTGTAGGAAATTACAGAAGCCTTTTTTAAAATCCCATTATATACCTCTGACCCGTTTTAAAGATCAACGTCTTCAGTAGGCCCAATTCAGACAGCGTTTTCATTCATCGTCCGTCTAAACGCAATGAGGGCGTAATGGTTTGTCAGCTTGTTCCACCTCTGCGACACCTCAGGGAGTAGTAACAGCGCTGAAACAGGCTTTTGTATGAATGAAGTGCCCCGGCACTGCAGAATGGGTGTGACGTTGTAGTAATATGATAAGGTGTGTGAACTACCCCGGGGATTTAACTATGTAGTAGCAACAGGAAGTCCGTTATCTGAAGAACAAGGACAGAAGATGACGGCTAAACTGGGGAGATAGTGAAATATGTCAGCTTTTATGCTCGCTGTTGCATCGTACGTCACACCTATTAACGCTGCGGAAAGCTGGCCTACATTGTGAATGCACACACCGGGGTGGCGTTGGGTTTGAACAATTCGTTTCGCCGCTGTTGCGCAATGCCTGTATGAAAGTGGCTGTTGTCTGTGTTCTCTGCCAAAACCAGACATAGCGGTGCATGGATCAGTATTTGTAAAAGCCACTTCATAAAGCATGTACTCATGCAGATTCAGAGATCTAGAAATATGTGACCTCTGTAGAAAGTCCCTGTTAGCTCACCGTGTACATCAGGTAAACGAAGAAGGCTACTTGAGGAAGGTTCTGCACCATGAAGACCCAAACTAAGACCTTGGCTTCCTTTAAAACCTGCAAAACAGCAAATAGTTAAATGCACTGACTTTTTAATTTCACCACATGTGCCCTTCACAGATTAGAATGCATCCTATTCTCCTCCTCATTGGTTTACTTTGTGTGAGGAGAAGTTTTAAGGCAATGGATGAAGAGCACTCACAGCAACAGCGCCGACAGCAGCGGTCAGGCAGGCCCACACCACCCCAACACCCAGGATGATGCTGTTGGTAGTGGACACGGTCGAGTCTGTTGTCGTGATCAGGATACACAGACACAACTGAAACGCACCAACAAGATACTTGTTCTTTTTTGTTTTTGTTTTTGTAGGCTTTGCACAAACAATTGTTCAACAAAAGCATGACGTTAAACATGTTGCAGAAGTGGGTCACAAACAAAATAATTACCAGCTGTCACATATTTGTACCTGAGCCTGCAGGTCCAAGGTTACCATGGAGAAACACAGGTTAAGCAGAAAGTATTGCTCCTGGAGGCTCTCCAAGGCCCCGCCCACACGGAATGCCATCATGTTGGGCCTCCTGATGAGCAGCGTGGTGCAGAAAACATGGATCACACCCAAACACATGATGCAAACAAAACGAGCCTGCAAATCAAAAGCAGATCACAGCTGGTGATTTTTTTTTAAAGTTTAGCTTGTAGTTTGGCTTTAGATTCCTTTAACTAGAAGAATTCTGCTGCAAATCACAGACAGTTTCTCACAGAGTTCAAGATCAGATGATTCAGCATCAGCAAACACCATCTGAGATGCCAACTGTATCCTTTAGAATGAAGGATAAACATTCACTGCAACCACAATCACATCCATGTTCACTATTAGATGACTCATTCATACAATAGTGACATCTAGTGGTGGAACCATGTCTCCTCGCAACCTGATGGCAGCTGTCTTTAATCAAGTCTGATAATTAGCAGCAAGGTATGGATCCCACTGTCTGTGGTGTGCTGGTTCAAATGTTTACAGTCATCCCATTTTTTAATGCATTAATTCAGATGAATTTCCTTTCTAAAATCAGCCATTTATATGTTTTATTTATTATTATGCTCCACACACAAAGTGAAGTGGGGGATATAAGAATGGGTTCCATCCATCCGTCATGTTTCGCATCTGGAGCATAACTCAAAAAACTGTTTGACATGTTTTTACAAAGCTGTATGTACACATCTCCCATTTTATTTTAAGCATTTTATTTATCTTTTTTAAATTTTGAACATTGAATTTTTTGATATATATTTAACGAGACTTACAATTAATAGGGACAGCTTACTAGATCATTTCTTTGCATGTGTCATTCTTCAATGAAATGCACCCATGGCGGGGGACCCTGAGGACTTCATGCTTGTTAATTTTAATTTACCTTAGCAAGCAAAGGTTAGAGTTAATTAATTAAAAGAAAACAAATTGGTTACACCCCCTAGTGTGTTCTATATGGAATAAAGTTGTACTTCACTTATAACGTGAACTTATGTCCCAACACGATGTGTTGACACACTAGGGGGAGATCTACATTAAAAAATTATAATTATGTTTCTACTTTTTGTATGCATGTTCACAAATGTTCAATAAAGTTTGTTAAAAAAAAAAAGAAGTCTGTGGACTCTCACCTCCGGTGTTGCTCTTCCCCATTGTTGTTTATTTTACTAATAAAAGTTGACTTCTGTTGTGGCTTTTGTATCTGTGCTGTAGTATTTGCATTCGTGTTGTGGACCGTCACATTGAAGTAATCAGTGTGATTTTCTTTAGGGGCCATGACAGGATATGACTCCCATCAATGGCAGCAGCACACTGGAGGGAACCCCCACCTTGTTACGAAACCATGTATGACCTCCTGAACTTCATCTCCTTTAGGTAATTTAATGTAAACAGGCATAAGGACATGGCCTGCAGATCAGTTCAGGGCAGCTAACTGTTCATACTGGAGTCTGATATAGGCAACATTTTAAAAGTAATATAAACAACTACACAAAAAAATCCGCTGTGAGAAAAATTGGGAATTGCACATTAAGGCTGGCAGTGTGGGCGGCACGGTGGTGCAGTGGGTAGCGCTGTTGCCTCACAGCAAGAAGGTCCTGGGTTCAAATCCACCTGAGGACCTGGGACTTTCCTGTGTGGAGTCTCCATGTTCTCCCCGTGTCTGCGTGGGTTTCCTCCGGGTTCTCCGGCTTCCTCCCACCACCAAAAACATGCAGCAGAGGTGAATTGGTGACTCTAAATTGACCGTAGGAATGAATGTGAGTCAGAATGGTTGTTTCTCTTTCTATGAGTCCCTGTGATGGACTAGTGACTTGTCCAGGGTGAACCCCGCCTCCCGCCCAAAGTCAGCTAGGATAGGCTCCAGTCCCCCTTCACAGGATAAGTGGTTACAGAAAATGAATGAATGGCTGGCAGTGTGAATGTCACCCAAAACTGTGTTTCTCTTTTAATCCTGCAAGTGATTATGAATTGTAGAAGCGTCGTCCCACACACAGTTCCTCCTGGGGTGTGTCATGTGGTGTTCGGTATGGAGACACCTACCAGCAGCTCCTGCTTGCCGCTTGACCCCAGCACGGAGAAATTGACCACCGATCGCACCATCACCACCAACACGTTGAGGACAAACACCACCAGCTCCTGTCTGTTCTCCTGCATCACGCCCCGGCTGATGTAGTAGATGCAGAACACTGCAGGGAGCAAGACCACAGGATGCTCACATACAACGATAATCTATTGTTTATGAAGCAACACATTTTTATTTACATATATATCAAATTCACATTCAATTTTCTTTTCCGTCATCCTTGTGGATCTGACTGTAAAACTGACACTATTTATTGTATAATATGAACAAATGTCCATTACAGGGAAATAACATTTGACTGTCTTGCCCAGTGTGAGCTGGAAGTACCTGCCCTTCAAGATGAGCAGCGATTAATGGCTTATCAACTAAATAGATTTCCACTGAGTCAAACATTGCCCTGTTGTTGACCACATATAACCATTGTTAGTAATGCTGCATATATTTATAGCTTGTTAAAAAAAAAAGAGCCAGCTTCTTTATTGGGTAGTAAACATTTGTATTGTTGTGGTGGACGAATATTAAACCAGATGATGGCCCTGCGTGGAGAACTCATCTTGTAGCCCAAGCTCTGTTCTGTATCTAAGTTTTCCTTGACCACATTCTGACTATGCAGATTGCCAAATAAGATTAAAGAAGATTGTAGCTAAAGACCGTCGCTCATACAAATCGTTATCAACAAACGACAAGTTCTGCTCCAACACTGCCATGTAAATGCAGTTTCTGTCATGTCGATTTCATTCAAACATATTCTTAATATGTGTGCCTTCAAACCCCACAGGAACAGAACGGATGTTCATGTGCAACTCATCAGGGAAGTAGAAAAGAGAAGTTCAGTCCACTGACTTTGCTTCACTGGTTCTTAGATGGAGTAAGACATAAAACATACTGGTTTAACTGGACGCACTAAAACATGTATGTGTTGAAAAAACACTGTTGTCTAGGGTTTAAGATGAAGACAAATAAAGAGAGAATGAGGAAATTGTCTTTGAGGGTTTTATTAAACGAGCTCAAACAGCGAGCATTTCTGCATAAATGTCAAATGTTGGGACGGCGTCTCGTCACATGTGACGAAGAGAGAAGAGATCAGCAGGTTTTACTCACAGTGTGTTCTCTCACATGGCCTCAGTAGATGCCTTTTATTTGCCTTCTCAACTGTCAACCTTGCTCAACTCGCTCCAATGAAGCTCGCCCTCGCTCTCGCCCTCGCTCTCGCCCTCGCTCTCGCCCTCGCTCTCGCCCTCGCTCTCGCTCTCGCTCTCGCTCTCGCCCTCGCTCTCGCTCTCGCCCTCGTGCTTGTTTAGCTGCGCTGGCTGCATGTTCAAAATACCACGAAACACGCTGCTTGTATGATCAATATGCTTTTCATAAATTCAGAATTTTACATTTTAGAAGACGGGGGTAATAGTCTGGGAACACAAATATTTTTATTTTTCCAATTTATTGAAAAGGTAATGATAAAAAAAAATGAGGCAGTGAAGCCATCTGTGGGGTAAAAACACACAGTTAACGCCGCAGAAATCACATCCTCCTCAGTCTTCATCACATGATAACATCACTAAAACTTCTGCTTTTTCTCCCCCAACTACCTCTTAAACAGGCGTGGCAAGGAAAATGACTTCCTGAAGGCCCCGACAGTGAACGGCTTTCTTTCTGCCGCGATGGTACTCACGTATTCCAACCAGCTGGATGAGAGACACGGTGAAATTGTCCTCATCAGACACATCCGTGTTCATGTGCTGCTTGTAGATGCTGGACACGGTGAGGCCCAGCAGCGCCAGGAGAGACGCGATGGTGAAGCAGAAGTAGAGTTTGAGCGGACATGACAGCTCTGACCAGGACTTTATCTGCAAGAGGACAGAGATGGAGAGGATAAACAATGCGAGGCATAAAGAACCAATTTAAGCAGTTTCAGACGTTTCCCAAGAGAACACAGCAGTTCAAGGATGAAAATATAAACAGAGTCGGTTGTAGGGACTGGGATTTATGTGGCTTTCTGATCTACTGATTATTCAGATGATGTCTGAGTAGGAAATCTATCATCACACTCACTGAATTTGCTTCAGTTGTTCTTTATCTCCTCACATTATGCAAGTTGGTCTCTACTTTCAAAAGTGCTAATAATTCAGTTTCTTTTTCTTGCTGCAGCAGCTCACCGGTCCACATGGTGTTGGGATCAGTTCATGGTGTCTGGGCCTCAGGTTTGGAGACAGAAGGTCAGGATCCTCTGGTGGTTGACCAGAGATCTGGTTGCCCAGCAAAGGACTGCAGTGTAAAGAAAGAAGGTGCAGGTTCTTTCATGCACTATACACAAGGACTGTGAGATAAAGCAGTTTGGAATATTCATCCTGGTCCTGAAATGATCTCCTGTAGCTCTTTATGACAGATACAGACAGAATACTGGACCCGACTAGAACTACAAAACAATCAGAGAGCACATACCTCCGCCGACACAATGACACTAAAACTCCAGCAATGAGGAAATAGTTTCACGACCACACCACAACAAAAGCTGTTCACAGATGTTCATCACTGACTGTAAGGTCGCTGCAATACCGTTAGACATTTATTCACTTAAATTAGAACAATTTATATTAAAAACAAGTATTCATAAAAAAGCAGAAGTACAATAAAAAAACAGCCATTGAATGTAAAATTCTACACATAGATATTTAAATATTTTACTTGAAATAACCAATAAATAAACAATAAATCAAATATTAGTCGACTAAATATTCATGTACCCGTACCTTATTTATTAAGAAATTCACAAAATTCCAAAAATATATCCTATCTCACAATGTTTACAGAAACAAAAAATAAATTAATACACACACACAAAGTAATAACACTATAAAGGTACATTTATAAACTAATGAAATTAATGCCACAACAGATCTGAAAATGATACACATTCATATTTGATCACATTGTGTGGTGATTTTGTTTCGTCTTCAACATATATGTTAAGGCAACATATTATTTCATCTTTGGCAGAGGGAATGCAAACGATCCTGTCATTATTTTGGTCACATGACACAGCTGACTTCTTTGGTAGGCAGTTTATTAAAATATTAAAGGTCATGCCCCACCATACATATACAGTGGGCACAGTAAGCTGTTCTTCTTGTTTTATGAAGATATCCCACCTTAAGATGGGACCACGTTTGTTTTCGACAAACAAAATTGCGATCGTGTCCACGCTTAGATTTAAAAGCTTGCATAGAGTCAAGGGTAAACTAACCTGGGGGTGTCATTAAATACCTGCAAAATTTTACATTGGGCCACATGGTTGGATGTTCAAGTGATTCATTTAGCAGATAATGCAGGTCTGCTAAAGTGTGACATGTCTTTGCATCTGTTAGAAGTAAGTCACATATTCATACCATTATTTATCCTTCATGATCACCGCTTCACTTGGTTATCATTGGCCTTTGTTGGCTTTTGCCTACCACCAGGAGACACAGCGTGGGTCATGACGTCACCTTCATATATACATGGCAATTCATATTCTATGGTATGTTTCTTTTCCTTCCATATACTAGAACACACTTGTTTAAGGTACCTGCACCGTTTTCCTATGACATGATCGGAGGTCAATCAAATCTGGCAACATTATCCTGCAAACATCGACACTCTATGAATGGCTAACAATGACGCCTGAACTAGGCTAAAATCTCTATTTAGAAAATAAAATAAATTAGGTACTGAACCTGGACACGTAACATATATCCTGAAGTGTAACTAAAGGGCGTAGAAAAAATAATATAAATAATAAATAATAAATAAATAATAATAAATAAAAAAATAATCTCACTTATTCTGTGTGTACGTGTAAGCAGACATTTCTCCATTTCAATGAACATCTTACTTTTACCAGTTTTACTAGCGGGTCCTCCACAGCCCAACATGTCGCACTTTAACAGAGGAATCATCAAACTGAACGGATGAACTCATGGTTTACATTTCTAATAAACTGCTGTTTAATTTTGGTGGGTGTCACTAGTTGTAACGTAACGGTCATTTGGTTTTCACGTGACGCAGACGACCTCAGAGTGCAGAAAAACAAGTGTCATAAAGTCTACAAACTGTTCTCCTCACCTGATCTCGTCCATGTCTATGCGGACAACACTGAATGCCCTGCGGGTTACATTCCTAGGACCTTTTCCTCTCCTCCAACTGCTCTCAACTTCAGTTTCACATTTGACAATATAAGCAGGAACCAGAGTCTGTTGCAGGAAGACTTCTTCTTCTGCTGCTGCTCACATCAGTTCTTCCTCTCCCTCTGCTGCCCCCTGGAGGATAACAGAGGAGCTTCCATGAGTTTACACTGAACACATACTTGCAGTGTTTTGTTGTGTATTTTATGTGGTTTACTCTGGCGTTTAAGCTTCTAATCTTACCCAGCACTTGATGTTAGAATGGGCTCCATTATGAATGACCTTGAATGCTTTGGTATTCATGTCTACGTGTTAAACCTCCAGCTTTCCCACTTTAGTCCCACTTTAGCTATTGAGAGCTTTTAAATGACGACAGATGCAGGGGCGCTACTAGACCCCTTTTACTTGTGGCACATGCCCCTGTACTGATCTGCTGTGCCCTAGTAAAATATCACATTCAACACACTCCTATACATTCATTTAAATAATAATGAGCCAACTCAGTTTGGACATGGCGTTGGACATGAGAGGCACTCTCAAACGGGTGGGAAACACTTTTTACTTTTTGATTATCTATTTATCATCAGCCGTCGGTGTTGGCTAATGAAAAAAGCGCTCAGCACATGCATATAAATGCAAGAAGCCACATGAATTCCGATCTGATTGTTCGCATTTATGTTACATAGCCACAAATCAGATATGAATCCGATTGATGTTTTGCACATTAGGCCTACAGTTTGAAGAAAGTTTCAAAGTCGTAGCACATGCTACGGATTTTTTTATGACTTTTCAAAGTTTGAAACGTAACATGGCCACCATTAGAACTACCGGGCCACAAATCCAGCTGAGGAAGTTTGGCATAGGACTGGACCTATGTGGAAAGTCTGGTGAATTTTCATGAGATTTCATTGTAGGAAGAAAATATTGGCAATAAAAAACAAAAAACAAGAGGGCTTTAAAAAAAAGTATACTTGGACCAAATAAAATATTAAAAGCCCTTCTTAGCTAAATGACATGGTCAGTGGGGTTTATATTTTTATAATCATATAAAGTCAAATTAAAGAAAATGAGTCAATGGAATGATCTGGATTTATATCACCGTAACTTGATCCAAACCCAAAATGCTCCAGAAATTGAGTTATAATTTCAGCAACTACTTTTTGAGTGGATTAAATTCATGGAAATGATGGACTCCAAATTTTTCACTCCAAAGGATTAAGTTTTTTCGACTGAGTACTTCTATTAAGATATGCTGTCAGGTTTTACAGAGGACAAAGGACAGACGGTCTGAGAGAGGAGTTAAGGAAGACATCTAAGTCAAACTGGAACGATCATCTCTAAACAGGTGTGGGAGTCGACGCCACCACCTATCGGTCACATATAGTACAGTCCTGACAGCCCTCCTCAACAGTTTGACCACCATTCACAGCATGAGCCATGTGACATTTGATTCACATGATGGTTGGGTAGGTAAACATCCCACTTGTGACACTCAAAGACTCATGATAATGCTGGGTGGGTCAACAATACACACGTGACCTTAACAACGTTCAATGTGTCATCAGAACTGATGAAGCCTCATGGATGAGGGGTGAAACGTCTTCAAACCTTGAAAAAAACATCCAGTTGCTTTTTATATAACCTCTAGTCCAATAAAAACACTGCTAGAACCCTTGTATAGTGAAGGTAAAATGTCATTACCTTCATTTTACTACCACTACTTTTTTTTCCCTCTATCGCTGCACTAATAGATCCATAAAAAATAGAGTTGTAACAACACATATAAGAATAATTACACCTGTGGCCTACATACAGATTTAAAATCTGTATTGAATTTGCATGGTCAGCGGAACCCCAGGGAGGTTCTTGGGTGGTGGCACCATCCAAGTCCCAAGTGGACTGAAGGAACAGCAGGTGACAGGCAGGGAACCCAATAGCAGCATGCTGGAGACGGCAGGAAACTGGAGAGCAGTGGCAGCCATGCAGCAGCATCTACATACTTCCTCCTTTATGTGTCCTTTTTGTCTCCTTTATACACACCCCTGACTGAAAAGCCCTTTCTGACTCAGGAACAGATTAACACTGTCTCGCTGTCTAAACGAGACCAGACTCCCTCTCCCAGAGGGAGTGCAGCCACGTAGCACAACAGTAGGCCTGCACTCCGAGCTCACACACAATGCCTGGGTGGGTCCCTAAATTCAGTCCAAGGCCATGTTCACACTGCAGATAAAAATGCCCCAAATCTCATTTTTCTTTTTTGCTTTTATGTGACTCGTATATGTGTGTGTGTGTGTGTGTGTGTGTGTGTGTGTGTGTGGTCCTGATATGTATCTGATTCCTCCTGGTGTGATGGCAGTGTGAACAATCAGATCAGATGTCATGTGGCTTTTCTCCCACTGAACAAGATCACATCAGTGTTTCGTCAACAATGGTGGATAAAGTCAAATATGGAGGATCGCAGCAACAACTGGGAGACATGACATTGCAAATTGAATTGATGTGTTGGGAAATGCTTCAGTCAAATCCTGTGTTTGCCTAAGCTGACACACTGCCGTCACAGCAAACAATGCAAGAAATGAATGGCTGCAACGCCATGTTAATTTTCATAATGAACTGGCATACCAGTGACACCTGTTGTTTGTTCAGAGGTATTCTTGTTGTAACTATTGGGTCATAGTACAGATCACACTGAAATACAGCTCACACACAAAGATGAAAGTGAGCAGTCAAAGTCAAATAAACAAATCTGAATTATATCACAATCACCAGCAGGCTGTGCAGCCACTGGTGTTCATTAGTTGAATTAATTGTTGGTCGAATGGCAGTTCCATTCACATCACAGAAACATGTTCGGTACATGAAGACAGTTGTTTACACTTCTGATACAACAGTAGCTCACGATGTTACAATTGAGACTTCTGCGTGTCGTTTGTAACATCGTACACCTTCATCCAGTGACCTCACACGTCGTTCCTCTGTCTCGTGGCAGCTGCGTCAAGTTGACCTGAGTCTCACCGGAAACGTAGAAACAACATCCTACATAATAAAAGCATTATGTCGATGCTGTGAAAGTTAGCAGGTAATTTAGCATCTGTTTCATTCAAGATTTTTTAAAAAATGCACGTCTGAATATTTTCAGAGCAACCATTACGATAAGATGAATTCGAGCCACGACTGAATGTTGGGTTGGTAGTGAATTTGCGAATAGAGGTTTTAATTTGAAGCTTGTATCCAATAGTTGTTTAGCGCTAGCTTGATGTTTAGATTTGATCTTTGTTCCCAGCCACGTCTGGGTCCACAGCGATGGGTGATACTGATAGATATGTTCACTCTTGTGATTCATCGGCTGCAGTCGCGCCTAACACTTGTTGTGGAATATGGTGGATAGCCATGGTGGCTTTTTAGCTTTCAACCCTTTGCAGCCAGTGTTGCCGCAAAATCAGAGGCTACCGTTAGCTAACGTCAATGTTCAAGTTTCTGCTTTTTATATTACTCGCTGTGACCTCGTTGACCAGCACTTAGGACAGTGTCCAGTTTAAACTGGAGAGAGGTAAGAGTTCTTCTCTATTTATAGTTTGCGTGAAACTCTGTTCTTTCGAGAATAAGCTAGCTACCTTCGTGTCAGCTCTAAATAAATAATTGTTTAACAGTTTGAACTTGAGAACAAAGCATCTATGCCGGGAAGACAAACACACATTGATTTACATGTCTGGTTTATCAGCTGTTGTCCCACAGCTGTTATCTCCAGGTAAAGTGCTCGAGGACCATGAGGAAGACGTGCTGTGACATGCGGGTGTTAATGGGAAGTGAAATACGATATCGTGTCTGAAATAAGGTGTTTATAACAGCGGTATTCAGGAAAAACGTAGGTAATACAGTAATTTGGTTTATTGATAAACTATTTATCAGCTGTTTGTATAACCAAATCAAATAAGAGCAGAATAAATAGGTCAATGCAACATATTTTATGTGTTTTTCCCAACTATATAACACAAAATGCTACTTTTACCGACTACTGCGGTCTCAAAATGATTCATCCCTTAGTGACAAGTGTCTCCAGTTCTTTGTAGCAACCCTTTTGCTGCTAGGACCTGCTGCAAATGTGATGCATAGCCCGGTCCCAGCTTCCAACAGCGTTCCTGAGGAATCTAAGCCCATTCCTCGTGGACAAAGACCTCCAGTACTGGAATATTTCTAGGTTTATGTGCTGTAACCACCTTCTTCAAATCCCACCAGACATTTTCTATGGGATTCAAGTCAGGTGACTGCGATGGCCACGCTAGAATGATCCAGGACTTGGTGGACTTGGAAGCCTGCTTGGGATCATTGTCCTTTAGGAATGTCCAATGACGTCCAAGTTTCAGCTTCCTCACAGATGGCGAGACGTTTTCTGATAGGATTTCCTGATTCTTGATGGAATCCATCTTGCCCTCTACACGCTGCAGGTTTGCAGAGTAGCCCCAGATCATCACTAGGTAGGGTGTTCTCTTCAGAATTAGCTTCATTCTTCCTTCTCCAGACACACTACTGATACGTAGGCCCGAAAAGTTACAGTTTTCTTTCATCACTCCACAGAACGGCATCCCTGAACCTCTGTTATTGTAAACAGCTGATAAATAGTATGTTTTGCCAATAAACCTAATGTACAAGTGAGTTGAATACTTTTGCTTCTAACTGTATGTAACATAACACAACAGCCAGAGAGTCGAGTAAATTCTGAGCATGAATGTGAAATGTGGGTTGTTTAAAAATATGTATTGTTTTTGTGTGTAAAATACTAGACCAGCATGACTCAAAAGTCATTTATGTTCAAAGGAACAAAGCTGTAACAATGCGATTACTACTTTTCCAGCATGTGATGCTCTTCTAAAGATCTAACCTGCCGGATGGTGATTTTTGTTCTTCGCAGCTTCTGCAGGACAGCGTGCAGGACAGCACTCAGACTTATAGCAACGTTTACTGTAAGACTGATCAATTTCTGGGTCAATCAGAGGATGAAGTGACACTCAAAACTCTCATCAACCCCTCACCTCCCTCTTACCACCCATCTGTTGGGCCCGTGGGGGCCCACAGGCAGCAGGGGTGATGCCAGGTGGCAGGCATACTGCCCGACTGCCACTGTGGCGCTTTCTGTCACCATTCCGCACTCTTCAGGAGCGAGTGGTGCTGGCCCGTAGTGAGAGTCTGAAAGGGGAGCAGGTGCTGAAGATCACAGTGACTGAGACCACAGTGATCGAGGCGGAGTCAGGAGTATTGAACTGGCGCTCCATGACCTACCTGGGCCTCTGGTACTTCTTCAGCTTCTGCACCCTGTTCCTCAACAAGTACATCCTGTCGCTGCTGGAGGGGGAGCCAAGCATGCTGGGTAAAGAGAAGGAATAACAGGCATCTCTGACTACTGAAGTTAATGCGTTATTGATTTGTGTATTTTTGGGATTAGTTAAAGCTTCACCATACTGCTGGTTTTGTAGGTCTTAACTCTTTGACTATATGTTGCCCAGGAGGTTTGTGTTATTGTGAAGCATTTCTAAAGACTTAAGTCTTGACTTCCTTGCAGGCATGAAAAACAACTTCCTGAAACGTGTAACTTGTTTGACCGGGTCAGGCCATCAAAACGAACAAGGCCTTTTTAGTTATTTACACAATGTTGACTGACAGATTGTATGTTGAGGCTTTCACAGACACCTCAGCACCACCTTAGCTGTCTTCCAGATGTCAAACACTTGTTTGTTTTTTCTCCCAAAAACGGACTTTTCCAATACATTTAAATATATCGAATCGTTCAGTATAATGGATTCCTCAACTGTGTGTTTTTAAGTCACTAAAGGTGATTTTTGTATTCGCTGAAATGAATGAAAAGCAATGCTGACCCTAAAACATTCAAAGCGGGACCTGTACAGCTGTTGATATTAGGAAAAACTTGCCAAGCCTTTGCATATATTGGTCTAGCTTTGGAAACACAAGGCTAAGGTCAATATTAGACTGCCATTGTAGCTCCAGGAGTTGATCTGATATTCATGCTGCAGGTGTTTGTGAGTGAAGCTCTATTTTGTCGTCTTCCATTTGCCCCCCAGGTGCCATTCAGATGGTCTCCACCGCCGTCATAGGCTGCCTAAAGATGTTTGTCCCCTGTTGCCTGTACCAGCACAAGTCCAGGACCGAGTACCCCACCAACTTCATCATGATCATGCTGTTTGTTGGACTCATGAGGTTGCTCCCATTTCTCTCTCAACTGCATGTTATTTCCATGTGTAAATAAGGACTACTGAGGATTTTACTTGCTAAGGCTGCTCTTGTGTTTTTGTGGAATGAGTAATCCTCCGCATCAAGGAGGTTATGTTTCCTCCCTTGTCCATTCGTTTGTTTTTGTTTTTTGGTTTGTCAGCAAGATTACACAAAAACGACATAATGGATTTCCAGGAAATTCATCGGTCCAGGATTTTTCCCCCCACTTTCATTAACATTGCGAGATAGCGTGTTAATTCCTCAGGGAATAACGCATGGATCTTGATGAAACAAACCAGGTATATTTAGGGTTTAGTATCTAGGAGTGTGTGTAATTTTCAGATCCACCAGATTTATATATGTTTTCAAAGCGGGGGTGGTCTGCCCTGTAAATTAGGGTTACAGGACTATGAGTTGTATTGTGGATAAGGCTTGATTGAATTAAAGGGAAGAGTTGGGCCCAGGCAGAGGTGTGTGCTCTACTGAGTGCCATTCTAGTTAATTGATTGAATAAAAGACAGTGGCAAACAGAAATGTATTCAGCCTTGATTTAACAGAGCTGACAGTTGTAGCACACCTCCACTTCTCTGGGGGTTTGTTCCAGATATGTGGCGCATAAAAGCTGAATGCTGCATCTCCCTGTCCCAGACGAGCTGAGGGGTCTGGATGGTTCATAATGGAGCAGCAGATCAGAAATGTATTTTGGCCCTAAACCATTCAGAGCTCTATAGACCAACTGCAGCGTTTTCAAACCAGTTTGTTGACAGACAGAAAGCCAGCGTAAAGCTCTGAGAACTGGACTGATATGATCCACCTTCCTGGTCTTAGTAAGGACTTGAGCAACAGGCCTTCTGAATCTGCTGCAGCTCTCTGATCAATTTTCTTTTTCTTTTTAGAGAGACCTCTAAACATACTATAACAGTACTAGTCGAGTCGACTGAAGATGAACACATTGACAAGTTTAATATATCATTCCTTCCATTCTATATATGTCTAATGGTGATAGGCTGACTTTTTAATCATGTTAATATATCTGGAGCGGAGCGCTGACTTTTATCGCTCCTCCTTGTCTCCAGAAACAATGACCTCAGTTTTACCTGCTTCACAGAAGAAAATCTGGCTCATCCAGTTGTTGATTTGGTGACATGGCTGTTTTCTTTAATCTCAGCTAGTGGGAGCATGTCATGGGTATTTGAGTTGAGACCAAAATAATGGTTGGATTTCTATGCTGTGGAGCTCCACTGACTCAGCACAGCATGCAAGAGAAAAATGGAGCTTAAAAATCAAACAAATTTCTTATGGAACAAAACAACTTAAAAGCAAATGAAAACACAATTACAAACTAAAACATTTTGAAAGTAGATTAAGATACTATTTAAAAGTCCAATTCTAAGAAAGAACCTGACACAAAAAGGGATAAAACATCACTGGGTTAAAGAAGATGAGTCCAGTCCAAACGGTCTTTCAGTCCTTGTTCAGGGATGTGTGTGAGCTCCACTTCCTCTCTGTTGTTCAGCGACTCCAGTTAGGGCTAAAAGATAAAAAGAACAGGTAGACCGGATCAATAGACTGATCAATGGAAGCCACTTAGTGCATTATAGGTATACCGCTAGTGTGATGAGGGATCAAAACACTATTAGTAGGGGAGCGGGCCAAAATAAAATCACATGCTAAACTAAATATAATCATTCAAGTATCGTGCAAACAAATCAAACAAGGCAAAACAAATAATAAAAAAAACCACACACACAAAATTGGTCAAATGTAGATTAATTATTAAACTCATTCAGTCATTCATTTTCTGTAACCACTTCTCCTGTGTAGGGTTGCAGGGGGCTGGAGAGCCTATTGCCTCTCACCAAGAAGGCCCTGGGTTCAAATCCACGCCTCCCGCCCAAAGTCAGCAGGGATAGGTACTCACTGTGCCGCCCTTATTAAAATCAACCGTAGGAAAACATGCAAATAATTCAAGCAATTTAAATAAAAAGCAAATGAAAGGAAACATTAAGAAAAGGCTTCTCCACAGCTTGTTTAATGTTTCCAATGCCAAACTTTATAATCAGCTATTTTCCTTGGTGCTCAATAGCAAAAGAGGAACATCTAAAAAGTGGACTTAACTGAAGGAGGGGTGAAGTGTGCTCTCACCCCTCCACGTTCCCATGGCGTGTCACCCTCTGCTGCGGTGGAGCGAGGCGTTCCGTCTCCTTCCCTCTGCTCCTAGGCAGCTCCTCTGCGAATGCTGCTGTCCTTCCGGCATCTGAAAAAAATAGAGAAAAGCGCAGTGGAAGCCCAGTGAGTCCCACCCAAAGTAGTGCACCACCAGGACCTACCATTCACCCGCACCCCATCACCACCGCCCTTTGACATGTAGATGTTGGACAGAAGCGGTCCCAGAATGGAGCTTTGGGGAAACTGCACATCATTTTTGTCTGCTCAGATGTGTAATTACTCATAGACACAAAAGAGTCCCTGTACTTAGTACAATTCAAACCAGTTTAGCTCTGTGTTGTATGCAGCACTGAGAACCTAACCAGTAACTTTGTGGAAAGTAGCACAGACGTAATTGATTTACAAACACTGATGCGAGCTCAACAATGATCCCTTGTTTTTCTAAAAGTCCAGGCTCAATATCATCTTTGTCTCCATGTGTCAGGTTCACCACGGTGGTTCTGGGCTTGGTGAGCCTGAAGAATGTGGCCGTATCTTTTGCTGAGACGGTGAAGAGCTCAGCACCCATCTTCACCGTCATCATGTCCAGGCTGATCCTCGGGGAGTACACAGGTAGAGGACGCACTGGCACACTGTGTCTATGTGAGGGTTCAGGTGTAAAATGTAACACAGCAAATTTCAAAGCAGATCTACTGAGTTAACTTCCTTACTGCAGATTAATTATGAGAGCAGTGTTTTTGTTTCTTTGTTAATGTGGTGTACCATTTGGTCTGCCACAGGTAAATCAGGCTGGTGACTGATTGTGTGTGATGACTCACTTCATAATGATTGATACCTTTTGTTCTATGACCCGCAGGGCTGTGGGTGAACCTGTCCCTTTTCCCGGTCATGGCTGGCCTAGCCCTTTGCACAGCCTCAGAGATTAGCTTCAACATGCTTGGTTTCTGTGCTGCTCTCTCCACCAACATCATGGACTGGTACTTAAGCTCTCAATGCAGGTTTCCCCACAGCCACGTGATCCTCTGTTTAACCCTTTGTCTCTGATGTTAGTTTGCAGAACGTATTCTCCAAAAAACTACTAAGTGGAGACACATACAAGTTCAGGTGAAAAAAGACTGATATTTTTTTTGACCATAAAATTACATCATATGATGCAGTTAAACTCTTTTTTTTTTTTTTTTACAAAAGCTGTGTTGACTCATTCCAGCCCTCCTGAACTGCAGTTTTATACCAGTGCAGCAGCAGTCATCATGCTAATACCTGCTTGGGTGTTCCTCTTGGTAGGTCAACACGCAACTGTGATGATTCATACTGTATAGAGTTATTGTTGCAGTGAGGCAGGTTGCCGTTGGATGTTACCAAATACAGTGGGAATGTATTTGCAACTAAACAGCACTCAGAGAGTGCAAAACTCCACCAATACAGCGCAGTTTCCCCATTATGTCATTGCACCTAAAAGCAATAGTCCCATGATAGTGTGACCCTCATGATGTGACTCCTTCACAACGAAAACCTGCCGTAGAATTTAGTAATCATGTTGGTATCATTATTAGTTCAATAGTTATTCAAGAAAAACAATATTTCACTAACAGTGGTTTTCTTCAGGATCTGGATCAGTACCTTTTGAAGATCTGTCAAATTTGACTCCAAACTGAATCAGCACAGTTTCAGCTACAGTTTGATTTTAGTTGCAAGTCTGTAGTTTAATTATTTTTTATCCCACTGTTGTGAATTTTCCATGAGCCCTATAAATGTAGACATTCTTGATCACCAGATCCAGAATATTACTTGGATCCAGATCAGACTCTGATGTGCGGTAGATCTTATGGGGATGTCATTGTGTTATTTTTGTCCAAGCACAGTAGGCATTATTCATGAAGTTAGAAGCCCAAATCTTTTAATTGCCCCTATCCCACAATAGTAAAGAATCATTTAAAAACAATCCAGATGATGATGCAGATCTACCCCAAAATCAAATGGATTGATCCCTGGGCCATATCCTACAGGTACCTCCCAGTAATCCTGCTAACAGACAGACAGACAGAAAGAGAAAGAAAGAAACATTACTTCCTTGGCCTGAGGTAGTTAGGCAGGAATGTGTCAAACAGATCTGTTGATCGTTTATAAGTTCACAAGCAGTATGTGGCAGGATTGAGGGTCAAGTCTGAGGTTGTCTATGCTGATGGTTGTCATGCTCCATCTCCATGTTTCCAGGACATCCCAGTCATTGGAAAGAACGGGCAGAGCTTCATCTTCAGTCAAGACATTATCCTTTTACTGCTTTTTGACGGTGGACTGTTCCACCTGCAGAGTGTCACTGCCTATGCCCTCATGGGACGGATTTCCCCTGTTACCTTCAGGTAGGAGGCACAAAACCCATTTATAACATGGCTCTTAATGTGAACTGAAACCATCGATGACATGTGTTCACATCGGGTCACAGCTGCAGCCTTTGTTTTCCGGTGAAACCTTCTCATGAACCGTCCCTATAACTTTGTTGCTGACGTCACAGTGTGTAGATGGAGTGTGCATGATGAGGTGAAGTCAAGTGGAAGTGAGCTGGTGTGGACAAAGCGGTGGGTTTGAGGCTGCCATCATCCTCTGAGGCTATGGAGCTGGAGAACCTCAGGGGTTGCAATGGACTGTGGTTGAATTCTCTCTGATGAGGGTGTGGACTTGGAGGTGTAGAGCTCTTGGCTGGTGATCAGGGTGAACAATAATGTAACATGTTAATGAGAGATGAGCCAGCTGCGAGGTGAGGTAAGTGTAGGAATAGTTTGTAGGAAAAAATAGTTGCTAGAGAGATAGATGACTGTGCATAGAAACTGGAGGAGGTGTGGTTGAGGTGTGATCCAGCTCCTGAAATTTTGCTTGCTTGCTTGCTTCAGTTCATATTATTATGAAGTTCATAATTATATTATACGTAGACTGTAGTGGGCGGCTAAAGTCAAAATAATTGATGGGTAACAATGGGAGTAACCACTTTAAAATGGGAGTTGGCAAAGATGCCTAGTAACAGCACAATGTTAGAGATCCTATTTTTTCTATAATGGTGAAACAATACTTCCTATTCATAATAGAAAAAGTGGCGTGACAAGTGAAAGGCATCTGTGTAATTACACTGTAATAACTGGTTACCTTGCGCGTGTGTACCATTGTGTGTTTGTCTGTTTGTGTACAGGAGATCTCAAAATCATATAAATAGATTTCACTGAAATTGTCTGGAGGGATGGGGTTAGAGTAAAGGAGGGATCCATAAGGTTTTTTGTCGGTTTCTGTTGACATTCCAAGATGGCGCATATTTGACTTTTGTGAATTTCTCAATAAACTGGGAAGCACTCAGAGTGCACATACCTCCACCAACACTTACACTCTGATAATCAGGAAATAGAATTCAAAGCCACTTTAAAAACAACTATAATACAGTTAAACATTTATTCACATTCACACAATTGTTTACATACAACAGTAGTACAATTTGAAAGAACACCCATTAAACATGTATACATTTAAACATTTCTTAATATTTTATCAAATATATAAATAAAAATAACTTATATAATAACCTTATATAACCTTATATAATCAAATAAAATAGTGAAATAATACTTTTTTGTTACCGTACAGTGAGTGTGACTGAATTAAGATTACCCCCACCTTTATAGATTATTATCCCCCGCCACGAACAAAGAGAGGAGGGGGGATATAGGAATCGGTTCCATCTGTTTCGTATCCGGAGTGCAACTTAAAAACAATTCACTTCAATGCTGGTATTTAGGCTCATTCAGGGAGTGGGTTTTGTGTCCACGGTAGATCTGACCAGGACTTGCTGAAAGAAGAGATCTTGTATCTCATTGGGACCTTCCCGGCTAAATGAAGGACCACCTTCTGACATGGGTTCAAACCCAGACCCTCCTTGCTGGGAGGCAACAGTGCTACTTACTTGGCCACCATGATGCCCATTCATCATCACCGTGTTTCTCATAACAGATGAGGTTCTTATCCAGGCCATGAATTATGTTAATCTGATGTACATGCTGTTGTGGAAGACTGTAACACACCATTTGGTTAAAGTTAATAAATTGTAATTACAATATGGGAGAAAAACATACCTGATTACAAGAAGTTAGAAATGAGTGGCTAGTTTTACTGCTGACTAAACATTCTGTATCATCCAATAGGATCGAGACCCATTGGTCATTAACATACTGACCACAGGTTTGAGTGAGGGCCCGGAGCCGCAGAGCCACCCACACCCAGGAGGTAGTGAGGTCACCCAGAGCGCAGAGGGAGGGGGGAGCTGGGATGTGGCACCCTAGACATGCTGATAGGTCTTCACATATCCTCTGCCAGAATTTAATGACCGGTGCACATAGCCACATAGCATGCATATAACAATCCTTTATGCTACCGGTGCAATGTAAGCAAATGTTTGAATGTGTAAGACCCATTCTGAACATCCTTTGTCCTGTGTAATACGTTTTATGAAGAATTTTGTACAGTATGAGCTGTAGGTTGGGGCATTTGGTCATTTTAAAGGTATTAAAACAGACTTGGACCCAGAAAGTTTGGTCTGGACTGATAGATAAAATCTGTCTCCCACTTGGAAGTCGGGAGAGAAACTGTGCAATCTGTTTTGGCCAGTAAGACATATATTTTGGATACCAATTTGGGGGACGGGAGTTTCAGAAAATCTTTTACCCTTGAAGGTAGTTTTAGGTCCAAATGACTTAAGTCTGAATCTCGCCTGGATTATGGATTTAAGTTGTAGATATTCAAGAAATTTCTTACTGCTGATTCAATATTTTGACACCAGTTCTTGAAATGGGGTGATCTTGGCTACATTCATAGGAAGTCACGTTAATTAGCTGCTTGTCATTACTACCTGCGTATCCAGTGTTAAGATCCTCTGTTAGTAATCACAGCATAGCTAATGATATTACTACCTCATTTACTTGTCCAGTAAGTCAACGTCAGGTACAAACTTAGACTAAACTCACATTTGTCCTGTAGACATACATCTGGAGAGTTACATTATATTTCAATGTTCAGATGAGTCTATTAGAGTGGTTGGTTAGGAAGAAAAAGGAGGATGGTGACCATGGAGGAGCAGAGGACAGTAAAGCAAATTAGAGACGCAAACTAGTCACCTTTTAAGCCAATGAGAAGTTTCTTTTGGATTTTAATGAACAAATGCCTGTACAGAATAGAGTTAATACAAATGCTGCCTATCTAAGTGCTAAAGTGTGTCACAGAAAAAAAGACTGGTTGCAGGTGTGGGAGGAAAGAGAAGCAAGGAGGACAGGAGAGAGAGGGTGCAGTGGCAGGTCATGAGCAAGGAGAGAATTTTAGCTTGAGAAAATGTTTATCTCAGTGCAGAGGCCAATGTGTGAGTATTTGTCTATGTTGTGGAATTATATTTTTTTATATTAATTCGTACTGATATTTGTCACAACCTGTACATTAAGACAAAAAAAGATAAACATGAATAATCCTGTTTATTATGGTTCTAAGGTAATTTAATTTGAAGCTATTCTGACACATGAATACGGGCTGGCGTCGCATCTTCATGAACACCGGCACAACAGCACCGCTGCTGGAAAGAATTCTAGGAGAAACACTGAAACTAAAGCCCCGTTTCCACTGCGTAGTACAGACTCGACTCGACTCGCCTTTTTTTTGCGTTTCTATAGGGTAAAAAGTACCTGGTACTACTTTTTTAATACCACCTCTGTTGCGGTTCCAGGCGAGCCGAGCATGTGCTAAAAGGTAACATGAAACATTACAGACCGCTGACTGGTCAATGCCCGGCACACATGGAGTATCCTGCACCAGCACAAATCAATGGCCGCCACACTCAAACAGTGAAGCTACTTTAGCGACCGTAACTTTTTTTTTTATTGCAGCCGCTTTATTGAGGAGATGCAGACGTTCCTGTCTTAAACAGCTGATGATAGGATCACGAGAGGTGGGCAAGAGGTGTGTGTAGGGTTAAAGACTACGCCACGGCAGTTTCATGCAGCACCAATCTATCCTGAGGACGTACCATCAGCAATGGAAAACAACTGGCAGAAATCCAAGCCGAGTCAAGTCGAGTAGAGCTGGTACTACGTAGTGGAAATGCGGCTTAATATTTCCTACTACGTTCTGTGGCCTCCACCAAGAACTATCAGAACATTTCCCACATTCCTTTCAGAGAAGAACCAAAATAGATAAATGGTTAATCAAGTCACTTTTCCTTCACAATGCCAACAGTATCAACCCTCATCTCTTCCTCAGTGTTGCCAGTACTGTCAAACACGCCCTGTCAGTTTGGCTCAGCATCATCGTGTTCAGTAACCAGATCACCATCCTCAGCGCCATTGGCACCGTCCTTGTGTTCATCGGGGTCTTCCTGTACAACAAGGCCAGGCAGTTCCAGAGGGAAACCTTAAAAGCCATGGCTGCTGAGCAGGACCACAAACTATCATTGCAAGACCAGGACTTCCAAACCACTCTGCCTCATTGAAGAAGAAAGTGCTGCCTGAAACCGGATCAAGGTATTAATGAACTTGTGTTTGCTTACTTACCTGTGGCCATTGAGATATGATTACTGGGTATTTACTCTTCTTCCCATGCATGCACTCCACTTAAAGAAGACCAACTCATGTTTTTGTTTCCAGGTTCCACTACTGTAACTTCTTAAAGCTTCAACTAAACTCTTGTGACTGGCTTGGGAAAGATCAGTGTCTGTTTGACTAAGCCATCACTAGTCCTGTGACACAGTGCAGACTGCAATTCTGTGTACTTACATACTTCGTTTATTCTTCCTTGATCCTTTGCTTTTGTCTAAAATCAGTCTGTGAAAGGGGAAACTCAGGGTGTCCTTCAGCTTTTTGAAGAAAGTCTCCTGTGGAAGCTTTTTGTCTTGACATTCACATTCCAAAGTATTCTGCTTCATCTCATCTGTGGTACAGCAGCTTCTGAATGTATGCGATCATATGGACATCTGTTAACCACTGAAGTTGTAAGATTTTAACGTTTTGTCGTGTTGTAAAATTGAACTTGAGTGCATTTGAATATAAGATGCTAATGGTTGGCCTTTAGGAGGCTGGTCCAGCCAAAGCTTAGACTGGCTGTTTGACACACTGGTTTAGACTATGTGTTGAACATTTGAAAGCCACACTCTGCATTCTAGGAATGCTCACCTTCTATTATGGGCTTTTGCTGGTGCATGTAGAGGTTTTATGTGACTGGGTTTTCTTTTTGCTCTTATTTGTAGACTGACTCCATGCTGGCATAGCAGCCCTCAACAGAGAAGGGCCTTAGAGAATGAAAGAATCCATGAGCTGCTGTAAATGGTTCATTACAACCAGGGTTTTATTTTAGTAGCTCAGCTCATTGGCTCCATCGGTTATGTCCAAGAGACAGGTGGTTAGAATTAATTAATTAGATTTGAATTAGAAAGCACACTGTAAATTAATACACATTCTGTTGTAAACTTCCATTTGTTTAAATATCAACTTCCTGTCCTGGCTCAACTCCGATCTTTTGTTCTTACTGTAGTTGATTCTACTCAGTTTTCTCGTAGAACATGGCGTCAGTGTCTGCGGTTAATGTTCTTCCACAGACAGATGCCATTCCATCATTGAAACAATAGTGACATAATACCAAAAACAGCTTTATGGTGTCAGTAATTTCATACTGCCTCTTATCTCTACTCGTATGTGCCTCCAGGCTCACATCACTGAATAACAGGCGTCTGATAAGACTGATCTGTTTAATCAGTCAGAGAGTTACATTGTTTGTTTTTTTATGCTCAAATTTTGTGCCTCAATAAAGTTATCCCCATATGTATGCATATTCCATGTTAAATATTTGATCTTTTGCATCAAGAATCAAGTACAAATATGCAAAAAAAAGGAATTCTGTGTTTTTTTGTATCAATACACGTTCAGACGTGGAAAGTGTTGAGGTCAGAGGAAGCCATTATGAACTGTATGTTTGGGAACATCCAAGTCAAAGATGTAAAAAATATTCACTAATGTGTCTTTCGTGAGGATGTAGTAATGTTTGATGGGTACTGTGCAGAAAATAAAAGTATTTTCTCTTCAGCACATTGTCTAAGTATATTTGTATTTTGTGGGGTCAGCAAGTATTGACACGCTAGTATCCTGGTTGTTGAAAAATAACAATACACATTCTGGAAACAACTCTGTTCCAAGTAGAAGTCCTGCATTAAAAGTTTGACTCACGTAAATGTACAAAAGTATTTGCATAAAAACATGAATTATAAAATGTGTTCATTATGCAGAATGGCCCATTATAGAATAATGTTTATTACATTATTGGATTAGAATTACTGATGCATTAAAGTGCACATAATTTCACTGTAGCAGCTCATTTTGTACTTTTTATACTGCTAGGTAGCTTGTGAATTTCACCAAGAGCTCTATAAAATCTTTATTGATGACAATACATCATAATGTATTCAATGATTGTATTTTGAATTAATCTGAATCTGCAATATAACTACCTAGTAACTTAAGCAGTCAGACAAATGTAGTGGAGTCCAGAGTACAATGTGTCTTCCCACTTTTTTGGATGGTTCTGACTTTCGGACCAATTAGAAGAAGACACAGCAGGCTGATGAAGGCAATTAAAAAAAAAAGAGAAGTTAAAAATGAGCCGCGGCAACATGGGGAGAGGAAGAGACAGTGTTTAATAGTGATATGGTCCGATGAAATCAAAAGTTAACTGGAAAGAACACAAAAACTGTGAAACTTTAAATTTATTTTCAGCTAAGGTGAGAGAATAAGGACACGAGAGGATGAGAGAATAAAGGCACACGATGCCACCAATGAAAGTGGTGTGTTTACAAATGAGAAGGACAATTTCCCTTTTTAGAATGACTTGGACAGCATTCTGGACAAATCATTTATCAAATATAGGGAGATCAACCCACACAGATGATGACAACAAGACGAAGGCATTTCATGAAAAGTTCTTTAGTGTGCTTGGAAAATCGCAATGTGAAACCAAAACTAACCGGATCAAATGTACACAATGTAACAAAAATCAGAACCTCGGCTCAGACTTTTAGGAGTGAAAGCATCCTAAGCTACATTCCCCCACTGATTATAACTAGTTTAGAGAAATACCCTGCTTAGCTTCTATCATACAGTATATCCCACTGATCCTATGTTTTCATATGTAAACAAGATATTTGTTGTTTATAATAATTAATTATATGATCATTCTTGACCTTGGAGAGGATTCTGAAACAGAACATCCTTAAAGGGACAACATTTATTATCGGACTTTCTAGCTGAATACAATGTTTGTATGTGACTGTCTTTGCAAAGAGGAAGAGAGGAGGATGGAGAGAAAGAAGACATGCACAGAGAGAGAGAGAGAGAGAGAACCAGGTTAGAAAGTGGACAGGTAATGAAGACTGTTTAAGTGAGCCCAATTTCAGGTCTGATCCAAGAATCACCCCTGGTGCTGAGACAGCTCCCTCTAAAGATAGGTCTAAAAGATAAGGATCTAAAATAATTCTATTCTATTCTATTCTTTGTATCATTTATGTAATGTGAGGTCATTTCACGTTTTATGCAATAAAATTCACAATAGTGAAAAACGTATCTATAAGCAAAAAATATATGTTTAAATTCACATGAGTATAGCGTCCATCAAAGTGGTTTAAATCACAGGAGACTGAATTTTCATGTATTATCGTCAGTGGTTCATGTGTGTTCATGTTTCTGACCTGTTGAGCAGACTTTAATAACATTTCAGGCTCATTATCTTAAAAGATACTGTCTTAAAACTGTCAAAACACATCATGTTAGGCACTCCTGAAACTATCAAAGCTACTGTCAATTTGCGTTTACACAGTAGAATTTTACATCGTGGGAAGACCTTTCAATTCTCAAGACAAGGAGTGTTTCCGCTGACTCTCAAGAGTGATGTCATCTCGCTGCTGGACAGAAAACCCTCATCATACTCTCATAGCTGAGGAAGGTGACAGCATTGACAGGGAAGGCTCTCAGGCTGTTCAGAAGAAGGCCTTTAAAAAAGACCCTCGGGCCCTCCTCTCTGAAGCTCACTCTCATGCAGTGGAAGACCCCCCTGTACTCCCGTCCGCCGGCTCCTGACATCTGAAGCCGGGCTTTCACCACGTCCATGGGCGTGGCAACGATCCAGGTCACCACGCCTGCTATGCCACCTGCCATCAATATTGTAAAGGTCCCTGAGGACAGAGGAGTTTGGTGCATAATGTAAATCTTTGAAATGACAAATGACGTTAGAGGTGCTACATAAAAACCAAAGCCCCACTTACACAACGTTTTGCTGAAAACGAAGACGATTTTTTCTTTGGGTTTTGAAAACGTTCTGCATTCACATGGCATCATTTTCACAATGATCCCAGTAGACACGGATACACGAAAACGATTGAAACCCCTGTAGTATGCATGCCAGGGCAGTAGTTGGTGGTGTGAGTTTCAACTTTGTACCTTTGTAAATCAGCACCATAGAATAAGATCACAGTGGTGGTTCAGCAAATCTACATCGGAGGAGTGTTAATAAACTCAAGTCTCTCCAGCTCAAACAAAATTGTCGTCGCCGTATTTGTTGTTGAAACTTTTTAAACTTCACTGCCCCACTGCGGTTTTATCAATGTCGATGTAAAGGACGTATGGTGGTATGTCGGCATTGACAGATAGACCATTTACGATCGCATGTATCCATTTTTGTATGTAGAGGGTGCATAAATGTGCCTTAAACGGCCCCTAAAACTAAACTTTCTCCTGGACAGCAGTTAGCAAACTGATGCTACATCTGTTGGACTTACCATGAATATTATTTTTTTAACATTATTTCTAGCATTTCATCCTTTGTTTTTACTGACAGAAATGACCTTCCATGTAATAAACATAACACACTGGTTACATATTTATTGAGGGTGTATACTGTTGCACTGTTGACTCTAAAACTGACCTGGCTGTTTGCCGTTCTCTGTCAGAGCCTTTAGAATCATCTCATAAGGCAGGAAATAGAGTCCATAGCAGGGAATATCTCTCATGGAGAGGGCCAGCCCTCCTCTGAACAGACCCCTGGGACCATCCTCCTTCAGGATGACAGCAACACAATGAAAGGGTCCATGGTATTTGGCAGCAATTGTTTGACCCTGCAGACGCACCTTCACCAGGTCAATAGGTACAGAAACAAATACCTGAAAGCAGATCCAGTTAAAGGTTAGTCCACTCAAAATATGCCTGGTCATATTCTATGTTTTTTTTTATCACTGTTAACAGATTCCATGAAAAGACTACAACCAACAAAGACTAAAACATTACAACTAACATGTACTACCTGTATAGCCTGACATATTGTATGCCTCTGTTTCCAGAAATTGCTCAATACACCGAGGCCACAGATCATCACAGTTGTTTTCCCTCATGAGTGTAACTGGTTTGAAGACACTGTGACATGTTATATTCTCATCTGCAGATACAAATGAACCATACATGCTCTCTCCATCACCAAACTTCACTACAGCGTAACAGACGTAACATGTAAAATAAAAAGCTCCAGTTCCATTCACGCACGTTGAGTCGAAGGAGGGCATAATATACACATGGATGGAAAGGGATAAGATTTTATTGACACCAATGCCACTTCTGACTCCTGATCAATTTTCTTAGTGGAAAACAAAGTTCTACACAGGTTTTCAATGCAACCGTTTCATTATCTCTGAGCTGAAACAGTGTAGACACTTCAAAAGGCTGTTTGAACTGGAACCTGTTCTCGACTTAAAGTGGTTCTACCGCCTGTTTGTACAGCTTTCTTTTCTGACATAATAAGCCTGCCTGCAGGGTGTTAATTCATTATGTCAAAGAATTATTGACAAGCTACTCAGCTTGGGTGGCAACCTTTGAACACATTGCTAGAATTTAAGCTCATGTTGCAGAGAATGATAGCTTTAAACAGCGCTTTCACTTATTGACAGGCACTATTTCCCCCGGGGATTACGTTGATGCCATAACAGCATGTTTTACTGCTGCTGAGCCCCTTTAGTCCTGATATTTCAATTCCTCTGTCCCAATAAGACTTTTTAAATATTATTTTCAAACAACATCTGACTTCTCCTTGGATATCCTTCCTTTACTTGAGTTGGTAAGGAAAACATAATCTACATAAAACCAGAAATTATTTACTGCTACCTCTATGAATGAGGATGTTTGACCCCCTGAGAATGGCCATAGCACTGGCTGTCCTGTACAGCACAAACCCATCACGGCAGTAATATCTGCACCTATGGCTCTGCAAGGTGCGTTGGGTGAAAGCAGCCAATGAACATCCGGTGTTCTTACCTGTATCAGGCCTGAGAAGCAGCCAGCAGCGAAGACCTGTGCAGCAGAGGCCGGTTTACCTTGACTCTGGTTACTGCGTTGAGACTGAGTGAAGTAATCCAAGGCATTACTATAAGTACCAAAGACAATAGAATTGATGATGCCTGTGCTCAGCACTGGAAATGCCATGCCCTTAAAGAATCCATGGAGCTGATATAAAAAAAAGTATAATAAACAGATAAATGAGTATGCAGTGATACTTTCTGTCATGTGTTTTCTACTGGAGACTGTTGGTTTTTAATGCAAGAAAACAAGACACCAACCCCTTCATGAGAGTATGTTTTAGCTATACAGTGAAATATCCCTTTATACCCAGACTGGGCCTGCAGGCGCACCTACAAATAAAAAGTAAGGCATCAGAAAAAGCTTTTTTAAAATGCATTTAGTCATGTTTATAGGTTTCAATGTGTCATGCAACCTTCACAGTGTCTGCTGGATGTCCAATAGCCAGTCCCACTGCACCTGCAATAACCAAAAAGGAAATGTTATTTCTCCATATACACAGTTGGAAGAAAATATACTCAACCCACATTATATATTAGGTTTATTGGGAAAATACACTATTTATCAGCTGTTTGCAATAATCAGATCACACAAGAACAGTTTAATAGCTCAATACAACAGATATGGGAGCATTCCTGAGGAATCTTATCCCATTCCTCATGGACAAAGGCCTCCAACACTGGAATATTCCTGGGTTTACATGCTGCAACTGCCTTCTTCAAATCCCACCAGAGATTTTCTCTGTGATTATAGTCACGTGAATGTGACGGCCACTCTAGAATGATCCAGGACTTCTTCTGAAACCAAGCCTTGGTGGACTTTGAGGCCTGCTTGGGATCATTGTCCTTTTGGAACGTCCACTGACACCCAAGCTTCAGCTTCCTCACAGATGGCGCAATGTTTTCTTCTAGGCTTTCCTGATACTTGATGGAACCCATCTCACCCTCTACACGCTGCAGGTTTCCAGTGACTGAGGAAGCAAAGCAGCCCCCAGAGCATCATCGAGCCACCTCCATGCTTCACTGTAGGTAGGATGTTCTTTTCACCATATACTTCATTCTTCCTCTTGCAGACACATTGCGGGCCCATAGGCCCCAAAAGTAACAATTTTGTGTTATCACTCCACAGAACAGCATCCCCAAACCTCTGGGCCTTATTTAGATGGTTCTGAGCTACTGGAGATGACTTTTCTTCTACTATTGGGTCAGCAGTGGTGAACGTCTTGGAGTTCAGGCATGGAGCCCTTATGTTAATTTAGGCCTTAACAGGGAAAACTGTGGGACTGATTTACAAATGTGTGCTGTTATAAGAAATACTATTCAGGGGTTGAATAATTGTGAGACTGTAGTATTAAGTAAAGGTAGCATTTTGTGTTGTGTTGAAAAGAAATTAGCTATTCAAACTCTTATTTTTTGGATTTGGTTATTGCAAACAGCTGATAAATGGCATACTTTTCCAATAAACCTAATAATGGGGGTTGAATAATTTTGCTCCCATCTGTAATATACATATAATATTAGTCTGTCACAATCAACATTTAGTTTTTTATTTGTTTACCTGAAATGCTTCCAGCTATGAATTCCAAAAAAGGCATGACTTGCGCAATTTCACAACCTGCAACGA
Source organism: Chaunax sp. Z400 (assembly GCA_037577475.1). NCBI lineage: Eukaryota > Metazoa > Chordata > Actinopteri > Lophiiformes > Chaunacidae > Chaunax > Chaunax sp. Z400. Next base: position 21,763,272 of record CM075195.1, read on the forward strand.
TGACCAACGTGTTTGACCTTAAAAAAAGAAGAGTACTGGAAGGTACAAATTTACAACTGCCATAAAAATAAAACACTATGTTCAGTTAATGTATGACAGAAAATCACATGTGAGATTTCTTATGTGAAGCTGCATGTTAAATCTAATTAAGGTGAAGGTCTGTGTTTAATGAAATTTAATGAGGTCAGGTGATGGCAAAATCCTTTAAAATAAATGAAAATGCAAAACTGTACAGCTTTCTCAGAAATGTACTATCACAAAGTTACCAAGCCTCTTATGTAGAGATTTCAACAGCATCATTTCACTTTCTTAGTATTTTCCACTACGGTTGTACAATAGCTAAAAAGACAGACATTGATTTTAAAAATGTGATATTACAAATTTGACTAGTCTTAGACCACGTTATCTTATGTATGGCATATTAATACCATTTTGCTAAAAAGTTTGTTAATTAGAACGTGGCCTACCTTTTGCAAGCGTCACCTCCTTTTTATATTTGCACAATAATCCTATTCAGTTTAAAAGTTATCATTTTTTCCGGCGTTGGCACAATCAATGATACAATTTGTATTCCTGTGGCACAGAGCAGTGGCTGTCGGCTAAATTTTGAATCCCACTACGGTGATGGCATAGCCCATCCTACTCTTCCTCTGATTGGCTAGTACTTGTTGCCGTGTTGGTAGCGATTATTAGGTTTAGTTATGAGTGGTGACAATTGGTTAGAGTTAGGTGAAGAATATCATGGTAGGCCAATCAGAGGTAGAATAGGGCGGGTCGTGGCGTCGCCTTACTAGGATTTATAATTTAACTGTCCGGCCACGACATGTAAAATGACACTTCCTGTCTGAGAACGAATACCATTTCAAACTAAAAGCAGATTAAAGTACGCCCCTTAAAATTTAAATAACCATTTAACAACAGTCTGAAATAGCTTGCCTGTTAAATATTTTCAAAACGTTTGTCATCCCCTCTGCAAAATTCATGTAACTGCTTTATTTTTGTTCTACTGATAAGCACACGTGTTCCCTTTGAAATATACAGTAAAACAGTCTGAATTCAAGTGACTACTACTAACATTGGTACACAAATGCAAACTTATTTTAATGGAAACAAGTTAGAAATTGAACGAATTTCTACTTTCTAATACAGCCCCGTGTTTGCCAGTACACACTTTGTTTTGATTAACAAAAGTAAAATGATAAAATGGAAATAATCAAGTACTTATAAACGTAGTAGGGGAAATTTTATTAAAGTATATTGTACTTCTGTTTTCCATTCATCTATCTTGATACTCATTGAATCCAGTTGGTTGCATCAACTTAAGTAATTACAAAATGGCATTCACTCACCTTTTTATAATGGTTTACTCACAAATGAACTCAGCTGATGACTGATGATTACAGTTCAGACACTCAAATGTACCCTCTTCTGCCCTCTAGTCCTCTTTTGAGTAGACATGGTGCTTGCAGGCAGACGCCCCACCCCGCCAAGAAACAAAAACAAACAAACAAAACAAACAGTCAAACAGACAGACAGACAAATGCAGATAAATGCATTGAAAACAGACAGTTAGAAATACTGTATTTAAGTTGCCCATGTTGAATTCCATTTTTTTGTTAATTGAAAGTATCAAAACATGTGTACATAAAACTTTGTAAAAAATATTGAACAGGAGTTCTACACAGGAAGAATGGGCTTTATTTCATTTTGTAACCATGGAAATTAAAAAATACAAACAACAAAGTCCCTAAATAGCAAAAGGCATCACTTCAGTACCTGGTTGTTGCTTGTACAGAGTTTCATGAAAAAAAATACATGTTTTTGAGTTAGTTGCTATGACCGCCTCCTCACTTTGCTCTTGGTGGGGATAATAAATAGTTGTTGATATGCATGTTGATATGGTGGGGAGTTTATTGGCTAGAAAAATATCTGGCTTTAGATGTTTTGCTGTCGATCAAAGATAATAAAACACTAAGCCTATAAATGTAAAGTCCAGTTGCAGCATTGTATTATTCTGTAAAAGTTATTCTAACTGGTTGTGTTTTACTGTCACAATTACAATTAAGGAAAAAGTCACTGTACTACTTCACAACTATTGACAAAAAATGTCCATATCCAGTGGTATTTCTGACGTCAAATGTTCTTTGACAAATTCAAATAATGTACATATTGTACAGACCTAAGAACGTCATAACTAGTGGACAATAAGCAGCTTGGCTTGGAACCAAACAAGTGACGTCAATCTCATGCGCGACGAAGCTTTGCCTGCGGTTCGTGTCGTGAAGCTGATCAGTTTTTAATTTCATTTGTTTTTTAATAATCATCTGTGAATATTTGTAGAAACTGATATTTAACGCTCCAATTGATGACATCCTCAGGCCACGCAGCCACAAAAGAAGAATTATTAATGACCAAAAGCAGCCTCAAATACATAATGTCCGCTTGACAGACCATTGGTTTGCTAATGATAGGTTGCTAGGAAGTTAGCTTCTTGTTTCATTTGACTGTATTCGGTTAAGAAAATATGACAACTCTAACAAGGCAAGACCTCAATTTTGGACAAGGTAAGTCAACCTAACCAAGGCAAAAGCATCTGTCCTCCAGCTGTGGTTCATATCCCCTGATTTGTAAAGGATCTTGCATCATAGATATTTGCTGGGAGCATCATAACGTTACAAATCAGCGGTCTGTGTCTGGAAATTTCCGGCACTTTTCATTATATGAGAGCAAATACGGCAAAACTAAATTGCTGGATATTTGCATTGAGTTTGGTGGTGGTTCAGTGCAGTGGCTCTCAGCAAGACGAGTTTGCATTCTCTCCGTGTCTGCGTGGAATTCCACAGTCCACAAACGTGGAATACAGATGAATTGGTAACTAAATTGCCCATGAGTGTTAAAGGGAGCATGGCTGGTTTGTCTCCGTGCGTCACCCCTGACCAGGGTGTACCTGGCCTTTCGCCCAATGTCAGCTGGGATAGGCTCCAACCCATAGATATAACCCCTGCGATCCTGCAAGGGATTAGCTGTTATAGAAAATAGATGCTGGATTGTAAGGATTGATGATACAAGAACAAATGCCTATTTTTTTAAATTCTTTTCCAGTGGTTGCTGACATCCTGTGTGAATTCCTTGAGGTTGCGATTCATCTCATCCTCTATGTCCGTGAAGTTTATCCCTCTGGAATATTTCAGAAGAGAAAGAAATACAATGTACCTGTGCAGGTATGGGTGAATATATGTGTATGTACCGTGTGCTCACTGTTTAGGGAGACCTATCTATTTCTATCTCTAATACTGGACTCCTGTTTTTGGCGTGTTTACTTGCAGATGTCATGTCACCCAGAGCTGAATCAGTACATCCAAGATACACTTCATTGTGTAAAGCCGCTCATTGAGAAGGTAAGACAAGAGCTGATGCTGAGATGACATTACGAAACACATGTTATCTCTCATCTACACACATGCACTGCTTCTGAAGTCTTCCATATCCCTCCCAGAATGATGCAGAGAAGGTAGTAGTGGTCATCATGGACAAAGAGCATCACCCAGTAGAGAGATTTGTGTTTGAGATTTCCCAACCTACGCTGCTATCTATCAGGTATTTCCCTTTTTCTTCTTCTCTTTTTAAAAGTTGTAATGAGTATAAATAGCATGCTCATTTTGTGTGGTTTTTATGGTGATTTTATCACTGATTGTCTGTGGTCTTGTTGTTACAGCTCAGACACATTATTGTCGCATGTGGAGCAGCTGCTGAGGGCGTTCATCTTGAAGATCAGTGTGTGCGATGCAGTTTTAAATAATAACCCACCAGGTAATGTCAGTGATTTATAACATAAAGAGCAGTACGTTACAGACACATTCATATTCCTAAAACTTTCAGTTGATTCAGCCAAGTGTCTGGATTTAGCAGCTAAAGAAATTAGTCTCTACACCCGTAGTTCCTGAAAGTTTAATATCTTTACAAGACATCCTTATTAATCACATGTTTCAGATTGAAAGTAGTTATGTGAGGTGTAGTTACCGCCACCAAGGAGGTCATGTTTTTGCTTACTCAAAAAGCTGTGAACAGACTTTGATTAAATTGTTTGGAGAGGTAAGGTACGACCAACAGTCCGTTAGATTTTGGTGGTGATCTGGATCATCAACTGGATCCAGAATTTGTTTAAAGGATTTTTTTTACATTGCAGGATGGGGGAAATTACAAGACTTTTGCTTCTAATGTCATGGATAATGCCTACAATGCTTGGACAAAAATGACACAATGATATCCCCGTCAGATTTACCACACATCAAAGTTTGATCTTGGATCTAGGTAATATTGCAGATCTGGTGATCCAGATTATTTAAATTTATATTTATGCTTTGCCCTCGGTGCAATTATAGATTTGGTGATTGTGAGCATTGTTGCACACTTTTGTTTTGACATAGTCTGGAGACTATGTTCCTATTGTTCAGGTCTTAGTGACAATAGTGTTGGCTGATGTAAGCGATCTCACGTGATTTCCAGATCAGAGGATAAGATTCTCTCGGCTCCCATACAAGTATCTAATGGAGCACTTCAGAAACAATAGCCTCCATGAAAATACAGCAGAGGGTTGTTGAGCAAGCATATAATTAAGATATGAATCACCCACTGACTTATTTTTGACCTGTTGTGTTTTTGTCACAGGGTGTTCATTTACAGTCCTCGTACATACCAGAGATGCTGCTACACGCAACATGGAGAAAGTTCAGGTCATCAAGGTGAGCTTTTAAATCACTGCATACCTCGAGATTAACTCATGATCTAATACTCACAAGTACTGTTTATCTATTGGCAGTATTCCCATCAACACTACATACATGTGTTGTGTCACTTTTGTTCATTTCTTTCTTCAGGATTTTCCATGGATAGTTGCTGATGAGCAGGAGGTCCACATGCAGGAGCCTAGACTGATCCCACTGAAGACTATGACATCTGATATAGTAAAAGTAAGCAAATTTCCATCTCTTTTCATTGTATCTGTCAAAATTCAAATCATAGACACCAAAATCAAGTCAAGGTTTACAACCCCATTTCCAACAAAGTTGGGACGCTGTGTGAAATGTCAATAGAAACAGAATGTGATGTCATTGAAACCCCATATGTAGTTGAAAATGGCACAAAGACAACATTTCAAATGTTGAAACAGAAAAATGTAATTGTTTTTGAAAATGATTTGCCCATTTTGAATTTGATGCCAGCAACCAGGTTCAGAGAAGTTGGGACAGTGGCAACAAAAGACTGGAAAAGTTGTGAAATACTTAAAGAAAACACCTGGTGAACATCTCACAATTAATTAGTTTAACTGGCAACAGGTTGGTAACATGATTGGGTATAAAAAGAGCATCCCAGGGAGGCGGAGTCTTTCTAAATCAAAGATTGGGAGGGCATATAATTTTTAAAAAACAATAACATTTCTCTTTTTCAGCATTTGATATGTTGTCTTTGTGCTATTTTCAATTACATATGGGCTTTCAATGTTTTGCAAATCATCACATTCATTTTCTATTTCATTTTAACTCTGTGATTCCATTTTGCTGAATTTTCATTATGCCTTGTTCTCCCAGTTTGTTCTTAGTAATTCCTGCTTGATCTCTTCTATCTTTGCAGATGCAGCTCTATGTGGAAGAGAGAGCCCAGAAAATGTAGTTCCTCGCTTAACAGAAAGAAAGGAGTGCAACGTCTGCACGGGCCAATCTGTGACAGCGTTAAATCATAAGCCGAGCATACAACATAACCTGGTAGAGGATGCTGATCATCACCCAAGAGTGGTGTTGAACTGACTGAGCTGACATGTCATTAAGAAAACTGAAGCAGATAGTTTGCGGTCTGTCTTTCATCAGATCACATGCCATACAGATATGCATGACTGTGGTTGTTGCTTAATTTTCATGTTTTTTCACTGTCAGTGCTCATCTTCACTTTAACATGGTGATTCAGGTGAAGTTGTTGCATCATGGCAAAAAGAAATTCCAGGGGACATTAAGCAAACCAATATAGTGATACCCCCCCCCCCGAGGTTGTCTTTTCACCTCCACAGGGAGGTCAGATGCTTGGTCATCTTGCTGAGTTTGAAGGACAGTTTTTCATCTTGTAATGTGCCACTGATCCATAGCGGTTCTGTACATTCTGATGGTCAGAAATGCAGTGTGAGCATTGTGGGTTCCTATGAAATAAAAGGGATCTTGCTGTGTTTTCACATGCACCTTTGCAAGTTTTAATGTGACAGAAGAACAGTTAAATTTAAACTTCTGGTAACAATGTCATATATGTGAAAAATGATTTTATTTTAATTAAAACTTTAAAAACAAAACACTGTCTTCTTGTGATGTAAAGCAAGAGTTTTGTAGAATGACCCTTGGTTGTAATCCAAATATTTTCCTCTGTATGTAATAACACTTAACAGACATGGATGAAAGTCTTCACCACTGCAGCAGTAATATATGCATTCACTTTCATGGCAGTTGGCTGATTCTGATGTTACAAAAATTTAGCCCAAATACACAGATAAAATGCTTCCCTGATATCAGATTATTTAGTTGCTACATGGGGGAAAAAACAGCTTAACTGTCTCAAAAGTTGACTTTTGCATGAACATTCTCACAGTTCTTTTAAAGAAATCATAGAACATCCAGCGGCTTTATGGTAATGATAGAGTGCATACTGTAACATTAAGAGTTGAATCTGGTTCTGTGCTCAATAGTCAACAACTGATTTATGAAATCTGGCCCGTTGCCACCAGAAATCCAATCTTCTTTGACATGTTGGTCCTGGATAAACAAATCTCTTACCTTAATGGACAGACTGTTCTGTTAGAAGGAGCTTGGTTCTCTTGCTGTAATCCTGAGGGATTTTAATTGTCACTGTTTTCCAACTATAAAACAGACATAATGTAATAGATGCTCTGGAGCTAGCTGGTAGGATGACCAGTGAGATTGTTGGCATTAAGTATTTCCTTTGTCCTGTTGTGTTAAGGCCGTTTCTGTTTGGACACGAGGACAGTGTGGTTTTTTCAGACAACAGCCGACATTTTAATTCAGATTTAATTCAAACTCAGTTTGGAAACGGATTATGGAGATTGTACTGTGTCTGCTCAGTTTGCATTGAAACAGATTTCAACTAGGTTATTTGACTTCATAGGCCAAAGGTTCACTTCACATCAACACAAACACATTATGAGGCATCGGCTTATTAAGACAAAGAATGAGGAAGGTGGTCTTGTGCGTGGGCCAAAATGACTGAGATGTTAAATGCCACCTAAAAATATGCAGTGGATTTGACTGAGTGAGGCGTATGACTGTAGTGTGGGACAGTAGTGTACTACACGTAATTAAACTCATAGTTTAATTATATTTTACAGTAGCTTGCTGGTAGTTCAACTACATTCATATCCGCTTTTGCATATTTGTGCATAACACCTTTTTTTGGGGCATTTTTAAAATGTCTTTGTCTCTGTTTGACACTACTCTAAAAAACACAGAGCTTAAAATTGTCCATGTGGGATCAATACAGCACAGATTTAATACTGGATAAACTTGACCCGGTACCAGTGTTCTTTGACCGACTGTAGGTGGTATTTGTGTGGGTGATTTTACTGGGTAAAATCAACCCAGTATTGTATCAATGCTGGATATTGACCCCACAATGGGTCAGTTTTAACCCAGTGTTTAGTGGTGATAACACTCCATGAAGTCATGCAAAAGTGGTTTCACAGTGGTGACTGATTAGTACTATTGCTGTTGTTTTCACCATCTTGACCATGTGTAACCCAGACATGACATAATATCACATGTGCTTAAATATAACTGTTGTGCACTTACAAGACATAGTTTGATACTCTTTTCTCTTTAATATTGGTTGATGAATGGTTACAAAACTGATTGTTAATTAAAACAACATATGTTAATTAAGATAAATAACATTCCACAATACTTTCAATTCCACATATAAAAAATCATTACTCGAGGTTCATGACAGAAACAAGTTCCCATCAGGAATTTATGTTTTATGAATATTACATTCAGCTGATTTGACTTTCATATAAAAGTCTTCACTGGCTCCACCGCTGTTAAGGCCTATGGACGTAGTACCCTGTCACGTATCCTATGATGTAAATGGACACCAGTGCAGACAAAGCTCCTGCTGCCTTCACTGCTATTCCAGTGTTGCCTGTACACAGTCTGTTGAACATCCTGTGAATGTAAGAGAAAGGGAAGCAGAGTCAAGCCAAACAACTTCGATGTACTCTGTGTTTTCCTAAATTGCTCTTATTTTAAAGCTTTTACAAATATCACCAGTTTTATAGGATTCAACAGATTTGGGATTTAAGTGCTACACTCCACAAACTAAATTTGGATGGATGGATGGAATTACATCATAGCCAGTATCCTGTCAAGGGTGGAATACAATAACTTGTTTTTAATGAAGGACCAGTATCAACCCTATGTTACTAGTGTAATCCACATTCTTCCCAGTGTATGGTTTTAGTTCATACACACCTTCCTTTCACTTTATAGTTTCTCCTCAGTCGCATCAAACGATTCTCATCAGTATAAAAACTTTGTGTTTGCAGCTTTTTGTCAGCTGTCATTTCTCTCACCTCCTGACAGTAGACTGTGATGCCTGTACGTTCATGTTGATGTTTTCCTCGTTCCAGCGATCATACTGCACACTGCCGGCACTGTTGGAGTCCATGGAGGCAGGGAAGTCCTTCCTCTTCTTAGAGGTTTATTTGCTGCCTGGTTTTACTGTTCACTCACTCAGCCTGGATACATAAACTCTATTACACACTGAGGACGGAGAGTTGTCTGTGTGTAACAGAATGTCTACAACACTAGTTGTTATGACCTTGAATATGACTGTATTATATGTAGAAATGAGGAACTTAATGCTGTTTGATTACTTTGTAGGTCAATAAATTGCATATAATGCGACACAATGCACTTAAAGTGTTACTAGTAGTGTTTTACATAAGATGACATTCAAAATTAGTTCTGGTACAAATGAATCTAATAGATCGAGTAAGTGTTCATAATCTTAAATCACCACAGAGCTAAATCAGACCACATGATTAAAATAATTAGACTCAAAAGCAGTGATTTGATGATTATTGCCAAAAGCAAGAATAAATTTTATACTTCACCCGTATGGCTCTGAAACCAACAACAGCCTGTCGAGAAAACTGTTTTCCAGCTCCTTTAACTGTTCAACTGAGTTCAGCCTGTCATAAATCCATTAGTTACACACCAGTGTTCGTCTTTCACCTCCTTATATGACTCTTTCTTGGTGATAAAGGCCAAGTTAAGGAGTTAGGTGATAGTGGAGATAGTGGAGTGCAAAGGAAAATGCTTAGTGTTTTAAATTGTCATCACACTCCACACTCTGCATGACAATAATGACATCTGAATTTTTGAATACAATATCACTTTGATTTTTATGAGGGTTTTTCTGTGTGGCTCCACTGATGGAAATAAAGATCATGCACCTGTTTCTGCTGGAATAACAGCGCCTCTCTGTGTTTTTAGGTATGAAGCAATTGAGCAGTTTCAGCAACCCTTGACCATCTCCACCATAAAGGTTATGTTTTCACCCATGTCTGTTGGTTGGTTGGTTGCATGGTTTTTCAGGAGGATTACACAAAAATCACCTGGCAGTTTTCAATTAAACCTGGTAGAAGGATGGGTCACAGAATCTGTTGGGTCACAGAATCTGGTCTAACACCATAAATGCTCTAATGTCTTAAATCCAGTTACCTTAAGATGTCACAGATGGCATCTTCTGAACAGGAAACCACCATGCTCACATAACCTGTGCACGGTGCTGGGATATGGAGTGTGATTTGTGCAAAATATGCAGTGTAATTTGTGCTAAATTAACCTAACTGACCTCACAAACATGTTGATCTTTGCCTACCTTGCACAGGACATGTTATTAGTGATAGTATGCAGACCATTAAGGCAGTCTCTTCATTGATTGCTTCCCAAATAAGGCCATATAAAGTTGTAAATACCTTCTTCCTCTGGACACATAATACGTGACACAAGGACATCTGTATATGTCTACCCAGAATACCATAGGTCAAGGAGACAACATGCAGCTGCATAGGTACTGACTGGGGATTGACACAGAATATCTACAATTAAACTGGATAATTTTATTATTACCATAATGAAAAAGTATGATATAAATAATGATGATGTAAATAAGAACAAACTGTAGGGGAAAAAACAAACATGTTCAGTTTTAATCTTATCTCTAATTAACTGTTTATCTACACATTAATAAAGTACAGGACTTCTTGGCTGTTCTATTCACAAGTTCAAATGAGTCAACTTTACATGTAAAGGATAAAGAACTTGACATAAAGCAATGTATTTTATTCTGTATCCATTCTTCCCTCACTTGTGAACAAGATACTTGAACTCCTCCACTTGGGGCAGCAACTCATCCCTAACCTGGAGTGAGCAATCCACCCTTCTCCAACTGAGAACCATGGCCTCAGACTTGGAGGTGCTGATTCTTATCCCAGCTGCTTCACACTCTGCTGCAAACTGTCCCAGTGACAGCCAGAGGTCACGGTATAATGAAGCTAACAGGAGCACATCATCCGCAAAAAGCAGAGAAGCCATCCTGAGGCCACCAAACTCAGGATCAGGAATAAACAAACCCTGCTCTGAAAAGGTGTATTGGAACTGCGGAGGTCCAGCTTCAATGGGCAGTTTCCTGTAGTCCAAGGGGTAGAATATGAGAATATGAAACTCTGCCTCTTCATCACATTCATTTTATACATGTAAGGTGATGGGAAAACCTGAAGGAAGGGCCCCACCCATTGCACCATTGTAACCGTTGCCTGTTGTATGCCTTGTACATGAGCCTTTTGCTCACATTATGATTGACCATGTTGGGCCTCTGCCTAAAACCCAAGATGGTAATGAATATACTTACCATCTTGGATATATACACAAGGTATCCTGAGGCTATACCACTAAGAAGCATTAGGGCAAAGACAAATAGTAGATCATCTTGTTAAGTTCTTTTCCTGGGCTGGTTTGCTATGCACCATCCAGTCAACCAGAGGTTGTTGGTCCATATAGACTGCTGAAGAAGGTTGGGGGTCTAAATTACATCTTAAGTACCCCTGGTAGGATGTCACTGCACTGAAGGCATATGAGTGTCAGACGGTAACAGAGTTTGTTAAATAAGAGTTGAGCTCTGGTTATCCAGATGAGTCTTCTCCCGCCTCCAGACAGTGAGTACCAGGTTTTATAACACCCAGGGTAGGGCTGAGTTTGAGGGAAACAGAATGGCATTTAACTGACTCTTGAGCTATGTTGTGTAGCAGAGTTCCTGGGAGAACCAATAGGGCTGTGCCACTTTAGATGTTGGCAATCCAATCCAAATTATATAGCACCCTTATCGTTACCCTCCTCATAAAAAGAACATAGTCCAGGAGAGAGTTGATTACATTCTGCAGATTGGGGTTACTGATCCCAATCAAATCACTAAATAAAGATCAATAAAGATCACTTTGTTCCCAAAAGGCAGACAGGTTTTGTGTATATTGCAGAAAGCTCAATAACATACACAACACAAATCTGGTGCATTCCTCGTATGTAACAGAGACCGATCTCCAGAAGGGTTATGCCATTAACAGAATGTGAAATTTTAGCTTTTGTTACTCGCAATGGCCTATACCAGTTTATAGTCCTTCCCTTTGGTATGAAAAATACCTCAGCCATATTTGAGTGCCTGAACTCTGTCACACAGGGGATGAGCAACGCAGTCACCCATACTGACATGTGATGACTTTTAGTGAAACCATGGGAAGCGCCAGTGATCCTCTTGTGAACATATAGTATATATGGAGCAACACTCGCACAGAGCCGATGTAGTCCTCCATTGTTGTTTACTGAAAATACACTAGATGCTAGCGTTGCTGGGTAAAAGGAGACAGTGACGTAATGATGCACTCAAGTGATGTAATGACGTGACTCTAGTGCCTCTCCAGCCGGTGGAAAACCAAAGCAATTCTTAGAAGGTTCGCTTGTTTTCAAAACAACTCTGAACTGGCTCTAGCTCCAGCCAAGAAATAGCACCTGCTCTGCTTCGGTGGAAAAGGGTAAATGTCAGACAACCCCCTCAGGTCCAGCATGTTACTGCATGTAAGGGAGAGAGAGCAATCAGTACAACACACAACACCTGTGATAATTAAGCTCCTCCTCCCTTACCACCCTTCATTGAACCACTCCCACTCTCTGTCTCCTGCCACTGAGCTCCAACCAAAACCCACTGTTTTGTATTACAGTGGTAGTTGTAGCAGTAATTGAAACGACATAAACATGGTGGCATGCAGCTGCAAAATGTAGACCTACATAGTAGATACAATATCTCTGGTTGAGACCTATTTGTTGGCTCTGTGTTTGTGCATCCATGCTGCTTCGCATGCACCCACGTTTGGAGTGAATTAACCAACAAGAGCAAGACAGTCAGCGAGACGTTCTGAATGCTTAATGGCCAAGCCCAAGTCATGACTGGTGTTTCAGCTCCATCTAGCCATGCTGCTCTGTCTTTGTTGGAAACCTTTTGCTCTATTGATGTTTTAGCACTGGGCGACTAGCAGCTTTTTGGTCAATGTGGATGTCGGCCTTCAGCCTTCTATCTGTGTAACGTGCAACACAAAGTCATGCAGTATGACTTTGCTGCACGTTTGACCCAAAGCTATATTTGAAATCCATCCCCTCAAAACATAGGCATGTACTTTTTGTAAATTTAAATTCATAAACACTCCTCTCAACAAAAAATAAATAAAATACTTTTTACATATTTGCTTGAAATTCTTTTAATTTAATAGATTTAAGTTATTTCAATTTATATTTTCAATTATTCAAATTATATCTGTTAATACCGTACTTTGGTTTGTCAATAATGTAACTCAATGTCCATGTCTGTCCTAGAAGAGGACCTTTTTTTATCCTGTTTTGTGTGCATGATTTGAGTTTCTCTTTAACCAAATTGAATATTTAAAAATATAGGCTTACTGATTATATGGCCTTTTGAAAAAAAAAAGCCTATAATGTAATGATGTAAAATAACTATATTTAATTGTCTTGAAATATTGCTCTGGGATATATTTTTCCAAATGAGACCTAGGACATGAGGAAGTCCTTGTCAGGGCAATGCTTATATTGTAGCACAGCTGACACTTGTTATCACTTTAGATTTTAGACTGTTAAGTAGTTCTCATATACAAAAACCTCCATTGTCCTGTTATGAGTCAGGCTGCAGAGGGCCTTTGCTCCAACAACACTCAGTTGACCTTTGGTACAGAACACAGAACAGATTTCTGCCTGAGCAAAGCTCCGTGTTGAGGCAATACAGATAAACAGAAGATCTGAGCTGATACTCTATGTCACAGTAACCTGGATCTGGAATAACTACAAAATATAGTTGCTGAGTGTGATTGTTTGAATTATATTGGCCTTAATGTGTTTTTGTAAGACCGATGAAATTTAAATTACTTTGTCTTCTTTTAAAACAAACGTAATACAATGTTTTCCTTCATCAAGTCATTTCTTCCGACTAACTTCCTACCAGGGTGGTTGATTCTAGATACAAATCCACTGGATTGTTTACTTCAAGGTGAGCTCCTCATATATTTACCTTCTCTGACGTCTGACTGTTTTAAAAAAAAGATTTGTATATACCAGAGGTGGCTGAAGTGTGTTATTTGTTACAAATTCAGTGTTATGTGACCTGCAGCACTTGTAGCTGCATGTGGGATCTCTATGCTATGCTCCCTGATGAGAGTGCACCTATTTCTAGAGGAGAGGTGAGGAAAATTGTTTTTTAATGTGTTAAGTGGTATAGAACCTCACTAGTTTGCAAGATTCCAAGTTTCCACCACCCTCATCTATATATTCCTATTTAAGATCATTATAGTTTACTTTTATTTCTTACTTGATTTTCTCTGTAACCCACAGCCAGAGTAACAAAAATGATCAAGATAAATCAAGTCAGAGGAGACCCAGTTATCAAAGGAGAACTAAAAGTGGACTTCCAGAGATACTCCAGTTTGTCTTTGTGACTGGGATACTGGCTGTAGTGGGGTCCCGTGTTGCCTCCCTGGTCGTACTAGAGTTTTGTCTTCGAGCAGTCTCTGGATGGGTTACAGCTGGACCAGTAAGAAGTCAAATATGTGATCAGAAAATATACCTGATACGCAACTGTATGACCTGATTTGCTTTGTTGCTTCTTGGTTTCATTTCAGGGATTTCTCATGCCATGATAACTCATGATTAGTACAACACACAGACCATCGTCTGTTGTGATTTATCCATTCGTTCTGTTCATATGCTCCTTTATTTCCCAGGAGTCCAGAAACTATCTGCAGCAGCTTCTGGTCCAAAGCCAGTTCTCCGTGGGCTGCGCCTTGAGTTGCAGTTTGTACTTTCTCCACGAGGAGGCATCCCAGCGCTGGCTATGCCTGCTCCTGGCCGCAGCACTCAGCTGGTTCCTTGCCAGGCAAACCACACTCCTGCTGCACCATGTCATGTCTCTGTATGAACTCCACAGCTCGCAGCGCTACTGCGGCATTTGCATCAGCCTCCTCACATCAGGCCACTACCTGCTGCCAATGCTGTGCAGAACCATGATCATTACTTTCTTTGTGGCTGTGGTGGCGGCCATATCAATCATCAACAAACACTTCCTCTCTGCGACAGAGGCCCTCAGGTTTTGGACACCATTGACTATCTGCTACACACTGCTGGTTGTGTACATGCAGGGTGAGATACGAGTGAAATTCATATGAGTGATTAGGGTGTGATGCTCATCAAACACTGATCTCTGGTCAGGGCAGGGCTTTTATTAATGCCACACACCTCTCAGGACTGAAGAGAACAATTATTAATAATTCATTTGATGCCTCTTTGAGTTGCTGTCTGACCACTGATGTTGCAACACCCCTATAGACCTGTCTTTAATAGCCTACATACATTTCCACCAAACATTTCCCCCTAACGCTGTGTTTTGCTTCTGCAGAAGAACAGCACCGTCTGCCCGGAAGCCAGGCTGTCCTGCAAACAGTGGTAGTGCGTCTTGGTGGTTTGATGGTCCTGATGCTGACTGTTGGACGCTGGGCAGACGTGCTCCACATCCTAATATGTTTTCTGGGTGAGGCCAGCTGTCTAATCCCCGCAATGGATCTGCTGGATGCAGCATCCTCACAGGTCAGTGAGTCTCCCAGGAAGCAGCGAAAAAGGACTGAAAGCACTTTGTGTCCATCAGGAGCCCAAAACTGGGGCAGAATATCAATATGTTCATTAGACTGGGTCCCATGATGAGAATGAACTTGTCAAACTTGTATCCCGTGCGGAGAAGTTTTAAGATCCCCCCTCGACAGATTTAGGTCAAAGTATTCTCTGATTCAAAATATGGAGCCTGCTTTTCATTTCAGCCTGATTAAATAGTTCAGAGTTCCAAATACACACATTTTTGATGCAATGCTTGTAAAAAAAAGTAGTTGAATTTTTTTTTTTCATTCATGTGTTCTGGCTTATAAAAAAAAAAGGGCATGTGGTCTATTCTAAAACAAAACCCCATTCCATATAATCATATAATACAGCTGGTACTGACATAATGTATAATTATTGTGTATAAATATAATTATAACATATAAACGCAGAATCAGACATCGTCTTTAGCTTATGCTCAGCAGCTCCTAGCATCTTGTGTTGTGCATTTCCTAAGTCGTATTTGTTGTGTGTATCTAGGACGAAGAGGATTACTCAGACTACGTTACAAGAGAGCGTCAACGAAGACCACAGACACAGGAGAGGCATCAGAGATAGCCACTCTGGGACCTTCCTAAAACTAGTGGCTCACTGTTTAATGGCACTATAATCAGTGTTGGTTCTATTCGGGCTGCATCTGCAATGAATGCTTTTGTATTTAGAATGTGATATTTTTTCATTAAAAATTCAAAGGAACATATTATGACTTGTGTGATTTAGAAATTCAATCACACACACACAAAATAAATCTTTCTAGCTATTTAAAGTTCCAGCACAGACTTCGACAACCATTACTCCTCTGTGGGAACGGAAAGAAAAGCAACAATATAATCTGCTGCACAGATGATCTGCGTCTGCTGATTCTCTTATGAATGTATTTCTCTTGGTCAGTAACAGTAATTCAGATGAAACGCTAGCAGTTCTGGGTGCTGTTCTAAAAATCTGTCACCAAGGATGAATAATACGGTAACACTGGAGGGACATGCTGGTTACTCCTGGAGTCATTGTTCCATATTTTCTTTGTGGGGGCCCCCTGATGCTCGAGCCATTGTGACCCTTTCATGGCCGAATGATGGATGAGGGTCAAAATGGGCTGACGGAGGTCTGAGACATGTTATGATATATAGGCATCAAGTCCAGCTGCGAGAAATCAAACAATTCTGATTGTCCAACAAACTGGAGACCTTTAAACAAAACAAACTGTCTTTTATTCTCTTTACTTCAAATTTTAACAATGGAATTTAAAATAAATAAAAATACCATGAACACACAGAGGTATTTAACAAAAAGATAATATCTTACAGACCCTAAAGGATGCATGTTGCACATATTATGAAACTTAACAGAGGTAAAATTAACCAGACCACAGTGCTTACATTAACTATAGTTCATGAATGTATTGAAAGCTGGGGGGAAAAAAAGATGTTTATTTTAAATTGACACATTTTATCACCTGCTATAGTTAATAATAAAGACATCAAGAAAAGCTGGGTAGGTTTAATAGAGTCTTGACATGTTTCTATATTCCAGTTTTACGGCCTGTAGCTGTCTTTCCTTCTGTCGCGTCTCTCCAGAGATTGTCTGGTTGAAAAGAAAAAAGGCAAAATGGCTGACGACGACGTTACAGCTATAAAGTCACACAAAATGGCGTTAGACAAAGGAAAGGATGGTGACTTTGAGTTACACTTTGGCTCCATGTAAATTTTTGCGGACAAAGAGGAATTGAAGAAACCGAATAGCCCGAATTAATGGGCAATGATTACGTAATGGCACATATTCATTTACGCCACCCGTGAGGCTTTAATGAGGCATTTGTAACTGGTATTCATTTGAGTGGATCGTTTCTTAGTAATAAATCTGACTCCTTGTGTCAGAGGTTCTCTA
Source organism: Chaunax sp. Z400 (assembly GCA_037577475.1). Taxonomy (NCBI): domain Eukaryota; kingdom Metazoa; phylum Chordata; class Actinopteri; order Lophiiformes; family Chaunacidae; genus Chaunax; species Chaunax sp. Z400. The sequence continues at coordinate 21,780,467 of CM075195.1, forward strand.
ACACACACACATCAATTTAAATCCACATTTTGACGCCGATATACTGCCCACAAGATGTGTCTTTATTGAGAGCTGTGGACTGACAGACATATTCCATGAGAAGGTTTTTGTTACATCAGTCCCGTCATTCCATGTCAAAAAGGCGTGTGAAATGACAGGGTTTTAGCTCGACGGTCCAGTTTCCGAGATAATCCAGGTCGGAGAATCACTGAAGAGGAGTTAGTTTTGGTGTCTAGTCGGTCCACCAAAATAGGAAATTGTACTCCCATAGGTTTATTAGACTTTTAACAGGATAAAATCCATCTATATGAGGACGAATAGAGAAGAAACATAGAGAACGTTCTCCATGGCCGACCGAATATGCTGAAAATGCGTATAGAAATGACTGAGCAGTTGTTGTGCAGCGCCTCTGGAGAGTTCCAGAATTTTCTGTTCTCATCTGATAGGCACGCTTGACGCATGCGCAGAGCAATTTTGCGAGTCTCCTGGTGCCGCATTTTAACGCATGCGCACTTCTGCCTTTAATACGCGGGCTTAATATAGTAACAAAGGCAGAAAAATGCTGTTGTGTAGTAACAGGGCATTTCTCTTGCAAATTTGTATTAAATAATCGTTTTTACAGTGGATAAACGGTACATGGGCAAAACGTACGCAGGAGTAAATTAAATGGAACACAGTTCACTCTTATTTTTATGGAACATATGTTTACCCCTTGATTATGTTATTTTTAAGTAATTTGCACAACAAGTATTATCATCATCATAAATTGCTGCCTAACATAGTCTTGGGAAAACAACTAAAAACCATTGCAGCTTTTATTTAACCATCATCAGTGTTTATCAGGACTGGTCTCATGAACCTTTGGACATGGGCCCATGTTACTTATTAGCTTAAAGCAGAGCTCAAACCAGGTCAAAGTTTTTCCTGAACAACCTCTGTTTCCCATTAGTAGTAGGAGTTTTGTCCTGAGGTACCTCAGCTATTACAATCAATAGGACAGCTCCAGCTCACTCAAGATGCAGCAGCCGGACTGCTTGCATGTACACGAAAATTTGAATTTATTACTCCAGCACTGAAATCACTTCACTGGCTCCCGGTACAATACAGAATCACCTTCAAAATACTGTTCATGGTCCACAAAGCTGTAGCTGTACCTAGAACTACATCTAGGTGAGGGTGCCTTTAGTTACTGTGGTCCTGTTCTGTGGAACAAACTGCCTGCTGATCTGAGGTCCATCTGAGGTCCATCACAACTGTGTCCACCTTCAAAACTTGCCTGTTTTCCCAAGCCTATAATTAATCATTGTATCATTGTGTTTGTGTGTGCATGTGTGGTTCTTTGTTGATATGTCTATGTCTCTTATGTATGTTGTTAATGATTTGTCTTTTCATTTTTATGTTTTTCATTCCATACATATTTTGTTGTCTTTTAAATGGAAAGCACATTGAGTTTCCTTGTAATGAAATGCACTATATAAATAAAATTGCCATTGCCATTACAAGAAAAAGGTACAAAGTGCAACATAAACCTCATTTTGATGAATGTTGCATTGCTCGTCTGCTCAGACCTTTGGTAATTCTGTTGTGACTGGTTTTTTGTTTGTTTCTCAACATATCAGTCAGCAAAAGGGTTTTCTGAATATATCAAATTACCTCACTGACATGTAAAGGGATTTGGTTTGACGGAATACTTTTTTGTTACGTCAATCCTGCATCACTGGCAGCCATACTTAATGTCTGAGAACATCCTCTGACTCTGACTCTTTAGTTTTACTTGGACTCAAAGAAAGCAAAACCTGCTCCTTAATTTACACTAATGTGTTCAGGACACCAGTCCTTTCTTAATTGGATTGATCAGCTGTGATGATACATCATTCACAAAAAACAAGATTTTCTCTATAGTTCCACAAAACAAGGCTCAATTTTACAGGGCTGTGGGTTTCTCAGTTTACAGACTACCATAATTGGTCTATTATTGAACAGACAGGTAACAGAGAAAAATAATGCTTCCTCGTAACACTTCAGTGCTTCTTGGTATAAATTCTCAAAGTCTGTGAACACTTTATGTTTTGACTTTATATATTATTTCCTGTTAATTCTACAAAAAGTTTAGCATAGAAATAGAGATTGTCTTATTGGGATTTACAGAATCACAAAGCTGCTTTGTTAAATTCAGAGAAATACTTTAGCTTTAATATACAGATTTGAACTTACAGCTTCAAATGCTTTAATCATTAACATTAAGAGTTGCCTACAACACAGTTTCCGATCTACGGTATGTATCAAAATCTTCAACACAAACTTTCTAAACTTTAAATGGAGGTTGGGCAATCAAGCAAACCCTGCGACAGAATCCTTGCATGTAATATTGCTTTACTGATGTTAAATGTCAACCTAAGTTCTGGATACAAATAAAGCAATTAGAGTTCACGAGACTTAAATGTAATCAGTAATCAGCCAATTCATCCATTTTTCAAACTGCTTATTCTGTTCAGGTTCACATGAAGCTGGAGCTGAACACACACTGTGGACATCCAAACTACAACTTGTAATGATTACAATATAGTCAGACTAATAAATGATTGACATAACTCAAAAACTTTCAGCCTAGAGGCAGTGTCCATGTCTGTTTGTCATTGTTTTTTTTTTATCAGGGCTATGCAAAAACTACAGGTTTCCATGAAACTTCGTGGGGGGGGGATGGGTCTTGGGCCAGAATAGACCCAATTACATTTTGGTGAGGATCTGAATAAAGGGCTTTGAATAAAGTTTTTTTTTCCCCATTTCCATTAACATTGTGAGATAGGGTGTTTCCCAAACTCTTTCTTTTTCTTTTTCTTTAATAATAATGCGTGGATCTTGAGGCATATTTATGGGATTGGTATCTATGAGTGTATGCAATTAAAATCTGGATTCTCCAGATTTTAATTGTTGGCTTTTTCAGTAACCTTAAATTATGGTTACAGAGCAATGAGTTCAATTTAAGATAAGGCTTGATTGAATTAAATGGGACTGTTGAGTCTTGCCGGAGGTATATACTCTGCCAAGTGCCATTGTAGTTTTGTGTGGATTGACAAAAAATTAAAATGAAGTCTCTTATAATTAATAAACGGATAAATATTTGACTCGGGCTCGTTTGGTTTTACTGTACACAAAGTGTTTCACCCAACTCGCAGCGATGGGATCCTCCAGTGAGTCAAAGCCTCTCATGTGTCAAAGCGCCTTCATTCAACCAGGGGTTTTCTCACGCATGCGCAATAGCTAAGACTAGCTCATCGAGGAGCAGAAAAAAAAAGTTCACACACAAAGCCACGCCTGCGCGGTGTGCCTCTCATTACAAGCGAAGTTGCTGCATCTTTTTGGGAAGCTACATGCTTTCTTTCGACACCCAAAGGTCGCATGGTGTCAGGGACGCGCCTAGTCACGGGAACTGACCGATGCGCGTTCACGAGGAGGTGCAGGCTCGCGCTTTAACAGTGAAGAGTATCAAACAGCGTGCGGGGATCCAATCCACTGGTTTACATTGGGTCACAACGACCAGTCAATGATTTACGCCGAGTATTTTTCTTTTTCTTGTCCAGGGTTTATTTTGCAAACCTTTTTTATTTTGCATGGGAAGAAACTGGCATAGCAAACTCATCTGTATGATAGGGGAGCAGGAGCACACAGTATGGTCCGGGAAACCAGACATTTATGGGTGGGAAATTTACCCGAAAATGTACGAGAGGAGAAAATCATTGAGCACTTCAAGCGGTAAGTAGAGACACTAATGAGTAACGTGTATTTTGTGGTGAAACGACGAGTGTACGGCCAGCATCTCCCTGTTGTGTCTCATTTTAGTGAAGTCGGGATGAAGCAGGAGGTTCCCCTTTAGCAAAGTCCCATTTGGCAACTGTGCTGTCAGCTCTCCATTAGCAACAACAGTATGCTGCTGCATTTCACTTGATAAGAATGAAAACGGCTAGCACGCTTCAACCACCCAGCTAGCGGACATATGGTTTTACCATTTTGACACGGTACCTAACTTATAGGCTAGGTTTCAACTTTACGTGTTCTAATGTTATGTGGTGGTACATTGCCACCAGGTAACGTTAGCAAATTATTTTAAGAAGCCCACCTTTCCACCTGGTGACCGCAAAGAAAACACATGTATCCATAGCGAAGACGCTAACAGCATACAGTCAGTGTAAACAAACTTTAGCCTACCTGTCGAGCTGCTAGCATTGTACAAGCTATGCACTTCAGTCTGTGTGGTTGGCAGACAGTATGAAGGCTGCTGCTGTGTGTTTTTTTGGTGCTTGAGCAAGTCAGAGACCCAGTGTTTCACTTAACTCTCCATGATTTTGCCATTGCTTCCAATTAGCATAACATGTACCTATCTGTAAAGCGCTCTGCAGCTAGGAAGAACCAGATCCCCCCCCCCCTCCAAGTCTAACATAAGTCAATGAAACCTAAAAGGCGTCTGTCACCACCTTCCACGCTGCAACACTAATACAAACTGGCTGTGGTTAAGCAGGGTGCGCTGTGTTAATACAACAATTTAACGTTGGAGCAGACTGCTTGTGTTTACTTTGTGCGCAAAGTATGAACGCAAAAAAATGATCTTTGCTGTATTTATTACTACGTTACTCCCCAGCGGGGAGACTCGCACAGTCTGCAGCTTTAAGGAAAATCACACAACATATCGATATTTTAATTAAAAATTGATCTCCATTGTGCTTTGTGTTGGGGCTGTTGGAGCAGACCAGACCTTTGCACCACGTATGGGGCTTTTAGCTCTTTGTTTTCTTCCTTTGACAGAAGGGGGGGAAATGTAAATATGAATTTATGTGTGGCTCTCACGGTTGTCTGAGTGCTCTCGCCTCACTCGTCTCGGCTGTCAAGGAAATAGCAGCCCGCCTCTCCGTCCATGTGTGCTGGAGAACAGCCTGCTGAAAAACATCGTCTATCTATATGAGCAACGTCGCCTTCTTTCATGTGTAGGCGTCGCCATATCGGTCGACAGCTGCTAAATTGCCAACATAAATCACAAATGACAAATTTGTAACCGGGAGGCACGTTTGTTTCACAGCATGCCCAACATATGAATGCATAAAATATAAAAAATCTGATGCTATTATTTCGCGATTCGCTGTCTGGTCTTACTATTTACGGTAGATGCAGTGGGTGAATTTCAAACGTGGTTCGTGTCTGATTCGTGCAGCCTTGCTGCAGAACGCACGATAACTGAGCACCTATATGTCGTTTTATTTACACTAGCCCGTGCTGTGATGTGCGTTTTGTTTGGGAGGTGGTGATCTGGCGGCATATTATTGCAATAGCCGAGAAGAAACTGTCGGCGACTCCTTCTTAGCGTGCTTTCTCAGCTGCAGCGTTAACCCAGAGGTGGTCAGAGTATGCAGGTGTATGACAGCCCAATGTGTGATAGAAGTCATTGAAGATGGGGGACGGGAGAATGAGTAAGCAGTGTGAACAGCTTTTCTAAAATGGCGTCGGAGGTTGTTCAATGTTGGGAACTGGCATGCTAATAAATTTATGGGCACCCTACTGTCTCTGTCGGACAGTGAAAATACTCCCCCGAAAGATTCGCTGGGGGACGAGGGGAGAGGATGAGGGGGGCAACACATAAAGATGATAGAAGGCTTTGTAATCCCAGACTGGGCTTGTGTATTTTTAATAGACTTAACATCAGGCAATTCGACCATCACCTAAAGATGCATTTACAGGTTTATTAAGGAAAGAATAGAATAGTCTCCCTCTAAAACATCTCTTAAAAAACTCCACTATATCTTGAGTTTGGGATGATGAAATTGATTAATAATTGCACAAATAATGATTTACCAATATAGTGAAACAGTAAGAGCCGTATAGACATTATTGTTTTTTTTAACCACAGCGAATCAGGAAATGCCACATCTCTTTTCGATGCTGCTCAAGCTTCGTCTGAATGCTTTCCAGCAAGCCTGGCTATAAGTTTATGAGAGAACCTTTCCCCTAAAAAAAAAAAACATGATGATGCTAGAAAATATATTCAATGCATTTATTAACATGTATTGTGCAAAAGTTTCAAGTCCAGTTGCTGGGTTACTGCTGCAAGAAAGTACTACAGAGCAGAATACAAGCGAGGCAAAGCCACCTTACCTCCCACCCCTCCTCAGACACACACACACACACACACACACACACACACACACACACACACAAACACACACACACACGCACTGACGTAATTGACATAACGATTTGAGCACAATACAGTATTAAAAAGATGTTGTAATTTGGGAATTATTTTTTTTTGGTTTTTTGTCAGCAGGATTACACAAAACATCAAATATTCAATAATTTCCCCTAATAATGGAAAACTACTGAACTGATATCCACCTTAATTAGTGGATGGGTTGGTCATTTAAGTGGGGATTTGGAAAGAGGAGCAGATGCAGTGATTTAAAAAAAAATAACTCTTCATAGCATGTCAATCTCTGGGATTTTACAAAAATGTCCCATATTCCTCAGGAAACAATCTATACAAAAAAATGTAAGACATTTATGGTATTTAACTATGACCATATATTGTGTGAGTGACATGGTGTTGTGGTGGGTAGCACTGTCGCCTCACTGCATGAAAGATGTGGGTTTGAATCCCGACCTGGGCCCCTTGTGTGTGGAGTTTGAATCTTCTCGCCGTGTCTGCATAGGTTCTCTCATGGTACTCTGGCTTCCTCCAAAAAAACATGCATTATAGGTGAATTGGTAACTCTTAATTGCACGTCGGTGTGAACGGTTGTTTGTCTTTTTGGCCCTGAGACGAACAGGCGACCTGTGCAGGGTGTACCGTGCTTTTCGCCCAATGTCAGCTGGGATAGGCTCCAGTCCTCCCCCTGACCCTGCAAAGATAAGCAGTTATAGAAAATGGAGAGATGTGTGCAAGTGTGTTGCAGATACTGATAACAATCCAGATCTACTTGAGAAAAAGCTGCACTTGTAGGGGGAGTTTTATTTTACCACTATATGGAAACAAGTAGGGCTAGAAACATGCAACTACTTGCAGCAATGTGTCGCTGAGATAATGAGGTTTTGAGAGGAGTCCTAGTTTAGAAACACATCAAGGAGAGTGTGTGCTTTTTTTTGGTCTGGATCCAGAACCAGTATATTGTTGTTGTTGCAGAGGTATGTGCTCTTCTGAATGCCAGTCTTGTTCAACTAGTTTCTCCCCTTGTTTTCTCTTCAGATATGGACGTGTGGAGAGTGTCAAGGTCCTGCCCAAGCGGGGATCAGAAGGTGGAGTCGCAGCCTTTGTGGATTTTGTGGACATTAAAAGTGCTCAGAAGGCTCATAATGCTATCAACAAGATGGGGGACAGAGACCTGCGCACTGATTACAATGAACCAGGCACAATTCCTAGTGCTGCCAGGGGGCTGGACGATAGTCTGTCCTTAGGCTCTCGTAGCCGGGATGTATCAGGGTTCACAAGGGCGGCAGGGGGCCCCATGTATGGACCCCCCACGTCGCTCCACACCAGAGATGGACGCTATGAACGCAGACTAGACGGGTAAGTGGACAAAGTTTCTCTGAAGGCAGGGGGAACTGTGGTTTTTGGTAAACACCATACCTCCAAGCATCTTCCCACCATCTATTCATTCACTTGTTTGGGGGCAATGAGAAAAAGAGTTCATGCTCAAGAATTCAGTCTCATAGGTATCCCCCTCCAAGTCCACAGAGCGTGGCCAGTGCTCCTGGACTCATATTTGCAGGTAGACTATGAGATATTCCATAAGTGAGAGCTTGTAAGTAGATGTAAGCGAATCCCTTGCTTAAATTAATGTTCAATAGTTTAACGGCTGTTGGGGATTATCTTTGTAAGATTAAACATATCTGTGAGGTGGATGTGGAAAATGAAGAAAATGCGGGGCAAAGATTGGATATCGTAAAATTTCCCCGGATTATTGGAGATTGCTGGAGAGAGAGAGAGAGAGAGAGAGGGAGAGGGAAAAAGAGGGAATGGTCCAGCGGCCATCCCTGGGATTCCCCTAATCTGGAGTTTACGTGCCCTGCTCCGTGGATTGATGTCACCCCTTTTCCTCATGTAACAAAACAGCCAAGAGCACACATTATATGTTTAAAAGACACCATTTGGATTAGTCTAATTTGGTTCTCAATAATCCTGGGCTGGAGTTACACGGATAACCTACACAGGATATTTATTCCCCTCTGTTGGATTAACACTGGTCAGACACCTTCAGGATATGCTATCATGCTAAAGGTATGGGTTGCTTTCTTGTATATTTTTATTTTATTTTTTTGTTGGTGTTTTAATTGGGATTATATCTAAAATCAGGGCATTACAATATGAGTGCTGGGAGACCTCTGCTGGTGATCCAACCCAGTAGAGACGACAAAAAACACGTGAGCAAATGACTTTTTTTTTCTGCCTTATTTTTGTGGAGATTATTTTTTACTTTTCAATAACTGAGACTGAGATTTAATGAGGACCAGTGTTTGGATCATACAATTTAAAGAAGAATGCTGGAAATTGAGACTGGAAAGTTGCTGTTGGAGATAACCTACCTCCTGTCTGTGGATTACCTGCTTGTTTCCTGAATGTGGAACTATAACTAAACCTTGGATACAATGGCACACAAGAAGGAGAGAACTAAGTTGCACCCTTGAAATGCTTTTCTCATTGAGTCAGCCCTGCTTTGGACTACATGCAGCTTCTACTGCTTGTAAAGGAGGTAGACCACCAACATGAACATCCGTGAGCTTCAAAACTGGTCTCTACCCTGGGGAGTGAATACAGTGCTAATGTGATCAAGAGTCTGGATTACCCTTAAGAGACATGTTCTTTACTCTTCATCTGTCTTGGTCGTGATATCCATCGTTCTCTCAAAGGAACAGGACTACTTTACTGCTGAAAAACGTGACGTCAAATTGGAAAGTGCAGGTTTCAAATGAAGATGCGTGACTTAATTTTTTTTCCATCACTCCTGTCATTTGCTGTTGGGGAGTCATTGGTGCACTACCGACTGAAGACACACTCCTGGATATCATGTATTTATTTTACTGGACTCGGGTGCCGGGTTGTTTTCCCTCCCATGTGTTATGGATGGATATATGGACTCAAACTGAGATTTTCCAGCATACAAACCATCGGAGCGTGGATCCTTACAAGGCCATTTTTTGTTGTCATCATTTTAATCAGACTGGACGCTCCAGCTCCAGCTCATCATGAGGCCTCGTGACCTGAAAAATGAGGAATACATTTTGTAATTCGAACAATTTTGCTTCAGTTTTTTTCTCCTCCACTCAACAATTTTTGCCCATTTTTTTCTGCTCACAAAGTTCTGTCTCCCTAGATTGTATTTGGAATTATAGGTCAAGTTACCACTCTCTCAAAAGGTTGGTATGTCCTGCCCTGTGTATTTTAGCTGTCCTCTCTAACCCCCTAGTTTGATCCCCTGTCTCTCTCCATTTCCCCACTAACTGATGTAGCTGCTACATAGACTGTTATTACTGTCTGTGTGTCTATATGCAGAAATCTATACCTTACCCTATTTTCCTTTCTGTTCCCCTCACCTGACCCCACCTTCAGCCCCTTTCCCTGGCTCTCCTTATGATGAATAGATCTACTTTCCTGCTGTTATTTTCAATGAGTCATCAATGTTAACAAATGTCCATTTTAATGTTTAACGCTTTCTTAATATCTTATGATAAGACAAGATTTGTCACATTCTCATAATTTCTAACGTGTGGAACAATAATAATTAGCGGTAAAATAAGGATTAGAAAAAAACTTTAAAGCATGATTTCAAAGCTAAATTTGAAACCATTTTAAAAGCTACATTTTAGAAATGCAAAATGAAGATTAATGCAGGGCTGTATTTCCCGATGTCTGAAAAAACAGATGGAATGAAATAAAAAAAAAAAAAAAAATTACCCTAGATTGCTTCTTATTCAAGCTTGATCAAGGGTTGAGTTTAGCATTTTTTATGTTAGTATTATGAGTTCATTAATCATTAACACATAAGTTATGAAGAATTGAATTTCTGATGTAAGCCTTTTAAAAACAAAAATTTGTGCCAATAATTAATGCCAAAAAATGCAAGATTTTTCATGATTTTCTCTCTGTTGTATTTTAAATGACTACAGGACGGCTTTCAAAATATCTAGAAAAAACTAAGCATTTAGTCACTGAATTATGGATTAATTGAAAGATATCAATAATGAAAATAACCATTTGTTTCAGCTTTAAATCTTACAGTTCCAGTTTCAGCTGCAACCAACGTATTCAGCTTCTTTTTTTATAGGAGAGGAGTTAAAATTATTCTTTATATCTGAAAGCCCTGAGAAATATAATTTTCATTTAATTTAAATCATGTTTGTAACATTTCTCTTTATTTGAGAGTTGACCCTAGTCATTTAATGTTGCGAGGTTAGAGCTGCCCAAGGTCAATTTAAACGTCTCCTTCGAGGGCTGGCCAATAAAATGATAATTCCTGTGAGATTGAAGAAATTTGCCATTCAGAGATTTTTCTCTAACATTTATACCATGGAATCTTTGGATTTTTAGTTTCTGGTTGAAGTGGAGTGTTGTAGACAGTGTTGTAAATGAACAGTTTACAGGATTTTTTTAATGGCCTTCTAATCGCCTTTATTTGTTTGGTACTTCCCTGGATTAACAGAAAAAAAAGACATTCCAATGAACAGCTTTTCATTCGAGTTTCCAGAAAATGTACTACATCACAATTATATAAATATCGTTCTGTAAAGTGATGTGTTTATTCCTTATGGTTTGTGCTTTAACATGCAAGGTCAATGGGATGCTCCACAGCTGCACAGTTCACTGTTAGTTTGCATGACTGAGATATAATTACGAATAAACTACTTATAATAGATTTGGAAATTTTGAATCAAATTGACATGCATGTATTGCTCCCACATGACTGAGCCACCACAGAGGATGGCTTTTTAGCACGCTGCTGGAATGCATCCTCATAATTATGCTGTTCACGTAATCCTAAACCAGTTGATGTGCTTAGCATGCACCAGAGCAGACTAATAATCAAACACTGATGGAAACTCAGCCAAAAAAGTCCAACTGAATTATTTTTAAGCTCCATGAATAATGTAGAACCTGATTTGTGTAAAGTGAAATTGAAGGCTATCCGTTGAGCAGTGAGCCTGCGCCAGCAAATTAGCATTTTTGAGAGCATCTGGGGGTCGAGGTAATCCATCACTTTCACAGCAGACATCGTTGTGCCATAGATGATTCATGAATCCTGCACAAGATGATTAAATCAAATAAGCTGAAACAGAATTTGCCCCGACCCGCTGTGCTTTATGTATAGTGCTGTAAAATACAGTCCCAGTGCTACTGTCCTAAACTAATTCATCCTCAACATCCAGGAGACTATGTGCGTCTCTTGCAGCCCTTTATTCTTTTTCCCTGTGGTGTAAAAGTCTTCAGTAGAACCACATAAAGAAAGACATCCATTTATAATGTAAAACAATGTTAGCCTTCATAGGTTACATTTTTGTCAGGTGTTTTATGTTGATGAATATTGTCAGCATGGACACATCAGAGTATCCAGATGACTAATTATCAGCATATCTGCAAACCCTTAAATCCAGTCAGCAATTGTCATTTGGTGTGGGGTTAAAATTTTTACCAAGGGATAAAGTTGATTTTTTTTTTTTTGCCAGGAAAGGCTTTATTGTTTGTTACAGGCTTAGGGGATGAATGCATCGTATCAAAGTACCTTCAAATAGGTCTGCCAGTGAAATGTCAGTGTGAATATGCATAACACATCTTTGTCTGGTGTAAAGGTCAGGTTGGACATAAAAAAAAAAAAACTCATCTTATGGATCATTTACCCAAATGTCTTTCAGGACAGCACAGAGCTTCAGTGATGCAGAGGAAGATGCTTGTGCCATATTTCTTTAGAGTAATGGCAGCAGCCTCCTGCCTGCATCTCTTGTGAGCCATGTCACATGGTTCTGTTGCTCAGGCTCGGGTACAGGTGCCTCATACCTGTGACTGTTTTTAGCCGTGAAATTCACATACAGTATTTCGGTATTCAGATGTTGGCTTTGACTCATCCAAAGACCGTATTATGGAAATGCACGAAAAAAAACCTTTGGATATTAACTAGTATACAGTTTCTCACGTCATCTAAAGCAACTAATAGAACATTTCTAGTGGAAAAACTGCACATCCTTCAAAGTTGATAAGCACAAGAAAGTTGGAAAGTCAAAAAACCATGAACGTCAGAAAAGGAAGACTATAAAATGTACCTTGAGTTTCAGAACGGTTGGTTTCACTGTAACTAATAAAATACTAACCAAAGGCTGCTGCTAATATCTGCTTAATAAGAAGAACAGTTTCAGAAGGTTCTCCATGGTTCTTACGGGTCTTTGTCGATGTCAGCTGTTTAGCAGCATGCAGCAATCAAAATTTAGACACGTTTTACTTTGTTGTAGTCAAAGCATCTCTTTTAGTCCAAATCAAGCTAAGATCCAATAGTTTTGAATTCATCTATCAATTATCAGTAAGAGAAAGTTACAAATCCTATGTAGGGAATTTGATTTGACTATTTTTTTTGTGGGTCTCTTCTCATATTTTCACCCTGAAATTAGACAGAGCATCATTTTGATGCAACTTAATAAGTACTTTAGGTTCATGTCTTTAGGATAGTTGTTTCAGCCTTCCATGCGTATATTGGGGAGTTGAAAATGGACATTTGGGAAGGGAGAAGTAGATGGTGAGTGTCTGAAAAGGCCCCTGTATCAGGAAGCAGGAAGCTTTGTCTCTGCCCAGACTCCAGCTAAAGGATGTTTCAGTGAGAGGATATCAACATTAGTCCAATTTCTGGTTGAATGCTACATCGTCTTAAGAATTTACATCTTGAAATGCCTGTATAATCCATGATTATACAGGCATTTTGATATTAACCCTTCTGTTACTGTCTCTATCTGTAGACTGTGTATCTGTCTTCTTATCTAATCTATCCAATCTATCTGTTGCTTATTTAAATTACAAATCTAATGAAGGTTTGTAACTAGTTGTATTAAACCGTATTCCACCCTGTGTTGGAACATTAGTGCTAATTTGCCAATTAAAATTTGATCTGAATTCAAACAGTGGTAATTGCTGTCCTGTCTCACTCATTACGGGGAGTTGGGTACTATCAAATGCCGTAATGGCCCAGCAGTCGTTTTACCAAATTAAATTCTGATTGGTTTATTCAGTAAGAGAATTTTCAGGTCTGTACAGAATGTCCTTATTAGCACTATTTCTAATGTGCATCTTCATAAAAGATGCTTTGAAAAAAGCACGTGGTGTCAAGTTTGTGACATAAAACACAAAGGCTTGTCATGGGTCACCTCCAGAAACCTTCAACAAAGCCTTCCAGATAAATGGTAAAACACCTCAAAACCCTATGTCAAAAGACCAGAATGATTTCACAGTCCATAAAGACATGCGTCTCATATAAATCCTTGTGCAAGTCTACTATATCCTGCAGTCAAACTTTAAAATCAGATACAGATTTATGCTACTGAGCGCTGAATGCATGCCGTTTCTTCTGATTTGATCTTGCTTGAATTGGAAAACCACTGAGTGAAAACACAGCTCCATTCAAACAAAAGCATTAAGAAGCATTTTAAACAAAATAAGCTTGAAGCTTGTTTGTGAAAGACTAACAAAATATAACAGCATTTTTGCTGCAGGACGAAGAGGTTGATATGATGGCAGAAGGATCAGATGCATTTCATCTCCAAGTCATAAGTTGTTATGTTGAGAAAACATGCAAGACCAGATGCACAGTTGTGTCGACCAGTTAATCATTTAAATTCTCTTGTAGTCCAGTCTGTAGGAAGTAAAATTATTCTATTTGTAGATGTTTGAAAACCACCCTTCTCAAAACACTTAAGTGCTCCTCTTCCCATGTGTCTAATTGAGGAAAGCCCACCAGACGCTGATAATTTTGTTTGTTCACTGTCTGATGGTAACTGCTCTCTTAAATGTCTTTAATGTAACAGTAATGTGATGTTTTCCTCTCTTTCTGTTTGCCAGGACGACTGAAAGTCGAGATAGGGCATACGATCACAGTGCCTACGGACATCATGAGCGTCCTGGTAGCAGTTTTGAGCGCCAGCGGCATTATGAAACAGACTACTATCGTGATGCAAGAGATAGGACTCTAAGCACAACTGGGAGTGGGTCTGGTACCTCGAGCGGAAGTGGCACAACGGTGTCATCAGGAGTCGTTGGAACTATCGTTAGTGCTGTTGCTGGCAACACAGGAACCGGTGGATCAGGAGGGGCCACAACGGGAGGAAGTGGAGGATCTACATCCAGCGGGGTGGGCTTCTACCGCTCCCACAGCCGGAGCCCTTGTCGCTTTGAGACACCAGAGCCTCGCTATGAGTCGCGTGCCAGGGAACCCTTTACGTTGGCCAGTGTGGTTCACAGGGACCTTTACCGAGAGGACAGAGGTAGACGCGGGGAGCGGTCGTACCGCCACAGTCGTAGCCGGTCTCCACACTCAACACATTCGCGGAATCCCTCCCCTCAGAGACTGGCAAGTCAGGCTGCCCGTCCTCCACGCTCCCACAGTGGGTCGGGCTCTCGCAGTCGCTCCTCAAGTTCGGATTCGGTCAGCAGTACGAGCAGCAGCACGAGTGGCAGGTGAGTAGACTGATCTGACTGTCTACATTTCTACCCCTGTGCTTAGCTGTCGTTTGACTTTGTGCATCCTAATCTTAAACAGGTGCTGAAAAGAGTCCAAAGTATTTTAAGAAAAATGTGCACACTGAATGCTGCTTCAAATGATGAAAAATTTAACAAACCATAACTAATGAAATTCATCAGTCACTTTCTGCTGTTTACCAGGTCAGTATTAGCTGGTAGGAGATGCATTCCATTGTTTTTGTCTCATACAACACAAGCTTTTTATTATTTTTTATTATTATTATTATTATTATTATTTATTATTATTAAGCTTTTTGTTTTATTATTCATAATATACATACTTTATATAATTTCATTTCATTTTCTTTGAACATTTCCTCTTCAAATTGACCAAAAACATGCGTATGTGTACCACTTAAGATTTTGCAAAGCAGGAAAATCATGGAAACAGTGTTATATTTTTGTACCACTCAGCAAAACAAATGATACATTTGGCTGAATAAACATGTTGGCCATAGTCAGCTTATTGTCAAAGTATGTTCACACACTCAAGGAGTTTGTTTCCAACTTTCTAGCAGCCCAGAGATCATATAAACAATATGCACACAGTTAACAGAAAAACAAACAAACAATATCATTACAACAGAAGATGTTATGATCAGAGAGGACATACAATTTAACCATGATATACAAGCAATATACAGATTATCATTATTATAATGATAATAATTAAGTTTATTTGTATAGCACTTATTAAAACCAATGTTACAAAGTGCTTTACCACAAATGTAAACACAAAGATAAATAAACATAAATTCATAAATAAAACCATAGGGAATAAAAGGAATAAAAAAATGAACCATGGATTATTAAAACTGCAAATAAGACAGACAATTTACAAATAATAGGGCACTCAGTAGAGCGCATGCCTCTGCCAAGGTCAACGGATTCTCCTTTTTAAATTAAACCCTAATCCAAATTACAACAAGATTTGTACAGCATCAAAATGGCTTCTCTCAGGGTTCTGTTTTGAATGTAAATGGCTCCATATTTGGCACTCTTCCACCAAGTTTCATGAAAATCTGTTAAGAAGGTTATGATTAAATGAATAATGAAAATAGCCCTATCTCACAATGTGAAAGAAAGTGAAAGAAAACCATGTACTGACCACTTTATCCAGATCTACTCCAAAATGTAATGATTTGTTCCAAGGCTCATGCCCCATTCAACCCGTTTCATATCCACTAGAAAAAAAAAGTTCCAAAAAGCCCTATCTTACCATGTTAAAAAAAAGTAGGAAATAAATTCCTGACTCCTCTCTGTTATCTGGATCTACTCCAAAATGTACTGGGTTCTTCCCTGCTACATGCCTAACCCTTGCACAAAGTTTCAGGGAAATCCGTCAGCTAATTTTGTGTAATCCTGCCAACAGATAAACTAATGCTGGTGAAAACATGAAACCCATTTTAGCAGAATAATATATGTGACACATTCTCAAATATGGACCTCAGGATCAAAATCAATTTCACTACAGTGAAATTAATTTAACTTTCACAGTGTCTTTCTATACAGTCATTTTTAAATGTAATGTAATGTCCCAAACATATATTAATATCAGCTGTACTGAATTATGCAACCGTTTTTTATGCATTTCATTTTTTTCTCTGGCTAATGTGGACTTCTATCAAGAACACCTTGTTGCTCAACATCCCTCATTGCAGAGGATGTGGTTTATAACTTTAACCATTTTAAGATATATTTCCTAATATGATTTAATTATGTCTGTTTTTTTTCAACAGATATAGACTTTTATTCATGGTGATATAAATCAAAACTTACAGAGCTGGTTGTCCAGGGCAACTTCTTTTTTGTGGCAGTATTCAAAATAATGTTATCAAAGAACAAACATACTCAATAATAAGGCCCAGCTTGCTGCAGCAACAGGCTTAGTAGGAGAACCAAATTGCATGCAAATATCTGCTTACACATATATCTTAGTGATGCATTTTCCCATACATGGATTGATGTAAATTGCTTAGATCTGTCAACAATGACATCATTTACAAGTTCCATTATATGAGTTTTCAGCAGCAGAATCAATTACAAGGTACGAATGCCTAAAGCTCTGAAGCAGTTTTAAGTGTGTACATGTCTATTTTTCTTATCGTTGTATGTTTATTAATGGTTTTCTTGTTGCACGTAGCTGCTGTAATGACAGACATTTGATGCTACCAGCATTTGATGTGAATTGATCTTATAAAAAGATCTCTGCAAGATGTACTGTGCCTCATGCAGGCGAATTGTTTTTGAGTACTAATTCTACACACAATGCATATCAACAAAAGATTAGGATGATCAAATGCAAGTGAAATCTACGGTCGAAGAAACCTCAAGATATCTATCCATGGGATTTACTCCACTGCATAAATTCAGCTCACCCTTCTCCAGTTGTTCATTTTTTGGTTTACTGCATCACCTTTGGACGCAGCACAGTCCAAAGCTCTGAACGACATGTAGCGACACATGTGGTTTGATGGGGAAGTGCTATGGAAGGAATTTTAGGAGACAGTTGGTGTATTTTTTTCATTGCCTACCTCTGTGTATGGGTAATTGCTCCCCCCCCTCCGTGAGATCCAGTTGGAACTGGAAATTTCTGGCCAGTGCTGGCTGCCTGCCCACTCCCACAGGCCAGGCTCCGTCAGCCGCACTTCCGGGAGTGTCTGAGCACAGGAGGAGAAAGTGAGAAGGAAACAAACAGCAGAGGGCCTAGAAAACTGAGACAGGCATGGGAATGGTTAGAGAAAAAAGGTGCATGAGACAGCAGGGAATTTACGACCGACATACAAATCCATCTTTTTATACTGGCATCTAGATGCATCCTATGAATCCCTGAGAAAGGGATGTTTTCCTCCCCTTCAGCTGAGGGATATGTAGTTTTTAAACAGGAGAAATACACACACTCGGTGCCTTGCAAAAGCTTTTATGCTAATGCATCACTATATGTATATTACATTTGATACGCATAATATTGCCTGTTGAGTGCAATATGTAATGTCTGTACGAAATGTGATTCTCCTCCCTTGCCTGACAGTTTTGCGATAGTAAATGCAAATTTTGTCACATTTTTTTTCAGATGCATCAAATGTTATGAGCTGTTCTTGATGGTGCTTTTACAACATATTTACCAATCTATGAATGATAAATTGCTTTTTAATTTGTTAGAGTTTGTTAACAACATACGGGTGCATATACCTATTTATGATTTTTTTTTCGAGGTAATGATATTAATAACTGGTTTCTTAAGTATTATTTTGGCAACAACTAGGTACCTTAACATAAAATGCTGTAGAGGTAAAACTGTGAGGCCTGCAACAACATCTCCATGTTCCTCTTGCTGCAGTGGTTCTAGCAGTAGCTCCAGTGATGAATCCCCAGCACGTTCAGTTCAGTCTGCTGCTGTTCCTGCTCCCTCAGCACTTCCTTTATCCTCCCTTGACAAGGACGAACCACGTAAAAGCTTTGGCATCAAGGTTCAAAATCTTCCGGTGCGCTCTACAGGTTAGTTTTAAGGTGCTCTTGCAGTGGGATCCCCAAGAGAATTTCTTTTTTGTGCAGAAATAGTAGTGCTTTGTATTCTTGTGTATCTCTCAAATGTAAAAATATTTTATTACAAAATTAAAGTTCAGTTGTAGTAATGTTTTTTTTTTAGTATACATACTTCATTAAACATTTGATCTGTTTACTACAGATACAAGCCTGAAGGACGGTTTGTTCCATGAATTTAAGAAACATGGAAAGGTCACGTCTGTACAAATCCATGGAGCTTCTGAGGAACGCTATGGGCTTGTCTTTTTTCGCCAGCAAGAGGACCAGGAGAAAGCACTTGGAGCATCAAAGGGGAAGCTTTTTTTTGGCATGCAGATTGATGTCACAGCCTGGAATGGCCCTGGTAAGTTCTGCTCTTTTAATTGTATTGCAGCAAAAACAGAATTATTGGCAGAATACACAAGATTCCAATGAGGATTTATTTTTCAGAGACAGAAAGTGAGAACGAGTTTCGACCTTTGGATGAGAGGATAGACGAGTTTCATCCAAAGGCCACACGGACGTTATTCATTGGAAACCTGGAGAAGACCACCACTTACCATGACCTTCTTAACATATTTCAACGCTTTGGCGAAATAGTGGTAGGTTGGGATATACTGTACATAGTTGAGAATCAAGCCATATGCAGTAGTTAACATGCTTCATAGTTGATGATGTACATCTTGACTTATAGCATATTTCTGTTTTCATTATCTCCAAAAGGATATTGACATTAAGAAGGTGAATGGAGCCCCACAGTATGCCTTTCTACAATACTGTGACATTGCCAGTGTCTGTAAGGCCATAAAGAAAATGGATGGCGAGTACCTGGGTAACAATAGATTAAAGGTGAGAATTATAAACTTGCCTTCACACCACATTCCTGTCTTACAACCGTAATTCTTATTATCTATAAGCACAGTATGATATTTGATCTTTATCCTTGCTTTCTCAGTTGGGCTTTGGAAAGAGTATGCCTACAACATGTGTTTGGTTGGATGGATTAGCGTCAAACACAACTGAACAGTTTCTTACTCGTCATTTCTGCCGCTATGGACATGTCGTCAAGGTAAGTCTGTTTATTTTCCACTCTCATAGTCCCCCATTGTTTCTTTTCTGGCTTGGGACTCTGTTTTCCTCTTTCTTCCGCAGGTTGTATTCGACAGAATGAAAGGAATGGCCCTTATCCTGTATAACAACATTGAATACGCACAAGCTGCTGTCAAAGACACAAAGGGTTGGAAGATAGGGGGTAGTAAAATCAAGGTAATTGAAACAAAACTTTACCCCAGAACATTGACCTGTAATGTTGAGTCTTTATAGCCTGTAATATTTGCAACTTTCTCTGTTTTTTATTCTCCAGGTGGACTTTGCCAATCAGGAAAGTCAGATGGCTTTCTATCGTTCGATGCAGGCATCTGGACAGGATATTCGGGACTTTTATGACATTCTTTCAGAAAGAAGGTTTGGGTAATTTTTATTAATGAATCATAATTTATTCTCAATGCTGTCTCATATTGAACCTAAGATTATTGATGCTATATTATGATGACACTATAGCTTGATTTTTCTTTCTTTCTTTTTTGGCAGGGATGAACGCCGAACTCAATATGAGTTTCAAGCAGAAAGACAATATTATGAAAATGTTCGGACACCAGGAACATATACTGAAGATCCCCGCCGTAAATACCCTGGCAGAAGTCGGGAGTTCTACACTGAATGGGACCCATATCAGGGAGACTACTATGATCCACAATACTTTGAAGACCCCAGAGAATATCGAGAATATAGAGCTGACCCTTATGAGCAGGACATTCGCAAATACAGCTATTTGCAACGGGAACGTGAAAGAGAGAGGGAACGGTTTGAGACAGATCGTGGACGTGATCATGGGAGGAGGACCATTGAGCGTAGCCAAAGCCCATCTCACATCGCCTCTCGTCGTCCTGCTAGCCCTACTGCATCTCCTTCACTATCTGAGAGGATACCAAGTGATTCAGACCGCCGAATTTGTTGCCAATCTTCAGAAAGAAGTGGTAGCTGCAGTTCAATCTCCCCACCCAGATTTGAAAAACTAGAAAAGGCTCGCACTGAACGGTATAATAAAATTGACAAACTTGAAAAGGACAGAGTCTTTGAAGTTGAAAGAGGGAATATGGTTGAAAAGGAGAAGCGGCCTGGGCGTAAAGATCGAGGGGACAAGGACAAAAGTGAGAAACAAAGGCTTAAGAAGCTCAAAGTTGCATCACCAATTATCCAGCCATGCGAGATGGAACCTGAACTCGAAAGGGATCTTAGCCCTGAGTCTGTTCTTCGAAATAAAAACTGTAAAATTCCAAAGGAAGGCTCAAGTAAAGGGAGGTTAGACCTTCTACCTTGTGTTGTGCAGTTAACACGTGTTAAAGAAAAAGAAGGAAAATTGATTGGCCATTCTGTCCAAGAAAAACAAATACAGAGGGGTGGGAGTGACAGTCCTAGATTGGTATCACCTTCAGCTGACCAGAGGAGTCCTCCATTCCGCTCAGAGTCATTAAAAAGTGATATCTCTAAGCATGGAAAGGTACCCCGAGACAAAACTATGCACAGTTTAGTTGAGGTTATTGAGAAGGATTGTAAAATCAAATCCAAAAAACTTGGAAAGTCTGAAATGGGATTTGACAGTGGTATATCTGTGGATATTGACCGTTTAGCTGCAAGGAAAAGGCGTTTTGAAGACTCTGGGAAAACCGATCGACAGAAGAGAACTAGTGAGGAAGATCTTGTTAGACCTGGACTTCATAAACTATGGAACAATGCTAAGGAGATGGATTTAGATAAGAACCTTTTTATAAAAGGGATCCATAAAAAGGAGCACCACAAAGATAAATGTGTCAGGATGGTTTCAATTGACAGTCCTAAAGATGGAAGGGACTGTGAAAGCAACTCTTTAGGCCTTTCTCAGGACCGTCAGTCCCAGATAGGTGACGTCGCTGAAGATTCTACAGATAAGTTAGACTCTCCCTATCTTAAAATTGATTTAGAAGGCTCAAAAAGTGAAAACAGCTCCAGTCTCACAAAGATGTCAGATAATTGCAGCGTTGATTTGGATGAATTAAAAGAACACCAGAAACCGTTTTTGTCTGAAAATGAACAAGGGAGAGGCAAGGGCAGAAATTCAGATGATGGAGATGAACACTTTGTCCACATTGACCAGGATAATATACCAAAACAAACCGAAGAGAGTCGATGGCTCCGACCCAAGCTTTGCAATCCTGAAAAGTTAGTAAAGTTTGAAAAACCATCAAGTAATGAAACTCGCGAGTTTGAAAAGGATCTTATTTTGCAGGATGTTGGAAAACCTACTCAGGTTATGCTCAATCATGACTTCTCTTCCTGTAAACGAAAGAAATTAGAGAATTTTGACTTTGAAATACTCTCTGAAAAAAGAGAACGCAATTTTGCAAGTTCCCAAAAGTCAAATGAGGACATTTATCAGAGTATAACATCTTCAATAGGACATGGTCACTTTTCTGCAAATGAGGAAGATGAAGCTCCTCAGATTTCTGTGTCTATTATAAACAAAGAAAGAAAATCTCCTACAACAGATGACAAATTTTCACACACAGAGACACTAAAAAACAGTTTGGCCTCGACAGCCTCACATTTCCAGTCCTCTGACACTGAACTCCCAAAGATGAAGACAAACATGCTTGGCTGCAATGAGGAATTAATGCAACGTTGGGAAAGAAGGATGAAGGCTAATTCACTTAGGATGGAAATGACTTTCCCAAGTAATATTGCAAAATGTGAAAACATCTGCAAACGCCTTGGCCAGGATTTGGAACCTGGAGAAGTCCAGTCTGATTCAGATGATGATGGAGAAAACAAACACATCTCTCCGAAGTCCAATAGTTCATTGTCTTTTATCCTCAGGGAACGTGACGAGAGGATGACAGACATGAAGCTTTCTGGCTCTTTGGAAAAGAATAAGTTTTATTCTTTTGCATTGGATAAAACTATAACTCCTGACACAAAAGCACTTCTTGAGAGAGCAAAGACACTCTATTCCTCCAGGGAAGATAATTGGTCCTTTCTTCCCTCACGCTTTCCAATCTCCCACAGCTGTTCAGATAAAGACAAGGTAGAGCTGGCACCTCGACCTATTCCTTCTTGGTATATGAAAAAGAAAAAGATTCGTACTGACTCTGATGAAAAGCTGCATGACAAGAAAGAGGAGCTTAAGCCACAAGACCAAGAGCGACAGGACCTGTTTGCATCTCGATTCCTCCATAGCTCAATCTTTGAACAGGATTCACGGCGTCTGCAGCATGTTGAACGTAAATACCAAGATTTAGAAACTGGAGTTGGAAGGCCTTTTGCTAAGCCTGGAGCTACTGAGACACAGCCTGAATCCGGAATAGGTGATGTCCCACAAGAGCCCATAGTGCTTTTCCATAGTCGGTTTTTGGAGCTTCAACAACAAAAGGACAAGGATAATCCCCCACCTGATACTGAGAATGATTTGATCGTGGTGGAGAATAAAAGAGATGAAGTGCAAAACTGTGATAATGTGCTGTCTGATAAGGAATCTGAACCAGTACTGAAGGTTGATGACAAACCAGCCAGCCCCCCATTAACCATGTTGGCCCTACCATTTGTTCCTTCTCCGAAAGAAATGTCTCTACCAGAAAAGAAAGAACTTTTAACTCAACCCTCAGATCAACCTGTGTCATTTATCAAAGAAGAAAAAGTCGAGCCAATTCCTGAAGTGTCCCCATCTCATTCTGTTCCTGTGGACGACTGCAAACCAGTTGCTCCTAAGATAACCATAACCCCTCCACTTGTCCTTCCAGAGCCAGAAAATGAGATTGAAACAAAAGTAGAGGTAACTGAACCCAAAGTGAAAACTGGAGATACTTTGGTAGTGGAGAATAGTCCTCTTGTCGAAGATAAGCCTCCCACTCCTGGTGGTTCCCTGAGTGGTTCTGATAGAGAGACTACAGAATTCACTTACTCTGACTATCCAAAGATTGAAGCAAAATCTGAAATTAAGACAGAGTGTAAAATAGAAAATCAGGAAACAAAACACTCAGAAGAATCTCAAAAAATTGAGAAGGATAATGAGGTGTGTATGCCAGAACTAGAGCCTGAAATAAAACCATTACCAAACCGCAGACAGCCCAAGAGTAAAAGGGTAAAAACGCTATCTGTATTACGCACTTCAGAACCTTCCCAAGTTGTTGCCACCGATAAACCTGCAACACGAAAGAGTGAAAGGATTGACAGAGAGAAACTCAAAAGGGCCTCATCTCCTCGAGCAGAGGTACCTAAAGCACTGTTGGAGACTAAAACCACATCCAAATCACCAATTCATGCATCAGATTCTGAGCAAAACCTTGAGTCAAGTTTGATCCATGGGAGAACACGTCGCAGGAATGTAAGGTCAGTCTACGCCACACTACATGAAGATGACCAAGCTGGCAAAGAGGTGGTGGAGTCACCACGCTTCATGCGCAAACGTGGTGCTGATAAAGAAGCAATACAGCAGGATGTTCAGATTCCATCCACCAATACTAGGCGAGGCCGCCCACCTAAAAGAGGCGTCAAACGAGCTGAGGATGTATCACCAGTTAAGGGGGATCAGCAGAAAACGATGGAAGAAGACCCAGATTTCAAAGAGACGTCAACTACTGTAGAGGTTGTGAAAGCCTCTGAGGGATGGCGTTCACCCCGCACCCAGAAAGTGCCACAATCACAACTGACTTTATCTGTTCCGGGAAACAAAAAAGGAGGTAGAATAGACAAACAGTCTGTGAGCACTACAATGCTAGCTCAGCAAGCTGATCTGGCAAGTCAAGATGAGTCAGAGCTCAAGCATAAAGCTGATTCGGAACTGCTTGGGAAGTTATCCGAAAAGGCAGAAAATACAACCTCCTTGCACAGAAAGGAAAAAGACTCAAAAGAGTCAGGTGGAAAGAAATCTACTGATGGGGATATTGAAAAGGTAGACACCAGCTCATCTGAGAGGAGGCAACAACCTGAAAAGGCTATTAAAGTAAAAATGCCGAGGTTGAAAAGAAATGCCAAACAGGTTACTGAAGATAAATCACACACTTTAAAAAATCTTGAGATACGTGTCAGCGTTGATGATGTAAAAGGTTTACTTCGTTCAGAAGATGAGTCTGAGTCATTTGAAGCTCCAACTATTACAAAAACTAATGCAATTGTGCAAGAAAGTGAGGAAACAAAGATCGAAGTCTTTCCAAAAGAATCAAAAGAAATCAGTACACAGGAAAAGGAAGACACTTTATCAGAGCCTGAGCTCCCTGTTGATCCAGCTGCTCTCTTAGCACGGCAGATGGAACTAGAGCAGGCCGTTGAAAATATTGCTAAACTTACAGTTGAGCAACTTCCTCGGCCGTATAAGGAACCACCTTCAGATCAAAAAACTGTATTGCCTCCTGTCATAGTAGAGCCAGAAGTTCAGGTTGAGGAGGAGAAGCGAGCTAATCCTGCAAGTGAAACTGAGCTTGCAGCTGCTATTGATTCCATTACAGCTGAAGAAACATGTGCAGATGTAGATGGTTTCACAGCGCCTCCTACCTACACAGCTCTTATTCCCACCCCTGAATCCGTGATATCAGCCTCTTCCAATGAGATTATGGAACCTGAAACTCACGTGATTATCAACAGCATTCTTGCAGCCGACTCAGATCGTGGTCCTCTGACACACAACCCAAAGGGGTTATTGGCTGAGTCTAAGGTAGCTGAGGATAATCCTCTCCTTGAAACTCCCAAGAAAACAGGTAAAGTTAGAGTCAAAACCCCAAAGAAGCCAAGAAGTCGTAAAGGTGCAGCTGCCAAGAAAGGGGACTCTGCTGAAGAGGATTCACCACCAGAGCCCTCCCCAGTGAAGTTACCAGAGTCGATCCCAGAAGACCCAGAAACCATTAACTCAAAAGGAGTTACTGTTACAGCTGGGGCAACTGCAGCAGCCTCTGTTGTCACTGCTGTTGCAACTTGTAGGCGTGACGTTACAAGTGCTATAACTGTAGACACACCCAAAGAGGCAGAGCAGCCTGAAGTTGAACAGCCTGTCCCCAAAGAATCTGCCTTCCATTTGAGCGCAAGTAACTCCAATTGTAAAAAGCATCCCCAAGCAGCAGAGCCGTCTACTCCTACTCTTTCCCCTGCTGCTTCCTGCGCACAGCCTGTATCCCAGTTCAGTTTGCCTCTGCTGCGGCCAGCCAAAATGCCACTTTCACCAGACTGGCCTCCTAGAACTGAAGAAAGTAGAATCTATGTTGCCTCTTCATGTCACGTCACAGTAGTAACTCCTTCTGCACCAGCATCAACTACACTTGGAACCACTTCAGCAAATCCCTCAATGCCTCCAGACACCAAGGCCTCGGATATTGATTCTAGTTCCAGTACATTGAGAAAAATCCTAATGGAACCTAAATATGTGTCTGCATCAAACAGCAACTCTATACCTACCACTATTATGACATCTGCACTGTCAGATCCTTCACGGATGTCGGAGAATGAAAATCTGTCTGATACCACGGGTTCAAGACAGTTACATTCCGAAGAGAGACCACCTTTACCCCCACAGTCCACACACCACAAACCCTTTCCACTCACAGAGTCCCAACAAAATTGTGGAGAGAAGACCCAGCATACAGTTATTTCTCCTGCTACCTCAGTAATAAGTCGAATTCCAATGCCTTATGATACAGAAGAAACTCCACGAATTTCACTGAGCAACCGAAACATTGGTCTATCCATTCCCAAGCAGAAATTTAGATCAAACTCCAATGAGAATAATCGCTACCATGGCATGGATATTGTAGAAGATGGGACTAGAGGGCGTTCTGTTCTTGAAACCACTCCCTACAGCACAGGCTCCAGTCCTGGTCTAAGGGTCAATACATCAGAGGGTGTTGTTGTTCTGAGTTATTCGGGTCAGAAAACCGAAGGACCTCACAGGATGAGAGCCAAGATTAGTCAGATTCCTCAGGCCAGTGCTGGTGATATAGAGTTTCAGCAATCTGTGTCCAAGTCTTCAATAAAGCAAGACCCACTCATCACATCATCCCGGTCGCCTACCCCAAAAGTAGCCCCAACTCCTACAGTATATGGGCACCCAGGGGTTCTCTTGTCAGGCCAGTCTTATAACTCTCAGCCTGTCATTTCCAGTACCAAGCAGGAAAGTCTTGGGTGTGACAAATCTGAAGCTCCATATCACACAGCATGCCAGGGTGGTGTGGTGAAGATGTTCCAACAGCCAGTTAGTTCTCCTCAAGTCTTGATGTATAACCAAGCTGTGATACAGCAGCATGGCAAAAGAGGACTGGGGACAGAATCTTTACCAAAAAAGATGGAAATTAGCAAAGCTGGTCAGCAGCCTAACCTCAGCCCAGTCATGAGTCCACACCACCCATCACTATCTGGAACCCGCATGTGCCCCAGCCCTGGCATCTCAACTGATCGGTCAGCTCTACACCTAAAGCAAGAACCCCAGTCTCCACAAACAGCTGTTCACTCTCCTTCACCCTTTGTCAAATCCTGTCCTCCTAGCAGTTCTCCTAGAGGAACTTCTGTCGTACTAGGTCATGGCATGTCACCAATGTCTACATATCATTCTAGTATGCATCACCCGCATTCAGAACAGTCCTCTGTCATAATTCAACCTCACAGCGTCACTCAGTCAATGGCTCACGAAGCCAGAATAAACACCCCACCAATGTCTGGGATCAACTATGGGAGGCGAGGCGACTCCTTGTCTTCTCCTCACCCAGGGCCTCCACAGCGCTCAAACACACCGCAACCTAATGTCATCAGAGATATCGTACTGCAGTCTCATTCAAGTCCTCAGGGGTCAGTATCAGGAGGTGGTGGCAGCAGTGTAAGTGAAGGAGACCCCAGACACTTTAACCAAGCCCTTAGCAGACCTTCAGTGCAACAGCTCCAATCAGATGTAATGATGATTCATAGTGATCACAGAGGGCTCCACCCAGGCATACGCATGGACCAGTACAGAGACATGCACCAGCGCATCCTCATGCACCAGCAACTGGGAGAGCAGGCTGCTGTAGAAGCAAGACAGTCACGCACCTCAGAGACTGGGACAACATCTTCAAGCAACATCTCTGTGCCTTCGAAGAGTCCTATAGTTGGGAAGAACATAGAACTCTCAGCAAAAGAATCTCTCAAATCACCAGAGGCAAAGCTGATTCATCCACCCTCCAACGAGAGTAGAATCAGGGGAGTCCATGCTTCTAGTCCTGTCATGGTGTCTCCTCATCCTCATGGGGTTCAGCTGATACATCCAGGAAGTGGAGGCTCCTTTCCAGTATACCGGGACATGCGGGGCTTCCCATCCCAGTTTCCAGGACATACTTCATCTGTACACAACCTGGCTAACCAAGGCATTACATCTCCACAGGTATTTTGTAATGCTTTTATAATTATTTTAATTTTTCCAATTTCTTTCCGCATTTTATTATATAGCATATCTATATTTTCCAGCTATAGATCATATTCGTATCAATTTTGTATTTACTTTCTCCATCAGGTCCCACCAGAGCCTGAGCTGAGTCACAGGAATAAAATGTCTCAATCCCATGGGGGAGGAAGTGATTCCAAAGTTGAGAATACCCATCTTCGCCATGTTACCTCTACAGACCTCTCACACATTTCTCGAATACAAGGGGATACAGTCTCGCCCTCATACCAGTCTCCCATGACGTCCCCTATGGGCCTTACTCACAAGTCAGATCTATCTCTACAGAAAGGCCTTCCAGCCTTCCTGCCAACACCTCCGCCAACAGTACCTCCATCAAGTTCTGTGCAGCCACGGTCTGATGCTAAACTGGAACATTCGGGATATCGCTCCATCGACATGGTGCAGCTTTTGACGGTAGGAAGACAGATTGACCAGCCAAGTCATTATACATAGAATATATTTCTATGTATACCAAAGATATACCAAAGATGAAAATATGATTAAAGGCTTCTTTCTCTTTGTATTTATTTATTTTTAACAGAAATATCCTATTGTATGGCAAGGCATGTTGGCACTGAAGAATGACCAGGCTGCAGTTCAATTGCACTTTGTTTCTGGCAACACGATATTGGCCCAGCGCTCCCTGCCACCCCCAGAAGGAGGTCCTCTTCTCCGTATTGTCCAGAGGATGAGGCTCGAGGCTACCCAGTTGGACAGTGTGGCACGCAGGATGACTGTAAGTTTTTTCTACTCTTAAAAGCAGGTTCCAAAATTTTGGTGAAAATATTTAATGAGACTAATCAAATAGAGACCGGATTGCAAATTCATGGATTTTAGCCATTAATCAAATTAACACTCTGTCCATAAGAATAATGCATTTATGTTAGTTCTAGTGTTGATATGTTTACATTCATAATGAAGAATTCTCATTCGTGTCAGGTGGAGAATGACTACTGTTTGCTACTAGCTCTACCCTGTGGTCGAGACCAAGAAGACGTCCTTGGTCAAACACAAGCCTTGAAAAGTGGCTTTATCACCTACCTGCAAGCCAAACAGGCTGCTGGCATCATCAATGTGCCCAATCCTGGCTCCAATCAGGTCTGCGATCATTGATACTTCAACTGTTCTATCTTTATTTTTAAATTTTTATCAGTGTTTCATAATGAAAGATGCAGATTTGGTTCCCACTCTCATTATGCTGTGTTCATTTTTGGATTCACAGCCAGCTTATGTGGTGCAGATTTTCCCGCCGTGTGAATTCTCGGAGAGCCACCTTTCACGCCTGGCTCCAGATCTTCTCAACAGCATCTCCAGTATTTCCCCTCACCTCATGATTGTCATTGCCTCTGTTTAATTACCTCCATTTTTTTTTTCCTGAAGAAAGCCAACACCAGCCCTTTTGGACTTGTCCAGTTTTATAAACTGGAATTGCCTCATATTTTTTATGAGTTTAATGACTTTTTTCAAAATCTAATTTAGCATGCACTCACCTTTTCTTCCTTTACTTCACCAGATCCTTAAGTCACTCAATGACATTGAATTCCAAAAACTTAAAGAGGAGATCTTGAAGGATGGAATAAGGATTTTTTGGGAATCATTTCCAATTTTCTTTTTTTCTTTTTTTCTTTTTGCCATTTTTGGAGGTGTTGTGCATAGCCTTTTCTAAATCATAGGATCCATAAAGCTATGGCTCGAGACCTTCCTACAGAATATTTTTTACCTTCATAAAAGTGATTGTGATTTTTTTTTTAAGAAAAAAGAAACAATGTGAGAAGTCGTTGCACTATGTTAAGGAAAATATTATGAACTCTGTACAGATTTGAGTATAAAATGATACATGTTATGGAATTACTCTTGTGATCAGCCATGCTTGTGAAAGAAAAAAAAAACATTTGCCTGGAAAATAATCAAGAATCATTTCAGTCTGATCAATCATACTGCTTTTATTCTTTCACCATCAGCCAACGTGCGTCATTTCTGGGCTCAACTCTTCATCCCGAAGTGTTCCCTGCCCCAGGAACTCGTGAAGGGATGTTTAGAGTTGTACAGTTTACACTCAATGCCTCAACAGGGGACTATATATAGAATATTTAATTTTTTTAAATTTTTTTTTTGCATCTTCTTTAAACCTAAGGGTATTGTGGACAATTGTGAAACTGTAAATATTATAAATATTTAAGAACTGAAGCAATTTGGAGTGACCAAGTGAATTATTTTACAGGACAGATCATCAAATCTCCTTTCTTTCTTTCTTTCTTTCTTGCTTTCTTTTATTCGAGCTTTCTTTCTTTCGAGCTTTTGAGGGAAGGGGCAAGAGGGGGTGGGACGATGGGAACGATCTGCACAGGATCCAGTAGTAAAATCTGTGTAAAAATATTTTTAAATTGATTGTGTGCCAAAATGACTTTAGCAAACACTCAACAAACGTAAACAGAAATCGATCAGAACTTATTTTCATATGTGACTTTGTAATTGGCCTCTCAGAGGCCAGACTTGATTCCTTTTTTTTTGTATCGATCATCAGCCTAACCCTGTTACTACAGTGATTTTACATTAAGAATGCATCCTCTTTCTCGAACCATTGCATTGGAGGGGTTTCATATCTGCCTGTGTTCCTGTTTTCCTTCTCCCTGTGGTCTTCTACTGCCCCCTGCTGTCTGAAAATAATCCTCATATGTAAAAGACTGCAGCTTGAGGTCATTTATGTCAGATGTGCTGCAGCATGTTTTATTTTCAGATCTTAAAGGGTAAAGTAAAATCATCGAGGCAAAGAATGTGACTTGAAGTCATGCCGCTAATGGATGCGTTGATCATCTGTCTCTATCTCTCTCCTAACTGTCTTCTTCAGCCAAGCTGTAAATACTGATCTCCTTAATCTGTGCTTTTGTGTATCTTTCCCATTTATAATTGTCTTTCTTCAGGGTCCTTATTTTTGTTTTGTGCAACAAAACAAAGCAGTCTGAAAGAAACGGGAGATAAGGTGTGTGAAACCGATGCTGAAAGTAAAACCATGCTTGTCAGTTTTGTGATGTAAATATTTCTATGACTGCAAGCTGAATACTCATGGTTATGTTGAAGGCACTTATAATTTTTGATAAACAAACAGGACAAAAATAAAAAAAACCCAACTTAAAACAGTGATTAATATGAAAACTGTCTTTTGATCAATCTTCATTTTGAGTGTATTTTGCTGCTCCTCCATGAGGACATTTTAAACTGTAAAATAAATGGTTGTTTAACTTACTTATGAAGATCATTAAATGGTCCATCACTCTTGCTTTGTGTTTTTGTGACATGCATAAAAATTTTGATTTATTTTGATGAACTGACCGGTGACACATTTATATAGAGCCCTGACTGTAAAATTAATATTTGCTTTGCTGCACTTCTGTAAGCTACAGTACCTCATCTTGAAACCTCAAGTTGTATTTCTCTGCACCTTTTTGGGAAACTGCCTGATGCCTGTATCGTCATCGCCCACGAGAATCTGTGCTGCAGTCCTTTCAGCAGACAGAGGATGTCAGTATTTGCCTAAATTACATTGCTGAGGTTCAAACCATTACAGCTTTGTGAAGTGACTGACTGCCACAGAAGTCAACTAACATTTGAATTCATCATGAAAATGATTTGTTCCTCGAGCTTTTGGCCCTGCCTTCAGTTTGTTATGACTGCATTCCCCAGAGCATCTTATGTTTATCCACATCTTTGAATTTGTGTGGGGAAAACGTGGAATCTTTAGAAGCAGAGAACTGTTGCTTGGATCTTAAAAATTCCTCCAAGCAAGACAGAAATTTAACTTCTGTTATTTTTATTAGAAGCCAGCAAGACCTGGATTTAATTCTGGTCTGCCAAAGAGAGTATTTT
This sequence comes from Chaunax sp. Z400, assembly GCA_037577475.1. Classification (NCBI taxonomy): domain Eukaryota; kingdom Metazoa; phylum Chordata; class Actinopteri; order Lophiiformes; family Chaunacidae; genus Chaunax; species Chaunax sp. Z400. The sequence continues at coordinate 21,812,092 of CM075195.1, forward strand.
AGCCGCTCTTGTCTGCCTAATGGTGGGCCTGTGAGGAACGATTGCACTTAAAGTAGTCATGGGTTTGCTGCATCACTGTGTTGGTGCTGTAATTCTGAGAATGTAGACGCAAGTCATCCCTTTATATTAAATAATGATGAAACTGACAAAATAATATGCACATTTAGGATAATGAAGCTACAAACTAGCACTGTATCAAAGATGAATATTTGAATATTTTTGTGGCTCACTTTTTTGAGCAGTATTCAAATGGCCGTCAGGGAAGACAAATGAGCACAATGCTGCTGTCAAAGCGGCAGCTATAGGCTCATCCCTGGGGAAAATGCTGTAGCTCCATGCTTTCAGGAATTTTAAGACTGTGGCTTGAACATTAGGGTTTCCGGCTGCATCCGTCAAGTTCAAGAATACACTAGCTGGGAGATTCCCAAGATGGAGGACTATGGGGATTTAGTGGTGATTGTAATTCTATTTGGGAACATTTGGTGGTCAGAGCTGCAGGATTTTTCATTAATCTTGGTAATGCTCATTAGAGTTCAATCAAATGTGGATGGCCTGGGAAAAGACATGAACATATATGACTTCTAGTTTCTACTTAACCATATTTATGTGAAAAAAACTATTTGTGATGCATTAGACTGTCACTGAGTGGGTCAAGGCCTTCCATAAAAAAAGGCTTGACACTGAGGAACACCAGCTGCAGTGGCATAAGTTTGTGATTGAGCACCCAAAGGAGCGTGAAGAGGGCCAACTTCTCTTGTCATGACATCTACTCTGGAGAGGAAGGAGTGGGACTACGTAGAAAAGGTTGTGTGTAAGTGATTTATAGTGCCCTGACAGGTCAAGGCTTGGAATGATAATTGACGCCTCGATCGCAGTGTGAGAAGAAGCAGATCATATTGGGACATGGCAGTAAAAGGAAAATGCCAAGACAAGAGCCTTCCCTGCATGTTGTTCCACCTCACTCCCCAGATTTGCCGTTCCTCTAAGATTACAGGCTCTGCCTTTGGGCGATGAAGCAAAGTTGAGGAGTCATGTGATGTTGACTGTTCAAATTTCTGAGGTGTTTTCCTCTTGAATTCTTTGCCACAAGATGACTTTTTGAAAGCCCAATTTTAACTATAAAATGAAAAGAATGTTTAAAATTCAGACGTTGGTTTTTCGGACGCTGATAGGTGCTTGTTTTCTTCTTTATGTCCTTGTGGCGTTGAGTTCCCAGCATTCCATGCTGGTGATCGCAAGATCACAGAATAAATCGAGAAAAAGGGATACTTAAAAAAACATTCACTTTGATTCATATGTTTTGCTGCATATTTGTATAATGAAGTTGTCCATAAATTTTAACCCGTGCCTAGCCAATGCATCCAACAGGTGATCTAAACCACCAATCAAATGTCGAGGACAGTCAAAAACCAATAGGATGGGTGGTTACGTTGTTGCTCAGTGCAAAGGATAGGCTGTAATAGGAAATGGATGGGACGGGCCCATAATAAGGAAAGTTACAAAAAAGGAAACCAACAAATAGTTGCTCGGCTGCTTTTCTTGCCAGAGACCTTTAAAGGCATTAACGTTCATGACAAAAAGCAGTAATATTACCTTTTAAAAAGTCCTGAGGTGCTTCAGCAGCCTTTTATCCTTATTGTGTTGTGAGCCTGAAGGCCGACTCTTGGTTGTAGCTGATTTGATACAGCTGCTTGGAAGAACATTGATGCAGTAGTGTTGTGATTTGTTCCAGGTCATAGACATTTGGAAGCTTTTGTATTTGTGTGGACTCTTTTGAGGTTAATGACTCCCTCGTGTGATGCTTCTGGCATTTCGGCTGTTAATCGCTGTTGTTAACTGTTGGTAATATAAATCAAACTTTCTAGACAGCTGTTAGATTTTTTGTTTTTATTCAAGTTTAGTTTCACACAACAATATTCAAATAGAAAATCCCTCTTCAAAATATGTGTTCCATCTTTGTCGTCTGAACACCATAAAGCTGACAGTTCTTTGTCAACTCATCCCTTACAATAATCACTGTCAATAGATTTCAACTAAATGTTTTGTTTGGCCTAGTTTGTACAGTAAATGATGAGAAAAAACACAAGTCCTATATTCTAAATACTCGTATAAAACTTTCCGCAGGCTGAATAACGGTAGTTATTTTTTTTATTGACAGATTGTGAAACAAACATAAAACTAGTCACAAATTTGGGCACACCCTTAAGTGTTTCTTGAAAATACTATTTGTCCTATATTTATACATTGGGCTCAGAAGTCAAGAGTGATTTTAAAATGAGTGTATTTTTGAAATTATGCAGATATTTGAAAAATATATATTAGGGTTCAGAGGTTTATCTTTCTCTTTAATGCTTAAAAACCCCCAACATTAAACGCAAAGGTAATTTAAAAAAAAAAAATCTAAAAAGATGAATGTTGAGCCTGTGGGTAACAAGAGTTATGTTTGTTTATCTTGTAAGACAGAATCTGGAATGATGAGTGCTTTGTTCAAAAGACACTTCTAAACCTGCTGGAGTGGCTAAGGGACTTAAAATAAAGAAGTTCAGCAAACAGGATGAACTATTTCAGTTAGCTTAAGTTCCTGTGCTGATGATTTGTATAAAAGACTTGAATGACAACAGGTCCGCCAGCTTCTTAAAGGTGTGTTGCATCGGAGTTTCTAAATAAAGGGAGAACTGGGGGTGAATCATTGTCTACATCAGAACTTGCAATAGTAAATTTAATAAGAATTCTAATGTACACAGTTAAACACTCTTTATCATTTGAAAACAGCTCCCATGAATTTCTTTAAGCACAGCAACACACATATAGCATTAGTGTCTATTTCTACCATATCCATGATATCCACTCATCCTAATTATTATCTCTTTTTTGTTTTGGTCACTGTAATACTTATAACTTACTAAGTATAACTACTTATAAAACATTTTCACCATTTGAACCAATAAGACGCTGTGTGAATATGTTATAGAATAAATGACATGTCTCCTACATTAAATACATTTCTTTTGTTTTAAATATTTTTAACATTTTTCGTGTGACAATGACCTGTCTCTCAGCATGATCTTTCTGCTCTTTCTAGCTATGGATGCCAAAAAATATCAAACTATTATATAACATTTATAAATATAGACTGATTGTACAGGCCTGTTGTTTCACTCATAGGTGGGTTTTATTTTTAATGTGTGTAAAGTGTTGGAAAAAAAGAACAACATATGCGCCACACAGGTTGTCTTTGATCCCATTGCTTTATTTAAAATGCTCCTTCACAGATAATGGACTGTTCTGAAAGTTTAATTATTAATTATCATTATTATTTATATTTTATTTCTTTGAGTTGTGTAATGTTGGCAGAGGGGGACGAGCTCATTGTAACAGCCCAGTTACCATAGAAACATTTGTTAATTCAGTTACTTGTTTGAAAATATAAATATATATAATAGATATAACACATATACAAAAATGTAAGCCTCTCATGAATGCAGATCATGTGGTGTCATGGCCTTTATCACATGAGCAGTGAACGTTGTCATTCATTTTTGGTCAACTCTTGATACCGTTAGCCGCTCTAGGGTAACAGGATTGACCAAAGTTTATGCTTTGGTCAGTACATTGAATTATACCTTTCTTACAATGGAATAATATAATAATATGATATATATTTACATAATACACACAGAGTTAATGTGGTGACAGGAAGCATAAAGTAATTATTTTAATGAAACAACCACTAAGGCAAAGCAGGCATGGCTGTTTCCATGATGACTGTAACAAGTTATTGTAATACAGAATCAGGTATTTGTTCTTGTGCTAAAATTACTTTTTGCTAACAATAAAAGAAATGATCAGAGTGTGTTTGGGAGATAAACATTGCCTAAACGCTTTAATTTTAATGTGAACATTAACTGTAGACAAAGCAAGGAATGACTTAGATATGATGCTTTATTTGTCGACCAATCAGAGCATCACAGCCAGCGAGGACAAGAGACAAAGGGCATGTTGATAAATGAAAAATGCTGAGTAGGCAGTCACAGTAAAATTTCCATTGATTTATGAATTTTCAAACTTTCCATAATGTCCTTTAACTTTCAATCCATCTTGTTACCTTGTAAACAAATTGTCAGGCAAACAATACGATACATAGCTGAGTAATACGTGGTGACAATTCTTCTCCAGCCTGAATATGAAAGGTCAGCGTCAGGCAAATACCACTGAATGAAATGCAAAGATGAGATTGCCCCACTTTACAATGGACAACAGCAATAGATCAAGTGACTGATGGGGGTCACAGTACACCTTAGGTGTGGACGGGCAATTCTGCAGTTATATGGCCTCACCCTGGTGACTCAAAGCCTCATAAATACAACACCTACCTCTGACATCAGGGCTCAGTCTTCTGGTTGAGATCTGATATCTGCAATGTAATGTATTAACTTTCATATTCTATTTCATATACATCCTTCATTTTGGTTCAGAAAACCTATGTGTAGTTGTTAGACAGCAGAAAGCAGTAGCATTAAGCATAAGCAGCATCCCTCAGACGGCACTGCATTAAAAACTGACATGATTCTCTGAAGCATTTAACTACACGGGCACAGGAACACTTTGGAAAACCGTCGGCAGTAAACACAGTTTGTCACTGCATCTACAAATGCCAGCTAAGACTACAATTCGAAGCGCAAGCCAAATACTAACAACATCCAGACACGCCATCGACTTCTCTGGACAGGAGCTCATCGGAGATGGACTGACACAAAGAGGAAAAGTGTCCTTTGGTCTGACGAGGCCACATTGCAAATAGTTTTAGGAAATCATGAACGGCATCATATCCCCGGGCTAAAGAAGAAAAGGACCATCCAGATTGTTAGCAGCACAAAGTACAAAAGCCAGCTGGTGATGGTATGGGGGTGTATTAGTGCCCATGGTATGGGTACATTGCATTGAACCTCTATTGAAAATGTGAAGCACTAAATACGACAACGGAAACCTCGGACTGTTGAGTAACTGAAGTTGTATATTAAACAAAAACGGGACAGAATTCTACTTTCAAAACCTCAACAATTAGTGTCCTCTCTTCCCAAACACTTACTGAGTGTTGTTAAAAGAAAAGGTGATGGAACACAACAGTAAACGTGACCCTGTCCCAACTTCAGATTGAGCTTATATTCATGTAAAACAATTAAGTTTATAAGTTTGAGCATTAAACATCTTGTCTTTGTATTCAATTACATTTAAGCTAGAAAGGATTTGCAAATAGTTGCATTCATTGAGATTTTCCATAATGTGTTCCAACATTTTTTGGAATTGGTGTTGTGGTTGTTTTTCTTGAAGAAAGAGGGGTAAACAACTTTTACAGTTAAAGCTCAACTGTTAGTACTGTGATGGAGTTTGTTAGTTTCTATCTACAGAGGGATCTGAAAAGTGATTTTATATGTTAGTAGTTTCAAAGCTTGATCTGGTGGACTACTGAGTGCTTTGGCAAAACTTTCTGTTCCTAAAACTGAAACTGGATTCACTACATCTTTGCAATTAACACAAGCATCTGTCTATCAATTGAAACCAGCAGTAAAATGTGCATTCCACTGCCCACATGCACATGCATCAGGGACATACAGTGCATGCAACAACATAGCTCCTGAATGCTAATAGTGGTTAAAAACTCCCCAGGGTACCTTTAATTTTGGCATGTAAAATGTTAAATGTACAGTAATGATGTAAAAAAAAAAAGGTTTACCTAATTATAATAGAATAATATTTAATTTATATAATCTGTAGGATTTTTAATGTCTTTTTTGTGTTTACTTGCTGAACAAATGTATCGTGGACATATGAAAAATGTGCTGTCAGTATTTTATCCTGTTGCATTCAAATGAGGCGTAGTTAACCATAGTGCTATGGTCCATATATTACACTGGGACTGTGTGCATGTCTTGTTCCATTCCTTCTTCTAGACCGACAGGGTTTGAGTCATGATTTGGCTCCAGGGAGTTGTGAAGTTGATTTGTGGTCCTTCCACATTTCAGTGAAAATAAAGACTTGGCTTGTGTGTTGTCTTTTTTCATCCCTCATCTATTCTGGATCAAACCACTGAGACTGTGTCTCAGGTGGCAAAACTGGACCCAGGTCACTTGAAGTAGGTGTATAGGTTTAAAAACATTGTGTAGACTGACTCACTCTGAAATAGGTTTCCAGAGGTTGGGCAGAGGGAGGACAAAGAGCTATTATGCCAGCAGGATATGCTGATTGTTCAACGTGCTCTGCCTGCTCAGTGCTGAGTGCTTGCGGGGAAAATGATGGGAATGGAATTTGTTGAGACTGGAAGAGGCGAAAGAAGAATAAAGATACCGAGGACAGTCAGTCCTTCCCTATCATTTGTCTGTTTGTGTTTGCTGGACAGCTAATTGTTCAGTCTCTCCATTGCTTTTTGAATCCCTTCTGCTCATTATCAAGGGGCACAAACAAGCTATAAGCTGTTTACAAGGATATCACTGCTGCCCTCAAACCTCAGTCATGTTATGATTAATGGAAAGCCGTGGTCTCACCACAGAGTTAGGCTTTTACCAAAGTCCAGTCTCACATAGATTTATGTCTTGTGAGAGACTGGAGCTTTCTAAGATGTGTAAACTTAAGCATTTCTAGAGGAGGTTGGTTCAACTTTGTCTCATAATTAGGATGTAATTTATTTTCCTCCTCTGCTTTTACCTTATGGTGATGCATTCCTGAGCAAACAGAATCCTGCTCCATCTTCAGTCATATTTGAAGACTAAGCACTCCTTCGTGGCTCAACGTGACCAAAGAAACATTAAAGTGAGCGCTGGTTTATAAAAAAGCAGAGTTTATCAGGTGTTCTTTGTTCGCCAGAAAAACCTGGCACCAGAGTTAGAATGTCAATACCAAGCCTCTCTCTGTTCCGTCATACCAAAAGCAGCCAAAGGGAAATGAAAGGTTAAAGATCTCGGATCTAATTTCTAAAGTTGTGCACATACGTGTAGCTGTCTGTGGACATAGAAGAGATGATCATATCTGACAGCAGATTTACATTTGGGCCAATCATGAAGTGGCCGAAAGCTCATGTCTGTGCAGAGCTGCCTTAAGGTGCAGCACTGCTAATGGTTAGCAGATGCTCTGGAACACATCTCACTATTAACACCTAATGTAGAAGTCCAGTCAAGACACATAAAGTAAGCAAAGATTCTTCACACGTAGACAAGTTAGAGACCTAAAAAGCTTTTGCTTTGTTGACTTGTGTCTCTGCCGTCGTCATGGTTTCTGATTTCTAATAGCAGCTCAAAGTAGTTTCAAACAAAACCCTCAGAGTTTAGGGGTAGACACGTTGATTTTATGTCACTCTTCAATGCTGTGATCACTGCAAATGATACTTCATTTAGCTCCATTGTGTTTTGGTGGCAGCAGAAATCTCAGACATGATATCTCAAACATTGTCTCCCAAATATAACACAAAATGCTACTCTTACTGACAACAGCAGTCTCTAAACGATTGTCTCTTTTGCTGCTATGACCTGCTGCAAATGTGATGCTTCTGGCAGCGTTCCTGAGGAATCTCAGCCCATTCCTCATGGGCAAAGGCCATTTCTGGAATATTCCCTAATGCGCTGCAACCACCTTTTTCAAATCCCACCAGACATTTTCTATGGGATTCAAGTCAGGGGACGGCCACTAATGAATGATCCAGGACCTCCTCTGAAACCAAGCCTTGGTGGAATCCATAGGCCTGAAAAAGGTAGTTTTCATCGCTCTACAGAACAGCATCCCAAAATGTCTGTCTAATATAGAAAGTTTTGACCAACTGGGGGCGACTTTTCTCGTGCTTTTGGGTCAGCGGTGGTGAACGTCTTGGAGTTCATGCATGGAGCCCTTATGTTAACTTAAGCCTTAACAGATGAAATACTGGGAGTCTGCTGCTATGAAGGCTGGCACAATGTTTTATCAACATCTGATTTGTAAATGTGTGCTGTTATGACCTCGGTTTTTTTGTCTGTTTGTTTGTTTGTTTGTCTGTTTGTCAGCAGGATGACGCAAAAACGAATGGACAGATTTGCATGAAATTTTCACCAAAGATGGACCCGAGCATATCCTGGAGGTAATTAAATTTTGGTGATGATCCAGTGAGAGATGGGACTGGTACTGCTGGAATAATGGCCTGTGTCCTGTGGCCTGCTATTCTCACCCCATATCTTCTGTTAACTGTTCTTTTTGTCAAAGGGCCCTCTGGCACCACACCACTGGCAATCAGGGCTTTTAAAGGCACAGCCCTGATGACTAAATAGCTTCACCTGCAGGCATCCTCCACAGCAGGGAGAGAGGAGAGGAGGCGTAACCTGCAGGAGCAAAAGAAAACACACAACAAAACAACAAAACACGTACACAGCATTAGGGCGGTAACACAAATATATACAATATAAAGTAAACATACCTCATTTGGCTGAAACACAGTTTCCTCCCTCAGTCAGAGACATTGAGGTGACTGGATTCTATGTTCATAGAACGCCATGTCCCTATGGAAAAGGGACTAAAAACCTGTTTAAAACAAGCATTTTCTGTTTAAACATACCTAATTTAGGCTGATGTGCCTGTAGCAATTACTCCAAATTTTGTCCCTCTCCCAGCATGAAGTGTGTAATCAACCAGCAAACAAAGGCTAGCCTCAGTTGCTCTCTCAGGTGTGTGTCATTGCAGGAGGAAGGGCCCAGGTGAGATTCCAGCCCCTTTTTATAGACCCTGCCCCTAATCTGGGTCCTAGTGCTAGACATGTATTGACTCCCCTCCCATTCTAACAAGCTAAACTAAGATGGTGAATGTAGTCTTTTCATAGGTGTCAGTAGGTATTAGCCTCACGGATCCATAGTGTGGCTGTAGTAGGTTCTTCTTGCACAGTCTAAAGTGCAAATGTAGGCCATACAGTCCGTGCACATGCACGCAAGAAACTCACTCAGAGACATTAGTTTATGCATCTAACACTGTTACAGGCCAACTGATTTGGGCTGGATACAGTGGATGAGGCTGGATAAATCCACGAGGTACGAGTGTGGGTTGGAGTTACAGAGAACAAAACGTACTCTATGCTCCTCTGACATTCACACTCATTACAAAGCTAATTTTCTCTTTTACAACCGTCTCAGGCCCGTGCCAGCAGGCAGTCCTCATCAGCCTCACAGGTGCAGTGAAAGACTTGGTAGGCTGTGGTATTTGGTGTTTGTTGAAAGAGATCAACAAGCAACAACAGGCTCTCGATGCCGCTTTCCTGATAGACAGGCATTGAAATGAGCTGCAATTGCACAAACAGCTGTGATGTGCACCACTCCACCTACACCACCACCAACCAGGTTCGTGTTCACTGACTCTGTAATGTAGAAGAGAAGCATGTAAGTGCCCATGCATGCACATATACATGCACACACAATGCATTCCCGTACTTGAATCAATGGATGTAGCAGCTGCAGGCAGGCTGTTTAAACAATGAAACATGACAGCCCCTTCTGACAGCAGTGCGAGCATATGTGTGTGTTTATAGTGATTTGCCATCTGGAAGGTAATTTAAGGTGTGTTTATGGTGGCAGAATTTTTCAAGACTCTGGACGTTTTATACGTCCAGAGTCTATAGACAGCAGTAAAATGCATTAGTTCTTCTGCAAACAAGGAAGAAAGGTGAAAGCACCTCTTATCCTTATCGCATGCCTCACCTTGCATATTATATCATCATCATAATCATCATCATCATCATCATCATCATCATCATATCACTTGCTATGTTTTTCCTTCTTTTTTTTGGACACATTCTCACTGACACACCCAGGTTAAAGCCCTATTATTAGGCTTCAGGAAGGGCTGAGTATCGTTTCAGGGTGTTGGAAAAGAAAATCAAGCCATTTCCACCCAAGTAAAAATACTTAACTTCTAATCTTTTGATGGCCCAACCCAACATATTTATACAATAAGCAATAAAGCATATGTAGTGTCTCTTTTATTCCACTATGAGGGTCATATTAAAATATTGTCTTAGACGTGGGGGAGATTAAGCCTGTACAAATCCAGCCCACTTCAAGATCAGTATGTCCGGACACACACACACTCACACACACACACAGCTGTCCCAACACTTTCACTGCCATAGCAGCCTGTCGTTACTTGCAGTCACACTTAGACATGCCTGGCATGCCTACCTCAGCAAACCGCAAACCTCTGTGGGGAGGTGGGCTCCAACCGCAGAGACAGGTGCTGCTGCGATGACATCACTGCATGCTGTGGGTGGGGGGGGCCGCTCGAAAAGCTCTCATGTATCCAGGACCAAGTAGTGATGACAGCTACAACTGTGAGATAATGGGGATATAATAATTAAAAGAGTGTGACCAACAATGCAAACGCTCTGATGTAGTAAAAGATCTTGGACTTAAAGCTAACTAGAGATAAACTGGAGCCATGGCAGGGATTTATGGGTAAGACACGACTACATGGGAGGGTTAGGGTGAGGAAGAAGAAGAGGGAATGCATGAATCATACTTAAACTTAAGACTGCACTGGTTTCACTTTTAAAATGAATAATGGCTGCCCATTGTTATCCCATATAATGCAATATTTAACTTGGGCTATTTTCAGTGTGGAGTGTTTGTCCATAGTGTAACTTTAAAACCATTTCAAACATCTTCAACAACTTTGTTTACACATCAATCATGCTGGAGTGGAGCTTTTTGCTATTTTGGAAATTTTTACAATTTTTTTTGAAGCACACCTTGTAAACTGTGAGTTCTTCCAGGAACGATGTGAAAGGTATCGGTTTCATTTTCAATATGACATCTCCTGATGGTTCTTGTTTAAATAACCAAAGAACAGCCTGCCTTGGATTCGTGACAGTTTGGTTTTGTGCGCGCTCAGCAAAAGTAATTATCATGTTGTATGAACATAAATAAGTAGTTTTATGTGGCAGAATATTGGCAGAGTCCCTCAGTTCGCTTTCAAAGTAAGTCGTTGGGCGTTTAACCAAGTAGGAAAGCTGCCTTCTGTGTTGTCAGTCACCTGTTGCTAATCGCCACTGACAGGATGGGTCGGAGGGAGGAGGAGGAGGGGAATGGAAACTACAGATATTTATCTTACTGTTGATCTTTAAACTTACCTACCACAGCTTTAACATCGGAGGCGCCTGTTCCCCAAGTAGACTGCACATCAGCTGGACTGAGATCAGCAATTTAAATTGAATCATTGTTGGAGAGTCTTTATCCAGCTGAGCGTAAACTCACACACTCACACTTTCAACTCGTCCGGCTGTGTTATTGATGTGACCAGAGGAGGGTGAAACGAAGACTTTCAAACTGCCAGCTGATCTACAACCAAAGGTTTGTGTTCAGTCAGGAGCTTTGGGTTATAACCAAAATAATGATATCATGCTTCAAGAGGCCACAATTAGTCTGCTTAGCAGGAAGTCTGGATGAGATAGGCGAGGACCAAAGAGATCTGAAGGGAGCTTGGAGTAGAAATACTTCATGTAAGTAGAAACCATTTCCAGTGGTTTGGGCATCAGACTGTGAGGAGACCAGAACTGGGACATGCCAGAGGGCCGTTCCATCTGGTTCTGGGAACATCTCTCGGTTGTCTTTGAGTATTCTTTCACTACAGTCTGGATAAAAGGGTGGATGGATGACAAAGGGGCAGCATATTTGAAGAAAATTAAAAAATGAGGCCTAAAAGGGAACCCTCTTGATATATTTCGTAAATGAATGAAATGAAATTATGTTCAAAAAACAAGCTGCATGTTAACTTCAGCTGTAGCTGCTTCACACCAGGCTTGAAATAAGCAAAATGCTTTGACACTATATTGTTTCCTCTTTTGAACAGTTTAGTGCATATTGTTTCACTCACAAAGAATAATGTGTTGTTCTGCTGCTTTCCTTTTATACACAACAAATAAAGCATAATTATAAATAACATACATGTTGTGATTCATATATTTAAAAGTTTTAATCCTTAATTGAGTTTTATTTTTTAAAATCATTTTTAGCACTACTTTGTGTTTAGCGATAAGCAAATGTTAGTGTGTTAAGACACCAAAATAAGATGAACAAGGTCATCATTACCTGCTTAACATCAACATGTTAACGTTGTCATTAGTCCTTTTTACACAGAGATTGTGTAATGGTGCCACAGTGAAGACCTTTTTCTACACCGTCTGTTTGTTTGCACTGAACAAAACAAGACATGGAGTCAGGATGCCGGCTCAGAGGCAGGAAGTACCGCCTCACGCAGCCACCAGCACGGCTGTAGACTGTTATTCTAGATCTGTTTAATATTATTAATATTATAATTTCATGTTTTCAGTCTGGTGAATTTGTTTGGCTTTTTTTTCAGCAGGCCAGATTTTCATGAAACTGGCGTTGATCAGAAGGCCAAAACACAAACTAACTTTCACTTTTGTTAACATTGAGAGAACAAATGGCCTACATCTTAAAATCTAGTTGATGGCTGTGAAGTTCATTTGTGACAAGACGCAGCCGTTTGTAGTCATTGGGTGATTTCCTCATTCACAGGTAGTGTTTGTAGCCAACATGTTTGTTGATGAAACTTCATACACAGACCAGTCGTTACGGAGAACTGGAGGACACTGGTTTCATGGGAGAACCAGAACAATTATAACACTGCCATTTACGCCTTACTACAAACTGGGAACATGGGAACATAAATAGTCACAGGTCATGCAATCATACTCAATCTCACAAATGTCTGCAATGATCTCCACCGGAGATATTAAAACATTTTAGAGCTTCATGGTTTATGAGGAGAAGTGATAACATTGACTGTGAAGTTTACACTTGGAGATTTGCATCTAATAGGAGGATGGACTATTGACCTTGTAGTTTTTGCTGTGCTTTTGGCCTTTATTATGGCCATCGGAATAGAAACAACAAGTCTCCATTTCCTCTTCATCCCATCAGATATCAGTGAGCCCAGTAAGGTCGTCTGAAACTGAATGAACAGGTGGCTTTCAATGAAGGCTCTCAGCAGCCCAGGGGCCCCTGGTCAGAGCTCGGAGGACGTCCCTCCTCCTCAGGAATCCATCTTGACTGTATTCTACGCTCTGTTTCCCTTTGCTCTTTCCTCTTTGCTTCCTTAAACGTCCACAATGGCCTTTTGGCTTGCAGTCACTCGATATGGAAGGAGGAGAGGAAGGAGGCGCCTGAAGGAGCAGGTCATTCTACTTGGGTGAGCACATGGGAACATCTGCCACTCCAGTTTGACCCATGTCTCCAATAAAAAAACATGGGAGGCGTCGTCTGAGAATATGAGCACGTTCCAGCTCAGGGCATCGGAATGCTGAGATAATGTTGTGATAAGGAGCTGAATGAATGGTATGGTGCATCTAGTCTGTCTTTTCCCCTGCAGGGCAGATTAGTACTTTCCAAGGACAGTTAGCTCTAATGAGGAGGAGAGGGAGTGGGGGAGGAAGAGGAGGATGAGGAGATTTTGCAAAAAGTTAGATAAGCTCTTAAATAAGAGAGACAACGCTGTGAATTGTGAGGTTTCTCTTTCTGAATAAAAGAGGACATGGGTAGGGCCATTGTGAAATAATGAACTTTAGATAATTTTGCATTTGCTTCTTGTTCACCTTTGTGTTACATCCTCTTTTCTTTTAACAACACTCAGTAAGCGTTTGGGAGGAGAGGACACTAATTGTTGAAGTTTTGAGAATGGAATTTTGTTCCATCCTTGCTTGATATGACTTCAGTTACTCAACAATCCGAGGTCTCCGTAGTCGTATTTGGAGAGATTTCTCCAGATTCTCTGAATGTTTTGATGATATTATGGTCTGTAGATGGTGAAATCCTCAAATATCTTGCAAGTCTGTGTTGAGAAACATTGTTCTAAAACTGTTGGAGTAATTTCCCACAGATTTTCACATCTTTGCTTGTATATGACTGAGAGGATGCTCCTTTCATATACAACCATGATCCTATCACCTGCTACCAATGAAGCTCTTTACCTGTGGAACCATCCAATCAGGTGTCTTTGAGCATTTCATAACTTTCCCAGTCTTTTGTTGCTCGTGACCCAACTTTACTGAGACGTATTGCTGGCATAAAATTCAGAATAAGCATATTTTACAAAAATCAGTGAAGCTGATGGGGCACTACTTTAGATATACAGTATTGTCTTTGTATTGTTTTCAGATGAATTACATGTCAAAAAGTGTTAGGAAATTAGTCATCAATCTTTTTCATCATTCAATTTTATTGATTAATTCTATTATTATTATTATTATTATTATTATTATTATTATGATTATTATTATGAATATTATTATTATTTATTTTTTTTTAAGTAGGAGTTGTAGTAGTAGAAGTAGTGAAAGTAGCAGTAGTAGTAATAGTAGTATTGGTGGTAGAAGAAAAAGAAGTAGTAATAGTAGTAGTAGTAGAATTAGTAGTGGTAGAAGTAGTAGTATTATTTGATTATTTAACTTCATCATTCTGTTTTATTAATGTTTTATTTACAGAGCATCCCAGCTATTTTAGAATATTGGTTGTACACAAACAATAAAATGTTCTCTCCTCTAAAAATTAAAGAGGGTTCCACAAACTACATGATGTGATGGAAAGTTAATGGAAAGTATTTTTGGTTAATTTAATTGCCGATATTAAAGCTAGAAAACATATGTAGGACTGAAAAGACTCAGAAAACATGAACATTTAACCATGAAAGGTAATGCTGGTCAGGGAGATTAGTGCCAGTGCCAGCTGTCACTGAATGTTTCCGTCCAGTATCGGCCTCTTAAGCTGTTTGAAATACAAATGACCACTGAAGTCAACCACACATGGTTGGTTTACATTACAAGTCAACACATAGGTCACACATGGCCTCAAGCTTCCCAGCCACTCACCTCAATTCACACACCAGAAGCACATTACCACCTACATTTGCTCATTACCATATACACACATATGTATGCACAATATAGACAACTTACAGATGTCTCCCTTGTATGTTGATTCATGAAAATCCATCAGTCGTGTGTGTGGCTTCTACAGTGACATTGTAGGATGACACGTTTTAGCACTGTGTTTCAGTTTCTTACAGATAAAGGGCTGTTTACACGACAATAGTTCTAGTTCTGCATCCAACCATTTTTGTGGATCTGTGTGCACAATGATCATTTCCACAACGTTGCCATATGAACGTGGAACCTTTTTGTGCTGTTGTCATGTAAATGAGGCCTAAGGGTTCCTCAGGGCATAAATGAAAATTCATATTTGACCTTTAACGGCCTATGCTAAATGAAGCATCCGCAGGTAATTTGCATATTCATCTGCACAAACACCATTGTCCTTATCAGGGAGCAGTAAATCTGTCAAGGCACATGGAATCACTTTCTCATGCCAGGTCCTGAACGTTGCTGGATCAACAGGTGTTTTGGGGGTGTGGTGTATATTTCCAGGAGATGGAAGCGCCGGGTTATATAGCTAATCAGACTAACAGATGAGCCAATATCCTGCTCTCACATGTGCTGGCCTGGGCCACACTTGGTGTGCTATGTGTTTGTGTTGTGGGAACAATGGCCCTGCTGTTTGCCCATCCACCATGGCTGCTGAAGTTGCTTTACACCTGTGCTTTTCAGCCCTCTCAGCACCCCCCCCCCCCCCCCCCCCACACACACACCCCGAACATACAACCCCCACCCTCCTAGCCCTCAACCACACACTCCACTTTAGTTCTCAGTTTACATCCTGCATTAGCTTTCAGTGCTGCATAACAAAGAGCAATACATATTCAACAGGCTCACCAGGCTGGGTCATGCACATGTGGCCCCACGGGCGCGGTTCTTATTGTTTCATATCAAAATGGAAAAGGGATGCTATCAAAGTCTTCGTTCCCCTCCTCTAACACCCCTTTCATCCTTGAACCCATATGTACCTCTCCTCCCACTGTTGCTCTAACTGAGGATGAGGTGTAAGAACCGAGATAGTGGCGAGAATGTGAGGATGACTGTGGAGGCAGGAGTGGGCGGGCGAGGGGTTAGATTTTAGGGGTTCAAAAGCTCACAGAGAGCTGTGGCGTTCCTCTGGTTTAAGGGGGCCTTTGTGAAACTGGAGCCCCCTCAGGGCATGGGGGGGTTAGGGGAGGGTGCAAGGGCCTGGGATACAGCCCTGGCTGGCAGAAGCCCACCTCTTTTCCCGTAGTGTCAGCGTCACAGGTGTGTGAATGACAATGGATGTGTGTGTTTTAGAGAGAGACCCGCGTCCAATCAATGACAAACTGTATTGTAATCATCTATTGTGGGGACAAGACTGGTCGCTCAAAGGTAAATGCCACTGGGAATAAACTCTCAGGAATCAGGTACAACATTCTGGTGGGAGCGCTGCATACAATGATATACAGAATGGTGGAAGGACTGGATGGTGAGATTTAAAGCACAGCTCAGTACTTATCATTTCCATAGCCGTTGCTCCACATTTTGCCATAGTAACACTGGGCAACAAACAATGAATGCAAGTCTCATAAAGCTTGACAGTGGATTCCACTCTGCACCAGTTGCTAGGTAAAGGACTTTCCTTAATTCCTCATATTCATACTGGACTCCCTTCGACGTACCCTCCCGAGACTGATAAACAAGATTAAACTTTTTTTGTTCATAACCTGACCACTGTGTATCTAGGGGGCTGGCAGGGTGCAACATTTTTGGGATATTTCCCATAAATTATGACAGGCTATCAGTAGGCCAGCTGTACTCTTGAATTCTGCTATTCAGAGTTGCTATTATGCTTTTATGAATACATCTCTCTTCGCCTGTCACAGTGATTCTGCCTCTGTATGTGGGGATGCTCAGAACAAAGCAACATCAAGTAAACCTTACCCCGCTCCGTTTTCCTCCTCAGTCTTCAACCTGGCTGGTAATTCAAAATCTCCATGAAAATGATTCTGTTGCTCTGCAGGCTGCTTGATGCCAGGTAAGTAGAACTGTAGCCAGTGTGAGGGTGCTGATGAGTTGGAGCGTGAAAGTTTCACAGGAAGACAATTAGAGTTGCATTTAATGATTATTTTCACTATGAATTAATCTGTCAGTTTTCTGAGGGGTTAAATGATATTTTATTTAATGAAAGTTTGTGAAAAAAGTTCCCCAAATCCCAAGAAAATGGCTTCACAACAATAAAAAATGAAAGAGAAGCAGCTGACTGCTCCTCATACAGTATCTCAATCTCAAAAAAAGATTAACACATGTTCTCTATCATCTACAAATATTCACTCAACTCTTTTTCTATTCAAAATCCTCTTACTGTAGTACTTCAGTATCTCAGGCCTCCGAAGATGTTGGTACAGTCCTTTGATTAATTATGCAGCAAACTTTAAATCATTAGCATGTTCCATGTCACTGTTTATCTAATCTGGATTAGGTAAGCATTGACAAAGTACAACACTTTTTTTTATCATAGGTGCAAAGTAACTTACATCAAGTACTGAACTTAAGTACAGTTTTAAGGTACTTTTACTTTACTTGAGTATTTCACATTTCTTGCTACTTTATATTTCTAAAAGATGGACATTAAAACTGGTCTGTTTTCAATGCTAAATTTATCTGATGGTTAATGTCACTTTATTTTTCACATTGAGCTTAAATATTATTATTATTCTAAAATATTATGCAAATGAAACCATTGAGCAATATATAAAGTAGTTCAAATAAGCTTCCCCTCAGGCAGCTACATTAGGAAGACGTGGCTCATATGTAAATACAACTGTGGTAATAATATAAAGATAGTATGATATTTAAAAACAAAAACACTCATAAGGAGCCATTTTTCTGTAGAATGAGTACTATTACGTTTGATGCTTTACATTTTGCTGATACTTCTGTACATTTGAATGCAGGACTTCTACTTTTAATGGAGTATTTTTTATTTTTTTTAACACTTTTTACTGCTGTGTTGCTACTGAATCTATTTATTTTATAGATATGTTCTTTATTTAGCCAGAGAAGTCCCACTGAAATCCAGTATGTCTTACATAAGGTGGTCAAGACAGTATCAGTTTCACATATTAGGACACATAAAACACATGAAAGCAACACAAGAGAAATAGAAAAGGCAGAGAGGCTTACAGCCCATACCAGCGATAGCCACAACACATTCCACCTTTAGTCAAGGATTGTGTAAAAAAGTTGTTTGAATATCTTTTCCACCACTATTAGTATTTATTATTATTCCTACCACAAACACAAAACTCAAAAACTGATCAACATATTTTTAGGAAACTTTCTACACACAACAGCCAAGTAATGAAGTGGAGCCTTTTGCCATTCAGGGATTTTTGTCACAACTCATATCTCAAAAACTGGTCAATATTTTTTCACAAAACTTTATGTACACATCTTCCATTTACTGGAGAGGTGCCTTTTGGTATTTTGTGAATTTTAAGATCTCTATTTATTAAATTGTTTTTTCCCTCAGATATGCTATTAACAAGAATTGCAATGAACAGTTAGTCGTTGCTATCAGCACAATAAGGGGAAAAAGACAACAAATAACCAGCATATTTGAGAGGAATTTTAAAGAAAGAAAATACAGAAGCAGGGATGATTACCATATCTTCTTGATAATTTTTTCAAATCCTGAATTTGTTTCAGTTCGTCTCGATGATTTAATTGACTAAGCAGCTTATTAAGACAGTTTGGTGTTTTGGTGACTAATTATTAGGACACTGATTGATGGCTTTTCAAAAATGTGTTATAATAAACGTGTTTCAGGCGATTCCTGGAATTACAGGTTGCGTGTTTGTTCCTGTGTGTTGACAAATGGAGAAACTTCCAACAGTCCCTGAATGTTGCAAAAAGTTTCTTCACTCGCCACCATTCCTTCTCCACCCCCGCACACGCGCACATACGCGGACGCGCGCACGCATAGGCACAGACATACACACACACACACACACATACACACACACACACACACACACACACACACACACACACACACACACACACACACACACACACACACATTCCAGCAGGCGGAGTCTGGCCGTTTGTGAATGAGCTGCAGACTCCACTCACCTCTCAGAGCAGCAGCCCAGCAGCGGACGGAGGAAGGGAAAGTTTGCCAAATGGATTTCTTTGCTGGAGTCAGACCTCTATTATTCTCATATGTTCTCATTAATGGCATACTAATTACATTACAGACTAAAGAAGGTGAGTCTCTTTTTAAAATCACATTTTCCTTAAAGTTTAGTACTTATTTCTTTTTTATTGGAGTGAAGCACGCGTGCTATGCGGCAACCTCCTTTAAGAAACTGCAAACCCAGGAAACACACTGTTAAACTTGTGACAGTCTTCAGTCGTGTTTTATATTTAAAAAAAATTGATTTGTGCAAATGTCTCTCGTTTAAGTTGTATTTTTTAACACCAGTGATCAGTTGATTTGAGAATGTAGCCTTCATGAGCGCGGCTCTAAACTTTCTAACACCAGCAGGTGAATTCTGGTCAAAGTTTGTCCGTGCAATAAGTTTCAGGCAGCTTTTTTTTAAAGGCTTCTTAAAAACTGCATGTATTATATGTCCAAAGTGGTCAGTAAAAGTCATTCTACTGCCAGAGGTTTGAATAGGGTAAACTGTTTTAAGGCATCTGTTAGTAGAAGCTGCTTGTTAATTTGATCCTGTCAGCTTTGTGGATTATGATGCAGCAAATTTAAGATCAGTGTCATTTGTAAATTACTACTCATTATGAGAATTAGAAGTCCTGTGAGCTCCATCACTTGCGGGTCTAATGGGTCTCTCGAGGTTAAAGGTTTATTCTCATGCACTGATGTTCTCATGTCTCCACAGAGGTGCTTTTGGATATGCGGGCAACAGGAGGTGAACTGGGCTGGTTGACATGGCCCTTAGATCAGGGAGACAAACCCGGGGTGAGTATTGCCTCAGCCTCTCCTTCAGCTCCCACAATTTCTACTTGGAATTTGCCCGAGGACAAATTTGCATGCAGAAAATACACAGGAAGGGCCCGGCTGAACTCTCCCGTGCTGAGAGATTTGACCATTTGACTTGCGTGGTTTGCTGTTAAGTGGGCTCGCTGTGTATACTTGTCAGGTTTCCATAAAATCAGGCAGTTAGAGCCTAATGGTTGCTTGAGTATGGATATGAGAAGGAGTGATCCTAATAGGAGTTGCCTGCAGAGCATGTCTGGACTACACCAAAGCTTCGGCAGACAGAATCGCTGCTAGCACTGAACTAGGAATACTTGTGGCCTCTTGTGGTTTCAAGGCTTTAACTCTAGAATTGTATGTTAGAGAGCAATTAACTTTTAAAGTTGCCAGCATGTGGTACCTCTTTTCTGGGGGGGCAGGGCTCAGTTAGAGCTACCTTTTCCATAAACCAGAGTAAAATGTCTACATAAATACCCAGTATTCAGGAGGCCTGCTTCCACATCACACTTTCAATGTAAGTGATAAGTCACGCTGGTGAAAATGAATTGTAAATAGCCTCATTTCTTGCACTGCTGACTTACTATTAGGCATGCTGTTCACTCATCTTCCTCTAAAAGAGCTTTTTACTCATTCGAATCAGGTGTTCTATTTTTCGAGGGCTGCTGGAAACATTTTTATTTTATGTAAGTATACGATCATGATAGCCCAATTATTATTTCAAGTTTAAAGCCCCCTTACAAAAAAATGTTCACCAGCTGTTTAATAGAGGTGTTGGCTCTGCTGTACATCTAGGTTTATACGCAGAGCCACACACTCAGCCAACAAAGCACATTCCTTAAATTAATAGCACAGTAGCTACATGCAGAGAGCAAACCACAGGCCCTGTCGCTCTGGGGGCCAGTTGTACTTCCAACAGGTTATTTTAAAATACTGTCACTTTTTTCAAAATATTCACGGGAGCGTTTATTATGCAATCAGCAGTGCTGTTTGGAGACGATGTCAACAGCAGTAAAAGCATGTGAAAGACTGAAATGGAAATAATTTGGCATCTTTGCAACGCCAGAAAGGCTTTCTCACATAAAATCCTTGAGGTTTGTTGTATTGTTATGGTTTATAGGCTCATAAAGTGGAGTCCTCCATGTTGCTGACTTGTGTTATTGCTGTGAAGGACAGTTAAAATATTCACAGAGACAGTAATGGGAATATGATGAACCAAGGGTTCCCCTCCACGCAGAAAGTTCTAGCTTTGAGGTTCAGATTACAGTGGTTGAACCCTCATGTGAAGTCCTGTGGTGCCCTTTTATTTCTGCCTTATAGCCTTGGTTCAGCTCAGTATGTTTAGGGGCTCGGCATGGGTCAGTGTGTGCACTTCTAACCTTGTCGGTATGTGTGGTTTGTTTCAGTGGGAAGTCGTCCAGAGGACCCTAAATGGCTCTCAGTTCTACACCTACTCCGTCTGCAATGTCGGAGAACGTGAGCAGGACAACTGGCTGCGCACCACCTTCATCCAGCGGCGTCCATCGGCTTCACGGGTTTTTGTTGAGCTCCAGTTTATCGTGCGGGACTGCAACTCTTTCGACGGCACCTCGCTGACCTGCAAGGAAACCTTCAACCTCTTCACGTCTGAGTCGGACGCAGACGTCGGCACTACCTTCCGCAAGGGTCAGTTTAAAAAAGTGACCACCATAGCGCCTGACGAGATCACCAGCAAAAATGAACTGCGCATCAACACTGAGACAAAAGTGGTGGAGAACCTTTCCCGAAAAGGCTTCTACTTGGCTTTTCAAGATATCGGAGCATGCATCGCTCTTCTTTCTGTCAGGGTCTACTATAAAACTTGCCCAGCCACAGTGAAGAGTCTCGCGTCTTTCCCTGAGACCGTGGCTGGAGGCGAGAACCAGGCGCTGAGAGAAGTGAACGGGATGTGCGTGGAGAATGCCGTCAGCGAGAACTTGCCTCGCATTTACTGCACTGTGGATGGAGAGTGGGTGGTGCCTGTTGGACAGTGCCAATGCAAACCAGGCTATGAAGAAGTCAAAGACACGTGTCAAGGTAAGGGCATGCACCTGAATTCTTGGTATTTAGGTCTTTCCGCCCTCAAGGACTTCGATCTGTCGGGGTGTAAAGGCAGGATGCAGTTCCCATGAGAATGTGATTTTAACCGACCATTTACCATGAGTCATCATTTGCCTTCATTTTAATTGCCACAGGTTGTAAAACAGGTCCATATAGCAGACTGTGGATATTTATAAGAGGTGCTATTATCATTGTTGAGTGGAATTCTCCCCTTGGCTAACATGGCTCCTCTGCAATGGAAGGAATGCTCAGGCCTACTTGTACATGTCCCAGCAAAAGCCCTGACCTTGAACTGATGCCTATAAAATTAGGAAACGTGCCTCTAAGTTTCGGCGATGACTCTTAAGATGCACATTTCAGAGGGAATGTTTGTACAAGCCCTTATCGTTGCTTATGTTGTAAAATGATACACCCCTTGTGTCATCAAGGCTCAAGATGAGCATCGACAAAAGTTTATAAGAAGTACTTTCTTATAGACTCAATTAGTAGCACAAAATGATGCGTACTTTATCATATTTTAATATTGCCTGTATTTTAAAAGGTGCTTGATGAATGTTGAAGTCATGCTTAAACACGTCACTTCTCATAGTTTATAATTTACAGCCTGTTGCATCAGGTGATTTCCTCGTCCCTCATTATCTTCCTTCCTCTTATCTCGATAAGGGCGTGCGAACCATAATGCAGTCCTTTGACTTTGTAATTATGGTGTGGTTGTGTCTTAAGTCCTGCGAAGAAGGCGCTTATTGTTGTGGCAAAGGGTGTCAGAGTGACTTAAAGTAGTCAAAGAAGCCGGGGGGGCTACTGTACTGTGATGGATTAGCATCTCCATGGCTGATGGGAGAGGTGGTGGGGGGGGGGGTGAGAAAGCCTCTGAGCCTCGCTGATTTTGTTCATCTCAGAAGTCAGAGGCAGGCATGCCAACTATATGTCCTCCCGTCTGTCTTCAGATCCATCTCTCTCTCCTCCCCCTCTGTTTTCACAAATGTACTGAGCCTCAGCTTTTGGGTGTATTGTGTATGTGAGCGTACAACACAGGCTGGCATGCAAGGGCCTGTTGAGATCTGCTCCAGGACAAACTACTTAAGACTCCCAAGCACTGCTCCTCCTGAACATGCATGATGCACGCACACACAGGTAATCACACCAAAGAACACACACCTTGGCCTGCATTTAAATCCACATGTGGCCAGCCTATAATAGATTTGCTTCACACTTATTTCCCTTCCATTGGTAACGGACGATGGACGCGATGATGTGTTCTGTCAGTGCATCATTTTTAGCTGTGGGAAAGTGCCAGGTAAGATGATTATGGAGGAGGCAGAGGAGGAGGAGAGGGAGGAAGGAAGGAAAGCTCATATAGAAGTGACAGGGAGGTTGCGTTTCATGGAGGGGTGTGAATTTAAAACAGACAGAGGTGAGGAATGGAATGTAAAGGTAGGAGAACAATGCGGCGCTGTGTTTCCTCGTGAGGCTGGAGGAGCCCACCTCCACCTCCTCTTTCCCCTTGGTTGGTACATTCCTGATCAGTTTGCTGAGGAGGAGCCTCTCCCAACATTACTCCAGACCTGTGGAATTCCCAGGGGGGTGGGGGGGGGAGCAGCTCCGGGTCAGGCCCTCGCATAAAAATGACCAAACAGAAAAAAAACCTAAAAACCAAATGAAGTCAAATGAGAGGTCGGAAGACGCGTGATGCCGATTTTAAATGAAACCAATCACAGGGTTGCAGTCCGGGGCCAAGATGAATGGTTCGAAGGGCTTTAATTGGAATCTCATACAGACACACAGTTAATCATTCTCCCCGCTTCTTTCCTGTACTCAGTGCTGCGGGGGGAGAAACCACAACATTTCAACTGTGGTGTATTTTCTGTCTTAGTTTGAAAGTTTCCATGTTCAGTGATGTGTTCACTCAGTTTTATGACTCCTGTGCCCCCTGGGACCCGTTAAAGTAGAAATCTGTGACTTCATCTGGTTTTTGTCTCCGTCTCCTCATCAGCGCTTACCGCTTTGGTGTTTTTGGCCTTGAGTTCACTCGTCCGTGAAACTGTATTTGTAGGAATCTCTGCTGAGGTTTTTCTGTAGGTGGTGTGTGGCAGTCTTCTAAAGGTGGCTCATGTTAGCGATGGATACATCTCTACAGATAAAACACATCACTTCCTGTGCTTCACAAAACCTACCACAGTGTTCGGAGCAGCATGTGAAAAGGCTTTTTTTAAACTGGACGTAAATCAAATCACTCAGCGGCAGTGAGACACAAAATGGTTTGGATTTTTTTTTTTTTTTTACTAAAGCATAATTTAAAAATGATTATTTTGGCTCTCAGAAAACATCAGCATCAGTTATAAAATACATCAGTAACAGAGTAAGCAGAGTGAAAGCTGCAGTCAGGATTGATGTACTGTATATTACAAACATTGTCACAAGGCTGATGAAGACTGTCTTGTTGTGTTTTGTCACATTAATCACCATCTTGTTTGTAGCTTTTTGCTTTTCCTCTACCCTGCCCTCCCTTACTGCCTTACCAGCATGTGCACCTCTACAACTTCATATCGTTATTATTATTTTTTAATGATAATAAAATGCAGTAGTTGTAAAATCTATCTCTGGCGCAAGAAGTATTCAAATGTCAGCGAGTAACATAAAAATACCTTGTAAAAGTTAAGATTTGACCTTAGTGAAAATATCAAGTATCAAGACTAAGCCAGATTTTTATAATATTATATGTATTATATTGTTGTTATTACTGATGAATAACATAAAAGCAGCATTTTAATGTTGTGGATGGTTGAGGTATTGATATTTACATCATTTGTTCTGTACCAATGAATTAAATTTAGAAATGTTGTATGTATTTTGTATGAAACCTCTAACCTGAATATTAATTAAATTAGTTACTATTTACTGAAATCTTATACAGTAGGAGAACAAAGCAGTATAGAATGGAAGAAGTACCTCAGAACTACATTTAAGCATAATACTTGTGTGACTGTAATTATATATATAATAATACATGTATACTGTATATGTATATAATAGCTAATAGAAACAAGGCAGAGGCAGCTTCAGTGTGTGACGCCTGCTTTAAATCAGGATGTTACACTTTAAATTATAATCAGAAAGAATAAACATTCTTATCTCAAAGTTTGGAAAACAAATTCTAAACTTTTTGCAGAGCTGTGGGTTCACACTTGTGACTCACTGTTGACACTGACAGAGCTTTCCTCCGTTCCCTATGACGCCCTTCCTTACCCATAATCCTTAGGATAGCATACTGTGTGTCACCCCACAAAGGACCCGGGGGCTGCCCTGGCCGGTCCTCAGGATTGTGTTAAACTGTCCAGGTCCACATCTCAGTAGATGCTCTTACAACAACAACAAATAAGGCTTAATCCCTCCTCATGGTTTTCACTAGGCTGTATTTAAATATGGAGACACAATGTGGAATATTTGGACTCCTGAGGGCGGTTATGGTGTCTTGGAGAAAACGGTGTCCTAGTGGAACAACTGTCCACTGAGTTCCCGTAAAGTTATTATTCCTCTCGCTAAAGAGGTTCCAGTAAACTATTTTCTCTCTTCCCCTCCTCCTTCCAAACTCATCGACAGCCGATGTAACGAACAGTTGGTGACTAAGTTGTTCTTGTGTTACTGCACACTGTGATGAGTGGGATGTAGTAATTGACTTGGGTGTGTTTGTGCTGTGTCAGTGAAGTAACTACTGGCTCTGCTTATTTGCCTTTGTGCAGCTTCTTTTTCTGTCCTTTGCCTTCCTCTTCGCATCCTGCCCGTCTGTTTTAGCCTCAATTTGATCTCCTCATGGATTTATGTCATTGTTTCTATCTCAGCACACAAATCCCAAGTTTTAAATGCAATTTGCTAAAGAGACACACAGTTCAATGTTGCTCAATCTGACCCAAGTATAACAAACCAACAAACAAAAAGTTTTTTATTGTGCTCTTGTTTGTGAAATCACAGAGAGACTGTTATTTCTGGCCGTTGTGCATGTCACGAATATGACACCATCCCATTTAAACATCCCCTTTCACACGGCCCTGATGGGTCTATTTAGTTCTCCTGTTTCTCACTGGTGAATAAGTTTGTCCATGACTGGCCCGTAAAGATAAATAGAGACTAAACTTGAACAATGCTGCCAATCAGAGAGTTTTAGAAAGAGAGAAAAAACAACTGGCCCTCGCCGCACAGCGGTTAAGGCATTTAGTGGAGGTGAAACGTAAACTTGAGCTTTCAGCTTGTTTTTGTCTGTGAACTTTGGGAGGGATGCTGGGATTTGGAATGTTTACTTGGAAATGCGCTCTGCAGAGAGCAAGGGGATCAAGTGTTTCATGGCCAATAGTCTCGTACCTGGAGCCAACTGGTTCATTATAATCACTCCAAACCTTTTAAAACCAAAGCCTGGTGCAATGTCAGCTTATCTGATGGGGAGTATACAAAGAGACATGACACAGCACCACACCTCAGGATCTCAGGGTTTTGATGCAGTTGGCTTACGGTGGATATCACATAATGAAATCATCTCAATGCTGCAGCATAATCCCCACATGGAATCGACTGAATGTCCTTGCCTCTTGATCCCTGTAGCCGACCTCAGAAAAACAAAACAATGTAAGTCAACGACTTATCAGACAGCACTGCTCGTTTAGATTCACTGTCAGTATATACAGCATACAGTATATACAGCATACAGTATATAACCTCTCCTTTTCTTCCTCCGCTCTTGAAAGCCACAGTGATAACTTTGAATTTGAGGATTCCTCAGATCTCGTGCCAAACTAACGTCTGCCTGTCGGGCTGAACGTGAGGGAGTTGGATGGAGAATGGGGAGACTCTGAAGGCGTTTTCAAGTGGTGTCATGCACCGTCTTGTTGCGCAGCGTTTGAAGTGAACAGAATACTTGCAATCACTACGAACAAGATGACATGTAATGTGGCAAAGAGGAGATTTTGTGGCTCCTATGACTTTTAAACACATATTAGAGCAAATTGGGCAGTTGTGGTTTAAAAAGTGGGATCGGTGTGACGGCTGAACCTCTGAGCTGTCTGATTGCGTTGAGCGCACTTGGTGTTCACCACTACACCCGATACCTCCTGTCTTTTAGATTCATGTTACGCAATGACAATAATGACGTTCTATTTTTTTGCTACAGCAAAGACATGTCAACGTGTTTAATTGTTTAAGAAGTTAATTGTTAGTGTTTAATTGTTAGCATGTTGCAAGAAAAGAGCAGAACAATGCTCTTGGAGTAGATTCGTTCTCATATCAAAAAAGTTCAAGACCTGAGATTTTTAGTGGAACAAAACGTCTTAAGGTACAAAACAAAAATAAAACATGAACTGCCTGTAAACTGTCACAATGGCTGCCAACAGCAGCCATGTCTTCCCTTTTGTGGCTGAAAACATGCACATTAAAATCGAGTCAGCTCGCGTTAAAAGAACGTTTAAAATTAAACTTTTCCAGCCGCATACTTAAATAATCTCATGATGGCAGCCAGACATTTTTGTTCTTAACAGAACATTAATTTAAAGCTGCATTTTTGTTTGTATTTTTGACACCTCAGAGGTTTTCACCACATAAAGTTCACATGCCGTATGTTACGAGTATCATGTAATGATCCCGCAAAGCACAAAGCAACATATGCTGTCATTGTGAGTTTTATTTCTATTTCTTTCAGCTCAGGTTTAAAAAATATTTAGGTTGCTAAATGAGCCGCTAATGGTGTTCATGAAAATGCCGTTTGTTACCATAAAACTAAATCATTGAGTTCAAAGGCACTAAAAAGTCAGACAGAGCAGAGATTGTGTGGCTTCAAGCGACGTCTTTCACATTATTTGACCTGTGTGTAACTAGACAGCACTGAGAGCTCAACCCTATAGACCCTCACAATATGACTTTTCACCATGTAAACCTACCCCAAGAATTAGAATCATGTTGGTGTCATTATTAGTTTGATGAATATTCAAGGAAAACAATGTGACACCTAACTGAGCAGCACAGTTTCAGCAACAATTTGATCTCTGGGGCCATTTACACGACAACGGTAAACTTTTGTTGCATTTCGGCCATTTGATTACACGACAATGGTGTTTTGGCTGCCTATCTGGGCAGCTATGCCTTAGGTGGTAAGAGCGTTCTTCCACTTATCAGAAGGTCGGTGGTTCGATCCCCAGTTCCCCCAGTCCACATGTCGAAGTATCCTTGAGCAAGATACTGAACCCCAGTTTGCTCCCCGGGCGCCGTAAGGGCAGCCCACTGCTCCTCAGGGATGGGTCAAATGCAGAGGACAAATTTCGCTACATTGTACTTGTATAATTGTATGTGACCGATAAAGCTGATTTTGATTCTGATTCTATCTGTTGATAGTTGATAATTCCTATTTGTTGATAGTTGATAGTTCCTATTTGTTGATAGTTCCTATCCGTTGATAGTTCCTATCCGTTGATAGTTGATAATTCTTATTTGTTGATAGTTGATAGTTCCTATCCTTTGATAGTTGATAATTCCTATTTGTTGATAGTTCCTATCCGTTGATAGTTAATAGTTCCTATCCGTTGATAGTTGATAATTCCTATTTGTTGATAGTTGATAATTCCTATTTGTTGATAGTTAATAGTTCCTATCCGTTGATAGTTGATAATTCCTATTTGTTGATAGTTGATAATTCCTATTTGTTGATAGTTGATAGTTCCTATTTGTTGATAGTTCCTCTCCGTTGACAGCTGATAATTCCTATTTGTTGATAGTTGATAGTTCCTATCCGTTGATAGTTGATAATTCCTATTTGTTGATAATTCCTATCCGTTGATAGTTAATAGTTCCTAACCGTTGATAACCTTTTGAGTAATCCTGCTAACAGACAAACTAACAAAGGAGCAAACCAACCAACACTGGCAAAAACACAACGTCTTTGAAGGAGGTAAAAACAAAATAGGACTTTGACAACAAAAACAAAAAACAGAGCTACAAACAATGAAGTGTGTAAATGCAGTCTTCTAATTTAGTTTGAGAATGTCTGCCGTTAGTCAGCTAACTGAGCCTTACTGCGTGTGTTGGTTGTGTTGGGGAAGTTGAAACATATTTCCTCTTGGTGACATTCCTGAGCAGTGTGAAGCTGTGTGTGTGTGTGTGTGTTTCTGTTGTGTTGTGTTGGGGGAGTCCAAAACAATGTGAAGCACATTGTATTGTACTGCTGGTGTGTGAGGTCAGCACTTTCCTTCTCCCATGTCAGTCACCCCCTCCCAGCACAACACATCACCCACCCACCCTTCACCGCTTACAGGACGAGCCCACAGCGGAAACCGGAGGTCACCTAATCCCTCAGTGACTCCCCGACACGTTGGCTCAGGGCTTTCCATTGTCGCTCCATGCTGTGTGGCCTCGGTCAGTCACTCTCTATTCTGTTGTCCTGCTTGATAAGTCTTTTTGTTTATTGGTGCATTTGGTTCTATTTTGACCACTTCCCCTAAACAGGAAGCAGACGGTTGTTGGCATCCAGTGTGAGACAAGGTGGTTTGGTGTGGTGTAGTAAAATGGTGTTGTGTTTGCCACCTGGCTGTCTGGATCTGACCAGCAATATGGAGGGATGTAGTCCAACTGAGTTATCTGGAAGCTTTGGCTTTCACATCAGCCCGGATTGGTTTCGTCTAAGTGTCTGCTTTACTTTAGATCATATTGAGTTTGTTTTGAGCCTCCTTGACTCCACTTTTCACTCCCTGTATCCCTGAGTCTGAGTAGACAGAGGGAGTGAGAGGAGAAAGGGGATCAGGGAATTTATTGTGTTTGTTAACGACCCCAGATGAAAGCCTGAGTGCAATTGTAAAACAGATGTAATACCCTTACAGCTGCTCCATTGGTCAGCTAATCCTTTTGACTAATGCTCCCTTCTCCACATGCACACACTTCCATCAGCCCCTACACCTTTACTGCCCCCTGCTCCCCCCTTCCATCCTCTACCTCGGTGACCCCTGGCTCACGTTACCAGCTGCTCACCTCCCCCATCAGAGACCCCCATTGTTCCACCACAACCCGATTCCCCCAAAATGCTAATGACATGTTGTCACTCTGCATACAAACAAAATGACATGACATATTGCAATTACGGGTCTGACTAACTCGGGAATGAAAATAGAGCGGGTGGGGAGGGGAGGGGCGGTGAAATAGATGAGGGTGCAGACAAAGCGAGGATATATTTGGGGAGCTGCCCTGACAAAGATCTGAACATTGTATTTATTTCTTTCTGATTTATTTTTCCAAGATGTTTTCGCTCAGTGGCCATACTTCTGGATTTAACCTCCCTCCTCATGAGACGAGCCACTGTCTGCCGCTGCAGCTCCCTCACCCTTGTCCTCCTCCTCCTCTCTGTGAGCATGTGTTTGTTTTACTTGGCCACTGACTCCCCTGTAAGCCATACACAGTTTAACTCACAGCTACCCTGAGGCAGACGTGACCTTTCTGCCTTTTAAAAGCCCAGCTCCGGACTCGATTGTGGGGGGGGGGGCCCGTACCACTTACCTCTCTAGTCCTGAGGGCAATTTCTGTTGTCAAGCCCCCATGTTACCCCATTCATCCATCTATCCGACCATGCATTCATCACTGTCACCATCACATCCATCTTAACTTCTGCCGACAAACAGGGGGCCCTTGGGGGCTTCCACTCCAGAGCCACTTGGGCTCCCAGAATGTAACAGGCCCCTGCACTCAGTCTCAATAAACAAACACAGAGCCACTCAAGGCACATGGGGCCTCTTAAATGACAAACAGTTCTTTTTAGTTTTTTTTCTTTTTTGGAAGGGGAAAAAATGACCGGTATAAGTTTGTCAGATGTTTCAACTCAGGAGAGGTTGAGAGACTTTTGTTTATAAGAGGGAAAACGTTCATCTTAGGAGCCCCCCTCCCCCCCCCCTCCCCTCCCCTCCTATCGGTTCAGAGCCTGCGTTCATGTCAGGTTAACATATTTCAGCTTTACAGCTATTATTCTGTCTCTAGTAGTCTCAGTGCTGGTTCTTCATTTGGTCACACTCCCTGTGTTTCCATGCTTTGATTGGCTGCTTTAGGAAGGAAGGCTGCATCAGCCTCACACTTCCTGCTTCCTGTTGTGTCCAGCAACAATCCAAAGTCCCCCCTCCACCTTCTCTATGGGACCAAGAGGTTTCCTTTCATTAATTTTTGCTCTTGTCGAGGAATCCTCTTGTTAAATTCCTCAGCAGTAAGTCATCTAGTTTCCTTTGCTGTCATTGTGATGCTTACACTAGATACACTAACTCCCTCACCTTTGTAATGGAGAATCGAGGCTGAAACTGAAGCTGCAGCGGCGCTCAGGCCTCCTGTTGGATGGTGTGCACTGGAATGCATCTTGATTATAGAGGCGGCTCACAGTGTAAGGCCATCATCTCCACAGACCTGACCACGATGCATTAAATTCTGCGCTGTTGCGCCAAAAAGAGACTAGTCCTCCTCTATTCAGTTGCCATGTGGCATTTCGGCTATTCCCATCTGTAATACTTGTGTATGTGTATGTTTTTTCTTTCAGCACTTGAATGGCATGGCATTCTCTTTGCCGGCTGGTCAGTGGTGAATAGCAATGTTAATGGGTTAGCTGGGAGCCTTTTTACTGAGGACTGGGAGGAGAGAAAGGACTGGAGGAAGGAATTTGAGGATTACGAGGAGGAGAGTTAGGGGTTTGAATTGGGGTCTGAGGCAGCAGCTGTTACCCCTTCTCAATGGAAGAGTTCGCCCCGGCCCGTCTCTTTTCTTTTACCCCCATTTTTTTCAGTCCTCAGCAGGATACAGTATTCCTTTCTTTCTTTCTTAGACCTTCTGTTCCTCCATAGCACCTCTGTTCTACCTCTCCCAACCTCTGCCTCGGTCATGTTAATGAGTAGCAATTGCTATTAGTGAAACAGCTGTCCAGGACGGAGATGAGACGCTGTCTCGGGGGGAGGATTGACCAGCATGCAAGCCTGTTTGACGAAATGATAAATTCTTCTTCTGCTGATTTTGTTTCTTTCCAACATTGTTGTCATGCTCTTCAGTTAGTGCACACCTCTTCACAGCAGTTGTGTGATCAACTGCAATAGAAAAAGCTGAATGGAAGAAAACCCATGGTCAATTGAGTAAATCCCCCTGATATGACTTAAATGGAGCGGGAGATGTGAGCTCTCCGTCTCGTGTGTGGCCACATGTGGCTTCCAAATGAACCTAATTCAAGGGAACCACAGTGAGATGCAGCCATAGAGACGGTATCTCTGAGTGAATCTGATATTGTCTTAGTCCTTGGCTCTTCTCTTCAACTCGCCTGTTTTGAAATCTGACATCAAAACCTCACTTTATGTCTCATTGCCTCACAGGTATGAGCCAGTATGAGCCATAGGCTCTCCTACATGCCTCATTTCAATTGATCATGTCCTCTTTCTACCTTGTCTCATGCCATACTCTTCTTCATTTCCATTGGTTCTTTCTTTTCTCTCGCATTTTTTTTCTCTTGTCCTTTAGCACTACATGTTGACTCTCATTTGCATTGTCAACATCTAGTGACATCTGTCAATTGCTGTTTAAATGCTGCAGGCTAATAACTTTAACGGAATGAAGGAAATGTGTGTGTATCTACACTCCCGGGCGTAAAATTAGGCAAATACAATTAATCACATTTTTTATAATTCATAAAAAATGTCATAAGCAAAACTGTTACATCATATTGTAGTATTTGTATGTGTGCAGTGCACATTTTAGTGTGGAATAGATTTTCTTTTGTTTTGCTTCAGAAAAGAGCCTTTGCTGTCTGATCGGTGCCCCCAACATTTCTGCCAACCAGTCAGGGCTTGATATGCGCCCATATAATCTCTATGTGGTTAGGAACTGGGGCCTCATTTATAAACGCTGCATACGCACGAAAGAAGGTGCACGCCACTTTCTCCACAATCCATGGGATTTATAAAAAGCAAACTTGATGGGAGAATGATGGCAACTCTTACCCATCTGTACGCACCGAAATGGAGAAACGGGGAAACTACGACTCAGATGGTGAAAGGATGAAACGGAGAAACGGAGTGTGAAATTAATTCCAGTCCAATCCAAATATAACCACTCGAAGCCAATTTGACAAAAAATAATTATACAGATGTTTGATTGATCTCCCTGGAAAATAAACACAAACAGATATATGTGTCATTGCAAACGAACACATCAAACAATATTTATATGTTATTGAAATTCATTCTCATAAATCAAAAAGTAAACCGTCGGTCAAAAGACACGGAAGTCTTTTTCGATGCCACATTCTGATGCAAGTGCACAGTTTCATTTATCGGTTTTATATAGGTTATAGTATATTTTTGTTTCATAGTGTGTTCACTAGTTACTTACTTCGATTTATCTCTAAGTTTTAAATGCGTTTTGTGCAGTGGGCTTTGTAACTGTGCTTTGACAGCTGCTATACAAATAATCATTATTATCATAATTAATATTTTAACATGTCGCACCGAAGTGATTGTCATTTACAATACGGATAATTCCCACACATGTAGCTTTTTAGGTTCCATCAAATAGTTGGGTATAAAAAGGAGTCTTATCACAATGCGTAATGACGCACAATGGCTGATTTGGCACTGTTGGAAGATGTGGCGAACGGACGACTTCGAAGGGAGCGATTCTTCAGGGACCATCAGGACCTTCTGGCCAATGATGACGAGCGGTCCCTTTGGATCTCTGTGCTGCACTGGGCCCAGCATTACAGCGACGCACCCTCAGGAACCATCCCGTGCAGCCCAAATTCAAATCCTGAAAACGTGTGCAACATTGTGAGGGCGTGAGCTGTGCTTCACAACGTGGCACAGATGTGCCATTACCCCCCATGGTCGTGTTGGCCCGGACCCTGACCCCTTTCCCCCCAAAAGTTTGAGGCAAACCAGCGTGTTAATGTGATGCATCGGTTGTAAAAAAAAAAGATGAGACGAAGTATGGAAATGACTATTTATTTTCCAGATGTTTTAGTGAAGTGCTAATTTCACCCAACACATTTTCAATTTCTCGCAATTCTTTTGCAACTTCATTTATTGCACTGATTGTATCATTTTGCCACCGCTGACCCCGCTGGAACATACAGCAACTACAAAAGAGAAATTATTTAGTGAATAAAGTCCCACTTTTCGTAAATGGAGTCCAATTTTGTGTGCATGAATGTGTTAACACAACCTGAATGTATCTGGTTTACACTCGTTTAAAACAAATGAATACAATCTTCCTACCTGAGTGATGCCATCCGCCCTGCATGGAATCTGTGTCCCCCTCCACCTCCATCACAACTCAGGAGAGATTCCCCAATTATACCAGCCAGCTTCTGATCGGATGGCGTGAGCTCCGGTTTCTCGACTCCACCGCTCGTGGATCACACACTCCGCGCTTTTTTTTTTTTTTTTTGCATCGACTTTCAGGTCGGACCACTTCTTTTTGACCTCTGCCACAGTCCGACCTTCTGAGGCAGCAACATTAACAGCTTCAGTCACTTGCTGCTATTGTAGGGTCTTTTTGGCGTTTGTTACAGCAGCAGAGTGTCCTCCAAATAATGTTGCCTTTCTTGTTTCCACCTCTCCGACAAGAACTTCAACTTCACATTGTGTGAAGTTTCTTTTTTTGCCCGTTTCTCCATGATACTCCTAATTAATTCAGTAATCATTGATAATAATCAGGTGCGCCACATTTAGAGAAGTTGGTGATTTATAAAGGGAAATCAGCGTACGACGTGCGTGCGCACTGTTTTATAAATCAGAATATTTTTGTGCGCACGCAAATCGTATGTTTGTCCATACGCCACCTTCTGACGCCAATCCTACGCACAGTTTTATAAACGAGGCCAAAACGTCACAGACAGAGGAAGATGCTCAAAACACGGCTTTTGTTTTTGCTGTGTGTGCTGCAGCATTACCTTGTTGGAAAATGGCCTTTCGTCTTTTATTTCCACTTCACAACTTCTTCAGGGCTGGAAGTAAACCCTTTTTTTCTACTATCTTTTAGTTCTCCTTCTTATGAATGGACTTTTTGCATTGCACAAGCTCACCAACACCAGATGCAGAAAACACCCCTCAAGTCATAATCCCACCTCCTCTGTGTTTCTCAGTGGTGGAGAGCCGTTCTGGGTTGAATTTTTCACATGTCCCATATGTTCTGGAGCATTGGTACACAGCTCAAAATGTCACTCATCACACGTTTAGACGTTTTTGAAACAAAGTAACAACTTCACTCTTCAGACACAGAGATTACACAGATGCCTAATGTTTAGTCACCTATAGTCAGGACATAGGGGCCGTTTACACAACAATGGTGTTTGCATAAAATGGTTACACTTTGTTGCGGTGTGGCCTTTTGTTTACATGACAACAGCGTTTTATGGGCCTGAAAATGCAAATGTATGAAAACAGGTTCCAGACTGTAATCTTTTAAAATCTTTTATGGTCAAGATGTAAACTGGCAAAATGCAATTTCTCTGAAAACTGTGACGACACAGCTCCGCTCCACGTATGGCTCTTAAGTTTTCTGCCTAGTAACCATGCACATACAGAACATGTGATCTTATTCTGTGGTATTGATTTTGAAAAGTTACACTGCCAACTACTCCCCCGGTATGCATACTACAGCTATTTCAACCGTTTCTGTGGTTCAGTGAGCATAAAGATCATTTGTCAATGTTGTCGTATGAACGCAGAACGTGTTTTAGAAGTGTTAGGAAAAAAACTTTTCATTTTTGTGATCATGTAAACGAGGTGTAAGTGTAAGTCAACTCTCATGACAGTTTGCTTAGTTAAGTCGCACAACATCCTGTACACACAGACACACTAATTTGTCTTTTGTGTGTGCATGGAGGCCTAATATGAAAGCAGCTTTTAAGTAAGAGCAAATAAAAATCTGATCAACTTCAGAGCAGCTTGTCATGATTCATGAAGAACAGTAAAAAAAAAATCAAGATGGAATTGACTCATTTTTATTTTTTCAATTTACCCCCAAAAGAAATTTCAAACATCCTTACACAGACACATGTTGCATGTTTTGTGTTCTATTGTTACATATTTTGTCTTTATTCAGTAAAGCAATGAGCGATTGCTGAAAAAACATGATGAAAAGAGGTTACCTTACTTTGTTGCCTGGGAGTGTAGTTGTGTGTGTGGGTGTTGTGGAATTGACTCGGCAGAAGGACATGAACAGGTGACAGGCAGCGGACATAATCCCTCCTCTGATGTCAGCTTTACCCATGTGTCCATGGGTGTGCTTTGCATACATGTCTGTGTATTTTGTGCATACATATGGGTGTGGGTGCATGTGTGCAGTGCATACATAAACATCAGCAGCAGCCGCTGGAATGCTCCTACAGAGTTAAAGGGGAGCTGTCTCATTTTCACTCTCCTTCATGGCACACTCGCTCCAAAATTTCACACCATATTAAGTTCATATTTCACTGCTCCTATGCACAGCTGGATCCTCCACCTGTATTACTTTATTTTGACTAGGATGTGTGAAATGAGGTGTCATCTTAGCTAGGCGATACAGTTTCAAAGTCTGCCTGTGGGTGTCTAACAGAAAAAGTTTAATAAACTCCTGAGTGCCTATGGATGCTCAGTTTTCGGCGGCTTCACTCCTACTTCTTGGTGTTTTCCTGATTTTTGTTGTCTTTATCTCTGAATGACTTCCGGTCCTGGAATGTGGCATGACTGGTTGTGTTTGCTGACAGAGATACAGTAAGAAAACAGCATCACAGGAGGGGTTGGTGGTTGAAAGAGAAAAGAGTAGGAGTGCCGGCTAAGCAGCGAGTCTGCGTATTTGTTTGAGGGTTGGGTTTTTTGTGAAGAGCTTCTCAGCTGAAATGGACAGTGTTTAAATGAGTAGAGCCAACACTGTGTACAGCCTTGCCCCTGTTTTCTATCCCTTATCTCTGTCACTCATCCAAATCCTGACCTTTAACCCTCACAAAATGTGTCCAGTGTTGCATGCAAAGAAAAAAAGGTCACAGCATTACTGAGCTTTTAAAGAGGCTTGAATGAACTGGAGGAACTGGCTGTATGCTGTGTATTTGATGTTGCCTGAAGTCACTATTGTCTTAGTTCACCGGCTCATGCGATTGCCTTTTGTGTTTGCAGAATGTCAGGCTGGCTTCTTCAAAGCAGTAGCATCCAGTGACAAGTGCGAGCCCTGCCCTGCCAACACCCAGAGGCTGGACTCTGGAGCTTCATTTTGCCCCTGCATGGATGGCTTCTACCGAGCCCCAACCGACACCCCTACTGGACCCTGCTCAGGTAACAAGTCCTCTTGATCTCTAATGAGAAACTTGCATTGTGGAAAAACTGGAAATATTAGCTGTTGATGAGCCTTCAACTCATGTCAAGTGCGACTTTCTCATTGCCCAGTGTGAACTCAGAAAGTGACTTTTGATCGAATCCTACAGGATCTACAGAGATTTAATGTAATTGTGCTTGTTTTCCCTTCACATGCTGTATTAGCATGAAGCAAATGGTGAATCCTTAATTTAGGACATTCTTTCAAATTATTCTTATGGATCTATTCTAATCTAATCTATTTTAACATCCCATATCGCTTCTCAATCTGTGTTCATCAGGCCTCCCCTCTGCCCCGCGGGACCTCGTAGCCACCACCGTCGCAGGAAAACTCCTCCTCTCTTGGAGCCCGCCAGAAGACACCGGAGGTCGATCTGACATCACCTACAGTATTATTTGCCAGCGCTGTGAGGGAATTGTGTGCCAGTCATGCGGAGAGAAAATCCGCTATGAGCCGGCCAATGTTGGTCTGACAGACACCAAGGTTTCTGTGAGCGAGTTGGACGCTCATCTCAACTACACCTTCACCGTGGAGGCGCATAGCGGCGTGTCGGCAACACCACGGGCTAATAGCCCGCCATCCACCAGCGCTCTGACCACCTCTCTGCTCTACACAGGTGAGTGCTGCTGATATGAGGCAGTGCTGTTGTGCTATCTGTGCTGCAGTAATGACAGATGTTATATTCGAGGCAGTGACAGCGCTGCAAGTTGAATTGCGCTCCAGGAGCGAGACGGAGAATGTGGCGGTATTTCCACATTTTTTCAGTTTTTAGATTTTTTTTCCCGATTCTTCTACCCTCTGTCCTCAGATCCCCCCAAGATTACCACCATGCGACTGATTGAGAGGACCTCCACAAGCCTGTCCCTTTCCTGGGATGTGTCTCCACGACCACGGATCCAACCCCGGCCCATTCGCTATGAACTTACCTACCGCAAGAAGGTGCGTCATTGTTGTTTTTTCTCCTGATATGTGTGGAAATTAAAGAGTTTATTTGATATATTACTTCACCACTGTACAAGGTCAAATATATTTAATTGAAGTAACACATGGACAGGCCTCATTTAAGGCACAGAGATCCTGATCAGATAGTCAGTCATGAGTTTCTTAACCAGAAACTTCAAGGAGAGCAACATTACAGTACCGGCCATTCACAGGAAAGAGCACACACCATTAAATGTCTAGATTCACCCCATGAACATAAGAGCTAAAGTTGACTCTGTGGCCTTTATCTTCAACAGTATGATTAATTCATTTGACTGAATTTCTCCCCGTCTTCCAGGATGATAACCTGGATGTGACTACCTACATTGTTCTCATACTTGAGAAGAATTCTGTACAGATCAGTGATCTGGTCCCAGGCACTGCCTACTTGTTCAGGGTGCAGGCCCTCAGCAGTGATGGCAGCCCTGGAGGCTCCAGCATTGAGGAACAGTTTGAGACTTCCACTGAAGGTAAGAGAGGACAACCAAAAGCCTCATATTCTTTGTTCACCAATGAGATTTCTCTGACGTTTTCTTTTACTTGCTTTTTCCAGAACGCCTTTCTCAAAACAACACAG
This sequence comes from Chaunax sp. Z400, assembly GCA_037577475.1. Classification (NCBI taxonomy): domain Eukaryota; kingdom Metazoa; phylum Chordata; class Actinopteri; order Lophiiformes; family Chaunacidae; genus Chaunax; species Chaunax sp. Z400. Next base: position 21,850,966 of record CM075195.1, read on the forward strand.
CAGTCATCTTTTGCGTAGCAGTTGGAGGAGCGGCCATGTTGTTCTTAGTGGTCGTGGTCCTGTTCCTACGCAGACGGTCAGTAACTGCCCCCCTCTGCTGCTCTCGCTGTCTGTCTGTCCTCTTAATCAGTCTGAATGAACCCTCCATCACTGGCTTCCTCTCTTTTTCTTTCGCCTTTCCTTTGTAGGGCCTCCAAATGGCCTTTGCATTCACTCTCTCCTCGCCTCTCCCTTTTTCTCTTCCTTTAGCCAACTTTCTCTTTCTCTTTATCTGGATCTGTGTCCCAGCACTCACTAGGGAAGAATTTGTCTTGAATGCGCCTTGTCATTGCACAATGGTTACATTCTAGAGAGTGTTGGGGCCATTGAAAGGTAAATGGTCCAGGGTGGTACATTGTTGGTGATAAGAGGCGCTTGGTTCCCTCTGTACCAGACCGCAGGCACTTTGTAAAGGTGACCTGGGCCTGTACTGCAGCAGACTGTAGTCCGTCTGTCCACCTCCCTCCCGCCTGCTTGTCTGTCTTTCAGTTTTTAAATCAGCTTGGCAAACAGCCTCTATCATGAGCCTTTATCAAAAGGCCTCTTCTGCATGAATGAACGCATTGCACCAGTGTCGGTGTCCTTTTGAAAGTTTTAGAACATCTTGAAAAATGGTTACAAAGGTTGCTATGTGCTATGATATTAAAGCAGGCAAATTCCATTTGTTCTGTGAAAATGGGATATTAATTTGTAGATGGGTTTTATTCTTTTAATCAGGAAAAGAAACTCTCACACCAGGCAAGGACCAGAGGACACCTACTTCTCCAGCTCAGGTGGACTAAAAATCTCATCTTTTTTTTCTTATTCAATATATGAATTATTTTATCAACATAAAACAATTCTCTTTCTTTATCTCACAGAGCAATTGAAGCCTCTCAAGACCTATGTTGATCCACATACATACGAGGACCCCAACACGGCCGTCCTAAAGTTTGCCACTGAAATCCACACCAGCCACGTAACCAAGCAGAAAGTCATTGGAGCTGGTGAGTGACAGTTCTACTGAGACAATCTGCTGTGGGGCTTAACGCAGAGATGTTGAAAGATTTTCAAATCCCCAAATTCGTTGTTTATATTATGCATTTTCCTCAGCTTAACGGGCTGAGTGACAGTGGTTACTTCAGTGAGATTACCATCTATTTGGCTGAGTTCTCATACAACAAGTTGAGACATTTTATTGTGTTGCAACTCTTGGCTGTGGCATCTATGTGTTTTGGCTCATGTTGACATGAACAAATTGACAAAGAAAGTGTTTCAGAAACGGTATTTTGGAAGGAAATCAGAGCACCTTCCTGAGCCCTGCCAGATCTTTCATACATGCTACGTTTATTCAAGTGCGACAACCTTTACCCCTTGAACCGACAGTCTTTTCTCATAATATACCCCCTCCTGAGTTCTCACAGCCATGCCCCCCCCTCCCCTTTCACCTCATGTGACAGCTGATTCACATCACCCCTAGAGGCCATCCACTAGTCATACAACTCTGTCTCAACACTCAGGCAAAACACACCTCCGTTAGAGAGCCTCGGGCAAAACAGCCGCAGAGACTTCCCCATTTTAACTGTGATGCACAGCAAAGCCTGTGCAGCTAGGAACTTGAGAAAACACATCAAACCCATTTTAACATCTCATATCTCCTTTCTAATTCAGTTGCCTCATTGTTGTTGTCTTCCTGCAGGAGAGTTTGGTGAGGTGTACCGTGGCATTCTGAAGGTGCCGGGGAGGAAAGAGGTGGCAGTTGCTATCAAGACGCTGAAGCCGGGCTACACAGAGAAACAGAGGCAGGACTTTCTAAGTGAGGCCTCCATCATGGGCCAGTTCTCCCACCAGAACATCATTCGCCTGGAGGGAGTGGTCACCAAATGTAAGGACTTCTGTGATTTTTATTTACTTTCCTCTCTTTTTTGCATGTATTGGGCTGATTTATAATTGATTTTTTTGTTTATGTGCAGTCAAACATGCCATGATCGTGACTGAATACATGGAGAATGGAGCTCTGGACAGATACCTTAGAGTAAGTCTAACACATATTATATTTGAAGAGATGAAAGTCTGTACTATGAATATTTCAACTGTGACGCTACACAATATTTACAAACTGAAAACTTGTTTAACGTCTTGATACATTTCTGGACCATTATATCTGTGTTATAATTTTGTACATCTTCTTTATTTGGTCACAAAACTAAACATAGTTTGTCCTCGTTTTCTCTCATCAGGACCACGATGGTGAGTTTGCATCCTTCCAGCTGGTGGGGATGCTGCGTGGAATCGCTGCAGGCATGAAGTATCTGTCTGACATGAGCTACGTCCACCGTGACCTGGCCGCTCGCAACATCCTCGTCAACAACACTCTGGAGTGCAAAGTGTCAGACTTTGGCCTTTCCCGAGTGCTGGAAGACGATCCTGAGGGGACGTACACCACAAGTGTAAGTAAATATGGGACTACCTGTTAGCTTCTACAAGAAAGATTTGTCTCAGTCATGTCAGTGAAACATGCATCATGATGTCTTAGGGCAGCAATTTATGATTCTTGAGTCCTTTTTTTGTTCCTCAGTCTCTAACTTGAAGTTTTCTTTCCTCAACAGGGAGGTAAGATCCCCATTCGCTGGACGGCTCCAGAGGCAATAGCATATAGGAAGTTCACCTCGGCTAGCGATGTGTGGAGTTTTGGCATCGTCATGTGGGAAGTCATGGCTTTTGGTGAAAGGCCTTACTGGGACATGAGTAACCATGAGGTGGGTTTCACTGAACTTTACATATGGTACTTTTCTCTGAGGTTTTGTTGTGAGTTCTTAGTTCTTATTTGACCAGTGAGAAAAAATAATTAGTTACCTGAAAAACTTATTGCAGGTGATGAAGGCTATCAACGAGGCCTTTAGGCTACCGGCGCCGATGGACTGTCCCTCAGCAGTTTACCAGCTAATGCTGCAGTGCTGGCTCCAGGATCGCTCCAAGAGGCCACGCTTTGGAGACATCGTCAACCTGCTGGACAAGCTACTGCGGAGCCCGGACTCCCTGAAGCCCATTGCTGACTTCGATCCACGGTAAGATTTATTTTCATTCCAGACTAACGGCTTGAAATGACTATTTTTCCAGAGCTGACCCTTCAGTAGCCGACACTATCAGTAACAAGGTCTTGGAAACAACTGTGTAAGCAAAATATTTGCAGTACTTCTGATATAAATTTCATTTTTATAGTCGCTAACTCCTTTGGCACTCTTTAAGTTTCCTTTCAGATTGGTTCTGTCTGGAAATCTACTTATGTAGTATAAAGCCCTGATACGATGCACCCAAAGTCAAGTCTCCTCTTGGAAGCAGAACTTTTCTCAACTAGCCTTAAAAGAAACAACAGTGTTTTTGAATAATGGTCACATTCTGAATGAAGTCACAAAAATGAAGGCTTGGGGTGCTTTCACTCCTGAAAGTCTGCACCAAAGTTTGGGATTTTGTTTCATTGTATACGTTTGATCTGGTTAATTTTGGTTTCAGTGTTTCTATGTCTTTTTTTCCAGTTGATTTTTGATGTCTTTGTCAGACCATATCACTATTAAATAAGTCTCTACTGCGGCTCAGTTTTAACTTCTTCTTTCTTCTGTTTGTTTTTCTTTTTTTTTTTATTGCGACGGTATCCTGCTGTAACTTCCTGTATATAATCCGAAAATCCAGACCATCCAAAAAAGTGATTTCTCTCTCTGTAAACGAACCGGAACATCGCTCAGTTTTGTCTGGACCGAGATCAGCTCTTTTTGTCGAGCCAAAGTCTGGCTGTTTGATCTGGAAACTTGGTCCGAGGGATGTTTGATACCTTCAGTTTTGGTCGGATCAAACTGAAAAGTCTGAAAGTCCAGACCAAACAAGGAATGTATGTAAGCTCTCACGACTTGACTGCTGTGAGACCAGACTTTGGTGATTTAAAGAGTTGACATGAAAGAGTGATACATTTTCATGTAAAAATCCTTTATGCCTTTGAATTGAAGGGACTTGGTCTATGTGAACACACTAGCAAAAGCTCTGACAGGAACATTTTCAAATTCTAAAATGTAATGTACTTATGGAGATTTGTTCCCACATTAAATTGAAGTCTGCCTTTAAACTTAACTTTGACTTGATACCCCCGACTTTTTAAGACAGTCAACAGACGAGAGAGAAACCATAAACAAGGGTACAAGAAAGGGGTTTGACATGCAGGCTGCAGTCAAAGCAGGGAAACTGTGGTTATCTCTTATCTCCTTTACACTCTCTGACTTCTAAACTGACTTGAAACTTGACTTGGACTAGTCCTGGTGGAGCTCAGGCTTACGACTGCAACTAAGACTTTACCTTGGCTTGCTTCAAAACACTTAAACCAGCTTGAGCAGCAGCTCCCTATTTAGCTTAAATTTAAAATTGGCTGTGTGTTTAGAGGAGGACAGGGGAATGGCTTAAAGATGCTTTATCTAAACCATTAAGATGACACACTGATACCTTTGCCAGCCTAATGAAAGAAATGTGTGTTCCTTGCAGGAAGTTTCTCAAGCTCTGTTCTATGCGATTATGTGCATGAATGCATATTTTCCGTTTTGTGAGGGATCATTAAAGCTAGAAATGGTGAGACAGGACAAAAGGCTGTCATGCTCATATCTTAATCGTACTCGCCCTGACTGCTCCAACTGGTTTTTATAACTAACTGGTTTTTATAACTAACTGGTTTCCTGCCGGGTAATTACAGTCCTCAGTCATCTGTCTTTGTTGTGGGAAAGCCTGTTGATAATTAACATTTGGATCTACTTTTCTTTGCTTGCAGCGTATCCATCCGCCTACCCAGCACCAGTGGCTCAGACGGTTCCCCCTTCAGGTCGGTGTCAGAGTGGCTGGAATCAATCAAGATGAGTCAGTACAGTGAAAACTTCGCCTGCGCTGGGGTTGTAACCATGGATCAGGTCCTGCAGATGAAGAACGAGTAAGTGGGACATGATTTCAGATATTGGAAATTAGTTTAGTCATCTATTAATTCCAAAATATTGCAAGATGATATTTCCCCCCAAAGATTAAATATGTTATGAGCTTCCCCTTAGTGGTTTAAGCATTTGCTTTCTTAAAGATGCTTCTTAACAGCCAGCAGAATTGTTTGCGCACAATAAAATCTCCAACCTCAGTTATAACTTGAGAAATGTTTGAGATGGAAAAAGTAATGGAGGCAAGGAGGAGTTGGCTCATTTGTGGTGATGGTGGCTTGTGGTGACTGCAGTCCTTATTCTTCCTGCCTCCCTCCATTTTTTCTCTCATCCCTCCTTTCAATCACACACACTAGCTGCGCTGGGCAGCCCTAGAGTCCCCGAAAAAAAACCTCCACCTTTTCCTGTTAAGGGCAAAGGTCCACTGTGGCTTCTTCAACTTTAAAGGATGGACGGAAAAAGAGAGTACAGTCTGTGGCGCAGGAACAACTAGAGGGGATTAAGGAACTGAAATAGATGGACGAGATTCGAAGCCCCGTAGTCGGCACATTTGTACTTCTAGAAAGATTGAAGAGGTGTGTTGACAGCGTGTACCCCCTGAACTTATCACAGATTAGCTTAAGGCAATTGGATCTTCTCAGATGTGTAGGAGCACTAAGGGGGGTAATATAATGAAAGTGATTCAATCCCTTGGAAAATAGACTTTGTGAAGCATATAAATAAAGTTATTTTGAGATGACCAGCCAAAAGGAACCCTTGGTTATCTCACTTTGTCTCAGCGAGTGATCTGGGAAGAGGGCAGACTGTAAAACTCACGACAAATCCCTTTTATGTATTTGTCATGCAGAGTCGTGTGATTTCATGGAACCCTGTTTCCATTTCAGGGCATCTGGTAGCACTCTTGGAAAACCAGCAGTTATTTACAACCCACCCTCTGCTTGCCAGACGTATGATTCATGGTCAAAAGGGAGAATCCTCATTAAGTAATTAAGGCTGTAATTAAGGCTTTGACTTCAGACTGCTGTTTTGCAGGGGTTTGCAGCATGTGCTCCTGAGGAGTGCAATCCCCAGCAGTTTCCTTTAATGTCAAACATAAATTGAAACCTCAGCAGAGCACTAACTTTGTATACACCACACCTTGCTGTACTGGTTCAACAATCAAACTGGACATGAATGGAGTCAGCTGACATTTTGTCACATTTGATGAGTGAGGGATTAAAACATGAGAGGCAGGAAGGATGTGCTTCTAAAGTGTTGGAACAAGTCCAAAATGTAAATCCGTACTCAGCTCCTCTTATTTCCTGTCATGTCTGTCTCTTAAACAGGGATATTAAGAACATCGGGGTGAGGCTGCCGGGCCATTTGAAAAGAATTGCCTACAGCATCTTGGGTTTAAAGGACCAGACCAGCACACTGAGCGTGTTTGCAGTGTGATCATGACGACAAAGGGAATAAAATTCGGGCACTGAAGCAGGCAGCCCTTTGAACTCTTTTCTGAGCTGGAGCGAAACTGCATGGACGGCTTTGGATCGGCAGGACCAGGAGAACTGTGCCATCCTTTGGGGCCGACTGAATCTGACAGACTTACTGTACATTTTTGATTTCTTATCCACACAGGAAATGAGCAAATATACAACAGTAGATGTATCAAGTAGACTCTGTATATTTAGATATCTATTTTTATTATCCTTGTCTTCTGTACAGTTACAATTCATTGCTCACGCATCTGTTATTGCTTTTCCTTCAATTTGCATTCCTGCTCCGTAAATATCAACAAGACGGTTCTGGAATCAACTTCAGAACTGCACCCTAAGCAATTCTCAAAAAACAAGGGGAGCACAGTAAGTGAGATGGTGTGGGAGCGGTGGAGTACAGCCCTGGCTCAGGTTGTGGTTGGTGCTGTTGTTGCAGCATCTACCTATCTATTTGGTCTATTTCCTGTTTGACCAATGAGGATGGACTGTCGAGCGGACTGGAATGAGCTTGAGCTGGCCCAGTTAAGTGTAAGAGATGGTGTTGCTTAGGTGTATAAACACAGATGGACATGGTGTTTCTGGCCGACTGCTGGCTTTGTTCAGAAATTAAGCTATAATCATATAATTGATGTTATATGAAAGAAAGAGAGGATATATATGAGGTACTCTGTGTGTACAGATTAAGCTCTCTTTTTGTTCCCATTTGGGTAATTACCAAAAGGTGTAGATTAAAACTAATGTAGCACTTGGAACAGAGAATCTAATTGTCTTGATTCGTCTCAGGTTTGAAAGAAAAGGGGCTATTAAACACAAAATCCTGAACAAAGTGGAATTTTATGGATGTGATAAATTGTGTGAATGAAATAAGTTCATATTAGAATGCAGTTCATCCATCTGCCAGCGCTTTGGAGGGAGAAATTGAAGTTTGCTAAAAATGCAAATAGCCCGAACAAAAAGATGTAATGATGATTCTTGTTGTGGTTGAAATGATTTCACTCTTAATGATGGTTTGGTTTGGAATTTCAACATCTCATTTAGTTTTGTAGAAGGTAGACAAATCTGAATTCCTGTTTCTGTTGATTGAGTAACATGTTGACAGGATGAAACTATAAACTATGCTTTGACAATTTAGTGCTCGACTCTTTCCAGACATTTTAAAGTGCCTGTTTTTGGAAGCGTAGTGGAGTTTGCTTCTGTCTGTTGTAATGAAGCAGCTCTCCAGTGTAGTGGGAAGTGTAGTGTGCACAGTTTCCCCCAGTGCTCTTAATTGACTGCAAATCATTTACTTGAATTTTTACTGTGTTTTCAAATGTATCCATGATTCTACTTAAGTAGATAGATCCATCTTTGGAAAGGGGATTTTTTATTGGTATTACTTTTGGTTTACTAGTTGCAATTATGCTTAAATTCACTGTTTATGATTTCACTGTTTGCCTTATTACCAAACTGATTATTTGTCTCAGTTCCCATCACTTTCCAAATCAATGTCTCCTACTTTTGCTGGCTTTCCAAACATTTTGAGAGTTCCTTATCAAGGAGCAAACTTCTGTCTTTTTGCCTGTTGTGTAATACTGTATTTAATAGCTTATTTATTTTTTACTTTTATTTATTTACACTGATAAACACTGAGCTGGAATTATGATTGAAGGTTTTCTCTCATTCTCAATAATAAAAAAGCTCTAATGTTCCTCTTTTATTGTTGATTTATTCAAATCTGAGCTTGGCTTTCTTGCATTTGTGGAGTCTTAGATAAAATTGGCAAAGCCTGCTTTATGATTGACACAGAACAGAGCAGAGGAATGCTCAATTTATTGTAAACAGTACCAGGATGTTTGTGCTTCCACCTGCATGTCGTCATAATGCTGCTGGATGGTTGGAAGCCAGAGCTGGATCCTATAATAAACGTGATTACATAAACACAATACACACTGCTCAAAAACAAACATCAACATTTGTCTGTCAGCAGTTGTATTATTTTTTTTTTTTTTTATCCTTTAATCAAATCAACCAGATATTAAACTGAGATAAAAGTAAACTAAAAACCTCTGTTTGTGTGTATTAAAAAAACATTAGACTATTTAGACTATTGCCTTGGGAAATGACCCGCTGTGTGACACCATGTTTTCTTCTCCCATGAACTCTTCTATTGATATACGACTTCGGTTCCTCAACAGTCCAAGGTCTCCGTTGTCATACTTTGTGCTTCATAATGTGCCACACACATTTAGTGTGGGACAGGTCTGGACTGCAGACAGACCAGTCCAGTACCTGGACTCTTTTACTCTGAAGCCGCGTTGTTGTGAGGCGGAAGAATGTGGCCTCATTGTCTTGCTGGAATAAACAGGGACGTCCCTAAAATAGACAACATCTGGTTGGCAGCATATGTTGCTCCTAAACCTGTATTTAGCTTTCAGCATTAATGGAGCCTTCACAGATGTTCAAGTTACCCATGCCAGGGGCTCTAACACCCCCACATACCATCACAGATGCTGGCTTTTGAACTTTGTGCTGGTAACAATCTGGACGGTCCTTTTCCTCTTTAGCCCGGAGGACATGACGTCGATGATTTCCAAAAGACACTTTTCCACCTTGTGTCAGTCCATCTCAAATGAACTCAGGACCAGAGAAGTCAAATAAATAAATGAAAAGAGTTAAATAGAGAGAGAGAGAGAGAGAAAAGTTATATACTGTATATGTATATTTTTCTTCTTTCATAGTATGGGCCATGATAGGCAGTTTTCACCTCAGATATTTGGACTTTGTAGTCCAAACTACATAAATGAGACCAAAGATGTAAAAAAATGGGAATTTGAAATCGATTGGAATTATCCTTTAAATCTCATGGATTTCCACTGGAGTATGTATCAGCAGTCAGTCAAACCCACATCCCTACACTTAACCACAAAGAGCACAAAAATAAACCCGATGAAACTTCTGTAATCCTCTAGATTAGAATATTATTTCTCCAACACTAAACCAGAGGTCTTACATTTTATGTGAGCGCTTCAAATGTCTGACCTTGAATGCAGCGTCAGCAGGGCAGGCAGGAGAGTGTGTAAATGCCAGAGTCTAATGTTGCATTAGTGACGTATTGCATCAGTTAGCTTTTCAGATTGCAAAACCCCACTGAGGACTAATATGCAAATAAAATGTAAATATTCATGACAAAGAATCCAACAAGTCCAATCATGACACACACTCACTTTGTGCTTCACCTTGACGGATCCACTTTGCCTTATCTCGCTCACTCTGACCTTGCAGTGGCAGGGAAGTCCCTGGCGCCGCACTTTAAGAAAATTATCGGCTTTGGTTGATTAATGCGAGTGACAAAGCCTTAAATGCATTCCTAAGATAAGAAACACACACAAGAAAGAGGAATGTCAATATTTAGGTATTGAATAAATACGCTGGTCACCAGAGAAGTAGCAAGAAAAACCCCAGTGCAGACGGAGCATGGGAACTTGGATCTGACATTAAATCCCTTATGAGTCTTTGTCCTTGACTTCAAGGGGTTTTTGTTTTTATCTCTAATAAACTAATGGTTATTCCTAGAAATAGTCCCAGCTTTGTGTGGTGACTGTAAACCAAGAAAGGCTTTCACCATTTTCCATCTCCAGCCATCCGTTCCCTTTCTGTTTCACAGCTCAGGGTATTTTTGTGACCTCTTCCATCCACAATGGAAAAAGAGGAGCAGAGCCACACCGTTTAGCTGACTGTACGGTTTGGATTTATGCAAATCCACGTCTGAGTGTGTCCAAACTCACTGCTGGAGGAGTTTTGGTGTATGTCGTCAGCTATAATGTGATTATCCTCGCTCTGCAGGGGTTGAATGTTTGGAAGTTTGTGTCTTGTCATTAGGACTGTAAATGACAGGGATGCATGGAGGGACAGAGAAAGAGCGGGGAGAGAGTGAGGGTTGGTGGTGTGCAGTGGGCTGGAGGGGAGGGGGTTTAGCTGGAGATTTGAGCCATACCACAGCTTTACTTCAGACCACAATAGCATGTGTGGTGATTGTGTTGAAGGCTTGGCGTCCAGGCCCCGGCCTCCCCCCGTCTACTGTTGTGTGTGGGGGCCGCGGCTTTCGCTTTCAGAGCTTTTCCCCTCCTTCTTGTGGCTTGTTAGATGTCTTTGTTCTCAGGCTGAAGGTCAAATTTGAAAAGAAATAAGGAAGAAGGAAAACATTACTATGGCACTGGTCATGTATGACCTCTCCCTTTACCAACGCCCCATCATCATTTTTTGTTTTATGTTCTCCTGGCAGCTCGCAGTTTCATGCACAGATTCGAAAACCGACAACGCTGTGGAATTTACATCCTCGCTAATTTTAGCAATGGGTTCCTGACCAGAAAACACATCCTCCAATTTCTGTCTATATTGGTCTTCCTGTGTCTTTCCGCTGCTGTTTCTCTCACCAGCGCCTCCAGGGATTTTGGAGATTACTCTGCTCCCTAAGTCTCCACCAAGACCCTCAATTTTCCTGTTTTCACTGCATTCTCAACAAATAGAATCTAGATGGTCTCATCCAAGTTTACACTCTGAGTGCTGCCAAAGCTTCCCTCCAGGTTTAATCCACATAAAAACAAGCTAAGCTATTGGAACGAAACGCTTTAAATAAGATAATGAGCAGCAAATAATTATTACCAGCGTTTGGCATTTCCCAAACTGCGCTGCTGAAATCTGTTGAATTTCAGCACAAGGCGGCATGAGGAGGAGAGGAGAGCAGAAACACGAGCCACTGTTGACATACGCCTCGTCCCTCTGTAGACGTCTTTGTATATTTTGAAACACCGACTTAATTCACTCCATATTCCTGCTAATGGCCCCGTTGATGTCACTCAACACATAAAAATTCTAAGTGACCCGGCCTTTAAAGAGCCTATAAACATTGCTGTTTAAAGGTGCTTTTCTGACCGCTGCAGTTTTCCAGAAAGGTTTGCTGAGGAGAGATCCATCAAACTTAACCAGCAGAGACCAATTTTACCTTCTTGATTCCCTGCTACACCTAATTTAAAATCAGAGGTGGCAAAAGGACACACATTCTTTATTAAAGTAGAAGCACAGTTAGAAGCATTGATTCAACTTCTTTACTCAAGTAAAAGGGATAAAGTACAGGCTTTTAAATGTACTCAAATTATGATAAAATAATATATGATATAAGGTACAAACATGTGGTGCAATACTCAGATCAACTATACATAAAAGGAAAATATATATAGGGTAGGGTTAAAAAGGGATAAGTGTAAAGTGAAGTAGTTGTAGCAGTAAAAGCCTTTTGTGGCTCCCTGAGGATATTTATATACAGGATATGTATATGCTGTGGTGTAAGTTGTCAGACAGGCTACGATCCTGTAAAGTGAAGTATGAAGTGACTATCACGCTTAGTCAAAGTATAAATAACGCATTGTGAAAATACTCCACTGCAAATAAAAGTCCTGCATTCAAAATCATACAAAGTAAAAGTATGCAAGTATTATAGGCAAAGTGTAGTGAAGTAAAGTATTGCCTGTCAGTGTTCTACTGATGTTTTGGAATTAATATTGTTGCTGCATTTATGCATATCTTGTCTTTTTTTAATGTATTTGTTTTAGGTATTTTTGCCTTTTTTTGATAGGACACCTGGGAGAAAGAGTGACGGGGAAGACAAGCGGCAAAGGGCCACATGCTCTCTACCCACTGCACCAAATGCACCTCTTATTTCTTATGTTTTACTGGTGTTTAAGGTTGAGTTCATTATAACTACTTTATATACAAAAAAAAGAATATTTAAATATGAATTTCTACACAAACCAAGTCAAAATGAACTACAGTATGATTACCTCCCAATATTAAGACTGTTAATGAAGACATGCTAGTTATTGTGCCTATATCTTTGACTCATGAGAAGAGTATCAATCATATTTTATTTTATTTTTGAATTTAAATTAAAAAAAAAAATTTCAATCTGTCTGCATGTATATTTATGGTTTGTGCCAAGATTGGTAGAAACCATTTCTTAAGAAAATACATGCAGTTTGATCTTGCAGCAGATAAGGTTTTATGTTTTTTTTCTATGCATGTGTGCTTGTGACCTACACCAGTAATCATTTTTTATTTGAATGATGCAATAATTAAGCATAAAAACAGCATCTGACAATGTATGTAAGGAAAAAAATAATTTCTAAACAGCTAATTTGACAGAATCAGCATCAGAGTGTTGAATTTTCTTGAGAAAAGAAAAAGAAAAAAAGATCAAATAAAGGCTCATAAATTATAGCTATGAGGTCCAGAATTAGGGGGGATTTTATGCTCTTATAAATAAGTTCATGTTTAAAAGTTTCACAAGAACATAACACTTTACAAAAACATGTCTGTAGCGTTTCTGATATCGACCACATTTCTGAAGAGATGTTCTCAGATCTGGATTTAGTTTTTCTACTCACAGCCATTGTAGTAAGATACTGGAGCCAGGAAATCCACATTTGATTAAAGGTTAGGTCTGGGTAGGGTAGACCAGTATCGTGGGTTGAGAAGAAACCAGTCTGATAGGCTGATATACCTGCCATTTAGGAGAACATATCCCCAAAAAACCAGAGCACTGGCCAAGTATGTTCACACGTACAAGGGATTTGACTTGTTGTCAGTAGTTCTTGGTATACTTAGACACAGAGTGCTAAAAACACATGTACAGTACAGGAAGATTCAAATGGAGATAACCACAGAAAGCAAGGCTAAACAAAGAGAAGCAACATAAACTGTTATGTTCACGTATGTAGGTATAAAAATAAAACTCTACACTTGCTTTATAATAAACAGGATTGTGGTTTGGTATTGTGCTATATACAAGCAGTACTTGCTAAGTACATTTTTCAAGCCAAAATACCAAACATTCTCAAACATTCCAAACGTTCCTGACTCTCAGGATTTGAGGATTTCCTGCATTTGTTTGTCTAATGTGTAATTTGTTATTTGTTGCTGTCGTTTGAGCTGTTTATATGTTGTTCTCCTTTTATTTCTGCACATGTTAAGCATCTTTGAGTATTTTGAAAAGCGCTATATAAATAAAATGTATTATAATTATTACTATAATGTGATGGTGAAATAAATACCTAAAACCAACAATAAATAACTTGACCCTGAGCTTTTAGAAAACAGCTTGATTATCATAATTTTCTGATGTTTTATTGACCAAATGATAATTTAATTAATTAACTGAAAAGTCAGTGGCACATAGTCAATATTGACAAGTCATTAATTGCAGCCTGAGATAAATTTTTCTCTCATTAGCCTAACCTGTGGTAAAAAAAAGCATCTACTCACACTAAAACATTTTAACATTTTAAAATAGAATTCAATACAGACAGAGGCGTTCAGTTCAGTCATTCATCCACTGTTTCTTCTACATGCATGTTTCCTGGAGCATTGTGAAGGTCATGTTTACTTTCTAACTTCATGGGTGGTATTGTTGGTATACATGTGCCTCCGGTTACATCTAATTATTATTTTTTTTCTATCAGAAAAGAAGGCCTGAAAGGTAAAATCTTAATGACAACAAAATTTCCATAAAGAAGAAAAAACATTAAGCGCAGTCATCATTCTTAATCTTACCCAGTGGGACGCGTCTCTCTCTGCGACTTAATGGTTCTTTTCTCCGTCTCCTTCTCTTAATATCCGCCTGTCTGCATATGTTGTGGAGGCCATTAATCGTCCCCTGCACAATATGCATCCCAGCAGATAATTACAGTCATTAAACCAATTAGGGAGCACATGGTGGGGAGGCTTCAGTCAAGCCCCCAGGCCTCCCAATCCTTTTCTTTTTTTATCAGGATGGCCGAGGTGGTCCTCTGAAACTCTGAAAAAGTTGTGAATAAAGAAAGGATTGAATTACTTCAGCCCAGCTCTGGATTAATGCAATTTCCTGTTGGTGTAGCCTTGACAGACCTTGCCAACTTTGCTGCAGGATAGGTAATCAGAGCCATTAGCCAGCAAAAATCCTCCCCATTTTCACATCATTTTTTGTGGGGCTAAGTAGCCATTTAGGTTTTGTGTCATCAAATTATGTGTTTCTCAAGGCTAAGCGAGCTATTTTGGTGCTTCTGTGGTAAAAACAGAGACAACGAGAAGAGGAACAGGAGGGAAGAGTTAATTTACAGACAGTGGTTTTTAACTCACTCAGTCTAACATGTGATTCCAGAGCTAATATTATGGTTTCATTGTGTCTGACACGGTGGGGGTTCTGGCAGAATGAGGCCATAACACACAATACATACAACTGTGATTACTTAGTTATTGAGATTTATCATCCACATGTGCAGGAAAGCCACCGAAAGTGCCTCACACTTCCTCAGAAAGTCTCGCATGGTTGCTCATGTTGGACGACAAACTGTCCCGCGTTGATTCTGGAAGGTACTTCCCAGCATTCGCTATGTTGAGCTTGGCATATGTGTCTCAGAGCGCTGCAATAAAAAAAGTAAAAGTGAAAGCCAGCAAAGAACAAGGAGCTCATACAGGTTGCCCCTGCCTACTTATGAATGACATCTAACAGTGAAATTTATATCTTGTGATGATTCCAGAAAACATAAACCAAAGAAAAACATGAAATTCTGCACGTTGGAGATAAGATCAGGACAAGCAGCCAGAACTTCTACCCACGGTGACGTTTTTTCACAGGGTCAAAATGTGAACAAAGTAAATAAGGAACTTTTATCCCACCTCAGTTAAAGAGGTGCCCTGTAACATTTTGGGACTTCAAGTTATTTATTTTCCTGCCAATAGATGGTTGTGACCTTTGATGCCATGAGTCATGTCTATTCATCAAGCACACAGCTTGAATGATTAGACTAGCTTAGCATGAATATTGGAGGCAAGGTGGAAACGGCTTGCTTGATTTTCTCCATAGTTCAAACATGACAACATATGATGCACATTTTATCCACCAGCCACTTACAGTAGTCACTACAGCTGGCGCAGAGGAACTGGGTAGATCGATAAACTGTCAAGAAACAGGCTAATTTACTGCCACTCTTAATGTGAGGTTAGGCGAATTGTTTCCTTACTCCTGCTCTGTCCTTAACAAGGACTGCAAAAAGCATTGGATTTGAGTTGTTTTCTTGTATTCAGCATTAAGACTACTTTCCCTTTGGAGCTGATTAAAATGTACCTAGAAAATATCACCAGGACTTGTTCCTTTAAAATAAATGAAATGTATAGGAACAGAATTTGAATAATTCAGTGAAATTAAGTGCTGTGAAATGTCTGTGAGATGGGATTTTAGTTTAAAGCAGCTAAACCTTACAGTGAAACAAAAATGGTTATTTTAACATATTTTAAGATTGCACAAGAAAATAATATGTTTTTACAGCCCTTCACACAAAAAATCCTGGCGTCCAAATGTCTGAAAACACTATATTCAGGCTGTTGAATTCCAATAAGGCATTAATCCAAAAAAAATCAAGAAAAATCAGAGGTCAAAATTCAAGACAAATAATTTGATCTCAGCAAGAACAATAAAACTTTCTGACGCCAGACATTTTGACTCCAGATTATGATTAGGATCTGGATCCACCTACGCGGAGTGGAGTGCCTGGGATATTTTTTATTTTGATTGGCCGATTTTTATTTAACATAATATTGGCAAATGTTAAAAAGGCCATATCTCACAATGTAGAACGTGAAAAAGTGAATAGAATCCACATCTGTGTTTGGATCTGCTTCAAAATGTAATCAACAAAAACAAAACAAAACAAACAAAAACAACAACCACAAGCAAACAGGCAGACAAACAAACATAAGTGATCACATAAACTCCTCCAACTCTCATTAGCTGAAATAAAAACATGTCTGTTCCATCCAGTGCCCCAGTAATCCCAGTTAGCCCACATGCACAATTCGAAGGGGCCTGGAAGCCTGAAACTAGTCACTGATAAATAAAATGCTGTCACTTTTAAATAATTTCAGTTTTTATTTAATTCTGTTCACTTTTATCATTTACACCTGGGCTTCTCCTGCTATGACGCTCTGCTGTGTTCAAGGTCTTTAGGCAGCTGAGCTTAATGGAATATTCAGATGTCTGTTCTATCAGGTCACGATCTGAAAGTCTATTATTTGCCCTGATTATGAGGTAAACAACCACTTTGAATACAAACCAGGAAAGCTCTAAACTCTCAGTTTCCCATGTGATTTATAAGGCTTTTATGTACAACCACTCTTCAGAGCTTCATCCGCTTTGATTTAGTTTTTTCATGTGAGCCTATAAAGTCAAGTAGAGCTACTGCAGACATGTGGAGTTATAACCTCAGACTCTTGCCCTCCTTGAGTAGCAGACTTTTCCTCAGCTCCTGACTGACAGTGGAGCACTATAGTGGGCAGCTCTGAGTGTGACATGTGGAGCTGTGTGAAGCAGGGTGGGTCTATAAAAAGTATGGTGGTCTGTCAGTTTGACTTTGAGAGAGGTTTAGAATATCCCTCCAAGCACGTTTTCTTTCCATCATAGTTTATTTATATAAAAGTGGGAAATTCCCACATTGACTCAGACTTCAACAAGGAGGTCAAATTTCCCCAGAACTTGATTTTTTTCAATTAGAGAATCAAAGCCTTCACACTTGTATTTCATCACAAATTGACCGTGTAAAATGCAAAAACTGTTTCATGTATGATGAGCGTATGAATGGCTATATTTGCGGATTCTGTATTGAAACACGTCCAGCTCCCTCTTTGCCGCAGGGGACCACAGAAATGATTGTTGCCGAATGTCTGTGGCTTCCCAGTTAGGAACATCACGGTTTATATGTGTGCATGGACGTTAAACATTCTTCCTGCTCCCTTTTCCTACCGAGGAAAAACCCACATTCTCTTAAAATTCAAGATTCATTTAGTTTGACGGAACATCTAAACAAACCAGAGATTCAGTGACACATAAGGAACATAAGAGAGTGGGTTTTAAAGGCAGCTTAAAAACAGCACACAGGGACAAAAAGGGTAGCAGCCAGGGTACAGACACTTTAAGAGGTCATAAATGGGCGATGTGAATATCTAACAGCTGAGGTATTGGACTCTTTGTCACATGCAAGGTGAAAGGCAGGAACCAACCCTTGGGGGATTAGGGAACACTTTGCCCTGGTGGATTTAATTATTGATGGAACACTTCTGCTCTGAACTCACACTGCTTTGACCATGTGTCTGGTCACGGTTTGGAAAACATTAGCATGGAGTGTACAAAAATACAGACCAGAACACATGTGCAGGATTGTGACATGACTTCCAAAGATACACTGCATAAGATGTATGATGATACATCTGCTGCAGTTTTTCCCTTTAACCACAGGAGGTCAGACTGCTCCTGACCAGCCTTCTCTGTCATTACGAGGAGTGTGTGTCAACATGAGCGTCAGGGACCTAAAAGAACCTTTGAAAATGCTCCAAAAATAATTAAAAATAATCCAGTGGGATTTCACAATTCCTGAAGGGTTCCGTTAGCTTTCCATGGGTTTCTTGAGGGTTTTTTGGTTCTCAAAAGTGTGTTACTGAACACTTTCCAACAGTCCTTAGGGGCATTCCAGTGGTCTGTTGCTGTGTAAAGATGTCCCAGTGTTCTTGAAGGGTTCTTGTTTTTTGCTTGTTAAACCACATTTCTTTCAGTGGGGATGAAGAGATCAATGGAAACCACTGTTCTCTATTATGTTGTCCACAACTACACATTTCATATGGATGGGCATTCATCCCCAGCTGACAGATAATGTGTATAATTTTGTAGGAAACACCAGCTGTGCTTTTGTGCACACAGTCGATATAGGATGCCGTGTGCGTCGTCACTCTGATTTTGAGATCTCTATTGAGCAGTCAAGATGTGGTGTTGAAGCAGAGATAGAGAAACTACTTACAAGATGGACAGTCTTATATCCATGCCGCATCTCCTCCTCTGGGGTGCTCAGACACATACAGTGGTCTCTGCCACCTCTGCCACTTTGCCATCTCATAGCAAGAAGGGGATGCAGTTTAGCTCAGCTGGTAGAGCAGGTGCCCCATGTGCGGACGCCTCTGGCGGCGGCCGTGGACCTGATTCCATGACCTGCTTGAATTAAGGAGGCAAGGTGCATTTGTTTAAAGACTTTTCTCTCCAGTCACCCAACAGGGCTCAGAACCTCAGTCAGACACCAACCCATCAGCCATGGTGAGCTGCTGTAGAGGAGGAGGAGGGACTAATGAAAAGGTTGAGGTGGACCATCAGGGTCTGCAGTCTCTTTACTCAGAGAACAGTGGTTACACTGTAACCCACAGTTTATTGAAGTTCTTCAAAGATTTTTCAGTGAGGCTTTTAAAGCAGCCACAGGGGTCCATGGATCTCTTTGAGTGAGTTCCACTATTTCATGATGAGGTTTTAGGATTCAATGAGCCTTTGAAACAATCCACATGGAACCACCTCCAGACACCCATGTACCCTTCGAATCCCCTGAAAGCATCCTGGAGCATGGTTAATGAGCTCTGCATAGACATCCAGCTAATCACATTTTAATTTAAGGCATATCAGTAACCTATAAGAGAAGAAGTGTGAAATGTGATCTCAGTATAGTGTGATCTTCAATATAAATAAGAGTTATTAATATTGTTATTATCATCATCAGATT
Organism: Chaunax sp. Z400; assembly: GCA_037577475.1. Lineage (NCBI taxonomy): Eukaryota > Metazoa > Chordata > Actinopteri > Lophiiformes > Chaunacidae > Chaunax > Chaunax sp. Z400. The sequence goes on from CM075195.1 coordinate 21,870,016, forward strand.
GTGTTTGTTTTGTTTGTTTGTTTGTTTGTTTGTTTCCCTGCTCGTGTTTGTCGACAAAAGATTTTAATTTAATTTTGTGTGGGGGTTGATCTCGAGCCAATGAAGGATTGGTTACATTTTGAGCCTGATCTTGGTTCAGATGCAGATTCTGGATCAGTTTTTCTCTTTCTTTTTTAACATTGCAAGAGCCTCTTCTATAACATTTTAGCAATATCAAGAAAAATAATAATTGGCAAATCAAAATAAAATACCCAAGCATGAACAACCACTATGCACAAGTGGATCCAGACCCAGATCATAATCTGGATCTGGGAGATATATTTGGGAAGAGGCAATATGTATTAGTTCACTGCCACTGTCATTCAAATGGATTTCATGTATCTGTGAAAGGTAATAAGTTATACCACCTTAGTTTTATTTCCCCAGTTGATGAGTGATAGTGGAGTTAGTGGAGATATTTGCTCTCTGAGTTCTTTCTAGTTGTGTTTGTGTTGTTAAAATGGCTGGAAATCAATGTGCATCAATCACTTTTTTGTTTTTATTTTATTTTCAGACCTCTTGCTCTTGACTTCCCTACATCTGTAGGACATTTTTCTGGATATAGTGAGGAGGAGAGTTTAAATTAAGGATACACTTATCTTTCCTGATGACAAAGACAAGTCAAATAGAAGCTTAATCAACACACCACACAGCTCTTTCTCTTGAGCAGAGATTTACTTGAAGTTTGATGTCTGTGTGTGTTTTTGCCAACTTTATCAACATTATTCTGTCCATCAAACAATGTTTTTTGTCCCCTTCCTCTTGACAATTTGTGGAGAGAAAAGCTTTAAAAATCATGGAACAGCTTGGTTGCCATGGCGACAGGATTTTCCCCACAATGGAGGCGAGGGCACTGTTGGAGCAGGTGTTGTCAGCAAAGTCCTGGTAACATTCCCCACACATTCACACAGGGAGGATAAACAGGGACAACTAGAGCTGTGGAAGGAATAGTGTGTCTGATCACAACGTCACATACTGTATATACAGGTGTGGTGTGGCTGTGAGTGTTATTGAGTCGTTTAGTCTGAATTTTACTGAATGTAAATCAGTGAAAATTCAAGATTTGGTAGAAACATCATATAAATATAAGATACACAAAATCTGTTCCAGAAACTCTGCAAATATCAGAAAAAAACAACAGTTAACAGATTTTCTTTATTCTTTTTAGAATGATAGATAGATAGATAGATAGATAGACAGACCGATAGATAGACAGATAGATAGATAGATCGATAGATAGATAGATAGATAGATAGATAGATAGATCGATAGACAGATAGATAGATAGATAGATAGACAGATAGATAGATAGACAGATAGATAGATAGATAGACAGATAGATAGATAGACAGACAGATAGATAGATAGACAGACAGATAGATAGATAGATAGATAGAGAATCTTCTACACAGTGAGATGGAGCAAAGAATAGAGTGGGAGGAGATCAGGAGAAATAGAGGGGAGGGGATTCAGAATCGACAGCAAACAGGCATTCATGCTTTCTCCCTGATTTTCTCTCTCTCTCTCTGTCCCCCCCCTCCCCACACCTTGTCTGTGTCACTCTCTCCCTCTCTCTTCCTATACAGAGAAGTCAGCCAATGCATCAGCTGTCATCTGCTCTCTCACTTTCCCCCCCCCCCTCCGCACTTCCTCACTTCTCTCAGCTCCTCTGGTACGTTTGACTCTTCTTCTCACCTTCCTTCCACCCTTTCTTCCTCTCTTCCACCTCATCCTCTTGCCACCATGGTGAACAGATAACCGTCCTGCCGTCCTGCGACCATGGGTGCCTGCCTCTGCAAAGGTCACAAAGGTCAGTGTCCAGTCCGGTGTGTGTGTGTTTGATAGTTGGATCAACATGCAGGAAGAATTGATAGCAGCCAATAAACTTCATGCATTAAACGCATGGCTGAGTCTAAAGACATGCCTGAGGCGTCAACAGCAGAGATAAAGAACAGTTTTAGTTTGGCAGAAGTGTTTGTGTGATTGTTTGATGCAAACTGCACATTTGTCTGAAATTTTAATGAGAACATTTCATCTGTTCTTCCGAGCAAACAGACAAAACTTGGGGGCGGGAGGTTAATTAGAGGGACTGTCAGTGTCACTGGAGGACAACAGTGGTTTTTATACATTAGAGCTCCATCTGAAGCTCATTTCCAACTTGTCGTGTCTTGAAGATGTGACTTGCGTTGCAATTCTCTCTCTCTTATTTGCTCTCTGTCACTTCTTTAGGTTTAATATATGTTTGTTTCATTTTAAAAGCTGCCTATATAAAGTACCTCAGCTGGCAGTGGGACCTCTTTAAGAAAGAACACGAGTACCAGTTTATGCCGTCAAAACAAAATGGCTAAAAAAATAGAAAGTTTATTTTAAGATAACCTGATAACCATTTTGTCAGTACATGACAGGTAACAGCATATTATATTCTCACACATTATTTTCAGCCTGTAGCTTTGAAGACAGTTTTTTTGTTGAAAAAATTCCGCTGATGTCCGGGAAGGATCCCTTTTTCAACTTTAAATATGGTGAAGTGCTGTAAGGCACGGAGGACAGAGGAAAGTAGATGTGAGGATCACAAAGATAACAGTGTGTGAGAGAGTGAGTCAGAGTGGGATTTTAAACCCAGAGGCACAGCGGTTCAGGCATCATGATGGGTTTTATGACCTGCTAATATTATCTGATGAGGCCAGAGACCAGTTACAGCCCAGTGCACCAGTCTGTGCGTGTGTGCTGGTGACTGGGACTTAAGTAAATGAAAGAGTATCACTTTCTCCTGTTGCAGTAACGTTTCTATAGTGACAGTAAATTGTCTAGACGACAACCCCCAGGGGGAACCCCGAGTCTGTGTTTGTACTCCTGCGTGTGTGTGTGTCCACTGACCTTTTAAATAATGTTAATTATCCATCACTCTGAGCTGCACTTCATTTCCTCTTGCCATTCTAATGAAACTCATCACCATCAAGCAAATACGCAGAGGGTTAAATGGCTGTGGGCAGATTCACTGCTCTTTCTCTCTCTCTCTGCCTAGATGAGCATCGCTTTACTCCTGGACATTAGAGACGACTGGGTTTTGACTTAATAAATCACGACCCCTGTCTTGAATCACCCACATCGACACACACAAAAGAAACACAGACAGATCGTGACTCTAACACAGGTGTTTATATGTGTGATTCTCCACAGAGCTCCATCATCACATGACAGCACAACACGACCAGACTGAGGAGGGTCAGGCTTCCCCTGTCGAGGCAAGTTAAAACCCTCACCTTTGCCTTGTAGGTTTTGGCCTCATTGGTCTTTTCAGTATCTGTTCCTCCTTTATGTGGACTGAAAACGACATATTCTGGCATCAACAGTCTTTTCACTGGAACTTTTCTCTAACACAAAGAAGTCCCTACACCAACTGTTGATGCAGGGTTTTTTTTAATGATATTTTACACTCTATCCACATAATCATTTTTATCCTCCGGGCATAAAATGTGAGGGATGTAGCTATCACTCTGTCCATCTTTTTATATTTTCATAAAACTTGACAAACACATCAACCATATGCTGGAATGACACCTTTTGTCATTTAGAAATGTAATACTTTTAAAATGTTGCATTTAATTTTCATAGTTTTACATAAAAACCTAAGAACATTTGTGCTGGCTGTATTTGTGCCAGGATGGGAGGAGAAAGTCTTCAGAAGTATGGAGCACTGGGAGTGCCAACAGACTGCCCCCCCTAGGGTACCATTATAAATGACAGCTAATTTTTGTGTTAAAGCAGAAGGTTCAGTGTTTTTAACTCATTGTAAAGTTGACATTTTTAACTTAATCCAGACAATTTATGTGTGGATTTGTTCAGCAACCTCTTGGGTAGCCCATCATTGTAGTAATTCAATGATATGACCTATAGTTTTCTCCAGAGTCTCATTTGTTCAGAGGCTAGACTCTCCTTTCTCCTCACTCTGAGCCAGTGAGTATCAGTTACTATCACAGTGGGTGATTCAGATGAGATAATTAGTCTATTATACACAGTGGGACTGGGGGATAGGCCATATCATAAGTTTCCCCCTGTAGTTTCCTGCATGAAGCTCACTTCTTAATGCAATTCATAGTTGCACTTCAATCTCCCTGTGGCACACCTTCCTTTTCTAAACAAATCTGTAATGGGGCTCACCTATACAGGAGTGTGGTATACTGTCCTGGTCCTGGATAATCACAGGCGCAGCTCTTCTTCACTCATTTCTCAGATGAACACCTCTAGCAGGCAGTGAAACATGAACAGGGAGGCGCAGATAGAGCAGTGGTTAAAGCTTGTGCCCCATGTTTCGAGGCTATAGTCCTCTAGCGGTTGGGGTGGGTTTGATTCCGACCTGTGGCCATTTTCCGCATGTCTTCCCGCATGTCTTCAGCTGCACTGTCAAATAAAGGCATAAAATACCCCCAAAAATAACATGAACAGTGCATTGTGGCCCTGTAATTATCCAGATAACCACCAAAATCTAATTTATTGTTCTTTAGGTCATGTCCTACCTCTTCAAAAACAAATCTTCAAAATCTCTTTGTGACTTCTGGAGTAATCCTGCGGACAGACAGATTTGCCAACGCTGGCAAAAACATAATCTCCTTGGTGGAGATATAACATCATTAAAACACTTCTGAGTTTCCTGCTATGAGTGGTGTTGGAATAAAGAAACACATGATGAATTGGTTACAGGTGTCAGAATGTTAATTACTTAATAACACCTCAGCTCAGTTTTGATTTCTTAGACGTAGAATTGTGTCAGTAAAAGGTCTCAGGGAATGTTTGTGACAAAGTGACTATTATATTAGTTGTGTTTGTCAGAGGATAGGGATATCACCCTACCTGCATGGCTCCAGCAGGGTTTCTAGCTTTACCTGCCTGTCATATTCAGCTGAGGATAGCATGCCGTCAGTGGGCTGAGAGATGAATTCCGAGAAGTGGGCACATCCTGGACGAGTTGCTCTCCTTCTTGACCATAAGAGGGTTCCTAAACTTTCAGCTCTGCTGTGTTTACAGGACAGTGTTTGAAATGTACAACTATTTTACAACACCAACAAAGCCACTGTTGTGTGGAGAGCCATTGTGATTACCCTCTGTATGATATGCTCTACACAAGGCATTCACTCAAATAGTAGATTTCTTGCTGCCACGATCATAAACAGGCGCTTTTGGAAATGATACTTCAGACTTGTGCTTTGGTGAAAAGACAGTTTATCACTGCAATATGTGCACACAACTTTGCTTATATCTTAACTTCCATCTGGAAGCTTTTTAGAATGAAATTTCAGATATACTGTACATACTGGGAAATATCTCCTCAGTCATGGTGTTATCTGGCTAGTACAGTCTGGTGAAGATCTGCACTGGAATTATCGGAGGAAATTGGGGTCAAACTTGGTGATTTGATTAATTTGCCTCAAACAAAAATTTAAGCGTTAAGGTTTCCAGATTAATTGCAAGTGTTAACACGTTAATGTTGACAGCCCTAATAAAAATGTCTGCTGTGTAACCATTAGTCATTGCACAATGAAAGAAGCAGGGGTGCACATATCTTGTGCGCAGGTGGGCATGCGTGGTCAAAATAAAGGATACGCACACCATATATTAGAACAACAAGCGCTTTCGTGTACCACCATTGTGTACATTGTGTCTAACAATGGAGAGATAAATGAATTAAAGGGACATAGTAAAGGGGGTTCTGCAACTCTTCCATGCTTGTGGTTTATGGTATGAGTCGAAGAAGAAGTTGGTTTCAGTCTCCACAGACAGAGCTGCAGTCAGCGTTGGAGTTTATATCGGGGTCGTTCCCAAATTGCGTGAGATGGCAGTGATCGGGGATTCCCTTGTGCGTATTCTGTGTACCGTCCACATCATTGAAGACTACACTAAGTCAGCTGATTGCATGTTCCCTGGCTGCCTGACATTTACTCAGCCCATTGTAAAGTTACTAAGCTTTTATTTACAGAGAGGATGGCATAAAGAACAGTTAAGATGTGTGGTGAGAATAACATTGACTTTGTCAAACAAGGGAAGTTTCACTAGATTAGATGGTCTGCATGGAGGCAAGAGACTGCTGAAAATATTCAAGTGGCTGCAAGTAATGACAGTGACCTAAAACAGGGATTCCCAATGTGGGGGTCGTGACCCCCCCTGGGGGTTCACAAGACACCAATGGTGGGGTCAGGAGATGATTTCCAGACATTAAAATAACATTTAATGAATGAAATGATTAGAAATAATCTATTTTAGCCATAATTCTTGTAAAAGATAAATAGTTGTTATATTTTAAATACAACTATGCAAATAAAAATGTGTGTTTGGATTAGTGTGTGCTTAATGTTTGTATGCTTCCACCTCTGTGGATAGAGGGGGTCGGAGTCTCTGGCACCCTTATTTTGAAGGTCGGGGGATGAATTTCTGGGGACATGTCTGCTTCCTGCAACGCAAAAGTTGAGCACCAAGCATCATGTTTTTTTATGTAGAAATAACCATTTTGTGGTTAATATCTTTTCACACATAAAATGTTCAATCTGCTCCACAGCCAGGCTCCATCACACTCTCACACAGCTACATACCTGTGTGAAAATACTTAACAAGTTTGAGTTTAAAATAACCTACTTAGATCACACTTCATTCAATCTGAGAGCACATGCTGCAGGAATTCCATAAATATTGGCTGTTATTGTCACCATTTTTTCCTTGAGAGAAAAGGATTAAGTCGTCACAGACAAGACGTGACAGCCAAAAGAAGGATGCCTGCAAATGTGCTCGTATGTGTTTGTTTGTATGTACAGCTATTTATTCTCACCTTATGCTCTGGTGTTTTTGTTTCCTGCTCCTCTGTGAGATTAAAATGAAACCCATTCAAACCCTCGAAAAAATGTCCTTACCTCCTACTGGAAATACAAGTTTTTGCCTCACATACATGATAAATATGTCAAGTTTTCCCTCTTGTTGTGGATCGTATTGTGCAGAATGGTCAGAATCCCTCCAACGGCAGTGTTGCAGATAAAACCGACGGGTATGACATCGGAGAGCTGGCCACCTCCACTTTAATGGGTGAGATAAACACACAAACATAAACAGGCCTGGCTCATGTTGTGTTTAATTATGAATCTAACATATGAGAATGGAAATAAGCAAGCTGGGAAATTGCATTAGTAGCCATGGGAGGTTAGTAATGTAATTTCCCTCCTCCTTTGTATCTCTCGTCTTCCTCACTGTAACACCAGTATACCCAGACAGACATGAGTTAGTAATCAGGTAGATACACATTTCAGTCTCACATTTGAAACTAAGCTCTGCCGTTGAATCTAGCTTCCTCCTCTGTTGATGCTGGTGCCTCCTACTCTTTTTCATCCCCTTTCCCCCATCCTGAGTCTGTCTGCTTCATCTCATCTGCTTCCCCTTTTCCGTGGGAGGTTAATTATCTCAGTAAATGTGTTATGCCTTTCTGAACTTTTCCCAGTGAAGGCTCCTTTATGGCCCCGGCAGTGTAATTATCATGGATATGTCAGACAAATACAGACATTAAGGCAGACGGCTGAGAGGCTGACACCTGTTTTGTTCGTGGAAAAAAACATTGTTAGTATTTAGTAAGACTTAGTCACTTTTCAGTCATCTCTTAAATGGTGAAGCAAGTTCTGCAGCTGACAACCTAAATTCTCAAATCAGATCATACTGTGCAAACTCAAATATTATTGCACAAATATCATCATATTTTAGAGGCCTAATGAAGGATATTGTTGCTAGAAATATCAGGTTGGTGTGATTTTATTAACAGTATGGCTGAAGCCCAGCTATGGGCACCTAGGAACTGAAATGCTCATTAGATTCCACAAATTCAATAGAGGAAAAGGGTCGAGTTGAACAAACAACATAATGGTTGTTTTGTTACTCTTATAGCCTAATAGTAGGACTGAACATGCAAAGTTTGTGGAAGAATGTGCTCATTAAATTGCAGATTAGGATAGGAAATATAAAGTCAGAGGGTCACCAAAAATATAAACATTCATGCTCTGAAAACCATGATTATCAAGAGTAGATTTTATGCTAATCTGTCTGGTAGCTCTTGCTTTTTGCATTCGTGTGTTGTGGCTGCAGGGATGGCAATGTTAGCATTTCAACACTTTGTGCTCCCCACATGATGAAGCATAATGAGGTGTTGATCCCCTAACCTTTCCTCCAGCCACAGGAGCAGATTGTGGCTTCAGATGATATGTCTCAATAGCTGCTGGATAATTTCCATTAAATGTGACACAGACATTCATGTTCCCGTCAGAGCAGCAACAGGTTTTTATTTCAGTTTGTTCAATATTTTGGTTTATGGCCAAATATGTGTAGAACTAATCAATATATTCAGTGATAATAAGTAAATGTAGCAAACTTCCTAGATGATAGATGGTAGATGATAAACTTCCTAATAGTGCTTCATATAATTACTATGAAGCAACTTTGTTGAAAATGGTGTAGTGTTTTGAAGCATTCAATGGTGACATATGCTGGCAAAACCCTTGGTGATGCATTCATATTGATTGATTGATCAGTCAGAATAAGTTGTTTTGCCACCTTCATTATTGTTATTTTGTGCAGTAAACCCATATTATAAAAGCTGATCCCTTTTAGACATAGTGAACAGTTTTTACTGTTCCGGGTCAATATTCAAAACGCTCTGATACAAGTGTGACACAACAAGGTATTGTTTGAGGCGCTTGTGTAATTTTCAGCAGGGTGAAACAAAGCATTGAATTACATTGCCTGGATGCTTCTCCTTTCAAAGGTTGATACTGTGAATTGTCTGCTCCGAGACATTGCATGAATGTTAGCATGCTTATGTTAGCATTTAGCTCAAAGTATCTCTGTGCTGAAGTACAGCCTCACAGAGCCGCTAACATCGCTGTAGACCCTTAGCCCTGTTTAATAGTGTTCATCTAAAGGATGCATCAAATGCTTTGACATGCTGATAGGAATAATCACTGGGCAAACAAACAATACCTGTATCTTTTATTTAGGAACTGTCATCCATAAAAATCCCACATTGTTTGGATCCCAATTGTTTTCACCCCAGCCACCGCAGTAACTTTGATTTCCTTTGGGTGTTTTTTTTTTCCAGTCCATCACTGTTTCAAACCAATACTAATCACTTGCCAACTGTAAAATTAAAGCGGCATCATTTATACCACCTTTCAAATGTGATTGAATGTTATTTTATACGATGATGCCGGTTTGTTGTTGCTCTGTTTCCATGCACAGCAACCAAGTGAAATCAGGAAATATTGATTATGGCAGTCATCCCATGCCATATCTGATTTTTCCCCATCTCTCTCAATAAGACTTCCTTAAATAGTTAAGTATAGAGACCCATTTGATTCTCACAAATTCATATCGATAATGTTGGGAATTACTCTGTCAACCTAATACGCTTTGGTTCTTTCACACTGCATTGTGGACCATGAGCTCAAAAAACCTCTTTGAAAAAACAGATGGAATTTCCTGCTGTATGCACATAACTTAAATCGATGTAAACATGGCATCCTCCCCAGTCAGCCAGAACACGACCTCATAACAGAGTCGTCACAATGTGAACACGAGGTAAAGCAGCACTAGGTGTCATAGTGTTCAACAAAACAAGAGCCTCCAGGTGTTGAACTCAAATTAAAATAACATATTATGATGTTTTTCTCAATGCCAGTAAGCATATAGGTGGCCAACTCTCTCAGTTCCCTTCTTCCATTTTTATTGTATCCATTTCTCTTCTTCTGCTCTTTGTTTTTCTCATCTCAAAGCTTGTTACCCTCTGCTCCCTTTCTTATCTTGAAATTGCTCTATTTTCTTTGTATAACCTTTATTTCTTATTCTCTTTCTTTTGCTTTTTGGCATTTCCTTTTTCTGCACTTTTGCATCTCTTTAATTTACCCGCTCTGCAGTACGACTTTGGTTTGCTGTCGACTTCAATTCCACTCTTTATTTCCCTGGACCTTTCTACTTGTGACTTTTGTGATTAAAATAATGGCTTCTTTGTACTTTTGCCCAATGACTCTACAGGTTATGAATAACATATTACTCTAGATACACAGGGATACAGCACCTCCATTAGATATTGCTTGATGAGAGTCCATTGAGGGCAAGGAACAGTTGGAGTCAGACTCAGCATACAAAGTCGATATAGAGATGCAGGTGGTGGAGCAAGCTTATAGCTAATGTCTGTAATGTTGTCAAATCCACACATGTAGTGCAAGGCAAAAATATGCTTCACTTTCTGTCTGTACACATCTTTATACCTATAGGCCTATGCTCTCCTCAGTTATTAGAACAGCATAAAAATACAAATGCTGCATTAAAACATCTATCATTTTAAAACTCAGTTTGAAGGACTTGATAAGAAGGACCTGTAATTTCCTAGTGCAGACTTGTGACTAGACATTGCCCCAAACATTTAAAAGCAAGTTTTATTCAGGCCTCAAGTTAAAGCTAGAGTTGTTAACATAGAGAAATTGTTATGTTAATTGAAATTAAATAAAATGTATTATTATTATTATTATTATTATTATTATTATTATATAGCTTTTTTAGTCGAATTAATACATAAACTCTGATAAATGCCACAGTCACATAAACACAAGCGAAGTAGCCGTAACGAGAGGACCTCAGTCCTAAAAGGCTACGCCTCACTGCTATGGGTGGATGTTTGTTACTGGGTTAGCTGCTGAACGAGAGTCTGTCGCTGCTGCAGCGAATCGTTCATACTGTATGTGAATGCATCGATGACCATATCCAACTACCTCATGTCTAATTCACATAGTTTAATTTGGGCCAATTGAAATGATTGGATGGGCTTTAAACAGGCCTGCAACAGCCACAGACACTGTATTTTTATTTGTATTTTATTTATTATTTTACATATTTTATTTTTCTATTTTTTAATATATATTATATATTTTATATATTATTATTATCATAATAATTATTATTTATTTATGCATTGACATTTTTTATTTATTTTGTTTATTTGTTTTTTGGTTTTTTGTTAGCATATTTGATTTATTAATTGTTGGGATGGTCGCAAATTATTTCCTGCAAATATAACAAAAATGTCCATAAACATAACTTGCCAATCAAAATAAGAACAAATCTGTTTTTGTAGTGTCTGTATTATCAATTTTTAATTTCTTGTAAAGTTATAAAGGAAATGATGTCTTTGTTTTTCATTCAGTCACATCATGATATTTATCATGTTTCCTATCCAAGTGAGCTTCATAGAGTGCTCTGGAAGTGATGTTAGTAACAAACAACAATTCTGTACAATTTTCTCCCAAGCTTTTATCCAATTTGTTTCCTATGGAGCTCTCCATCAGAGGGCTTCTTTCTTATGCTACCACTCTTACTGTGTTACTGTGTATCTCATCTTTTCAGCCTGGCTGCCTTTTATCTAATCCACATAATCAAGATGTATCTCTCCATCTCTTCTGCTTATTAAGGTCTGGTGGCCACAATAAAGGAGCATATCACCAAGCCCACAGCGATGGCCCAGGGGCGAGTTGCTCACCTGATAGAGTGGAAGGGTTGGGGTGGAGGCGGTGAGGGCAGGGGAGGTTGGAGCGGGGCCTGGGATAAAGGAGGTGGAGGCTGGGGGGGGATGGAGGCTGAGCTGCAGGAGGATGAACAATTCTACTCCCAAATGACTGACGAGATCAAGGAAGCTCGTTTCGCTGCAGGTGAGACCAGAAGGATGAACTTAATTCATGAAAAACAAGATGTGGTCAGTGGAGATGAATATTGTTATTGTTATAGGGGTATTGTTTTTATTTGACCGGCTTAGAGCATCTACAAAAATCAATAACCTTACGACATCCCAGGAGTGTCCCTAATCTAGTGTTTGATTTTGAGATGGAGGTAGACTTGGAAAACAACAGGGTGTCGGCTTCTGTGAAAAGCAACATAAACATAAACTGTGCGTCTCTTGTTTCACAGGAGTAGCGGAGCAGTTCGCCCTGGCTGAGGCAGCCATGGATGTGTGGTCCATGAACGACCGCTTGGAGCAGCCCTCCACCTCATTGCAAGGTGTTATCATATAGAGAGAGCCTAGGTGTTTACATTTTTCTTTGACTGTAGAGCAAAACAGATCCATTATCTGAATACGAGAATCTCTCGCATCTCTCGTGAACCGAGAGATTAAAAGAACAAAGCAGGAAACATTTCTGCTGAAATAGTGTCTGATTATCAATATAATTGATTTTATACATGACATGCAATATAATATATAATATAATATAATATAATATAATAATATAATAATATAATATAATATAATATAATATAATATAATATAATATAATATAATAATATAATATAATATAATATAATATAATATAATATAATATAATAATATAATATAATATGCCTAGATGTTTTATGTAAAAGGGGACAATGGACATAAATTAACTACTTGGATCCGTCATGTAAATGTGCCAGATAACAGATTATGTTTTATTTATCGTATCTGAAAATGTATATAATCTCTCAAAGGCATCACAGAGCAGATCCCATCCTAATAATTAATCATCAATTAGGTGATGATGACATGTTTTACAATTAATGATCATATTCGAATCAACCTCAGCCGATACTTTGATCTGAATGCTAACAAGCTCTGCTCAATATATCCGACTATGTGCTACATGAGCATTTAGTGTCTCTTTAAAGATCATTTTAATTTTATTCACTTCCAGTTTGGTTATGCACTATCATAAGTGCAGCTTTTATGTCCTACAATGACTACCATACAGGAGAGATACCCTTGATTTAGTGATGAACATGATATCAATCTCAAATATTTCTTACGTTAACATACTAGTGACTCAGTCTTCTGGTGTCCAATTATATTACAGCATTTTGGGGGCTCCTCAAATTTATGTTGTGTGCATCATATGTATGAACTGGACTGGTATTCACCAGCACAGTGGCACACCACCACCACCACCACCCAGACATGTATACCTACATCTCATCCCTTGCTAAAAGTAGACTTAAGATGTCGACAACTAAATGAAAGCATTTATCCTTTTACTATATATTTATTATCATTTCAGTGATACATATGTTGCACATATGCTATATGCAACATATTTACATTTACATACAGAAATAGCTTTTTCATGGGATTTACATTTATGTTTAATTTAACATGAAAACTATGGGCCGTGGTATTTCCCTAATATACTCTTCAACCTGAGAGGACCCAGCTGCTTTTGTCTGTCTTTGTGGATCGAATCAATTTTTCAGTGTTTTAACAGGGAACCGTTTTGACTGCTACTGTTCTAATTCCTCCACAGCCCCACAAACCCACTTCTTGTCTCAGTTCCTGCTGGACGGTGGAGGCGTCAGCATTCCCCAGCACTTGTACCACATTCACGCCCAAACTTATAGCGACAACATGGCGGCCCACCTGGTCCCTCCACTAATGGTCGACTCTATCTACCCAACATCCAACACTGAGCAGGACAGAGATCATCCCTTAGAGGACAGAAGCACTGCGACTCAAGAGGCTGTCGTCCGACACGTAGACAGCAGCTCGCTGTCAGAGGATGATGTTTTTTATAATTAGGCTTAACGGGGAAACAAGGCAGCAATGTTGATGGTAATCTCTGAAGGGAAACTCACAGAAAGGACTTGAGACTCAACCACCAGCAATGACTGATACAAAAAAAAGAAGACATCAGTGAGATATCACAAGAGGCAACTCCTCAAAAGACTTGACTGGAGGGGTTTTAGGCCTACAAAGACTCCAAACAGTATTTTATCCCTGGGTGAAGCATAAGCTTTTGTGAATGTATATAATTTCCCTGTTAAATTTTTTATTGTGTACATTAAACCCTTTCATATTATATGTTGAACTGAACTGTGAGTCCAATTCTGGAGAAAATATCTTGTTATAAAGCATCAATTTTTTATACATGTGTTGTATAAGTTTGACCAGTTCTGTTTTTTAGCACACAGTCTCACACTAATGAAAGGACGAGATGAACGGGGTTAAGTGACGACAACGTATAGGCAGTCTGAGTATAGATAATGTAAAAAACTAAAAATGGGAGATTCCTGATGTGACTCTAGATAGAGGTAAAGAACTAATTATCTGTGGGATAATCTATTATCTATCTAGGAGAAGATCAGTGTGCACACCTGCATGTATGTCAGCATGTTTGTTTGGGAGTGAGAGAAGCGTGGAGAATGGAGGTGTTAATGTCACCTGTCAAGGTGTTCTTTTAGCATGGGTTTACACAAAATGAAGCTGTGGTGCAGCATGGCTGTTTGTTCCCCCCTCTCTTATCTCACGGCAGCTCTGGAGGGAGTTTAATTGAATCGGGGGAAAAAACACAACAAAATCTATGCACTACTATAAGATAAGAGAAGAAAATACTTTATTTATCCCACGGGGGTGGGGGTGGGGGAGTTCTTATTATGATTGCATTCATTATGAATCAAAACCCTTAGCAGAAAACCCATAATCCTCAACAGCCAGCTGGATTGAGGTCTAATTAGTTCTACAATACCACAACAGCTGTAGTTTTATTATTCTGTGAAGGAAATTCGTATGTCTCAGTTGAGAAGTAACACACGGCAGTATCAAATTGTGCAGGAAGCTGCAAGTTAATGCAATTTTGTGTCTTGTTGGTGTTATGTTTTAAGGGCTGCATGGCAAAAACGAAGGTCCTCCTGCTCCTCTATATTCATTCGATTTCATTTAGAGAACGTCTGTAGACTCCGGGAGACTTCAAGGAAGGATGTCGGGTCGCAGTCAGTCGTAAATCCCTTACTGAACAATCAGCATTCATTAGCAGAGTGCAAGCGGTTTGTGGGCAAAATCGCCTTCCTTGTAAGAAAAACCAAAGAACAATGGTGTGTTTTCATTTCTGATATATAATCCATACAATATTTGCACAAACTAAAATAAAATGTGGCTAAAGGCTAAATGTTATTTTAGCCTTAGTGTACTGCAATAAACACAGATGGAGCAAGGAAGGTAAAATGTCAGAGTCAAACCCATACTTGTCCAGAAGTGTGGCTTAGTGAGAGAAAAACACCAGCAGGGTGTACAAAGTTATTTCTAGCTTTTGTTTCCACTGGATATTATTCTGGGTAGACACACTTTTAATAATGCTGTGTAACAAAGTGCAGAGAATGAGATCATGTGTAATCTCAGTGGACGAAATCCTGAAAATTACAATAAGAGACAAGACAATAAGCTCTGATGAATGTTTATCATAGAAGCCTCCGGCTAATGACACTTTTGTTTGTCTGCAAATATTGTTAAGGTTGGGAAATGAAGAAGTGATATCATTATTTGAGCCAGGCTTGTGTTACAGTTAATCAGACAGAGACGGATTCACGTTGGCTCAGATAAAGGTCAAGCGATGTGCATATTTCCTGTGTGTTGCTGCTCAGATTTCTTTGGCCGAGTCCTCGATTATTCTCTTCATCTGGAGGAGAGAATCAAGGAAGAAGGGAGGGAGGGAAAGAGACAAAGAGATTGCTTTGAGTCCAGCCTGTCCTCATCAGAACCATGACTGCATAGATTGTTTATGCAAGCAGTTCATTACAACCCATATTTACACTTATTGTTCGGAGGTGACCTCGAGTAGCCATTGTAATTATGATGGGAGCCAAAGAGAATTCATGTACCATAGTATAAAGAGCAATAAGAGCCTGGGCTGGAGGGATGGGTCAAAGAAAACCAGTCTAAAAAGTCTAAAGTCAACATACATTTTATTTTAACTTACCTTCAGTACTTTATTTACAACACATAAGCCCCATTTCCACTGTGTAGTACCATCTCGACTCGACTCGCCTTTTTGAGTTTTCCATTAGGTAATAGCGTTCCTGATGAGCAGGTGGTGTCTTGCATGTTAGTGTGTGTGTGAATGACTGAATGTGGGCTTGTGTTGTTAAGTGCTTTGAGTGGTCAGTCAGACTAGAGAGTTGTAGAAAGGTCATATAAATTCAGTCCATTTTGGGAACAGTCATATGCTGTTTAGGGAAACATCTATATAGCAGAATGTATGAGGACGTGTCATTTGAATTCATAACTAGTCATTTTGCCTCCTCCATCCTGCATAATTTGAACAAATTCATACCAGCACATGATCTCCTTTGCAAAGTTCAAACGGATGAGACGAGCGTCCAAACAGAATCAAGCTTAGATTATATGTGTGAGTTTGGGTGAGTGTAAATACATGTATTATATTGCAAACGCTCATTACCTCTGGCCCTGTGATGAGGCCAACCAGCCTCCCCCTGTCTGTCACAAACACAGTCTGGGCTCCCACCACATTCAGGATACTGTGGGCCTGTGAGGACGCAGAGAAGATCAATACAAACCTCATGCCATTAAAGCTATAATCACTGATATCTTTGGCCACAAACACTGATATACCATCCCCGTTTAAATTCAAACGTGTTAGCAAATAGTTTCCTGCTTACATATCGAGCAATTACAGAGCAACACTATCATCCATTTGGAGTTGTGTTTGTGTCCAATACTTGTTTTTTTTCGCTCTGTTCTTGCTCTCTACCATCTCCTGAGGGAAATATCTAGTGGAGGCTCTTCAGCTGCTAAATGCTCCACTGTGTTTAATAGCTGGCTGCTCGCTGCTGTTTGATGTAGAGGAGTTTGTGTCTAGTGGGTTTTTAGAGTTATTTGGCTGCAAACTGCTGTCTGCTGGGGCCGGATGTGATGCTATTAGAGCGGAGAGAGGGAATAAAAACAGTCAAGTAAACCAAACAACGAGTTGAAACTTGTTATAAAGATCCCCAATGCTGTCATAGAACACTTTTGTTGGCCCGCTTGTTTTCACATCACAAATAAATAAACCTGTTTTGAAGCAGACTGATGGCCACTTACCCAAGCAGTCTCAGACAGATGTCACACACGGCCTGCACTTACTTACTGATCGAATGCACTAGGGTCTGTTTTCACGAAACCAAAATGTGCTAAATCTAAATGTGTTTTAACCATGGAGAGATCAGGACTGCGCTGTACATTCACATGTTCCTTGGATGATCCCATTTCCTGAGTCATTCTTCTGAGTATGGTTTATTCTAATAGAGGCTACAAAGAAGATGCATTGTATTTATTTGCTCTGAACATTTAAACAACAATATATATTACAAAGGGATTTTGCCCCAACTTGTTGCTGCACAAGTACATTTCCCCAAAACCACCACAATATTGTATCTACCTAACTTTTTATTTGGTTAATTCTAATAAATAACTTTTCTAACTAATCTAGGTCACTACGTGGACAGCAACTAATGGTTACAACCTAATATCTTATTACAAATTACATGTATGCTAATAGCTTATTCAAAATGTGAATTTTAAAAAAAAATTCTAACAATCAACAAAACAATTTCTTTCGTTCGCCCTGCGTCTGCATCCATAACGTCAAAGTTAGAACAACAAAATTTTCCTCCTTACTGTTCCAACTTGAGATGATTTCACATGAGCTCTCCCAGTCGGAACAAATGTTTCCGATTGTTCCGACATGACATATTGCACCATGTCTCCCACTACTCAAATGCTGAGCTAGCCCTTAATGTTACTTCTGTAAACAATCTTCTCATCTAAGTCTTGAAAAGAAAGCAAAGTATTACTCAAAGACCATTCCTTTCAGTGCAGCCATATTATTCCCAAAGTCTCTTACCTCCTGAATGGTGGTGTGAGGTGACAGCAGAACAGAGGCTGGGTAAATGGGACAGATGTCATCCAAATATTTATCCAGAGCCTGCACAGCACAAAAATATTCACACTTTTATGCATTTTCTGTTCGATGAATGCTTGTCCTGCAGTTGTATTCAGTATTCTTTGAGAAATTATGATTCACAGTAGTTTCTATTGCCTGCAAACAACTTTTATTTATCTACAGCATCCTTGGAAGTTGCTTTAATCCCATAAATGTGTCATTTTTGATAAACAGTACTATTATAATCCAATATTTCTCTCTGTTTATATTGCTTTAAAATGAATGTGAGCTGTTATAAAATGAGCTTCTACATCAACCAGAAATCCTGCATCCAGCTCTCATCCTCTTTCTGCAGCTGTTTTACATTCAGTCAGTGTCAAGCAGATTCTAAGGATGTGCCTTTCAAACAGCATCAGACAGTTCACTCCTCTACTTTCCTCTGATCCTGCAGCTCCCCGCGACTCTATCCAGCCCTTCACCTCAGTCTTACTGCGACACAGGAACATCAGCAGATCTGATCGGAGAACAAACCCCAGTAAAATCTGCGACTCTGCAACAGAAGAGAAGAAAAGAAATCAATTTTCTGATTCTCACGGTCATTGCAGTTTCAAGTGGCTCTCCAGTGGGCTGTGAACATAAAATTTCATCCATGTGATTGCAGCTGAAAGGTTCAGCCGGTTTGATGAATATTTTCTCTCACTTGTCAACTCCTTATCGAGGCACTTTCACACTGCAGAATAGCTGCAGCTTTCAAAATGGCTACAAATTTCACTCATTTTCTCATCATTTTAATGTTTTCTTTTAGGGGCCCTATGTGGTGCCATAAATGTGTTTGACAAGCACGTATCAGGCTTTTTCTTAAGAATCCTGCTGACTTTGTGCCAATATTCCAGATCCTTATTATTTGTATGACGATTTAGACAAAATATGCCTTTACTTAGCCAGACAGCTATAAATATCTTTGTCTGCCCACCATGTGAGTCCACCACAGGGATTTGAGTTTCAGTGCAGGTGTTGACAGCCTGCTGAACCTCCACTGGTCCAGCTGCCTTCTGAAGCTGGACTGATTTCACTCCCAAAACCTGTCCAACTGGTTTGGAGCCAAGCCTGCAAAAGAAAGGAATTGTGTAACACCTGGAAAATAGGAGCTGTGATTAGATAGAATTATAAATCTCTATCTTAATAACGTAGGAACTGATTCATTTATCGCCAGCCAAAACGGAATGTCTTTAGTCTGAAGGCAATTTAATAATCAAAGTCCCCTGATTCCTTTTAAAACTATTGTCGGGTTTCGAGGATTCACAAAATGAATGGTTTTGGTTTGATGGTGATAACAATAAAAGATCTGACGTGATTGTTCTCTGCTACAAACACAGGCAAATCACTGACATTACTCAGATGGCTGCAGTCTGCTGTTTAATGGTGGTCAGAAGCTCTTAGACTGCAGCTCAGAAATACAGTGACAGGGTTTAGCTCCGAAACAGCATCGAAAGTCATTTTCAGGTAGTTTAAAGTGTCTGGCAAATGATGAGGAATAGTTTAAGTCCTCTCTGTCTGAACGCTGTCGACGAGGAGCTGTTGGTAATGACGACTTGACTCTCTGTGATGATTAGGGTCTGAAATGGAGTCTGATCAAGAAGCAAAAAGCTCAACTGCTTTCACCAAAGCAGTATAGAAAAATGTGCTCCTTTAACTTTTACAGCATATTTTTCAGCAAACTCTGGGCTCATAATTCTCACATGTAGACCGACACCCACATTAAGTCATGAGTCAGTTCTTTATTTAAAGCTTCAATCAGTGATTTCTAGGACTGCTTACTTACAGTTGAATGCTTAGTGAAGAAAAATTAATGATCACAATTTAAAATGTTACGGTCTCCCATTGATTCCTCATCAGTGACACTGGTGGTTATGCATGAAATCATTGGAGGATGTTTCCATTATACAACCCTGATTCCAAAAACATTGGGACTCTATAAAACCGTAATAAAATGGAATGTGATATTTCCAAATCCTTTTTGACACTCAATTCAATTGAAAACAGTACAAAGACAATATATCTATAGTTGTGTCTGATCAACTTCATCAATTTCTATAAATGTATGCATATTCTGAATTTTGTGACAGCAAACGCCGCCAGCTTCTCTGGGCCTGAGATTGGAAAAGTGGAAAAGTGTCCTCTTGTCTGACGAGTCCACGCTTCAATTATTTTTTGGAAATCATTGACGTCATGTCCTAAAGAGGAAAAGGACCATCCAGATTGTTACCAGTACAAAGTTCAAAAGCCAGTACATGTGATGTGGGGTGTTAGCACCCATGGTATTGGTAACCTGCACATCTTCACAAAACGTGTGAAGCATTATGAAGCGTCAAATACGACAATAGAGACTTCTGACCTTTGAGCAACTGAAGTAGTTCAAAACTTCATCTGTTTGTGTCCTCTCTTCCTAAACCCTTACTGAGTGTTGTTAAAAGAAAAGGTGATGGAACACAAAGGTAAACATGAACCAGTCCCATCTTTTTAGAAACGTGTTGCAGCCATCAAATTCAGATTTAGTGTATATCTATAAAAAAAACAATTAAGTTTACCAGTTTGAACATGAAATATCTTGTATGCAACTGCATTTAGGGTGAAGAAGGTTTTAAAAAGGTCATTATTTTTTATATAATGTCCCAACATTTTGGAATTGGGGTTATAAATTGAGACCTATAAAACAAACTGTAAGTGAATTCTGATATGCTGAAGTGAAAAAATAATCCAGGCAAGTAAATCTCCTGTCCACAAAAGCGAATTTCTCACAGATTTTAAGGCATGAGATGAACTGATTGACTTTTATTTAGGTA
Source organism: Chaunax sp. Z400 (assembly GCA_037577475.1). Taxonomy (NCBI): domain Eukaryota; kingdom Metazoa; phylum Chordata; class Actinopteri; order Lophiiformes; family Chaunacidae; genus Chaunax; species Chaunax sp. Z400. The sequence continues at coordinate 21,890,645 of CM075195.1, forward strand.
CCACAACCCCTTCTCAGTGCAGAAATGCAATCCACCCATAATTAGCAGTGCTGGCTGGGAAAAGTCACAAATCCATCCTTCAACAGGGAGTCATTTCAAAGCGATCTTTATGTTGCTTAAGCTGTTAAAGTATGTCAATTATGGGTGACCCATAATGAGAGATGTGTAGAGTAAACATCCAATGTCTATACCAATAGTGGCTCAAACTATCCCAATGGTTTATCTGCTGCTCTGTAATTAGACTTTGCGTTAAATCAAATGCTAAAGTTAGCTGTTTAACATGAATAGTAATCCTCTTATAATGCAGTGTTAGCTGCTGTTATATAATCAGAATCAGAATGAGTGTCACTATACTCAGGTACAATGAAATATTACTTTACATCTTTCTTATATAGTTAAAATAGAAGAAAAAGGCATGAAATACTCAGGATTCCAGCCACAAGTGCATTTTATTAAATAATGACATTTAGAAAGACGTTATCGAAGTTGTCTCTGTTAATTGTAATTTGTCTTGCATATCTGGGAAAAATAATTAATTTTCAAAATTAAAATAAATAAATAAAATGCATAAAATCCTCAAATATCAATAGGCACCTCTGCAGTACACGGGAGATGTGGACGTAACGTTTCAGGGCAAAAAAAAAATTGAAGAGATTTTGAGTTATGCTCCTGAAACGAAACGTAACAGACAGACGGGACCCATTTCTATAACCTCCCTCCTCACTTTGTTCATGTAATGTAATAAGTAAAAAGCAGCACCAGAAAGAGAAGCACAGGGTTTAAAAAAGTGACACCTGTGCAGGTACAGTTCATTATTTATTATTATTATTATTATTATTATTATTATTATTATTATAATAATAATAATAATAATAATAATGAACTTAAATTTATATAGCGCCTTTCAAGAGACCCAAGGATGCTTTACATAGTTTGGGCACAAAAGAAAAATAATAACAATAATAAAGACAGATGATCGTCTCAAAACCTGCTGTATTCCAGTCGGATATCTTGTTTTTACTTACGATGGGCATGCCTTCATTAGAGAGGGAAGGTGTGGCAGTCTCTTGCTGATAGAGAGCGCATCATAGAAAGATGGTCGATTCCCTGAGCGAGCCACGGCATTGGCCAGCAGAGTAGCGAGGAGGATGGGTACAGCATGGCTGAACTGACCGGTTAGCTCTACAGCCAGGAGAGCTGGGGACAAAGAGTGTGTCACTGCCCCGGAGAAGGCTGCTGCACCTACAAGGTCAAAACAGTTATATTATAGTATATATTATAGTAATATACAGTATATTATAGTATTTACGGTACTGATGATGGTGAAAACTCTAGTTTATGCTTATGTTTGATCTTCAACAGTTTATCAGTATTTTATCAAAAATGATATAGCCTTAAATTGTATCTATAAAATTGTTATTTCCTTGGTTCTCAGTGGAAAACTCTAAACCCAAGTTCAATCTAATCCAACATTTTACCAGATTCAGCACTAATTTTTAGAAATTTTCTCCAATGTAATGTTATTTCAGTGGGTTTTAACATCGTGGGACGCAGAATATTTGTAATATTCTTTTATAAATTTATATAAAAATTATCAAATTTACATGTTTATTACATGTGGTGTAAAATAAGAGGGATTCAGCTTATAAAAACACTGGCTGGAATAACATTGCAGATATACATTCATGCCTATACATCACTTTATCAACACCATGAGGCATTGATCATGTTTTCCTATACCAGCAAGTGCATAGCCCCCAGGATTTATAGACGCCCACTGCTGGCCTGAAATCCCTCCTGTGGAAGACACATAAGCTACTCCTTCTCCAAGCAAACGACCCAAAGCTGCCCCTAGAAAACAGAAATGTTTATTTCAGTGGATACCTCAAAGTTTTCCCATTATATTCATAATGTGTGCCATTCAGGTATTCTGCTAATCAAATTAACCTCTGTCCTTTCCCTTCACTCACCATAGACAAACATTTGCATGAAGTATCCAGCTGGCAGAGGCAGGGTGCAGACGAGGACAAACATCCACATCTCGGAACCAACAACAGAAGCACAGGCTGTCAAAACTCTCCTCTGCATCAGAACAGCTCTACTAGCAAATGCATCACTGCAGATGAGTCATTGTCAATCTTTTTTATTTTATTTTTTGTTGTGCTCTAAAAATAATTTTGCACAAATATTGAATCATGCCCATTTACATGTTGAATTGGCATGTGGTAAAAAACTGTCGAAGCAACTGGATCTCATCAGTGGGTTCAGGAAAAATGTATATCTCACAGAGCTTCATGCATTACAGACACTTTACTTTGGCTCCATTCATAAATGTCCACATAAGCTGCTACAATTATGCAACTATTTTCTGCAACAGCCAGCTTTTCTTTCTCTTGGAGTACAAATAAGAATAATAGATATGTGGGTGATTGATGTGGTTCTTGATCAATACTAGTGACGACAGCTGAGATTTCTAACTATCCATCCTTCGCCCTGCAGTGTTGCTATGCATAAGCATGAGACATTTCAGTCAGAAATGTTAAACAGCCTTTAGCTCGCTTACTCGACAATACAAATGTCAATTACCGTGGGTCAATCGTGGGCCACTGTGACCTTAGAAAACAAGAGGACTGAGTGAATGAGCTCGGTGCCTTGTTACTGATGTTTATCAGTACACAATAAAAGATGCTTTAATTGGCATTTTTATTGTTTGTACCTTCATGAGCAGAAAGACAGCCAAAGAAAGGTAGACAGGACTCCCTAATGAGTTCCACTCCAACAAAGGCTGAACAGAGGCGTTGTGGGATTGAGAGCCCCACTGGCTGCTATCCAATAAGGAGGTGAGGAGCTGCTTCATGGTGAGCTGTGAAAGACATTATTACCATTCAGACTGCGGTCTGAACAAACAAAAATGAATTTTTTTAGGGTTTTCTTTGTCAACAAATCTAATGAAAATACAAGGCTATTTATTAGTCCACCCCTCAATATCTTTCTGACCCCGGACTCTGTCTGTGGCGAACCCTGTCCCCTTCATTCCTGCAGAAGATATCATCTTAAAAAACAAAATACATTTATTTTCAGATAATAGCTCTATCTCACTCTATCTTACATCCTGCACACAACACAGCATTAAGCATCATTGCCAGTTTCAGATCAACATAATTGTCATTCTCACACCCGTCACCCACGCTGTATAAATTGCTGCCATTTAAGATGAGGTGTGGTGAGGCATATTGTTGCTGCAGTGCTATCTCAACGTAGCAGAAAGCAAATGCACCACTGATGGACTAAACGCCTTCCCTAAAGTCAAAGGTGCAGTATTTTGCTGATATTTGAACCCTGCTATTTTTAACACTCCCTCCTTGGTTAAACGTCAGTGGATTTGCACATGAGCACATCCGTTTCCTCAGCAGAAAACTGTTTGTTTTACCATCTTGCCGAATCTGCAAATAGCAATGTGCCAGGTGCAGACACACATGATTTTTTAAGGAAGGGGAGATGACGCGCTCTCTGACCCCAGCTGAATCACAACGTGTTAGGATAATTGTATATAAGTTATCATTTTTGAATGTGAGTTGTCATTTCTTATATATTGTGTGATGTGAGTTATCATTTTTTTATATATTGTGTGATTATAAGGATTTTCAATATAGTTTGATATTTCAATCTTTATTATGAGACGTAGTAGAGCGGGACGTCCTTGAGAGTAGCTGCACAGAAACTGCATGCCCACTAGATAGGAAGCAGAAATCACACCCCCGCACAGCTGTCTGGTTGATCTACTGCAGGCAGAGAGTACTATCTGTTGCTGTCTGCTTGATCTACTACAAGCGAAAGACGCTGTTTCTTTTAACCTGTTTCCTTTGATTATGGTGTGTAAATCACTCAATGACTCATGCTAAAGACTCGTGAAACTATGTATGCCTATATGTGTGATGACCAGCCCACCTAAATAAAACAGCAACACAGAGACAGCATCAGCGGGGAAGTTCACCGAGCTCCTCTGCTGGTGTCTGTCTCCCCTTGCAAGTAAAAAGATATCAAGTGTGTACTGTGTTTCCTTACTGTGTTCTTTGTTAATATGTTTTGGGAAATTGTTTCCTGACAAGTTTCCTGACACAACGCAATTCAAGATTATTATTGATCATGCTATTAAAGGTTTATTTACATCAGGACTAAAATATTTTAATGGTGACCAGTTCAGAAACAAATAAAGTTTCCTATAAGTAATATGGCTACACCTCATCAATTATGTATTCAGAAATATTATTGATTGAGCCTTAAAGTTTTGTTCTTTCCTACCTTAGAAGCCATGTATTGACCAGCAGACTCGGGAAACGTCAGACATGCCAGGAAGAAAGCCACCATGCCTGAGTATAGACCCTTCCTGCACAGAGGTATTCACATATACATACTTAATTGTTGTAATGGTGCCAATTTCTTTCTGATTGTAATTTATTTTACTGCTCTGCATGACCATCATCATCTGAATGAACATAAACACTGCACTTTCTGTTTTTACCTTAGGGCTGCTTCTAACAAAGTAAACCTTTAAATGAGAAATCAAATATTTTTAGCATAAGATCACTAGATTATTTCAAAACCATTTAAATATTTTATTATATAGTATATTTATTATATAGTTGAATAACAGTATGGTCAAATAGATTATCCCTATAGACAGACTGTCTGCTTGGAGTGAACCCACACCATATCTACAGCATCTCATGAGCTTTCCTCTGCAGATGATTGCTGCATCACAGTCTGGCTTACAAATAAGAACTCACTCTGTTGCGAGCATCTTGATGAAGATCGGGTTTGTTTTGGTGAAATGCAGGATCCATCGGTGGCAGAGGAGAAAGCCGCAGCTCACAGCTCCACACAGCAGCCTGTCTCCAGACAGAAAGCCGACTCAAGTAAAGAAAGATTATTTTAAGAGACAGCAACAGACTCTCGGAAGTCATTAGAGTTGGGGAATTGATGATGATGGTGAGGAGGCCAGGAAATGATTGGTATGAGAAAAGAAACCTCTGAATGCTAATTAGAATAAGAGGAAAACACAGCAAAACTCATCATCGATGCTCATATAAACTGATATGAGTTAATATGAGACTGTTATGAGTCTCTGTGAGTGATATGAGCATCAATATCAAATGTGATTTTTCATTTGTAAGATAAAACGAGAGGATTTGTTTGACTATGGAGATGCTGTCCAAAATAAACTTACCCCAGCAAAGCAAACAGCAGAATCTCCAGTGGGTAGAATGGTAACGCAGTGGGGAAATTAGTTCTGAACAAGGCCTGAAGAGTCTCTGTGGACACACATAAATTGGAGTCATGCCTCCAGATTCTCAGCTTTTTAAAAATCTAATCTTCTCTCCCTCTATGGCACTGGGGTTTATTGAAATTCACAGCTTAATTTCTTTGTAAATGTTGTTAGTGCTGCTGTTCCCAGTCTCTGTCATGCCATGTCATGTATTTAGATAGCTGTGAACAACACTGACAAGTAAACAAGTATTACATTTCCTTGGAAATAAAAAAGTAGCGTGTCGGGCCTTGTAATGTGACATTCTCATGGGAAAACAAGCATGAAATAATCTCCCGCCACGGGTGCATTTCATGGAAGAAAGACTGACAGAAAGAAGTTACAGTGTTTATGTTGTGCCTCTTATTTGTAGCTAATTCTTGTTTTTTGCATATCTAAGAAAAAGTGCAATATTCAATTTTTAAAAATGAATTAATAAATAAAATGATTTAAGTTCCCATAATATCAAAAGGCTCCTCTACAGTACACAGACTTTTGTTAGAAATAATAAAATAAGTTTTTGAGTTATGCTCTAGAAACTCTCAACTGACACAGAATGAGTCTAAGTTCAACATGTAATCATGGAAATGAAAGAAATATAAATGATAAAAGTACCTAAATAGCAAAAGGCACCACTTCAGTACTTGGATGTTGTGAGCAGAAAAATTTTTGAAAAATATTGAAAAACCATTTGATATCTGCTCTGAAAATGAAACCAACCACCAGAATGAGCCCAAGTTGAAAACATGTAAATGAAAAAAAAAAAAAAAATTCAAAAAGTCCCTAAAATGGCAAAAGGCATCACTTCAGTTCAGTAATTGGTTGTTGTGTGTAGAAAGTATCTTGAAAAAATATTAAACTGTGGTTTGTGGTTTGTGGTTTGACAACGAAATGTGAGGGACAGAAAGGATGGACGGAATCCATTCCCGTGTCTACATCATCACTTTGTTTGTGGCGGGGGATAAAAATGCTTTAACTAAACTCAATTTAAAAGATATGGAATTTAATATGACCATATTGGCAAACATATGCAGAATAAAAAAGGTTGGTCACCACATATACCCTATGGTCAAAAGTATGTGGACATCCAAACATTGCAGCCACACAGTATGTTGTAGTGTGTGAACATATTATTCAAAAACCGTGCAACAACAGTCTCTGCTCCATCAGGTTCCCCTAGTTTCTTAACAACAACTTCATGCTTTAGCCTTAAACCTTCCCTTTGACCAAAGCACCAGATCAAAAGTATGTGGACAAGGACGTCATACTCACCTTTGGCCACATAGTGAAGATGGCAAATGAAACCGCACTCCTTCAATAAAGTGTTATTTTTTTAAAGCCGTGCCATGTGGCCTTTCAATACTCTAAAGAGGACCTTCTCCTTGTTAACCATCAGGGGGCGAGTGCTGATCAGTGCCTGCATTACCTCTGTCGCCACTCAACACGGACAACAGGCGGAAGATCAAGGCCCCACAGGCAGCTGAGAAGAAACATGGGTAGTAATGCCTCAGGGCAAAGTGTGAACCCATCACCTCCACACTGAACAAAACACCTACAGGGCAGATGGGGGGCGGGGGACAGGAACCACAGGAAAACATAGACATGAGGGTGAGAAAGTAGAGAAAACAGGGGAGAGACAAAAACAGCCTTAGGTGTTCTCCATTATAAAGAGCACAAAACATACTTTGTCTGCATGTGTGGCGAAAAGAAAAATGTCAACGCATTCACCTATTCTACGTGTGAATGTTCATAGAGAGTGTCGCATTTGTATGAATTATAATGAAGACATTTTGGTCTTTTAATGTGCTGAACCCTCAACCTGCAAAATGAAGAGCGAGGAGAGAGGGTCAACGTATTATGAGGGGAGGTGATCAAAAGTGGAAGACAGTGAGACAATTATGAACACAAACATAATGGAGGAGCAGAGTAAGGATAAAAGAATAAAAGATAATGGATAAAAGGAATGAGGACATATGAGCAAATGAGGATTACTGTATTCTTAATGCTAAACCTTGACTCACCACTGATGGGAGCTCCGAAGCAGCTGGCCACACCGACTGCTGCAGCTACAACCAGCATTTCTCCCGCAACCTTTTCCTACAGAGGAGAGAGGCTCTTATCTCTATGATAAACAACAGTGACATCCTTTATCATTCACATTCATGTTGTTCCACACACAGTGGTGAGATATGATCGTAATAGTGAGAATTTTTAATCAAGTGCTGCATTAGTACAAATTTGTGCTTCACTCGAGTATTTTCATTTTCTGCAGCATTAATACTTCTAATACATCTTAGGGACTTGTACTTTCAGGTACCATTCTGAATTTTTTTAAATGGTATTCCCTTATGTATTGAGAAAATTCTTCTACTTCTTAAGAACTTTGGCTTGGAGCTGAGTCGGTGAGATACTGATACTTTTAAAATGTAGTTAAGTAAAGGATCAGTAAGCTGACTCCCAGGATGACAGGAGGGAAACAAGAGGGAGATTGGGCATCAGTAAACACTCAACACCAGAGGCCTGAACATCACTAGGGGACTGCAAAGCTCTTTGGGTACTTGGTGGTGTCAACGGATAAGATGGTTCAAGGCTCGCTGGTTAGCATGCTAATTTCAGTAGATATCTCAGCAAAATAATATGAACACCTCACACATAATCATTTGATTTATTGTCATTATGAAAATATTGAGTGGCTCAGCTACAGGATTTACTTCAAAATATTTGTATACTGTAACTAGAAATGTGGATGAAATAGGGATGCAGATAGCGTAGTGGTTAGAGCGTGTGTCCCATATAACGAGGCTGCAGTCCTCCAGCGGTCGGCGAGGGCTCAATTCCACCCATAGCCATTTGCCGCATGTCTTCCCCCCCCCCACTCTCTCTCCTGCATTTCCTGTCACCTCTTTGCCTGAACTATCAATTAAAGGCAAAATGCCCCAAAAGATTATTGAAAAAAAGAAAGAAATGTGGATGAAATGGGAATACAATTCACCGTTTTAATAATAATATTAATATTTTATGTTTTATAATAATAATAATAATTTTACCTTGTCATTGGTTTGAATAAGACTGCAGAGGTTGCTCAGGTAGGCCCCAATCATGACGGAAAAATGAACAAACGGACCCTTTGGCAAATATAGAACAGATTTTATCATTCATCATGAAACAGACGACACATCATTTCAAGTGGCAGCCTCATATAATGAATGTAAAACAGGGAAACTGAGAAATCTCACCACTTTGCCCAGGAAAACTGTGCTGCCTGCTGCCAGTGTACAGATAAGGCCCAAGAACTTAGTAAACATATTGGTGAGAGACAAGTAAAGAGGCATTTCAATACCAGCCAGCATGGTTCTCACCTCTGGTATCCCAGAGCCTGAGGAGAAATGAAATGACTGGTAAAGATTTGAGAAAGGCGTCGATGCACTAAAGCAATCAAGAGCTTTAAAAATGTATTCCAAGAGAATTCAAAGGGAAGATTTCAAAATAATTACATAGAAGGTAAGGCAATGGCAACAGACATTTTAAAAATGAAGCATAGCTCAGCTTGTGATTGGTAAGATTATGTCAGCATAAATACAGACCATGTGTCCAGGAGTGAAGATGCTTCTTTAGAGAACATGAGTAAATGAAGTCAAAACACATTTTCCCATTTAGATCTCATCTTAAAAATAATTTTCAGATTTTTCAGTGTCACCAGGAGGGTGACATGCAGATATCTTTAGGGAAAGAGGCCGTAAAAACATGGGGGCCATAGGGGTAAGGCCCTGGGACAGAAAAGGTGCTAGGGGCAGAAGGTATCATGGAGCTTGAGGTCCTCCCTGATAGATGTAGGATTTTTTAAATTCACTTCCACTAATCAGAGGGTCTGTGATACGACCTCCATACCTTGAGTAAGATATTGATTGTGAGTGTGTGTGTGAATACTTTACTTTAGATGAGCAGGTCAGCACCCTGCATGACAGCTTCTGCCATCGGCGTATAAAAGTGTGTGTAGACGTGGCATGTGGTCTGAAGACTGAAATGTTATATAAATGTTGTCTATATACCATTTACCATCCATATCATATCGCACCAAACCTTATCCTGCTCTTCCTTCAACGACGACGTACATCAACATAAAGGACAACATCGAGATCCCTCCTCCCACGACTTTAAGATTATTTAGTCAAACAGATAAAATCATATGACTTTTCATGCTGTACGTCTCCTTTTACCACTCGCTGAATCTGTAAGATAATATCACACTTGACTTTTCTCATTGACATTTACTGTAAATAGGAAAGAACGATGCTTCTAAAAAAAACCCACCAACAATCAAGATAAAAAGGGCAGGTCTCTGTTCTTCATCTCATCAAATATACTTGCGCATCACCGAAGACGGAAGCCCACTCAATGATACTGTATCCTTTAATTTGCAACCAGATTACAATGTAGCCTTACAAATAGTTGTTTCATAATAGTTTCATAATAGTTGTTTCTCTGATTTGAAAACGGACTTCTGCACCACCTCCAGTTTAGGTGGCACCCATCAGCTAGTACTTGAATGGTGTAAAATAAGGCAATTTACCTAACCACAAAACGAGTCTTAGACAGCTATAACTGGTTAAAATATGAACATCATGACACATGCAGGATAACCGCTCAGTTACAGCAGAGGATTCATGCTAATCAGAGATTTCTATTCACATGGCATCACATGCTCATACCATTTATCACTAATCATTTCCACAAGTTCAAAATCACCAGACTTTTTTTTTATTTATGTTTGTTTTGTTTGTACATCTCTGGGTTGCTTAACTGTAGCAATTATGGGCGACTCAAATTAATGCAGCCACAAACAGCAAAAAAAAAAAAGTTTTATTTTCCCTCCAGAGGGGAAACTCAGCCAAAGAGGGGAAAGGGGCTGCGACCCTGTTTAACCCTGTCTTCTGCATAACCTTATGAATAACTATGAAAATGAATACATGTCACAAGACATTACAATTTATATTTCCTCTTATATCTCGGACAGACATGCTTATTTTCCATGTAGTCTAACTTGTATTGTTTTAAATTAAAATGCTACAATGAAAATACTGAGTACATTTGCAAGCATTAATCTAATCACCTACTTAACCATAAAATAAAGTATTTTGTAATTACTTTGCACAATACTGACATCACCTCCAGCAATTCATACTTTCCCTTTAACAAACTTTGTTTTTAGTGAATCATTACAAGAACATTAACGTTTCCTTCAACTGAGCGAAATAATTATCTAAATTATTCCCATGTAACTGTTGCTGGACAGACCTGTGGAGAAGGGACAGATGTTGTGGGAGAAGGATGATGCGACTGCACAGAGGCATGCTGGGTAAAGGGTCCAGCAGAAGAACTGCAGCAGATTGTTGCCCTCCAGCTTCATATAAAGCCACTGGTGAGCTACAAGGGGAGTGAGAACCATCAATAATCTGTGTAGTCTGCTCATTCATACTGTATCTGTGTGTGTGTGTGTGTGTGTGTGTGTGTGTGTGTGTGTGTGTGTGTGTGTGTGTGTGTGTGTGTGTGTGTGTGTGTGTGTGTGTGTGTGTGTGTGTGAGTGTGTGTATGTGTATGTGTACCTCTCAGCAGCTTTGTTACACTGAGGTCTATCAGGAAGCTGAGGATGGCAGTCAGCATTCCCAGAGCAGCGTAGCCATACCACTCCATCCCACACACTGCCTCCATACAAGACCTCAGCTTCAACAGCCACTCTAAGGACAAAAATATAGGCTAACCTTTTACATTTATTTGAATTATTATGAGCCTTATGTGAGGTCAGAAAACGTGCATTAAAGTAAAATGTCATTAAAGGAGACTAACAGACTAACACAGGGGAATTTCCTGGGTTAAAACTGCACCAATCCGTACCTCTATGGCCCTTTTACTCTACCAGACACAACAATGCACAAAGCCATTCTCCCAAGTTCTACTTTAGTTTCCAATAGTCCTCATGTAAGGATGAGTAACAAAGATGACTACAATAGACACAAAACAATAACCACAGTGCATCTGCACTGCGCCAAATGTAAGAACAATAGAAAATGCTAGTTGAACAAACAAAGTATGTATTCATTAGTGTTTCTGGAGAGGAATTCTTTTTGAGGGAGCTATAGTCAGACGTTAGAAACTGAGTAGTGGACCAGAGGACGTCTCAGCCTCTGGCAGACGTGGACACACCCAACAGGAGTGCATGAAAGAGCATGAAAGAAAACTAGAATGGAATTCAGTGGAGCGCAAACCTCCACCAAGGCCCAACAGTCCCTTTAATACAATCAAGTCTCATCCAAATTACTCATACTGTAGATACCAACCCCCTCAATATGTCTGATTGTTTTCATCAAGGTCCATGCATTATTCCCTGAGGAATTAAAGACATTTTAGAAAAACACCAAATCTTGCAATGTTAAAGCTAGAGAAAAAAAAAATCCGTCCCTTTATCCGGACATGCACCATAATTTAACGGGCTCTATTCTGGTCATCATAATTCATCCATTGTTGTTTGTCCCACAGTTGCTTCCATCATTACAAATATGCAGAACTTGTTTTTTTAGCCTCTCATAAGGTTCATAAAAGGTGAAGGTTATGCTAAGCCCCAGGCTTAGGCTGTTAAGTTTATGTAGTGGAAAAATTGTGAGAAGACTTAAAAGATTGTGTTCAGATGCAAATAGTAATAAGATACAGATAAAATACAGATACAAATATGAAACAGAGATGACAGCATAATAGAAGCATGCAACATATTTATGGATTTATGGATAAAGACTGAAACAGACATATTTAATAGTCAGTATGAGGAAAACAGTCAAAATCTCCGTTACTCTTAATGCACAAAATGTATTTCAGCACCATTTATTATTATATCATTAAAGTCTTCTAGGACATTATGTTGTTCTTGAACTCAACAATAATCTATAACTTCTGAGATTAATGTAAAAAATCTTGCATGATATCAAATGCATAATTGGTTTTGATTGGCAACATGTGTTGATCAGGATTAAACATATTCTAAAGATTTTTCTTAAGTCTGACCTTTGACATTTGCACGGGTCTGTTGGCATGGTTTCATTGAATCAACAATGAGCAGACTCGTATTATGGGATGTCTCTGATCGATTGTCCTCCTCAAGGTTGCTGCTCCGTCTGATGGTTTCACAGCCAGGAGTGTCGTCCAATCTCTTCATTTTGTCTTGAAATGTTTGCATAATTGTGTGATTAATACAGTCACAATCAATGACTGAGGCTTAACAATGATAACAAGATTATTAATACTCTCATACAGGTTGTCATTGCTAAATTCAAAGAGAAGACAGGTGGACTTACCCTCTAGTTGTTATCCTTACGGTTATGTGTGTGTAGTTCAGTGGTGTGTTGGTACCACTATTGACCTCTGTTACGGGTTTTAGCATAGAAGTAATGGAGCAGTCATGCTTGAATGGGTAGCTAATATTAACTCTATGGAGGAACATTGATAGGTGCCCTTCATCTGTCTTGATTTCAGAATGACTGTAAGAGACATTTTCATGCAGCTCAGTTTTTTAATTAGATTTTTTTAGCAATATTTTCGACTGCACTGCAGAAAATTATTAATCTTATAACAACTGCTCCAGTTTAGTATAATCTCATAAGTGTAAACAAGGCCTATGGCAACTGGTATTACTGGTGATTTCAATGGTAATACATTTTTTTGACTGATACATTACCACTACGACGTATTGTATGTATATTGTCACAGTACAATTTAAATGGTCAAGGAGGATCTTTCATGCTTAATAATATTTTGGTATTTTCCCATACTTTGTAATAATTTTCCACCAACATATTACAGGACACTTTGCAGAAAGAAATAACACAGTGAAAGAGATTTAAATTTCAATTAAAACAGATGAGAAACCAAGCCAGTTGTAGATACAACAATATCTGACCAGAGAGAGCAGTAAAATGTGAAAAACCATTGTTGTTTTAAGGAATATGACTGATGTCTTCCTCCTGCTGTTTCATTATAGTTGTTACACAGATGATGCATTTACTGTGCGCCCTCTTAAAAGTGCCAAGAAGGCCCCAATTTTATTTCAGCCAATAAAAGCCTTTACTTACTGAGTGTAAAGCCATAATTTTGATATTTAAGGGGCACCTTTAAACAAATATTCTATTCTATAATAATGCTCTCTCCATGGATAATCAACACACATACACACATACACACACACGCTTTAAATTTGCCCTTTGTTCATGTTTATTTTCCAAAGTGCCCCCCTTTAAGCCTTTAATAAGCACCAATGTTATTATAGAAAAGTGAATAGGCACACCATGATAATGTACACACATACAGACTGGTTTTCTCTGTGTAGAAAACTTGTTGCCATGGGAACAGAACACCAACCCAAGTAGAGAGTCATACAGGAGGTTATTTCACTCTGATAAGCAATCATCACTGTCTGAGAAGTTTTTCCTCGGACAGATAACAGGAAAATCTAATTATGAAACAAGTTATCAATTGAATATGAATATGCAACATGTTGTCACTCCCAACTCGTCACGTGCTGAAGTTTGTTCCCTGGCCCTGAGCTTCACACTATGACACTCTAGGAACCCCTCTGGCGTCAGTTTTGCACGTGCGGGGCTCCACTGTCAACTATAATCGATACGCAACATCCGCTTAGAATTTCAAAATAAAGCTTGCTGACAAACATTTTGACTGTAACGTTGAGAAATGGTCACAGGTTGGTTAGGCAATAAAATTTGAGCAAAGATCACGCTTTGTGTTAAAATAAATGTTTGTCAATAGAAGTGCATCTTTTTATAGATGAGGATTCCCATATGAAGGAACAGTGAAGGCTATGATTGTAGCCTACAGTCTATGATGGTTGTTCTTCATGAATACCTGCATAACCACATTTGCATGAGCTCATGGTGTATTTCTGAAAATAAGTCAGTGGCTGTGAGATGACCTTCCAGATCAGCCACAGTATGACACTGTGGGGTTGATCCCCCTCTCTCCGACGTTATATAACAGCTGAAATACAAACAACAGGAGACATGTGTGTGTGTGTGTGTGTGTGTGTGTGTGTGTGTGTGTGTGTGTGTGTGTGTGTGTGTGTGTGTGTGTGTGTGTGTGTGTGTGTGTGTGTGTGGCCTTAAGCTAAAGTTTAAGGCTGTAGGAATGCACACACCAACACATACGTGTAGAGGTGACTCAATGTCACCAGTCAGATTGGTGAGATTACTGACAACTGGATCATACTGACTCTCCTACACTTCTTCCTTCCACTCTTTTGTCTTTCTTGTAACTGTCATTACAAGACGATTGCATGTTTTGAAGGCCTTAAGGTGCATGTCAATCACTCCTCTTCTCATCCAGAGCTTCTTGGCATCACAACAACAAACAGAAAAAATTAAAAGAAAATCTTCTGCCAAGGCCACTCAAGCTCTTTATTATTGCCAAACTGTATTAAAGTAAGTGTGACCATCAAAGCCTGATTTTCCTCACTCTAAAATACTTCTTTATGATATTAATTCTTACATTAAAAAAAACACATTTTCTTGTCTTTATGGATGGTTTTTGCTTTGTTTTTTGGCAGATGTTCTCAAAAGACACTAAATCTAAACATTAAAGACCTCTGCAGTAATTTATTCATTAATTTGATTCCATTTCTGTGTAAGTGCATGAAAAGCATCATTTCAACATTTAAATGCATTTAACTGGACTGACTGAGTTCATAAGTGGCCCAGCTTGTTTTGACTTTTCTTTTAAACTACATTTCAGACAATGACAACGCTGTTCTGAGAAGAAACGCTCCTGTTTCCAGGTGTCTTGAATGCACTGTGTTTTCCTTCCCCTCCCATCCTCTCATCTTTGACCGACTCTTACCATCTCACCCAACATTGCTCATCCCGTTCCTCCCTCAATGGAGCCTTCCCTGCACACCACCCTCCTTTACTGTCACCACATAATTCCCCTAGAATAGCAGCCTGGTCAGGCATGGCTTATGACTGACTGATTGAGGATTTTATCAGATGAAGTAAAACTATCCAGTATTTTACAGTAGATAAAAGCAAAGATAAGAAAAAAGTTCCACTAAACTTAATTTGTGCATCAGAACTGTTTTTTGTTTCTTCTCTTTTATTAAGCTTCTTGTGACAATCAAACTCAGCTTGCGACCCCTCAGGGATCTGCTTCACTGATAGGGAACCACTGATTGGGGTAAATGACTTTTATGATATAATTATATGAATAGAATATGAATATAGAATCTTATGATAGTTTGGTTTTTCTTACATCAATCATCTCATAACATATTTGCATACCACCTCTAACTTTGTCTTGATGGAAACGTCATCAGAGGTGGAAAACCCTCTCTGGTCATTTTGAATAAAAGGCCAGAACAAATTAACAATAGTGCTGTTACTAGGGAGGGGAGGTGCTCTGGTGCTCCCTGACAGGGAGGTGGTCAGTTGCTGGGCTGGATTTAGACCCAGTGTGCTCTGAGCCAATACTGATAAGACAGGAAGCACATACTGTATCAATGTACGGTGTCATTTGTAATGCTGGGTAACCTTTCAATCAACGCTACAGCAACCTTTAAATGTTTTTCATTTCAACAGTGGACTGCCTTGAATTTCAATTTCAGGATTCTTGTGATGGCAGATCTTTAACGTTCGGGACTGAGATTGTGGTGTCGATAGATCAATGACGTGTTGTACGTGTCATACGCAGGTCGTTATAGACAAAAGACTGAGACAGACAGTCTGTGGCAGAAATCAAATGCGTAATTTCAATGAGCCTATAAATGGGTTTTACTGGATTAGCTGTCAGCACCACTGACTGGAGGAGAGAGCAGGAGTGTTGTCTAATCATGAAGACTGTGCTCTCCATGGAGATATTAATAGCCGCAAAGCAATGTCACAACTAAGTCCTCTGCTCCTGCTGATGGCTTTGTGTTCAAGCACATTCTTTCCATCTTTGTTTGCTCTCAACTAATCCTCTGAGATAAGAGACAAGCCCTCCTTTTTCCCTTTTCCTCACTCCATAGAGCTCAGAGGGAGAATTCAGCCTGTACAGGAGAATCATTTGTTATCATTTGTGCTATTGTCCTGTGTTCCCAGGTTAAATGTGTTTATTTAATAAACACATAACTAGAAATGGGATTTTAGTTTGAAATAGCAGAAATCTCTCTGATGAGATGAAACCAAAAAAATTGTTATTTAATGGCAGAAACAAGCAATTATCTGTTAGGGCAAAAGCATCTCAGTGAATATTGAGAAAGCAGAAGAAAAAGGCAGATAAAACAGGGGAGGACCAGGAAGCTATTTCAGAAATAGTGTTATTGTTTCAGTTAATGTACTGAATGTATTATAATGTATTATTTCAATAGTGTAGTGCTCTCCCACTCTCCTCCTGCTCTTTCTATACCCCTCTCTTATCAAATCCCCCTCTCTCTCCTATAGGGCCTTCAATGCCCAGAACTTTTTCAACCACTGACCCTTCTCTCCGCTGCTATACGCATCTCATGATAAATATAGAACACTATTTCCCATTCCCAATGAGCTGTGACACGTGCACACTGTCCAACCACACATGGGACTTTACAGTATATAAGGTCCACTGATGAGAGGCTACGGGACACTGGGAAGATACGTGATCTTATTTCACAAGATTAAAAAATAAATAAATAGGAAAAGAAAGGAAGGACGACCAGACTGTGTTTATTATTTCTTGCATTTAAGCCTCTGGAAAAAGACCTGAGCAGCCATAAGAAGAATAAACTCTCTCCGCCTCTCTCTTCCCTCCCTTGATTCTCCTCCTCTGCCTCACCCAGCACTCTCAGCCATCCATGAGTGTGACCAACTCCTCTGCCTATCGATCGGAGCGTAGAGTCCACCAGACTTCTTCCTCATCGTCGTCCTCTGGGAACCCATACATGGAGAAGAGCCGGGGACTGTTCACTGAGGATTTTGGCTCCTTCATGAGGCCTGGGAGTGACGCCCTGGGGTTTTCCAGTAAGTTGGAAGGACTTTCTAGTCTCTGTAATTCATTTTGAATGCCAAACTAGAAGAAAATAATAGCAACAGCAGGTTAAAGTGACACCTTTTACTGTAAAGTAGATTTATTTAAGTACTTGAAAGGGATTTGTTTGAAGTGTGGCCTTCTCTAAATAAAGTGGTGATAAAATATGTCGGAGGTGAGAGTTCAGAGGAGGGAGGATTGATTTCATAAGTCAAAGGGACACTGGTGTGGTTGTCAATAAATGAGTTTCTATGCATGATCGTGGCCATAATGCTGTTTGATGGAAGAATTAAAGTGTTAAAAAAAAGATAAAAACAAAACAGATGTGCACAAAGCCAGAGCTGTACTTTGTAGAAATTAAAAAATACAACCCTCTCAACTCTCTTCCAGAAATTTCAGTCATTTGTGTTTAAAATTAATTAAGCTCTGAAGACATTCCACTTTACAGTGCCTGGTTCTTCTTTAGCTCAGAAATGTGTCCAGCCAGTGTGAACTGTTCTGCATCGGTTCACACACAGACGTGTGAATGTGTGACATCTGTACTTTAAATGGACTCCATGAGTTCATGTGGTCTGTGTGTCAGGGTGCAGAACTGAATTGTTTTGAAACCATGGCTGGAATCCCATAGGTGCAGCTAAGGAGCTTAAGGGTGGGGGGAACTAATGGGAAAGCAAAGCGCACGCACACGCACACACACACACACACACACACACACACACACACACACATAAACCAGGGAATGCTGTACGGACTGCCAGCAGTGTGACTTCACACTCTGAGTATCTGGAATGACGCCTGTATAAGGAATGATCAGATGGTTACCCAGTGACTGGTGTACACACAAGTTGACAACTTTGTAACACAGCCAAATATCAAGCAAGTGCAACAACAGAGGACATAGCAAGCTATCTAATTATACTCACTAGTGCAACAGCAAGAAGGCCAGCTTACCGTCTGTTATGCAATGTTTGATTTCACAAAGTTCTTGCTGAAGACTAATGGCGTGTTCACACCAAACACGGATACTCACATTACTCAAATGAATGTTCCCACAGTATCATTTGAGCTGACTTTTTTCAAAGGCCCCTCCTTTTTTGTCCAGTCATAGTTGGATGTACAAAACTGTCATACAGGCTAGGTGATGTCTTGAGAATCTCAACCCTGATAGGCTTTCGCGACACATCGTCACACAGCTTTTTTGCCCAAGTTGAATTTTTTTCATCCTGTGCGAAGAAGTGAATAATGTAAATATTTGCATCTTCATGTTATGCCATTTGCATCATTTGTGTCATATTTGTATGTCATCCTTGCCATGCTTTCCATGTGAACACACCATAAGACTTTTTAAAAGAGATTTACTCTTGTCTTTTGTTCGGTTAGTCTTGTCCTCTTCTTAGCTTCCCCTTTCAGCATCCTCCTCAGTTTCTTTACCTCTGTCATGATGTCCGTAGAGGTACCTGACTCAAGGCACTTCTCATAGTAGATGCTTCTCATAGGAGACAGGCACCTCTCATAGTATATTATTC
The DNA here is from genome assembly GCA_037577475.1 of Chaunax sp. Z400. Taxonomy (NCBI): domain Eukaryota; kingdom Metazoa; phylum Chordata; class Actinopteri; order Lophiiformes; family Chaunacidae; genus Chaunax; species Chaunax sp. Z400. Next base: position 21,909,503 of record CM075195.1, read on the forward strand.
ACATAGGAGACAGGCACCGCTCATAGTAGATGCTTCTCATAGGAGACAGGTACTTCTCATAGTAGATGCCTCTCATAGGAGACAGGTACTTCTCATAGTAGATGCCTCTCATAGGAGACAGGCACCTCTCATAGTATATTATTCACATAGGAGACAGGCACCTCTCATAGTATATTATTCACATAGGAGACAGGCACCTCTCATAGTATATTATTCACATAGGAGACAGGCACCTCTCATAGTATATTATTCTCATAGGAGACAGGTACTTCTCATAGTAGATGCTTCTCATAGGAGACAGGTACTTCTCATAGTAGATGCTTCTCATAGGAGACAGGCACTTCTCATAGTAGATGCTTCTCATAGGAGACAGGTACTTCTCATAGTAGATGCTTCTCATAGGAGACAGGTACTTCTCATAGTAGATGCTTCTCATAGGAGACAGGCACTTCTCATAGTAGATGCTTCTCATAGGAGACAGGCACTTCTCATAGTAGACACTTCTCATAGGAGACAGGCACTTCTCATAGTAGATGCTTCTCATAGGAGACAGGCACTTCTCATAGTAGACACTTCTCATAGGAGACAGGCACTTCTCATAGTAGACACTTCTCATAGGAGACAGGCACCTCTCATAGTATATAATTCTCATAGGAGACAAGTACTTCTCATAGTAGATGCTTCTCATAGGAGACAGGCACTTCTCATAGTAGATGCTTCTCATAGGAGACAGGCACCTCTCATAGTATATAATTCTCATAGGAGACAGGCACTTCTCATAGTAGACACTTCTCATAGGAGACAGGCACTTCTCATAGTAGACACTTCTCATAGGAGACAGGCACTTCTCATAGTAGATACTTCTCATAGGAAACAGGCACCTCTCGTAGTAGACACTTCTCATAGGAGACAGGCACTTCTCATAGTAGACACTTCTCATAGGAGACAGGCACTTCTCATAGTAGACACTTCTCATAGGAGACAGGCACTTCTCATAGTAGACACTCCTCATAGGAGACAGGCACTTCTCATAGTAGACACTTCTCATAGGAGACAGGCACTTCTCATAGTAGACACTTCTCATAGGAGACAGGCACTTGTCATAGTAGATACTTCTCACAGGACTTAGTTCTCTTAAGTTCTCTTAGTTATCGCCCCAGGAAAAGTTAAGCCAAGTGTATGAACAGGTGTTTGGGACACAGAGTGAGAATGACAGACACTATTCTCTCTAATACAAGTCAGTCTGCCATGGTCAAAAAGATTTTGAAGCTCTTATTTTAAGCGTAAAATAGTTATATAATGTTACTCTAATATCACAGAAGTGCTCATTTTCAGTCTGGTGACATGTGTGTTCAATAATGTGTTTTGTGGTCCTGAGTTCAGAATCACTGAGGACACTGTTGTCACTGAACAGACACTGGGTCAGATTGAATGATGGCCATGTTACTCTTCTAAAAGACACTTTTTGTCCAGTAAACAAGCTTTGATTTAATATTTTACATAGGCAGATAAAGTGGTAGATAAACTTGAATAAAATGCAGCATGATTTATGACATGTTAGCATGCTGTGCAATTTAAATATTTTTTTTATTTTAACTTGTTCACCTGCTGATTATTCTCTTGGTCTGTATTTACAACATTGTCAGTAAAATCCAATTTCACGTTGTCATTGGTCTTGTCAACAACAGACGTTTGACTCATAAAAAGCATAGGTGTTACTAATAACATTAACGATTGCTCTGGTGTAGTCACGAAAGTGTGACGGTGAGTCAGAATGGTGATAAAAACAATTAAGCTGAAATTCATTGTATTATTTTAAACTGTGATTTGCCTGACATGTCAGCATGTCCTTGAAAATGGCCTATTGGCTAAACTATTCATCATTTTAAAGGTTTTTAAACAGACACACAAGAAAAACTGAAATGGAAATGGACAGAGACCAGACAGCTTAGCCTGTTTAGAGACCTAAAAATCTCATCTGGCCTGCCATTATGTTCAGAAAGACCCAGTAAAACAGAAAATCATGAGGCTTGATAATGTTTGATTGTAGTATTGATTCTCTACTATTCAACAGGAAATGGACTATACCATGTCTGTACCCTATTATCAGTAGCCCACAATTGTCAGACAAGAAGGATTTACCTTTTTTAATTATTTAAAAAGAAAATCTGGCAGAGAAATAAACATAGACCACCGTGTTTCTTCCTGTGGGTTTAGGTGGAGCTGGAAATATCAAGGCTCTTGGGGATTCATACCAGTTCACAGTTGACGTACGAGACTTCTCCCCTGAAGACGTCATCGTCACCACATCCAACAACCAGATTGAAGTTCATGCAGAAAAGGTGAGTTGCCCTCTTATTGATTTGCAGGAGATGTTAAAACAATGTCAGTCCTACCACAATAAAACCTTTACACATAGTAAAGTTTATCACAGCATCTATCTTCAAACACTGTACATTAAGACATCGCTATTATTTTGTCTTTCACAGTTGGCCCAGGATGGTTCGGTGATGAACACTTTCACACACAAGTGCCAACTACCTGACGATGTTGACCCAACCTCTGTGACATCATCACTGAGTGCTGAGGGAACCCTAACAGTCAAGGCACGGCGGCACCCGGCTAAACACGAGCTCGTACAGACCTTTCGCACGGAAATCAAAATCTAGAGAGGCACCGACTCACTTTCATTACAGACCTCTCGCTCCTTTTGGTGTTTTCATGCTTCATGATCTATTTCCTGTCTTCTACTTTAAACACTCAGAGTTGGCACTGTGCGCTATGACACATGCCACATCCTCGCTCCGTGACTGCAACAATGCCTGTCTGCTGCTCATTTATATTCTTAGTTTACCATAAAGCAAAGCAATAACACACCATGCACACAAAGAGAAAGAAACTAATCACTTCACTGCTTCAATCATGTGCTCTAATACAGGTCTAAAAATTAACTTCTGAATTTACGGTTGCCTCATTTATAATATTTTATTATATATTATGATGTGTGTGAATAAAATGATCCTGCTTTGACAGTAAAAATCTTTTGATTTTGATCGTCTTTTGATTGCGGAGTGGCATGGAAATTGTATTCATTAAAGGTATGGGCCTGGAGTTTGAGAGGAGAGTTGGTTTTCTAAGGCTTTACATAAGTGTCACTGTCTTTATTTAACAGGCTAATATATTAATCATCCATTCTGAAAGTATTATTTACCTGACACCATTGTTTTCTTCACAATATATCCACATAAAGATAAAAAAATAAGACAAATATAGGCATAAGGGTGGGTAAGCAGTGAAAAACAAGACCAACTAGTCTCAAAATCAATACAGAAAGATGCATTCAGAATGCATTCAGCTTCTGCGCAGAGGATAGAAGGTGCCTCTGTTCAGTCTTTTGTCTGCAGGGAATTTATCTCTAGTGCTTCCTAGAGAAAAGAATTTCAAGGGTACAAATTTTAAAAAATTATGTGTTTCCTCTGTGGGTGTAATGACTATACTATGTTTGAGGCAGGCTTAGCATATTTGTGTTTCTCACTGAGGAAGTTCATATGATTTATAAAGCTGCATTGTAGGTATTAAAATGAATGAAAAAAATGAAATGAGAATTATTTTCTTTAGAAATAAATATCTTACAAGAAAATTTAATAAATAGACTAAAATGAATAAATAAATAGTGAACAAAACAAGAAACAAGCAGAATTACCATTTATTGTGGTCCCATCTGAGAAAACAAAATATACCTTATTTGCAGCATATTTAAGATGAGTTACAATACTACAGTATGAGCCAATCAAATACTATCCCACATGCACACAGAGCTTAACATATTACCCAGCATTCTTCTTGTCAGTCACTGAATCATCCATAACTTTGCCTCCAATAAGCATGCACGCATGTACGTTTCTCTTAAAATGAGCATTAGATGGATATAATCTCAAGATTAACACTTTAGAATGAAAAGGCAATGTAAACAACACGTTTTGTGATACCTTATGGGTTACATCTTTCCAGAAACGTGTACTTCTCTCACAGTCTCACCGACAATGAAACAGTAACTTTAGAGTGGTTACACTTGCAGCAAACACCTGGATTCCTGTTATTAAACGTATTTGACTTGGCAGGAGGAACATATATTTGCATTAACCCGCTGGTTAGACTGTGTCATATTACCATCTGAATGAGAGAATCAAGCATTAAAGAAGAAGAAGTAGAAATGTTATCTTATTTCACTGTGAGATCTTTGTCATAAACATTTTCATCTTTGTCATAAAAAAAGTCTTGTATTTGTATAACTTTTGTTAATGCCTTGCTGCATGGCCCAAACTTTGAGAGCAGGGTCTGTTCTCCCTGGGGTGAAACTACAACCAAATATAGATTGTGTTGAAAACAAAAAGATTCTTTGTTTGTTTTCTTGATATCATCTGAGTACATTTAAAGGTTGAGGGGATATCTAGGTACAACTGACGACATCTCCATCCACACAGGAAGAGATAAAATAACATAACAGTGTGAAGTAAAGCTGCCCAGCAGTACCACCGGATATTAAGCAAATGGAGCCCCCCTTTGTCATATGACATTTTATAAAGACAAACAAGCTATTGGACGTCTGTTAAGCCATATAAATGTAATGAATATCCATGTTGCCTGCTTTGGAGGTGATTCTGCATCATTATTCTTCAAACAGAGGGGAATGCAAAATGGACTAACATGGGCCCACATAATTCACATTAGTTTTATATTACTCAGTACTGTAGTGTAAGATTAAAATTTGAGACAACATAAAATAATTAATTCACTTTCGGTGCGTTTATCAATAGGTTCTACTCTCAAATATGTGTGTAAATCAGTTAAATATCATCTTTTGTGTTGTACGCATCAATAAATCACGTAACTCGAGCCTACTCCGCCACCGCGTGGTCATTATCAGTACAGCGTGTGCTCATACTGCGCGTGCTCGAGTGATACATCCGGCCGGTCCCTATCAATCGATCAGAGAGAGGAAGATGGTGGTGTATGGAGTCAGCGGAGCAAGATCGATCGCCGAAAAACTCGATTGGGTTCGTTTTCTTTAATTGAGTCAAACACTTGTTAACGCCGCCTGGTGCAGCAGTTTGAACCGAAGGTGAAGAAGCGATAACAAACAGGTAATTGAAGAGTTAGTATGTATTAAAATGGCGATTGTTGGATGCGTAAAGAACGAGCTAACTGTGAAAACAACTAGGGATGAAGACAGGCCCAACTCGTCTATCCGCCATCTTGTCCCTTTACTCTGCATCTCAAGGCACGCTAAATTAATCCCTGATAACAAAGCTACAAGGATGGAGGAATTGTAGTCGATGTGTTGCATTGTCAAACCAAGCTGTCAAGACTTTTGAGGACGACAGATGATCAGTCACAGAATATTTTTACTGCTGTTTAAAATTCCAGTACTTTGTGCCTGGTTGACATCAGGACAATGGTTAAAGCTAAATATGGTATCATTCTGGTTAATTTCGCCTCTCGTGGTTTAGTTAGCTTTATATTAGCTAATTATCTTTCCAGTGATTGCTGTGCAACACAAACCAGACATGTTACAAAATATATACTATTTAATGTGTATATGAACAAAAAGGAAGTATAAATGTGAGATTGGTGGTGATTACTGATACAAGATATAGAACTTAAGTTACTTAGGTTTCATTACATGTAAATATGAGTCAACTGCAGGATGAATAAAATACAGATGGATTTATTGGCAAAATATACTATTCATCAGCTATTGGTAATGACAAAATCACACAAGAACAGTTTCTGTAGCTCAATACAACTGATTTTACAAGTGTTTTCCCGAATATATCAGAAAATGCTACTTTTATTGAATATAAATGATTCACCCCCTTAATGACAAGAGTCTCTAGTTCTCTACCACCAGAGATTTTTCTATGGGATACAAGTCAGGGGACTGTGATGGCCACAATAGAATGTTCCTGGACTTCTTATTTTGAAACCAAGCCTTGGTGGGCTTTGAGGTCCACTTGGGACCATTGTTCTTTTGGAACATCCAATGATGTCCAAGCTTCAGCTTCCACACAGATGGAGAGACATTTTCTTTTAGGATTCTTTTAGGATATTTAGGACTGATACTTGATGGAATCCATTTAACCCTCTACACGCTGCAGGTTTCCAATGCGGAGGAAACACAGGAGTATCAGAGCTTCATAGGATGTTCTTTTCAGCATATGCTTCATTCTTTCTCCTGCAGACATAACGCTGATCCATAGGCCTGACGCTTTTTTGTGCGCGCAGCGTTTCAGTACGGACTGTCGTAGATTGAGAATGCAGAAAAAACTATTATTAGTGGAGTTATGACCCTTGATTTAAATTTTGCACTTAGCACATAGTGTTGTCCATGTGAACAACACTCAAAAACTGTTTAAGGTAAAACTCTGATCATTAACTGATAGTTGCACACTTCTTTCTCCAACATCGTCTGTAGTTCTACTACAGTCTGGAACAGGGGTAGCAACTCACATTATTAAATATAGAAGCTTTATGTTAACTTTAGCTGCTTCCATTCTGAAATAACATTTATAATCCTTGAATCTGAAGCAACTGGACTTCTGTCCAGGAAGTATTACCATGACCTGGATGAAGGAGAACCTACACCAACATTTATAATGACACTTTTGTTTTACATATCTATTGTCATTGTTTCACTTCATTCATAAGTGTTGCTTCTTTTTTTTAAAATAATATGCAGATTAGAAATGAGCATCATGTGGTGGAGGCTATGTGTTGTTGTTTAAGGCTGATGCTGCCACGTTTTGCTATAGCCTGCATTTGTGTCTATTTACATTGTCACATCTGACAGCCTGTAATGATAGCTCTGGTCTAAATTATTCTTCCAAGTCATATAAGAGGTGACCATCACTGAATGATGAGCATTGTTTCATAAAAGGCCATTGAATGTCATATAATGTAAAGACACTGATTCACCAGTCAAGCTCACTGTCAGACTCCTGAGCCTTTTCTAATGTTCCACATCTTGCTTGTTCAGCGGTCCTCAGAGCCTGTGTCTGCCTCCCAGCCTCTCCCACCATCCCTGAGCCGTCTGGATGATGGAGTTCCCATGGCACAGTGGAAAGGTTCTGGAGCAGCTTAACCGCCAGCGCAAGCAGGGCCTGCTGTGTGACTGCACCTTTGTTGTGGACGGGGTGGACTTCAAGGCCCACAAAGCAGTTCTGGCAGCCTGCAGTGCCTACTTCCGCACCCTCTTCCTTGATCAGAAAGATGTGGTGCATCTGGATATCAGCAACGCAGCAGGTTGTTTCCCGTTAGCTTGTGGACACACATTTCTGCATACCTTCCTATTATGCATTTAATTGAATTAGTCATTTTTGTCTCCAGCACTCTTAGTTTGCATACCAGTATTATATGTACTCTACCATCGCCGCTGTATCAGTAAACCTGTTGTATTGATTATCGTTGCAGGTTTGGGTCAGGTCCTGGAGTTTATGTACACAGCAAAGCTGAGTTTAAGTCCACAGAATGCGGAAGACGTGCTGGCTGTTGCTAACTTTCTACAGATGCAAGAAATCGTGAATGCCTGCTCTGCATACCAGTCAGTGGCAAACCCGACTCCGTCCGTCATGACACTGGATTTTGCCATTGGTGAGTCCAGTTTTCACATAGCTCTGTCTGCTTTTTCAGTGTAGGGCTGCAGAGAACACTCAGGATATTGTTTTGTGGAATTAATGCACCAATCCTCTATATATGTTTTGTCTGTCCTCTATGTATGTTTTGTCTATGCCTTTTAAATTAAGCCATTATCCTCAATTTAATCATTAATGCCCTCAATTTTACAAGTTCTGAGCCAAATCTATCATTTGCTGCTGATGTGGAAAGAGGCAGATAAGTTTCAACACATTCGTTTTAATTGAATATTAACCTTTTATTATGAAAATCTTTCTCTGATATGATGCTTATGATACAATTTCATTAATTTGACATTTATCTACTCTTGTCACTTTCTGCTGTTGCTGATGCTAATCCATTAATGTACTCTGATTTAGATTCAGCATTATATTTAAATTCTACATTGCAGTCAAAATTTGAAATGCTCCATTGATATCCAGTAATTCCCGTCCGTATTTTATTTAAAAAGGCGACCTTTCCTTTTTTTCTGTAACCACCTATAAGAAAAACCGAGTGACGCAGAGCAGAGAGACAAACTGGAGAGTGACCTGTCAGAAGTGGCATCACAAACAGAGGAGAGTCCTCCCAGCAACACCACACAAGATAAAGAGCCCACACAAAGTCAGGAAAACTTAAAGGAAGACATCTCTACTGAAACACAACAAACTGTTCCTCAGCCCAACACTGCCAGTACCCATTCAGGCCGAGGACGACCCCCCAAAACAGCCCCTGTTTCTGCCAAAAGGAACATATCTGTACTGAAGGAGGAAGTAAGTGCTGAGCAAGGTGCTCCTGGATTTCAGGACGACCCCTCTGACACTGACTACATGCCCAGTAAGTACATTTTATAAGATGCCCCAACATTTGTAAAGTGTTGAACATTCACATGATGCATTTCAGTGTCTATAATTTATTGTTGTATTTAAAGCTATTTTCTTTGCTGTTCACAGAATCGCAGTTAAAATCTGCCGGAAGCTCATCCTACATGAGCTCTCGAGGAAGAAGAATCAGAAAACCTCCTCGACGAAACTTCCCACCTGGTGAGCAGGCTGAGCTGGTTTGTTTTGTGGTCCAAACCCAAAGACAAAAAACAGCCTTTCCTCTAATCTGTGTACTGGGAATTCCTTGAGTATTATCAAACAGTGACATACAGACAGGAAAAAGTCAAGAAACATGATACATTGGGGAAAAAAATCTTCTCATTCAGGAATTTCTATCAACTGAGTTTCAATAGAACGAATAGCAGTGTTTTAGTGTTACGTTCACTTCCAGCTATCAGTTTTAAATAGAACTTTGTGAAACCTGCTGGCACTTGTAACAATTACCATCTCCAGTCAAGAGATTATGCTATTTTTAAGAGTTCTCTATTGTCGTCCTTTCAGACAATGACTCAGAGGATGAATGCCCATCGAAGGCAAAAGCTGGGAAGAAGATGGCAGAACCAGCAGAGGTGGCAGAAGAGCCTGAGGAGGGCTCTGGGGAGACCGGTGATGGGGACGCTGATGATGATGATGATGATGATGATGAGGAAGAGGAAGCTGGGGAGGAAGATTGCTATTTGAGCAGCGAGGGAGAGGGCAGACAGACAGCGTCAACATCTATGGGCACCCGATCCGAGTCAAAGCCTTACAGCTCTGTGACGCACAAATGTGAGGTGAGCAAAATCAGTCTGGGTGCAAGAAGGACAGATAAAGACACTTCTTTTCTTTTGTGTTTACATCTTGTGAAACTTAATGCCATTTTTAGCTTATGCATTAAAGTTGATATCATCAAATTTGAAATCACACTGCTATACATAGTTGTTTTGCCCAATATTGTCTGCAGAAGCATTAAATATATCTTCATCTAACATGAAAATGCTCTTTATGCTTTAAGTTTGGTGATATAGGGATTTTGGTCACATTTAAATGAGTTTGTCACTCTTAATGACATATTTTCCTCTCTCCAGGACTGTGGGAAAAAATTCACCCACACTGGAAATTTCAAGAGACACATGCGTATTCACACTGGAGAGAAGCCGTTTAGCTGTCGGGACTGCAACAAGGCTTTCTCTGACCCTGCAGCTTGTAAAGCCCATGAGAAAACACACAGGTGAGAAACACAATTAGTTTACCAGAACTCCTTTTTACTGACACCTGCCTACTGAGCTCTGTCAGGTTCATGCTGAAGAACTGATTATTGTTGCCTCCCAGCCCTCTGAAGCCTTACTGCTGCTCGACCTGTGGGAAGAGCTATAGACAGATCAGCCTGCTCAACCTGCACCGCAAACGGCACACGGGCGAGGCTAGGTACAGCTGTGAAGTGTGCAGCAAGCTCTTCACCACATCTGGCAACCTGAAGCGCCACCAGCTGGTGCACAGCGGTGAGAAGCCGTATCTCTGTGACTTCTGTGACAAGGCCTTCTCTGACCCCACCGCCAAGATGCGACATCTGGAGACGCACGACACGGAGAAAGGCAACAAGTGTCCACACTGCGACAAACGCTTCAACCAGGTAACATGTTCAGAAAGGTTTTAGCTTTCCCTGGAAAAAGGAGACATAACATATTTCTTTATATTTTTTTCTTTATATTTTTTTCTTTTATACTACACCATCAGCAACTGTGATATAAACATGATGCTTTGAGTGCAAATGTTTAGACAAATGTCATTGATTATTTGAAACCAAATCATTTCATTCTGTTTTTATTGACATTTTGCATAATGTTCCAGTTTTTTTGGAATTTGGGTTGTGTATATAAAATGTGTTTTCTCATTGTGTAATGTTCTGCATCTTCAGGTGGGAAATCTGAAGGCTCATTTAAAAATTCACATCACAGACGGGCCTCTAAAGTGCAAGGAATGTGGCAAACAGTTTACCACCTCAGGTAAGAGGATATTCTTGTCCATATGTTTTCTTAACTTGTGTTTTGGAGGTTGACATTTTTACTGAAACAAATGAACGCGTCACCTCACATCTATGTTTTGCATGTTAGCTAAAGAAGTTGCCTTCAGTGGTTGAATATTTGCTTTGTATCTCCCTTATAGGAAATCTGAAGAGACACTTACGGGTTCACAGTGGGGAGAAACCGTACATCTGTGTACACTGTCAGAGAGCTTTCAGTGACCCTGGAGCTCTGCAGCGGCATGAACGCATCCACACAGGTACCTCCATGTCATTCGGACAAACTATGGAATGTGAAGGAAACCTACAATCTATACCCATCCACAGTGAGACTGTAATCTCTGTTTTACAGGAGAGAAACCCTGTGTCTGTGTGATCTGTGGCAAGGCCTTCACCCAGGCCAGCTCACTCATCGCTCATGTCCGCCAGCACACTGGAGAGAAGCCCTACGTGTGTGATCGCTGTGGCAAAAGGTCAGCAAGCAGATGCGTCAGTGCTACACACAAGGCTCCTTTTTCAAGTTCGCCTGTACCTGACTATAACCTGACGTTATCCGATGGGAAGATTTGGAAATATGTGAAGAGAAAACAGAAAAAAATTGATTGATTGATTGATATTGAAGTTTTACCTTGCATAGGGAGTACTAGGAATCACATGCATATGTTTTCAGGTGTTTTATTAAGTCTATCATCAGAAGGTAAAATACTGACATTAGATTTTAAATAAAAACTGCTACGATAGAGGCAAGTGAGAAAATATGTTAAATTTTTCTCCTGTGTTTTCTGTAAAATCACCTTTTATTTGCAGAAATCTTATGTTTCTCTCTGGACAGGTTTGTGCAGTCCAGTCAACTGGCTAATCACATTCGGCATCACGACAACGTCCGACCGCACAAGTGTCATATGTGTAACAAGGCCTTTGTTAATGTGGGAGACCTGTCGAAGCACATTATCATTCACACAGGTACGGACAGAATTAGGGTCAAATCATTACGGGGCTTTGCAGTAATGGAAGAAATAGGGAGGGAGTCTTTCTCCAGATATGACCGTATCCTGACATCCAGCAGAGCTCACAGCGTTCACCCTTTAATCTTCATCTGATAACTTCTCTGCTCCTCGTCCTGCTCTCTCAGGGGAGAAACCTTTCCTGTGTGATAAATGCGGCCGGGGGTTCAACCGGGTGGACAATCTGCGCTCCCACGTTAAGACCGTCCACCACGGCAAGGCTGGCATGAAGCGGCTGGTGGTAGCCGGGGGCAGCACAGAGGAGGGGGCTGATGGGTGCGTAGGGGCATCGACAACCGATGAGATCAACATCGTAACCGTGACCACAGATGACATCGTCACCCTGGCAGCCAGTGCTGTAGCTCAGCTGACAGGTGAGGCAACATCTTCAAGTTCAATGATGAAGTTCAAATGCAAATATCGCTATCCTTGGCTAGAACCTGTGGTGACTGCTGCAGATAGAACCTGGAATTTGTCCAGATAATAATTGGGGCATGAAGGATGAAAGAGTTGAGACAGTCATAAGTGTTTGTCTTGTGTCATATCTCTCTTTACAGTAGTTCCAGTGACTGCAGATGAGACGGAGGCTTTGAAAGCTGAAATCACCAAGGCGGTGGAGAAAGTACAAGAAGCAGGTAAGACTTCAGGGAACTCACTACACAGTATGACTGACTTATTTATATGTGAATAATGTCATAGCATTAGTAATAAAATGTGTATGTGAATGAATTCTTGATCCTGTTTACTGCAGTGATGCAGCAGTATGATTCCATACTGAAAAATCATCTGGATTTGGGTTTACTTATCATCAACATCAACCATCAGCACATTTAACAGAAACAGTTAAAGGACAACATATTTTTCTCTGTCATATCAATGCATAATAATAATGTAATTAATCTTATTACATAAAAGAAAATCCTTTCACTATTAAAGTATGTGATTCATAGCTTTAGCATATGTACACATTTAGTCAAAAAACACAAATGAGCCACTCCAAAAATAATGGCTGATCAAAGCAAACATGCTTGGATCAGCCTATAATGATTCATAGTGGACTTTCTATTATAAAATTAAAAATCTGTGATTGTTAACTGAAAATAATTTAACTGCAATTGATGAATAAAGTGACTTAAGTAACATTTGTGGCTGTGGAAATACATTATAATAATACTATATAATATTTATATATATATATATATATATATATATATACATTTATAATATGTTAGATTTGGAATATCTAATTAATCTGAGCATTTTATGAATTCTCATCAATGCTGGCTTAATGCTGGCTTGTCAGGTTTTAAGCCTTTGCAAGTCACTTTTCATACTGTACTGTAAAACACATGGTATGTTTTGTTTTACAGCAAATGAGCTAAAATATGCAAAACACAAATAAGACATGATCTTAAAGCTACAAGATCTGAGGGCTAAATTTGTAATGTCATTTTGGAAATCATTTTGAACTATGCAGTTGCTATGACTTAACTAATGACTTAATGTTGTCAAATATAAGTAAGACATTATATATTGCTGTATTTGGTTTGACTCTAAGTGAGATCACTGAGGGATACAGTAACTTAAAAGGGAACAGAATATGAGATGTGCAAACAACTTACTTTATCAACTCTTCGTCTCTTCCCAGACCCCAACACACAGATCGTGTACGCTTGTGACTCATGTGGAGATAAATTCTTGGATGCCAGCTCCCTTGCCCAACACGTACGCATCCACACAGCCCAGGCCTTGGTCATGTTTCAGGCAGATTCCGACTTCTACGAATACACCACAGCCAACACCACCGAAGGGGATTCTGCCACAACATGGCAACCCACAGCCGAACAGGTCATCCACGAAGGAGAGATTATCTTCCGTTCCCAGGATGGAGAGGGAGAGGGAGAAGGAGGAATGGTGGGAGAGACACAAGAACAAGAAAAAGGGTCAGGAGCGGTGATTCATGAGGAGGGGAGGGAGGACGGAGATGTGAAAACCCACACTGAGCTGCATGCAGAGGGAAAAGATGAAGCTGCAACAGAGGTAGCGAAGGACAAAGAGCAGGAGATGGAATGTGAGAGTCAGGTGTAGTGGGGTAGATTTGTGAAGAGAAGAGGAACTATTGCTTCCAACAGGAATCTGTTTTGTACCGGAGAAGGAAACACAAGAAATGAAGGGAGCTGATGAGGCCCTCAGAGTTTCATCAAGTCATGATGCTAAAATGAATCTAAAGGGGACTAATAAAACCCTTTTTAGAAAACTTTATCTCAACGCGTATCGTCATAAATCCTGTTATGGTCATCATAATTCCAGGAAACGAAGTGACATTAAGTGATTTGTTAAATATTGTTATGAATTCTTTCAGAGATGGATATACTAATTTGTATAGTTTGTTTATTTTCAAACTAAAATGCTGGACTTTGCATTATCCTTTGTGTAAAACATACAGTCAACAATATTTTATTGTACCTAGGTGAAGTATTTTCATGAAAAGCACATTATACATGAACATGTTGTTTACTGAAGATTTAATTCAGATGTAATTAGGGGGTAATTATCACCTCCTTTTTCCAGAAGTGAGATGTCATGCATTCATGTACTGGCAAACATTGTAAATGCTGTGAATGTGTAATATTTGTATAATTCTTATGTGTCATCAATAAAAGTCTTAATTCCCCTCATAAAAGATACAAAAAATGTGTAGTTATGACAAACTGGTCAACAACTATCAGTTTCACATCAATACCAAGACAACGGTTTTTGCATATAACTGATAACATTGATTTGCAGATGTTTCCCTGTGACCTTTGGCTTCATGCCATCATGTTATCTGTTTGTATTAACACTTGCAAAATGCCCTATTAAATATCTATTATATTGTGCCGACTCACTGGTAGTCACTGTCTGATCAACGTCACATCATTACACTGTAAGATCAATAATGTGTTATGTTATTTATAAAAAAACAATGTGCCCCTACTTGTTTCCTTAAATATCATTGTCGTTTTGTAAGACATTTAATAAATAATTTTCCCATTGCAGCTTGACTCATGATCATCAATTATTGATATTTGTTAGGCATATTCAATAAATGTGGTACATATGTTCATCTCAGTTCAAACACATTTCTTCCGTGATTGTCATTCTTATTATAAAGCTTTCATCCCATTGGCGGAGTGGCAGTCAGTGCGACGCGTTCCCCTCTGTGATTGGTCAGATCTTGGGGTCAAAGTTAAGTCGACTGCTAACGCTGACGTCGACCTCTGTTCCAAAATGGCGCCGTTGACAGCTGTAATGCAGACGTACCGGTCCATTTCTTTATCGTCGTCCAAGAAAAGGTCCGGAATGATGACCCAAAGCAAACTCAACAATGTCCTTTTATTCCTTTCGTTATCGTCCATGTTGCATTGTACTTTGGCAGACAGTAAAACGTTGGTTCTGCTGGACAACCTCAACATCAGAGACACCCATTCAATTTTCTTCCGCAGTCTGGCAGGTGTGTACAACATTCATATATTTACCATTCATAAGTGACCTTCTTTGTACCTTTATGGACATCTCTTCTATTGTGAATATTTATCTGGTTTGGAATATTAGCATTTGTGACTTGAGCTTGTAGGTTTGCGCTTCATGCATCAAAACGAGAATGCTAACGATAGCTTAGCTCCACTGTTTGCTGTAATCAATTATTCAGTTGCTAATATGTTATAAAGATGCATGCTCGGCGATGCTTCTCCAGCTATTTTGTTAAAAGACAGGGAGTTATGGAAAATGATGCACTGCCACCTTGCTCAAGTTATAGCAAAAATGCAAGACTATGGTATCAATGTTTCGGTGAGACTGAATCTGTGTCTCTCTTTTTCAGATCGTGGCTTTGACCTCACAATAAAGACCGCTGATGATCCATCCCTCTCTCTGATCAAATACGGCCAGTTCCTGTATGACCATTTAATCATCTTCTCACCATCAGTTGAGGGTAAATTTCACACACTTCACTCAAATTGAAGTTTATAATTGTAATGCCATGTGTTTGCCTTGTTGAAGGAATCTGTCAAATGTTTTTTTGGTCATCCTCAGACTTTGGAGGAAACATCAATGTGGAGACTATAACATCGTTCATTGATGGTGGAGGCAATGTCCTTGTTGCTGCCAGTTCAGATATTGGTCAGTTCATTTCCAACAAGCTTTGCTGTAATATTATATAAAACACCATAATATGTCCTGTATTAATCCTCTCCTCCTGTTACACAGGTGACCCTCTGAGAGAGCTGGGCAGTGAATGTGGCATTGAGTTTGATGAGGAGAAGACTGCCGTCATTGACCATCACAACTATGACGCGTCTGACCCTGGAGAGGTAAACAAACTGAATTCTGTTCAGACAGACACAGTCTTTAGAACTGACACTCCTTGTTGATATTTACAAGAGATCCCTCTCGTCTCCAGCACACCCTGATTGTTGCTGACCCAGAGAACCTTCTGAAAGCTCCAACTATTGTTGGCAAACACACCAGTAATCCTGTTTTGTTCAAGGGTGTTGGGTAAGCACAACTGAGCACAATTTGAAAGTATTATCACTGAATTCCTCCATCTTGATTGATTGATAGATACTTTATTCATCTCCTTTTGGAAATTCAGGTATCCAGTAGCAGCTCACACAGTGCAGTAAGGACAAGCAATACAGTTGACAGATAATAAAATAGACAAACAATAATAATAGTCAGTGGTAATGTGTTAAAAACAGACCAATAATTAGGTGAGAACTATTGCACATTGTTAAAATTGCACATTCTTAAAATAACAGCCAAAAGTAAAATATAAATGGAAAAAAAAAAACACTTAGCATGTTGACACTTGATATTGACATTATCGATATTCCAAAGAAACAGGAAAGATTCAAACTGTTATTGCTCTTTAAAAAAAATTAAAACAAGTGATACATATTGAAGAAATGACTGCTTCATTTTATTGAGTTACAAGGTTAATTCTTTACAGAATTTTTACTGCACTTGGTTGTGGCAGATGTTTGAAGAAGGCAGCATTTGAAGTCGCACCTGATTAGTAATATTCAAACGTTAACCTACATTCCTCACTGCAAATGTAAAACGTATAGCGTCTGACTAACATGCCACCTCCACTCATTTCCAGCATGGTTGCAGACCCAGACAACCCTCTTGTCCTGGACATCCTTACTGGCTCTTCTACCGCCTATTCCTTTTTCCCTGACAGACCCATCTCTCAGGTATGATCACTGAATCCTCGTAGTATAATGATCCTCCTATGTTTTATATTATAAGCTCTGTCATAAATAGTCTGACATTTTCTGAATAAGAAATTTTCATTTTCTTTATTTTCTTTCCAGTACCCCCATGCTGTTGGCAAGAACACCCTGCTGATCGCCGGCCTTCAGGCCAGAAACAACGCCAGAGTGGTTTTCAGTGGCTCCCTGGAGTTCTTCAGCGACGCGTTCTTCAACTCTGCTGTGCAGAAGGCCAAGCCTGGCTCCCAGTGGTAATCTTCACTTTTCGTCACACCCCTCCTGTTTCTGTGTCCTGGATCCTATTTACCTATTTCAGTTACAAAATCAGACCTGTCATCAGTGACGTTCTGGTTACTCACTCAACCATGTTTTAGTGCAGGTGCTTAAGGTGTTTACATTCAGTGTCTTAAAAGCCCTTGAAGGTTGCCGCTCTGTGCATTATAAAACTCTTCTTTCTGATGAGAAATGTACTTTTCTGTAACTCATCAAGCGTTAGAGGGAAAATATTCCTTCATGATGTTAACATAATTTTTAAGGTGTTACATTTAATGTGTTGTTATCATGTAATGTGTAAGACTGTTTTTGGCTATGTAGTTTTTTTCAAAGGCCAACTGTGATAAAGTATTTTTGATTTGGCTACAGCTAATATTTCCTGCTAACTAGCAGTGCCGATCTCTCATCCTCCTACTGCCAAACCATAAAATATTGATCAGTTCTACTATAAAATCTGTAATGAAACAAATTACGTCTAATCAGAGGTGGACAACTTTCACAATACTAAAATACTTTTTAAATTTTTTTTATAATAATTCAGTGTCAGTCTCTTGTGGTTGACTCATTCTTCTTCTTGTCCTGTTCTTTGTTAGGCACGAGAGGACGGGGAACATGGAGCTGGCTGAGGCTCTGTCTCGCTGGGTGTTCAAGGAGGCCGGAGTCCTCAGGGTAGGAGCTGTTACCCATCATCCTGTTGGAGAGACCACTCCCCCTGCTGCGTATACAATCACCGACCTGGTGGTGAGTTTGCCGTTTCTGGGACTTGTGTTAACAGTCAACACTCTGAAGATATTTTTCTTATCCTAAATGAGAGGCTATATATTTTAACAATGAGTCTAAAACTGTCCCATGCAGGAGTACAGCATCGTCATTGAGATGTTGTCTGAGGGCAACTGGGTTCCCTTCGATGGAGATGATATTCAGCTTGAATTTGTGAGGATTGATCCCTTTGTCAGGACATATCTCAAGAAAAAAGGTATGTTTCTTTGGTTGTATAACATATACAACACAAATAAATGTTGGAGCTATTATTATATTAATTAAAGCATATGTCTTAAATGTATTGCATCCTTGAGATTTCTGGGTTTGCAGCCACCAACTTTATCCTCCTTAAATACTGTCTTTCTTTTAGGAGGGAAATATAGTGTCCAGTTCAAGCTGCCTGATGTTTACGGAGTCTTTCAGTTCAAGGTGGACTACAACAGACTGGGATACACGCATCTTTACTCCTCCACGCAGGCAAGTGGATCATATTTACTTGATGCTTAATTTTTAAGACAGGATGTCCTGCAGGGCAGAGAGGGTGTTGTTCTGGCAGGTCAAAGGGAGAGAAAAAGTCAAGGAACATATCAGAAATCCATAGAGCATGGAGCACTTTCAGAAAATGCCCAGGTGCAAGTCCTTAAAATTAAGCAAAGCATTGTTTATGTAATTTCATTAATCAGAATATTCACTCAAAATCAGCAGGGGGAGGCCCAATTTGTTGCGCTCTCTCTCTCACTGACTGTCCCTTCACTTCCTGTTTTTTTACTCTCTGTCTGTGCATGCAGAGTGACCAACGCAAATGTAGGCACAGAAATGCTCATTCAGAGTCACTTGACCTTTGCTAATGGAATTGAATATTGTCTGGTATCTTAATACTCCAGTGGTGTATTACCTAAAAGTTGACTATCATAGTACTTTGGCTTGGAAGAGGTTCATCTTGCTTATGATGCATTTAACAACCATGAACAAATGTTTGGCGGTCTAACTTCTATTTTGTTTCTTCATCACAGGTATCTGTGCGTCCTCTGCAGCACACTCAGTACGAGCGCTTCATTCCCTCAGCCTACCCATACTATGCCAGCGTTTTCTCTATGATGGCAGGACTCTTTGTCTTCAGCATAGTCTTCCTGCACATGAAAGAGAAGGAGAAGTCGGACTAATGCAGAAACAACAGGGAACGGGTAACAAGATTATACAATTGAACTTGTGAAGAGTTGAAATTCAATGTCTTGAATCTTCACGCAGGGATTCTGATTGCAGTTGTCCATAACAATACAGTATCTCTGATTATTTTGGCGCTCAACTAATCAGTCTGGAGGACAAAAGGGGTGCTGACTGTAATGCAGTGGTTGGGTTTTATTGTTTGTCTTTCTTTTTTTTGTATTTTAAAATAACTCAAGGCCTGTAAATGTTCTGGAGTCAGTCAGCATTTGTATAAAGTTGCTTTACGTTTGATAAAATCTCCTAAGTAGAGCACTTGCCTTGTAAGATATTAGAATATGACCCACTTTTTCTCAATCTGGAAAGGTTCTTGTGGTAACTACATGCACTGAATATGCCAACTGTTCATATTTGAGAAGATTTTGTGTTTCCAAGAAGTCTGGAAACATCTTAATAAAATATTGACATTCCACCTCAAGAAGTTCTTGTCCTTTCTTTGAAATTATACAATTGTCCTTTGTCATTCAACATATTCAAATTATTTTTGTAGACATAAGGATTTCATCTTTTACTCTGTTAACATGGTAAATTAAATTTTGACTTGGTGCTGTTTGTTGTTTTACCATTACATCAGCATCAGTCATCAGTACCATATTGGTCGTAGCCCAAAATTAAAAACGCTCATCAAAAGTTCATGTTTTCAAAAGAAATATATTCATCACAATGGTGTGTATCTTAAACCTGCATTGGGGGGGGGATGTCACATGATGTTAACATGTTGTCACGATGTAAAGAATCACCATATATATTATGTTTGAACAGCAAGTAAGTATTTGCTATGTAAAGACACTGAAGAAACTGAGTCCTGGCGTATTGTGACGTAATGTGAGCGTCTCTGTTCACTGTTCTGGTTTGCGGGACGAGAAGTTGAGAATCCTACTACGGTGAAACCAGGACCCACCCTACTCTGCTTCTGATTGGCTAGTATTTGTTGCCTTGGTTGGTTGGATTGGTTAGGTTTAGCCATTAGGGAAGATGATTGGTTATTGTCAGTCGATCAAGATAAGCCAATCAGAGGTAGAGTTATGCGAGTCTTGGCTTTGCTATAGTAGGATATGGACTTGATTGATACTGTCCAATTTCAGTTTTAATTTAATTTACTTTATTTAAGTTTTTAAGTGTATCATCTTTTTTTCTTTCAAACTTGATTGAGTGAACGGTGAGGAATGTATTTGGCTCTGAGCTGCTAGTGCTCTCGTGAATATCTAGTGGCTGTAAATGTCATATATTTAAACTGTAACAAGTTGTTTGCACAGTGTCAAGGCATGTTGTCAGCGCCTAAATGAAAAAAAAAAATCACGTGTTTTTGAATAACCTGGCCTTCCACACAGACTGAGGCTTGTGTTGGTGGAGCACACAGGACTTGGGACAGTATGCTGCGTTCAAGATACATCAGAAATTGTGCCATGAATGCAGCGGCACTGAAAGTTAAGTGGGCATCTCTGACTTGACCGTGTAAAGTTAATTAGCTATATTGGCAAATAGGCGAAACGTTAATTAATAGTAGATTAAAGTAGGTAACCAGGATTATGAAAGGGAATGTATGATAAATCGCTGCGTATCTATAGTTGTCATCTAAAACTTCCCAACCACCCCTAGCCTGAGTTTAGCGTTGCAAAAAAGTCAAGTGGCTAACGTTACAGCTAACGCGAAGCTAGGAAAGCATTACTGGCTATTATTGGCAGACTTGGACTTATCTTGCCGGTTGTTTGGCATTAACTTGGTGGGTATGAACTAGCGGCGCTGTCAAATTCCACGCATACAATTGACAGCCAAAGCTGTATCGTTTTTTTAATCATCCGTTGTTGAGCAACATCATGTTAGCTATCTAAGGCGGGCAGTGTTAGCTTTAGCAAAAACAAGAAGTCTGCTCAGAAGGAGTCAGCTGACACGCTGCTGTAAGCTGCCAACAGACCAGTGATGGATCAACTGAAGGTAAAGGATCGCATATTGGAAAACATCTCCCTGTCTGTCAAAAAGGTAAGCTCATCCCGGTTGGTCAGCACACAAACATTGTCACATAATTTGAATATTTCACATGCTTGAATGACAGTAGCTAACGTTACAGTAGGTCCTCTTTTGTCTGCCAAAGAGGGCAACTTTCAAGCCTGCTGTCATCTGAGGGCCTTGCCCTCATGGATATAATGGGTATCATTTTCCAGCTTTCGGTTCTAAGGTTGTTGTTTCTTGTTTAGACAACGATCTACAATAGTGGCACAAAGCCACCTCACGTTTGCTCATTGCAGATGTGTTGTAATACAGCTGCAACCATACATACATGAGGGTTACCTAATTGACCTCTTCTCCTACTTTCCATTTAAGCAATGAAATATTTTATATGTTTGATGCAGTTGTGCCTGATGTAATGAAACTACCTTTCTCAAAACCTGACAGACAACATTGCGCCTTCTTCCTCCTCGCTTCGCATATTTTTACATTCACTTGTGAGTCTTTGTTTTGCACAGTTTCATCTCTCTGTCTCAGTTATCTCCCATTACAGGTCCACCTTTGCCGTAATCAGATGATTGCATTAGATATCCCTTGTTTTTGATGCAGTGAGACTAGCACTATGTCTTACTTCCTTAATTCACATTTGTCTTAATTTCTAGCCCAATTACCCTATTACTGTAGTCATGTAAACATGCTTATGAAAATGGAATGCCTCAAGCTTCCAAGACCGTGTTCAGTGTTTACCCCAGACAAATATGGCTCAGTCATGTGAAGTCACAGGACATAATTTATCTTTCTTTGGGTTACAATCCTCAAAGCCACTGTGACCTACAAAAGGGTTGGTCATACCTCAGGGTTTCAGTAGTCTACATTTGTTCAAGTTTGAGAGGTCAAGCAAGTCACTGTAGGATGGTGGACCACAGTCAGACACACAGAGCATCATCTGCATGTTGAGCTTTGTGCATAATGTCACCTGCCATATCAAAGTGTGTGGATGCTGCACTTGTTAAGTCTATGAAAGCACTTTGTCTCCGTATTCTCAGCTCTATTAACAGCTATCGTTCCATAATCAGATAGCAGATAATGTAAATTTTACCATTATCAGGCTGATAAATTACTGGTCCGCTACATGTATTGTGCCTAGAGTGGCCATCATATACTTCCATCATATTATTCTAAGCCCTTATGCGCTCTAAACCAGCCATTCTCAACCAGTGGGCTGCAGCCCATAGTTATTTCATATCCGAACATGCTCAAAAATTCACACAAATAAAAACAAACGTCAAGTTAAAATGCATAACTTTAATGGCCACCTATGTTTGAATATTACTACTTCAATCATGACACATCATACAGAGATAATATGTTTTACAATAATGTACTACATTTCCTCGGATGCAGTGACACAAAACCGGTCAGTTTTTATAAAGGATAAATGATTGTGATGTGAGAGACGCCTCTGAGCAACTTAAAGCTCCAAAGTGTGTGGTGAGGAAATATGACCCTGCATAGAAGTTGATGTTCAGTTATTATTACAGGCAATGATGCTGAGCCAAAAGCACAGTGTGTTTAATGTGGTGAAATCCTGTGACAGACCAGTTTATTTGTTCTATTTAGTTGTGAAGGTGGTTCTCAGACATTTTTTATCAATCTGGGCCTTAAGTGACAAAAGGCTGAAAACCCTTGCTCTAAACATTCACACTTTGAATAGGTGCCTGACTAAATCAAAATGTGTACGACAGATTTATGGCTAAGGAACTTGACACACCACGCTGAGCTGCATCTAGAATTAATCTTCAGGTTCCAGTGATGTTTACATTTATATTTGGTATATACTGTTGGCTTTTTATCTCCCCATGAATATCCCCCCCCCTTAAGACAAATATGGTTCTATGGTGGATCTCAGAAGGTTTAAAGTCTGTCTTTTATAACTTAAATGCAAATACATCTTTGAAAGAGAAATACTTGAAACTTTGTAACAGCAGAGAAACAATGTCTCTACAGTTGCAGAGTTATTTTGCGGCCTGTGAGGACGAGACTCCAGCTATCCGAAATCACGACCGGGTCCTGCAGCGCCTCTGTGAACATCTTGACCATGCTCTGCTGTATGGGTAAGAGGCTTAAGTAAATGGCATACTGGAAAGAGGAAAGGCGCACAGTGCAAACAGTAATCTGATTTGTTCTAATTCACCATGCATAAATTCCTCATGTAAATCCTATTATTTTTGCTTTTTCATCATATACAAAGGTTTCGTATCTCGTCATGTTTAGTGCCACAACACACTTCTTTTTGTTACTTTTACTAGCTTTCAGCATCAAGCTACAAATAATGTGTGAATGCTTTGGGCTCTTCAGACTGCAGGACATCTCCTCAGGCTACTGGGTCCTGGTCCTTCATTTCACCAGGAGAGAGGCCATACGTCAGATAGATGAGCTTCAGAACATAGCAACCAACCTTGGCCGAAGTAAGACACCTCTGTCAGACAGTCAAACACATTTGCACATGCGGTACAGGGGGAGTAAAATGTAAGTTCAACATTTAATGTTTTATATGAGTAGAACAGAATTCTGCTTTATGTGTAGGTCGTGCCTGGTTGTACCTGGCATTAAGTGAAAGCTCTTTAGAGAGCTATCTGCGCCTATTCCAGGAGAACCAAGCTTTACTTCAGAAGTATTACTTCAAGTAAGTCCTCTGATCTGTCCTCGTATCTTTTCTTACTTCACAACTCAATGCTGTGTAACAAGTAGAAGGTATATTGCATTTCAGGAATGACTGTATGTTGTTGTCATGCGGGGAATCGAATTGACATCCTCAACTATTTTTGTACTAAGTATCTGTCTGTGACTCGCAGCTAATTCTCTCCTCCCTCAGGAATGCACTTGTCTGCAGTCATGACCACCTCACGCTCTTCCTCACGCTGGTGTCTGGCCTGGAGTTCATTCGCTTTGATCTGGAGCTGGTCAGCGCACATTTTTATCACAGTGTTAAGAGAAAACCAGCTCTTAAATGTGAGTGACATGTCTGTAACGTTTATGTTGGGTCCTGCTAATTCAGGATGTGCCCTATCTGGATGTGGCCCCCTACATGCCAGAATACTACAAACCCCATAACCTGCTGGATTTTGAGGAAAGGCTGCCCAGCTCAGACAGCTTGTCCCTGCACTCCTTTACCTCCCTCAACTCCACCAACCTGGAGTGGGATGACTCCGCCATAGCCCCCTCCAGTGAAGGTAAACACGATGGATATCCTGATCCTGATCCGATTCAATTAATCTGGAGCCTGAGCCAATACTTATATTTACCTAAAGGTTAAATAAATATGCATCTGAGACAGTGATATAGTTAAGGTCCTGATTCAGAACTGTAATGCTGATGAGCTTAAATTATTGATATGATGTGAAAAACAATTAAGTTCATAGGAAGACACCTGAAATTGCAGCAATGTGATTAGCCAGAGACGATGTATCACTCTGTTGTAGTTTATGAGACACTGGACAGTTGAATGGAGATGTTTCTTGTACAAGCTGCTTTTACAGAGACCCAACAACAGCCAAGTTTAATAATAGACCCACAAAAGTAGTGGCTAAAAATGAGAAGCTGCCAGCTGAATGTCTTGTAGACCGCTGCTAATAAAGGAGAGGTAACAGATTTGTCACAGTCAGAGAGTATTTTCCCAACCCAATATGTCAGAGAAGCAAAATGTTTTACATTCACATGGCCAGATTTTAATGCACACATTGAGCAAAATCCTCACTGTGTAGAGGCTAGCTGTCATTAAAAAGAGCATTGTGCAACCCTAACCCAACACTAGCAAGCTAAAGTGGACAAAACACCTTGGAAGTCCATAAAGTAAGTATTACATTTTTATCGGCTTTATTTTAGCCAATAGTATTTCATTAAAACATACCCAAATCAGCCTTAATACCATCCTTAGGACTGGCTCTGAACATCCCTATGAATAGCAGCACTTCTTTTCTCAAACACCTATTTTATTTGATCCATTGGTTCACTTAATAACCAGTAATTGTCTCATTTTAGACACATTAACTGGTTTTGACAACCCATATGGGTCGTCATATGTATACTGGTTGTCATACTGACTTTAAAGTTTGAATTATAATTAAAAAAAGAAGAAAAAAAGTTTGAATTATAATTCACTAGTCAATTATTTGTTCTGTGGCGCAGTGGATAGAGCTGTTGCCTCACAGCAAGAAGGTCCTGGGTTCAAATCCACCTGAGGACCTGAGACTTTTCTGTGTGGAGTCTGCATGTTCTCCCCGTGTCTGCGTGGGTTCCCTCCGGGTTCTCCATCTTCCTCCCACCACCAAAAACATGCAATATAGGTGTATTGGTGACTCTAAATTGACTGTAGGAATGAATGTGAGTCAGAATGGTTGTTTGTCTTTCTATGTGTGGCCCTGCGATAAACTGGTGACTCTTCCAGGGTGAACCCCGCCTCACATCCAAAGTCAGCTGGGATAGGTTCCAGCCTCCCTGCGATTCTACACAGGATAAGCAGTTACAGAAAACGAATGAATGAATGAATTATTTGTTCTCAATTCTATGTGCTGCTGTGTCTTGAAAAGCCTCTAATCGTTGTTATTATTATTGTTGTTGTTATTACTTTGCTGAATGGCAGCTTTTATGATTTGTACACATTCATATGCTAGGGCTCAAATTCATACAGTGATTTCAAGCTAATGGCATGCTGATGCACAATGTATTGATCCTTTTAGACTCTTGCGACTCATGGAGACACAAGTGCATTAAATCAAATGAATCACTTGGCATGCAGAGGCTCATGTTTACAGAATGTTTTCTGTTGTCACTGGGGTGATAACAGCGCTCAGTGATCGGTTTCCTCATACTGTAGCTCTCCACAAAGTACTGAGTCAGTTTCCCTGTTTTAATTCCTACTTGTCCGTTTTTTTCCCATTGCTCCTGTTATTTAGTATATCGAATACCACGTGTCATGTTATTTTTCTGTTTCTTTGCCATTGTCTCTATCTCCTCTCTTTACTCCATCTCTCTAATCTTGAATGTTATCCCTCCTTTCTTTTTTTAGATTATGATTTTGGTGACATCTTCCCCGTGCTGCAGTCATTGCCAAGTGCAGACTGGGAAGGTGGGACATTGGTCAACCCATCCCCTTCTTGCTTTTCCATGCCTCCCTCTCTCCCTCCATCCCCTCTTCCCCACCTTCTTTGTGGCATGGCCATCCCACAGGTTGTGCTTCCTGCATGCTTGGTGCTCTAGCTTGTATTTAGACATGATAATATAAAAAATGCAGCTACCCACTTCATAGCATGATGATGTCGACGAAGTCTCTATGAACGGGTGCAGCAATGGCTGCAGACGTGTAAATGCTAGCTGCAGCTGCTGCTGGGGTTTTGTCTTTTCATGAAACACAGTATACTTTTCAGCATTTAGGTGTATTTTGTGTTTGATCAGGTGTTTCCTCAGGTTAGATGTGATGCCCTGGTTGGTTTTGCATTCATACAGGTTTTGCTAAAAGTCCAGTTTTAGCGGTTTAGCCACATTTACCAGGGTGCCTTACTCTCACTCTTAAGTTTACTCTCTAACACAGACGTGCTCTCAGGTACCTAAATTTAGTATTAATTGATTTTACATGAAAAGGTACTCAATAGTACTAACTTCATTCAGTCAGTACCCTTAAAAATGCAGAGTTACGATATGTGAACAAGGTATCATCATACACAATAAGTTGACAGGTGAGTTTGGGAAGAAGCACAGCGCTTTGTTCTCCGGGGAATTCAGTGTTGGGTGGGTACAATGAACGGTCATCTGTCATGGCCTGCATGTGTTCTTCCTCATCTGGGCAGTGACCCCTATTCTTAACTACCACTGCAAGATAATACACACCTTGTCCAGTCTGTCTCCGTTACATGTTGTCATCCGTTTGTCTGGTGAGTTGTTTTTGTAATGTCTTCTCCTTCTGCGTCACATGTGGCACTGGCCTAGGTTCAGCTCAACTTTAGTGCAAGTGCAAACCGCTGCGCATTACTAGAACATCTGTTTGCAGTAAGCTGCTATGTGAACACGTGTACCGTTTCATGGTTGAGTATTTATGTCATGATCTAAATTGTAATTTGCAAAACAACTCCTGCTCAGTCCACTCTTCATGATTCCTAATACATACAAAAAAATGATTCCCACAAAAGATATCATTTAGATAATTTAGTATGATAGCTCTTTAGCTGCAGAAGTAATCCTTGACTGAGGCCCGTGCCACTGCAAAGACAGTTGCTACCTGTTTAACTACATTGTGTTTTGTGCCTGCCAAAGAACTACAAACAGCATTGCAGCCCCTCGCATTTATTTGTGTGTAACACTGATGAAGAAATACACAAAGTTTTTGTGAAACCGTCTCGTTGGTCATTTTCCATTGGTGATGAAAACAACAACAAAAATATCCAGAATGTATATCAATCGAAACAACTCCACTCGAAATTATTTTCTATGGTTGAGCTTTTTGATTTTTGTCCAACGAGACTTCCAAAAATTCAACGTATTTCTTACACAGAACTAAAAGAGAGTGACTGCTACTTTTTATATTAACGCTCAGTGTGTGATCTTCATGTTAAGAGGGTGACCTGACGGACCAGGCCAGCTGCCCACGATCCATTGGCTCTGATCCTCAGACAGTCATTAGCGACACAGTGGTCCTTTCTGCTGGCCCCGTCAAAGTGAAGGTTGCGACTCATCTTTCACCACATAGCCCCACGTCCAGACACAACCCCTTCAATGAGGACTCGGACACCACCAACACCTCAGCAGATGTCACACCGGTTCATGTGGCCACCTGTCACAACGCCACCCCCACTGGAGGTGACACAGAGAATGCCAACAATGAGCTGGAAGTCATCAGGTACAGTCGCTTTGGTTTTCTGGCGTGTAGGCTCACATTCTCATTCACTCATATGTTAATCAAATTGTACAAGGCCTGAGTAACCACAGCTAACTGCTCTGCTCCTCCAGGATGGCCAGACGGAGGAAATCGTCTAAGAAGCGACGAGGAAAGGGCTCCACAGATTCCAGCAGCAGCATCCATAACTCTCTCTCCTCCGAGCACATGGAAATGGACAGCAGCCTCCTGGCCGCGGAGGATGTGGATTCTTTAAATTGCACTGTAACTCAGCTGGATACTGACGCAGAGTTGAGGAGAAGCAGAGTGGGATCAGAAGTTGTAGATGAAGGAGACGAGGACGGAGTAGAAAGCCTCCTGCGGCTCCCAGAGATGGCAGACACGTCCATGGACACGGTCGGCCAACCCCTCCGTGATGTCATGGACCGGCTCAGTGGATCTCTGGACGGACAGGAAGCATGGGAGCACCAAGAGGAAGCGGGGGAGGAAAACAATGAAGGCTGTGTACAGAACTCTGAGACACCTGCACAACAGCCCTTTCGAGAGGATTCGGGGGGTGAGCCACCTGACCGAGCCCCAGGAGAGACGTCTCTCTCCCCTCCGGCAACAAGTCCCAACTTCCTGCAGGCCTCCCCTGCGACTACAGACCTACGCTGCTTTGCCTCCTTCAGTCCAGACTCTGCTCCCTCAGGTGGTGGCCACTATGACTCTACAGAGCATGGCCAGTCACAGACTCTTTCAGGTGGCCTTGAAGTTGAAGGAGAAGCAAAAGCGGCAACAGGACACAAGTCATACATGAAGACCATGGAGGAAGACACAGATGAAGGCCAGGAAACGGACAAGAATACATATTCTGAGGAAGCAAAAGAAGTAAAAGAGGAGAAGCTCAGTCCTTCTGAAGGCTTTCATCCTGCAGAGTTTAAGTAAGGAGTTTCTACTGAAACTCTTTTGTTTGCTGTTGTAATTTGTTGATTTTAAGCTACGTCTAATATTCTTTATTATTCATGTTGCAGGGTGGACAACAATCACTTGCTTCTTCTCATGATTCATGTTTTCAGAGAGAATGAGGAGCAGCTCTTCAAGGTGAACAAAGACAGACAGACTAGAGGAGGTTACATTCATTTGGAGAAAACGTGTGCTAAGTTTGTTTAATGGCTAGACTGTTAACATGAACAAGTAAGTCTTAAGTCTGTGTGGTGATGTCGTGGCCGTCTAACAACTTATTCACACATCTTAAGACATTTTTTGGTATGTTTGACTTGTTGTGACATTGAAGAAGTGGTTTGAAGACTGTTGCTCACTGAAGTGTTGCAAGGCTCAGTTTGCCAATTGCCCTCTAACTGCTTTTAGTCAGGCTTTAGTGATTTATCTGACTTTAAAAAGAGCTATTCACATTTTTTCCCCATTTTGCATCAAAAACAACTTGGCTTCTAAATAATCATATAAGATATCAAGTGAATAAAGAGAGTTGATTTGTGATAAATGATGAAAACCTACAGCCTATATACTCTATTATCTGCTATATTTCTGTCTGTTATCCAGTCGCTAGAAATCATCACTAGTGTCCAGAATCATTTGAGACAGATGAATATGGAGGTTGCTGACACTTGACAGAATATATTTTTGTGTCGTCAGATGTTAAGAATGAGTACAGGCCATATGGAGGGAGACCTGCAGCCCCTTTACCTGCTGCTGACTGACTGTTACATCTACCTGCTTCGGAAGGGTAAGTGGCAAACGCATGCACTGGTTTCATTTGGTTAAAAGGGGTGAAAGAGCTGTTGAGTTGAAAGATACTGATATTGTGTTAGGAGTCACAAGACGTCTTTATTATACAGGGGAAACAAAGGTTGGTCTCTGAATGTCTTTACCTTTAGGGAATAAACTGTGACCATGACTGTGTAAACTACTGGTGTCCACCTGTTTTAGCAAGAGCACTACAGATCTGAGTGTTTCTCTTCCCTGAAGGTCTGCAGTGTTCCAGAAAGAGAGGGATGCATTTAAATACTTACTTTGTTGTCAGAAAAGACATTCCATTAACATGTGCTCACGAAATGTTTTTGTTGTACTTTTCTTCCTCCTTAGGTGCAGCAGAGAAGCCCTACACAGTAGAAGATGCCATCTCTTATAATGAGCTGGACTATCTTTCAGTAAGTGTCCTGCTCAACAAGGATGTCTCATTTTCTCTGATTCCTCTGTGACTTAGACTGCTGTTATTTTACATACACGTGTTTCCCCAAATCCTATCATGTTATCCAAGGGATCTGTCAATGTGCACAAAACATCTACAAGTTAAAAGAGTCGTACGTTTTTCTTATTTCACATCGTGGTAGAATCTGCGGTCTACTCGGTCCTCTGTGTGATCCATGTAGAGTTAATAACATGACATTTATCAACCATGTAGAATCAATCATGACAAATTCAGGTTTGTTTCCGATGTATTAGTTGTAATGTTGTCCTCCTTTAGGTTGGCCTTGACCAGCAGACAGTGAATTTGGTTTGCACCAACAGAAGAAGAAAATTCCTGTTGGACACAGCTGATGCCTCTCTGACTTTGTGAGTGTACCTCATGTTTCTTTGTAATCTTGACTCAAACTTTTATATCCACCATCTTTGTGTCAATGTGCGAAGAGCCAGCATACAAGTCTCAACTGTCCAGCACATATATGTTAATTTTGTATTGGGAATATTTACTTTGAGTCATGCATAACACAAAATGTATTATTTTCAGTCCCTCCTCTACCCTTATCAAATCTATCCCTTTTCACTTCCAGCTCGTTTTTGTCTGTCCTCAAGTCAGCCATGGTGAAAGGTTGTCGTGAACCTCCTTACCCGTCTATTCTCACTGATGCTACAATGGAAAAACTGGCTCTCACTAAGTTCGTCTCCCAGGAGTCTCAGTGTGAGGTAAACTTCGCATTTACTGCAGTAGCTCTCCATCACAGGTCATGTCATACATCTAACTAATCAACCATTAATCAGAAGACACAACGACAAAGTACTGCTTTAACCAGGACTTAAGAGGGCTTTATTTTACCAGTTCAGGTTATTCCAACCTTGGGCTGTTCTAGAAACTCCAATAAAATATATTATAAGTGTAAAACAAGAGGTTTGACGTCACAGCTCAGTTATTTTAAGTCTAACGCTCAGAGATGCTCAGCATTTTATTTTCTTGATGGATTCGACCCAAAGCCAGTAAAGATGACACAGGAATAGATATATTTTATTGTAATTGTATACATATAAAAATGTAATAGTAATGCAATACAGAACTAGGATGGCACTCAGTACAGCGCATACCTCTGCCAAGGCCCAAACAGTCCTCTTTAATTCAGTCAAGTCTTATCCAAAATGAAATGCATAGCCCTTTATCAATAATTTAAGGTTGCTGGATTTGCAACAGCCAAGCATTTAAATTTGGTTGATCCGGATATTTATTTGGGTCCACACCAAATCGCACACACTCATACTGTAGATGCCCCCTAAATATGCCTGATTTTTCTTCATCACAAATCCATACATTATTCCCTGAGAAATTAAAGAAAATGTTGAAAAGCACCACATCTGGCAATATTAAAGAAAGTGAAAAAAACATAAATATTAACATCAAAATATTATATTAATTTGATATTAAATATCATGTTAACTGTAATAAACTCAAGTCTCTGCAAGTAACTTTTTATATCGTACTTGGACAGAAGAACTCGCTGCCTGGAAGGTAGAAAAGATCACAATTCAGAAATCTGAAACACATTTACTTCAGAAAATGGTTAGCAATAATGTAAAGTATTTATAATTTGAACTAAACTATGCACACACTTGTATGGTCCTTTAAATCTACCTTTGCCTCCTCTAGGAAGGTGAGCCCCATCATTTGTAACCCCTACACTTACACAAACCTTAAAAAAAAAAAAAAAACTCGACAGTAATGTCTTAGTTTTTTTGTAATTGTAGAAAAGTTTAGGAGTTTCTTCTCCTTTTAAGATTCTTTTTACCTCTCCTATTCTTTGGTTGACGTTCACAGCAGTGCTAAACCAATGCTTGCCTGTTTTTCCAGGTGTCTGAAGTGTCTATCCAACTGTATTCACTGGTCCACTGGGAGGATCCTTTGGACTTTAACCAGGGTGGCTCACTAAGCTCTGGAGTAGCTTTCAGCAGCAAGGAGGGGACTCTGAAGTACCGGGCTGGAACCACCTATCTGGGAAAAGAGCTGTGGAGAAGTTGCTACCTCGTCCTCAGGTATGTGCAGATTGAACATGTCAGTCAGATGGTATCAATGTGTTCCTTTAAATATACTATCCATTGGAGGGGATGCGAGGTCTGAACAGAGCCTTATAGGGACAGCCACACCAAAATGGTTTGAAGCAATTGTGTGCTCACATTGGCATCATTACAGATGAATACATGCTGTAAAGCATATCTTGTATAAACACAATATATAGGAATATTATCTTTATGTAATATGAGCTTCAGATTAGAATAATATTATTCAATATTTTATTTCCATCCTTATTTCATCTTATTCCTATTACCCCTGTTTTTATACATCTCTACTTTTACTATTATTATGAAGTTCACATTTATTTATTTCCTTCTTTATTTAAACACCTGGTGCATGCAATTTCTGTATTGTAAACCACCTCGAGCTGCATTTCTTGTATGAAAGGTGCAATACAAATAAAGTGTATCATAATTGAAGTATAAATATTTGTCCCTTTTTCTTGCAGTAATGGAATTCTGTACCTGTATGCAGAAAGAACTGATGCTACACCTCTTCTGTCAGTCACCATGGGGTAAGTTTCAACTGGCTGAAATCTATTTTCCCAGCAGACATGAGCCAACATGCAAAATATCAGGACCCTCAAACTAAATAAGCTAAATGCAATTTAGTCTTCATTCATTTCATCATTTATGCCAGATTTTTTTCCCCCTGTCAAATGTCTCCCTTCCCAACAGAGGAGAGCACTGTGGAGGCTGCCGTCGCTCAAACAGCACAGAGCATCCTCATGCCTTTCAGGTCATTCTGACAGAACGACCTCCACTGGAGCTCAGCGCCAACAATGAGCAGGACATGGCTGACTGGATGCAGCTGCTCTGCCAGTCCGTCTCCAAAGGGGTAAGGAGTTGTAGAGTGCACACACCATGTGTTTAGCAAACATTTGTCTTATTTTATGAATCCCAGCATTTTAATCTAATGTAAGATGGATTCATATCAGCTCAGATTCTATAAGCAAGATATGGTTAAACTATAACCACATTACCTGCAGGTCATCCCTCAGGGTGTGGCCCCCACTCCATGTATCCCATGTTGCCTGGTGGTGACAGACAGGAAGCTGCTAACCTGCCATCAGGACTGTCAGACCAGCTTCTTCCGTTCACTGGGCAGCGCTGATATCTGTGATGTCACTGCTGTGAGCGTGGAGGCCAACAAGGAGTACTGTGTCATTGTGAGTGGCCATCTGTCTCACCCGTCTCTGTGTCAATCCAACATAAAGTTTTATAATAGATTTCAATGTATTTTCTTACTTCATCTGTATTCTATATGTCACAGTTCAAACGTATAAACAATGGAGTTAAGCTTTGTTATGAAGTTTGCAGCAATGTGCTTTCAGGGTATGCATTGTATGTTTATTAACACTAAAAAATGTCATTTGAGATGGTTAACAAATTAGATGCAAAACATTTCGGTTAAGTTTTGAATTTATTTCACTGAATGATTTTAAAGACACAAGAAAGCACCGTCTGCTCCATCATATCCTGTAAATTCAGTAGTCATTAAGCCGAAGGGGTCAGGTGTGTACGCAGACCTGATGTGTCCTGGGTTTTGTTCAACCCACTTAATTTTTCTGTTTTATTTCTAACAAA
The DNA here is from genome assembly GCA_037577475.1 of Chaunax sp. Z400. Classification (NCBI taxonomy): domain Eukaryota; kingdom Metazoa; phylum Chordata; class Actinopteri; order Lophiiformes; family Chaunacidae; genus Chaunax; species Chaunax sp. Z400. The sequence continues at coordinate 21,943,279 of CM075195.1, forward strand.
TATAATAACAAATATATCGTGAGGTATAATCTTTAGTAATGTATCCCATATGAGAGCATGAGAACAAATTAGATCTCTTAATCCATAACTAAAGATGATGGTGGCAACATTAGTTTTGCCTATTTCCCACTGTAACTATCTTGTACAAACTCACAGAGCAAGAGGAAATCAGTTTTATTTGTCACTGAAAGCGTAAACAATGACTGTCCTCATTCTTCCTGGAAAACCCCCTGATATATACACCACTATACGCTGGTATCATTCTCTTGTGTTTAATCGGGCTTATCCCACTCTGTCCCTCTGTAGGAGTTTGTAGCTGATCGGACCCAGTTCCTTCCTCCATGGGTTTTGTACTTCAGTCGCTGTGAGGAGAGAAATCGACTGTTGGAAACATTAGACAACACATGGAAGGCCATTTTCCAGGTGGGATAAAGTGTCGCTATAAGTGGTTTAAGGAAGAAAGATTATTGTAAAGTTTGTCCCAAAATAGCAGCTTAAATCGACTGGCCGTGCATCTTGTTGAATCCTCATTGGTGTCCTTACTGTACACAGGTTGACCTTCCCCACAGAGATGTGTTGGATCCGTCGTTGCAGAAGCGTTGTAGTGAAGCTCTCTCCCTGATGAACAGTGCCTGGCAGAGGGCGGACAGTCTGGCTCGAGGCAGAGCCCAGCGTGAACCCTGGTGCTAATGGACACACACACACACACACCTACCTGTGGGTAGCCACCGAGACTGAACAACACTCAGACAGTCTGATACAGTAGGATAGATGTAAGCAATTAACTCTGACATCAGAGTTCTGAAACTGAAACACTGAGATCAACCAATCAGACGTGGTTATTGGTTGTTATGCTACCGCGTTAGCTTGTGAAACATCTGTGACTCACTAATGACAGATTTCAATCAAAGACACTTTCTGCAGAGGTTACACAGTGATGTAATCGTATGCTTTCTCACATAAAATCAGATTTTATGGACAAACCTCCCAACAGAACACGACGTTTGATCCTAGTGATAACATTAATAGCCATTTTCTTATCAATTCTAAAAAGCAGCAATGCAGAACAAACATGTTGAATCAGGGTTGGTGTCACATGTTGTGATGTTTTGTACTCTCTGTGTGGCATACATGTCAACCTCATCGGAGGCTCAGCTGTAAGATTTGTATTGAAAATTCTAAAAAAGAAAAAATAATGCATACGTAAAAGTTTGAATTGACGTAAAAGTAGCAAACATTTGCTTAAAAAAACTCGAACGCAACACTCAAACTCAGGTGATCTGTGTGGAAGTCGAGCGTCGTATCCATTAGACCAGCTTGCATGACATGGTTTCCAGACTAAAATAAGCCTTTTCTCTCTTTTGATAACGCGGGTGGTCCCTGTATTTCCTGTTTGAAATCTATTGAATTTCTGTAGGTACTTTGAAATGCAAAGAGCCGTGAGACGTGCTCTGTAAGGGTTGACATGTATGGTATGGGGATAAAAGCTGTGTTACTTGATGATAATGATGGATAAATGTACAAACTATCAAATAGTCTCATGGGCAGACTTTAAAACCAACATTGAATACGTTGTGCATTCAAATATATCCTGCTGAGTTGAGTTTTAGGATTTCTCAAAATCAACAATGTGGACAGTTTTCTTCAGAGAAGAATCCGCCATTAAATAAACACAGATAAACAGACGTCATCTTCTTGATTTGAAGATGTAGATCGTAGAATGATAAAACACATATTTAGAACATTGAGGAAACTGAGTGGGGATGAAGACAAGGATCTATGTGTGGCAGCTGCCCTGCACAGGGAAAACAGAGAATTATTAATGTTTTGTTGGGGGGAAAAAAACTATTCATTATCTGGTGATTAATCAAGAAAGCCATATATTCTGGGGACAGATCCTGTTTTTATGATGCGTAAAAGTTAACACTCCTTGCTTTGCACACAGAATTAATCAGTAATGCTCTGCTTATTTCATGAAGGTAAGAAAAGCCACTTCTAGCTCACTAGATGTTGTACTGTAAAACTGTAGAGAACATGTACAGAGCTTGTACAGTATCAGTGCACAGCCTGTGTCTGATTGTCAGTCTCAATTCATCAGGAGACAGAACTCTACACTGAATTAATTTCACGTTGTACGTTAGCTTGAGAGAATGAGGATATTAATTTGAAGAATATGGAGACATTACCACTTGCACTGTTACATGACCTGCTTATGTCGTCTATCTGACATCTCTCTTTACCATTTTAAACCTTGTCACACAGATAAAACAAACCTATCAGGAAATGCAATGCCTTTCTGTCAGACTATAGAGATGAGAGGAGACTTCCATGCAGACTTGCACATTGTTGGTATATTAAAAGGTACCATTTAAACTGGTTTTGTGTTAATATAACATGCTGTGTTATTTCCATTATGGAGAAAGTGGGAGCAATTGTTACTAAATTATTCAATCGAGTGGTGACATTTTAATGGTATTGACTCTTGTGTCTGCTTATCCTTTTTATTTTGCACCAGAGGTTGGTGGCGTTATACTTTACTCGACAGCAAGATCTTACCAGCCCTCTCACTTTGAACGTCACTCTCTGCACTAGCCATCATATTAGTGTGTATGACCATGTTTGAGGTTTATCATATTAAATGGCCTTTCTACTTAGAGCAAATGTAGCATCTGAAGAAATTAGAAATAAAGAACTAAACTCAATTTCCCTTATTTTCTCGACATATAGTCACTAGATGGTCATGCATGTGCTGCAGTTTGTCCATGACATCGTTACTGATCAGAGTGCTGCTGCTCTGTCAGTGACAGCGTGTAACTGCTCTTGTTGCATTTTTGACAACCGTGGCTTACCTGGACAAATGGCTAAACCATTTAAACTAAATGAAGTACTTATTTTTCTTGTTTTTGTGGTTGCCTTACTCTAAATAATTTAGGTTACTGCATTGGAACATTCAAAACAATCTTCTGGTTTCTTTTGGTGGACAAGTCAAAATATGTGCTATTTGTAGGGCTAGATATCGAAACTCATGACTTTGTAATTAGAAGTAAATGATTTGTGCGTTGTTTGTTGGCACAGAATGCTTGCTTATTGTCGAAAGGTGCAATTTGTAATATATGGCCAAGAGAAGAGTTTAAAACATTCAAAAAAGGAACTAACATCAACAGAAAGGAAGTTTTGTGTTGCAGAGATATCTACTGACGTTGTGCTAGCCGGCTAACCCTTACCTGTCCTATCTTGCAATCCCACTTTTTACCTGTAAACCCTGTAGTAGCAGGTTTGTCCGTCCACCTCTGGTTTGGTCAAAACATGTCCTTGATTTACCAAGCAAGATGTGAAAATAATTCAGCTCTATACGCTGTTTTGGCCCACTGCTGATGCCCGACCCTCTTGCTTTTCTGTTGCTTCACCTCGGTCCTGTCCTCGCTTGCTAGTTCCTGTCTTCCCCTTGTTGGAGCTGCTGTAAATCAAGCCTGTGCTTTATCTCTTGTCCTCAAATTGGCCTCTACCATTAAACTGTGCCCAGTCCCAGTCTGGTGTTAAGCTTTGATTACTGGGAGGCAGCTGAGCCCAATTGCCCGAGTTGACTCCACTTGTGACGCGAGGACATGGTCAAGGCAGTCTTCATCAAGCTGTAAGGCCCATAGCTTCACTGCTAACAGAGCTAATGGTAGCTATTGCTACATCACATTTTGACAGATCTTTGCAGATAAAAATCAGGCAATCAGACAGGTTTAAAAATGTGTTTATATTCAGCAAAGTGAGGTATTAAAAATACTGTTTGGTATTTTTTACCAAAGTTCTGCTATTGAATTGGCCCCAGTGCATAAACCACTGATGTATGTTTGTACAATATTCTGTGTCAGCATTAATCAGTGCTTCAAGCCTTTTTAAGTGCCACTTTGTCAGGCTCACCTTCTGCTCTTTTACAAAGAAATCTAATCTCAGGTGAAAAAGGAACATCACATCCAAGACAGAAAGACTCACCGTGTGTTTGTGTGTGTGGTTTTTTTTATTTTTTTATATTGCTGCTGTTTTGTAGTCTAATTCAGTATTTTCTATCCCTTTTTTTAGATTTTGGTTACTTCCATGTTCCAATGCATTATGAAGTTCTTTTGCGCACACAGACAAGGCTGCAAAGTAATTTTAAATGTTGAAAAAGCCTTTATGTAAACGTCCTTTTAATAATTCAGTGCGTTCTGAAATAGGATTGGTTGGCTCTGTAGTTGGAATTCTCTCCCTTAGTGGATCGCTGAAAGACTTTTTGACCAGGGAGATTACAGTTGCAATAGTTGGACTTACTTGAAATGTTTGTTGGATTGACTTTCTACAGTTGTGGCCTATGAATTCTATATAAAGAAAATGTTTGTCTTTATGAGCAGTGTTTTGAATGGAAGACATTGCTGGCCAATGAAGGACGACATCTCCTAGTTGATGCATTGTGAAAATGCACTGTTTTGTTCTTTTTCATAAATGTATACTGCATGTCATATTTACATTATGTTTAGCGGTTTTATGGAATTGTAAATGGAGCACTAATCAAATATAACATACTGTACGCTCACACATAAAGATGTGCATGTGCAGAGGCTTTTATACTGTTCATAATTGTAATGAATGTACAAATAAATCTTTGTGATTGGACGGCGTAAGTGAATAAACTGAAATGACAACCTTTGCTCCCTTTGTGATCCATGTGCTACCTGTGTGCTACCTGTACCAGTACATCTGTCACATTTCCATGTCTGTGAAATGCTGTGTGTTAATTGGGACATCATGTTGGAGCAGGGACGGAAGATTCACAGGAAGATAGCAGTTGTGTGTTCTTTTGCAGACCTGAACAAAAACTGTACGACTCAATTCCACAAAATTTGGGAAGCTATGTAAAACATAAATAAATACAGGATGCAGTCATTTTCAAACGAATTGTGTTTACCCATGACGGTTGGTGTTCCTGAGACCATGAAGTAATGTCTTTTTATGCTACCTATGGTCTTAAACGGTGTGCTGAACCTCGCACCATCCTCGCTTGTGATGATCTCCACTTTAATACCCAGTCATGATACTATCACCTGTTACCAAGTAACCTGTTTACCTGTGGAATGGTCAAACAGGTTTTTACACCCCCACCAAAGGGGATGTATAAGGTTACCCTTGGCCATCCTTATGTAGCAGGTTTGATGGAGGGTGTGGTCTGTCCACATCTCAAAAACCAACGGACAGAATTCAATTAAATTTAATAAAAGCTTTGTAGGAGCCCCAAAGGTGTGCATCTCATAATTGTTTTCTTCAATTTACTTATTTTCTTTATTATTATTTTTCAATTTAATATACAGTATCAGCAATAACATATATTGGACATACCTCGGGAGGATGTGTCCAAACTTTTGATTGGTATTTTGTCATTACACCTAAAAGCAGTAGTCCCATGTGAGCCTTATACATTTCTATATTCTGGATCACCAGATCCTGAATATTACAGATCAGACTTTGATGTGTGATAGATTTTATGGGGATGTCATGGCGTAATGTTTGTCTACGTATTGCAGGCATTATCCATGGAGTTAGAACCAAATATCTTGTAATCACTCCAATCCCACAATGGGGATAAAACCTCTGGATCCAGATGATGATCTGGATCACCACCAGAATCTAATAGATCGTCTAATTCTGTTCTCAGTGTTTGGGTAAGACAGACTGACAGACAAACAAATAAACCACCGTGATATGATATGTGAGGAACCATCGAGCAATATAATCATTCAAAATGCCTCACCCACTGCCACCTGATGGAAGTCTATGATATTGTGTCCACTGTTGGATGTCACCACTAGAGGGGGCTGCACAGCAGGACACTGCAGCCTCAAGTGTAGTGTAATGAAGGGTCTGTGGAGATGTTGGCAATGACAACATATGAAATGATGAGAATGTGTCTGCTGAGATGGTAATGGGATCCCTAGAACTAATGGAGCTCCATACAAATAGAACAAACCATGTAGTTTAATTTCTGTAGGGCCATGGCCAGTGTGACTCCAGAGTGTTTGTTCATTTGATTGTACAGTCTTCGCATGCGTTGATTTGTGATGAGATCATTTGATTGACGTTAAAACTATTAGGTTGCTTGGAACATACATACGTGAGTCTATATTAAAACCAAGAGTATGAAGACAACATTCAACACAAAGTTAAGCTGAATAGCCTCAGGATATGTTCTTCTTTTGAGGTGCTTACATTCTAGCCAGAGGTGTTTCTCAAATATCTGGAGAAATGGTGATTGGGGATTAGGGTTAGGGTCAGCTGGTCCGTTTTAGGACTGTCGGATGTCTTGCTGTTGTTGAACTGGATATTTCTCAAGCTAAATTTAACATTGTCCAAAAATAAATACATACTTATTTATAAGATATTTTATTTATTAGACGTTTTGGGAAGGTGAAGCTGACTATTTTTTGACTGAAGCTGCCAATAGCTGATATATAAGCTATACAAAATAATAATAATTAACAGCTCACTAAGATTAATACAGCTGTTATTGTTACTGTAATTGCACCCTCAACTTTGACTACTTCTGTAAATACTAATATACTAAAATAATAATCACCTAATACTATCATTGTGCAACTCCTGGCGGTGGAATTAGCTGCTACAGCCAGGTGCATCAATTAATATACTGCACACAGTAGTGCTTAGTCATGAGAATACAGCCACCTCCTCCTTTAAATGAAAGTTCAAATCACTCAATTAGTGAACCACGTTTGTACATTTTGGTATTTTTTATATAAATACCCACAACAAAGGTCCTTGTTTTCCTTCTTTTTTTTTTACTGTAAAAATGTTATGTGATGATTTTCTGTTGCAGTAATGCCGTCTGTGGTTTCCAGTTCTGCCTTCTATGTGCAAACTATGATTGAAACTTCTAATGTTTGGTGTCCTGATCAGCAAAACCATCAGCAGTGAAATATGATATATTGTTTAATATACGACTTCAGTTGATCAGCAGTCTGAGGTCTCCGTTGTCATATAGCTGAACACTGCAGACAGACCAGTCTATAGTATCTGGACACTTTTACTCTGAGACGTTGCTGTTGTAAGGCAGCAGAATGTGGCCCTATTGTCCCTGAGAACGACGTCGTCTGGATGGCAGCATATGTTAATTTGATACCTGTATGAACCTTTCAGCATTAATGATGCCTTCACAGATGTCCCAGTTACCCCATACACCCCCACATACATCACAGATGCTGGGTGTTGAACTTTGTGCTGGTAACAATCTGGACGGTCCTTTTCCTCCTTAGTCCAGAGGACATGACCTCCATGATTTCCAAAAAACTACTCAAAGGACACTTTTCCTCTTTGCATCAGTCCAAGTCGTTGGCGTTTCTCGATGATGTTCATGCATGTCTTGCGCTTCACCTTGAGGAGTCCTAACTTGTGTTTGTAGATGCAGTGACAGACTGTGTTTGCTGACATTTGTTTTCCAAACTGTCCCTGAGCCCATGTAGTAAAATGCTTCATAGAATCATGTCGGTTTTCAACGCAGGGCGGCCTGAGGATCAAAAGTCACGGTCAGTGTTGGTTTTCATCCTGGCCCCTTACGTGAGATTTCTCCAGATTCTCTGAATCTTTAGATGATATTATGGTCTGTAGATGGTGAAATCCTCAAATTCGTTGTAATTGCATGTGGAGAAACATTGTTCTTGAACTGTTGGATTATTGGCCTAAGCTTGCATGGAGGAGGGAATACAGATAAAAATCAAAGAGAATCCTCCCCCATGTGTTATATCCTACATAATGAGCATGCTAGAGAGAGTGCTCTGACTTTATTCCCCCAGTCTCTGGCCCTGATTGATGACTGCATTATTTATGAAGGGAGGATGTGCGCCTTACTGTATTCCTTGATGTAAGTTGCTTCTGCTGAAATGCTGCAAAGCACCAGGTTCTGTCTGCATGCTAGATACGTGCATTACGGTATTCCACAGCTGTGTAGCAGTGAGGCAGAGGAGCTTGACGGATGCAGAGATCAAAAAGAGAGAGAGGACAAGAGAAGAGACCGCTGCATATCCATGGTTTAGCAGCAGTCTCTCAGCAGGAAAGGTACGGTATCGAACATTGTAGGCTCTTTTCAGCCTCTTTAAAGACAACTTTAATTTTGTTTTGTGAATCACTTCACTAATGGACACTGATTTTTTTTCCCTGCAGTACAATTTGTATAGCATCTCTGTCCAGCCACAAGAGGTTTTGTCACCCTCCTCATCATGTTGAGGAAGGGCTCAGAGCTGCAGAAGGGAGACAGAGAGGTCCTCCTGGATTTGGACTATGGACGAGAAGCACAAACTACAGACAAATATGGGAGTCTTCGGAACGGGAGCTTTATCCCACCTAGATGTGTGAGCATGTTTCACACTTTCCCAAAATGCTGCAGTATGTTTTAATTTCATGTAAGAATAACGTCAAAATAAAGACGGAGCAGCCGTAACCCTGCTGCTTCGCTCATCCCTTCACACCTCACTGACTTATGTTGCAGTGAATCTGACGTCCAGCGGAGAACACCGTGTTGTGATACTGTGGTGTTACATAGGGAAAATCTAAAATGTCATGTGGTGAAACATGACTTCACCGCGCTGAAAAAATGCTGCTTCATCATACTGTAAAACATAATCATCGTTTTTCATCTCATCTTTCTGGAGTCATTATTGCAAAGTAGACGCTTTTATGATGCTGAGTAATGGCACATGATTTCATGGTTGAACCTCTTCAAAAGGAAACTCACTGTCCACATACAGAATAAAGGGTTTGCATGAGTAGAAAAGCTTTCCAGCTTTTATTTGATTTTTAATTAACAGTAACTGGATGCTCTTAGCTTTCAGCCACGGCTGCTGATGACGATACGGACGGAAATGATTCCATTCATATTCACTGTAATGGAAGAAGCAAGAAACCAGTTTCACATCTGGGAAATTACTTTAGAGACGGCAGAACAAAAATCGGTAAGAAATCTCACATTTTATCAGTTGTCACAAGATCAGTGAACGAGTGAATGACTGTAATCTTTTTGACATTAATGGTTGATCTGCGTTTAGACTTTGTACTTGTGTGGGAAATTCGCTCCCGGAGGAAACGGCGAGGGAAGGTGACTGGTGATGAGGGGGAGGCCATGCCCACTGAGGAGAATAGCAGCTCTGAACGAAGGAAGGCACAGCTGGCACAGTGGAGGGAGAAGTTTGTTCAGAATCTGGAAACTGCTGGATTGCTGATGGAAAAGGTGCTGAAGATCAGATTCAAGATTATTTGTCTTATTACTATGGTGTAAATATACTCATAATTAACAGGAACGCTTATTGATTCCACATAGCCAAGTCTTAAAACTTTTAATTAGTGTTCTACAATATGCAAACCATATCTTAGGTGGGGATATGAGTATTCCACGCTCATATTTTATGTTGACTAACTGTGGAGTAGGCTTGACTGAGGATAGTATCGCTAAATGCCAGTAAACACCAGTAAAGAGAACCCAGGCACATGGATCACAGCTGTGTGTCCCTTAACCATTATCGGTTCAGTAATCGGCTTTTGTATTTCTGCCATTATCACGTTGGGGATCCTGAGTATTTCATGCTTATTCTGTTTGTCTTATTAAAAACGTATGTATGTTGCATCTTATCCCTTTAGGAGGAAACTGCAAGTGAAAAGAAAACAATACATTTTCTTAAAGTTAGCGCTCCATGGGATGTGTTGCTGTACTACGCGGAGGAACTATGTGTGAGAGCTCCGCTGCAGGTTAGTGTCCAGTTTATAGGTATAATCCATGATTTGTATGGATGACATCATGAGTCACTTGGTTGTTTTAGACTGGAATATCTCAATAATTATTAGATGTTATGGAATTTGTACATGTCCTCTGTGCTAACATAATGGTTTTGGTCTTCCTGACGTTTCCTCTATCTCAACCAGCAGGTCAAAGTTTTCACTTGTCCTGTGAAATATCTCAGTGTCTACACATGAATTGCATTATAACATAATGTAAAAATAACATAACATTTATGCTGTATAGAATGCATGTATGGAATAACAGTTTGTTCATACATTCATTGTTCTCAGATGATATAACCCACTGACTTTAGTGATCCCTTTACTCATCAGGTCAAACTCCACATTCATCCAATGCTTTTGTCAGGCTTTAATCACCTTCCCATGAGCCTCAGCTACAGTATACTTTGTGTTTAGTGCTTATTGGTGTACATTACCTTGCTAACATGCTAAAGTCAAGCACATTATACCTGCTGAACATCAACATGGAAAGCATTGTCTTGTGCTAATGTTACTATTGGCATGACTGATGACTGTTAGTGTTGTTGTCAAACCATAGTTTGTATTGTTGTTGTTAGAGTTTGGCTTTTCTGAGCATGGAGGATTCAATCACAAGGGATTGAATCCTACAGGAAGAAATGCATGCAAGCACTGGTCATGATGTTGCTGAGTTGAATATTATGTCAGACGACATTACTGACAGAGTAGCCGACAAGGACGATAAAACACTGTTGATGCTGAGTGAGTGTGTTTGTCTTCCAGGCACAGCCGAATCTGGATTTAAACACATCTGCTCAGGTGCTCGGACGACTATACATACCTAACATGATGATGGATTCAGTGCCAAACAGGCCGTTGGACTATTACACATGTGCCTTTCGCAAGTCAAAGATGAACAGGTGAGTGGTGAGTCATGATGAGTGGTGGTAAAAATAAAAGACCAGTTATTATTGTTTCACAGTATGTAACAGTGTGTTTGGATGAATGAGTGTCTCTCTTCCACAGGTTCCTTGGCTGTGATGACCATGACAGCTACTTCACTACCACACAGAGACACCGTATTGTGAGTGACAGGGATCCCTCTCCAGCACACATAGTCAGTGAAATGATTCTCTCATGAAGCTTCTTGTGATATTTCAGGTGTATGAGATTCTGTCCAGGACTGTATACGGGAAAAGGAAGAGAGCTGAGGTTGGTGTGGACAGGCTGGTGAACGAAGGCGTGTATACAGCAGCTTTCCCTCTGCATGAGGTCAGATATTATTTATCTGCTCTATTAATCTGATAGAAAACTTGAGCTTTCTCTCTCTAATTAACTTTCTTTTTTTTTTTTCTCAGGGCCCCTTTCAGCTTCCAAGGTATGAGATTGGTCCTGACAAACTGAACCAGAGGCAGATTCTTTTCCACTACTGGGCCCGCTGGTGCAAATGGTACAAGTACCAACCTCTGGACCACATCAGGGAGTACTTAGGAGAGAAGATCGCACTGTACTTTGCCTGGCTGGGTAAGTAGAAATTCTTATTCAGATGTATTAGGCTCTGTCAACCATGTTCAAACCCTCCCTCCTTTGTCACATGGAAGTAACATTTGTTGGACACCGAACAGAAAAAAATCAAATTAAATGCCTACATTTGTTTAATTCAGTCAAAGTATAAAACAAATAAGCAGCCAGTTGTTTTTACAATTGAACCAAGATCACCTTTATCCTGGTTCCTCACCTCTCAATCAAAGTCCACGTCTCAGATTTATACTGCAATTAAAATCCGTAATTGAAGGGACATGATTTGGCAATTAACCAAGATTATCACGTTGTGTTTACAATGCTAAAATACTGATGTCAAGCAAGTATAATAAATGCTATGTTCACAGTCTTAGTTTAGTGTGTTAGCCTGTTAATATTTGTAAATGATTTGCACAGATCCATAAGTACAGTTGTAGGTTTGCAGTTCATTAACCAAAGTATATGTGAAATATAAATGTTGTCCTGAGTAATGGTCATCCATCTAAAACGTGAGCATGTAAAGATAATTCAGTCTGGATCAAAGTGGTCTATTGACCGAAAGGTAAACAGCTTTGCTTCCCTAGAGCCATAGTAGTTCAAAAAAAAACAAAAGTCAATAATTTTAATAATTTTAAACATTTTCACACCTGTAACATATTGTATAACACAGTAAACCATGTTTCAGCCAGAGAAACCTTTCCTCTTGTAAACACCTGCCTGGTACCGGCCCAAAGAGGAGAGTGTAGCAAACACAACATCGATCTTCATCAACAAAAAAGTCAGGAAAATCAATTTTTTATTAATTAAAATGAAAAAACTAGAAGGGCGCTCAGTGGAACGTGTCCAGGTCCATCAGTCCCTCTTATTTACATTATTTGTTTGTTAATATTAAACAAATAAAGCTATCCCTATGACCAAACCCATTGTGTGTTTTATCTGTCACTGAAATATCAGCCAAACAACATAATAAACAGATGAAGAAAAAAACATATTTTCCATGATGGATATAAAATAAAGATGTGAATGGAAAATAAGAAATCCAATTATATTAGAAATTAAATTTATTAAAAAACATAATATTTTGAAAACACTTGTTGTACATGTATGCAAACAGCATCATAATAACTATAGTAAATAACAACATTTATGAAACATTACACGATGCTTGGAAAGTAATGTACAACTTGAAATCTGTGATCCATGATTACAAAATGCTGTAAATCCTTCTTGGAATGTTAAAGGAAGTGAATTAAATTACTGGATCCATCTCTTGCCTGGATCCACTCAGAAATTTAACGAGTTCCCTGCTACAAACCCAACCCTCCCACAAAGTTTCATAAAAAATCTGTCTGGTAGCTTATGCGTAATACACAGAAATGGCCGACTCTTAAAGTTAAAGTTAATGTTAAAGAAAGTGGGGGAAAAAAATCCTGGATCCGAGTTTGTCTGGATCCAGTCCAACATTTAATCTTCCCTGTCAAATGTCCAACACTTCCACCAGGTTCCATGAAAATCCTGACAGACAGAAAAACAGAATGCAGGAGAGAACATTATGTACCTCTTTGGTGCAGGTAATGTTAAACATTAAAATATAAAGAATAATACATGTCCTCCTGAGGCATACGCCTGCTACACCATCCCAGCCTCTTCATCAGAGATGTTTCAATATTACACAGCACTTCAGAGGAGTAACTGCATATCTCCTCTGCATCAGCCCAGGGCTGCAGCCTAATGGAGTTTTATGTCTGTGCAGGTTTCTACACAGCCTGGCTGCTGCCGGCGGCAATGGTTGGAACCCTGGTTTTTGTGTCTGGGGTCATGTCCATGGATACCAACATGCCAGCGTGAGTCCACCCCCTACACAGAAAACACGTTTAAGATAAGACAAGCCTTTATTTATCACACTGGGCGAATCTGACTCATCTGTGGTAGCAGCAAAAGGGAAAAAAAACTAAAAATAAGAAATAAAATAAAAATGGAAACTATACAAGCTCAAAATAACAAAGCGGGCAACGTACAGTACATACAGCATCCATGACCAGCGTTGGTCATAAACCAGTAGTGAGGTACTGTCTCAAGTGTTACATTACACAACATAAATTGGGGAAATCAACATACATTTCAAATGTTTTTGACTGTAGCTAACTATTGATGTATGAATTATATTGGTCAAATGTTAATTATGTAATAATTTATGTATATGCTACTCTACCAGTGCTGTGTTCATTCTGCTGAGCCGACTAAACATTCTGCTGCTTCAGCGTAAAATGGGCAGCTTTTGAAAAATGTAATAATGAAATCTTAAATCAAACTAACATTTTACGGCTTAATCAGTAAAACACATCCAGGCTCTATTCAACACAATCAGATGTTTTGCTGCTATAGTATTATCTGGTCTGATGTGACCAGTAGCTAATGATATGTACTGGTATGTCACTGTTATTGTTCCAGTTTGTTGCCTCTCTAGCCCTTCGATACATGTGCGTCGGTTATGTCACAAATGAATATTTCAATTGGTTGCATCAAAAAAGTAAAAGCATGTTGTAAATAGATGGTACCTTATGTAACTTCTTCTCACTCATGTCGCCTAATGATGATGTCTTTAAAACAACTGAGCTGAAACAAGTTCAGTTTGTGATTTTTTTTTAAAAGTCATTTACATGCTGGAACTATTTCGCCTGGACACATTGACTGACTGGAGTCTTCTCAGTTGCAGTGTGGTTGCCAGGTTTGTTATCATCATGTCTGTGCAGAGACCTCTACCAAAACTTGTGCTTACAGACCATACCTGGCATCCGACACCATAGCTATGTCCAGGTCCGTGTTTACTGCTCACACATGAGATTAGTATTGATCTACTCATTGCACTCTCAGAAACAAAGTAAATAAGAGTGCTTCCCTTAATGCTGTCCTATTCCTTCAAGAGTTAGCAGAATGGCCCTAAAATTAAACCTCTGCTTATACAGTTCCTCCCAGATTATGTTAAGTAAGCAGAGTTGGAGATAGTAAACATACCTAAGCACCAAAGCAAAGCGTGTTCTGCATAAAAACAAACCCATCATTATACAATCCACATAGGGTATGTCTGTTCCAAGCTTAACATACATTATTCATCAGGACAATGGGCTCTACCTACTCAGCACTAAAATAATCTTCTTTCAGAGTAAATGGAGCTTATGGTGTTGTACTGCACCCTAATATTGCATTACTAATTTGTATTTTGTTTGTAAGATTCAGTTTCTACAGCATCTTGTTGGTTTCTGCGACAGAAAATGTATCTCCCTATCAAATAACGAGAGAGGTTTGAGAAAATGGAAAACAACTCCATGGAAAACGAGCCAATTCACGGAGAATGGAAGGAAAGCAGTCTGTGGCAGCAATAAACTTCAGAGGTCTCATGTGACAATGGACATCTGTTGCAGAACGATATGAATGAAGGAGTCCATACTTAATTTGTGCTGCATCTCATGTAGTCATTGTTTCTGTAGCTTGAATAATTGCTCCCTGGTAGCAAGCTGGGAGACTTACACTGCAAAAAAAGTGGCTAAAATACAAGAAATAAACTCTGGATATGAGGAGAAAATGGCATAATACTAGTGAAATGATCTGTCCATGCAGCAAGATAACTTTACTTGTCAAGAAATCTTAAAATAAGTTGGTCCTGTCTAGAAATAAGTAGGCTAGAAAAAAACAACAACCAAGTAAATAACTTTCAAAACAATCTCTTGTTTCCTGATGTAAGATTTTAAATCTTGGCAAGTACAGAACAATTTGCAGTATATTTCTACACCTTTCATCTACTCCCTTAATCAATATACCCTGCTGTGTATGCATGCAAGAATCAATTTCATTTGATTCATCCAATCCCTCTGCTCTCACAAGGTGTATTAAAAGGCCACATATCTGATTCTCTTAAATCTGATCGGCCACTTAAAGAAAAACAGCTTTGGTTGAAAGCTTAGAAAACATGTTTTCATGATTACCTTCTTATGTGTCTGTCTACAGGAAGGAAGTCTGTAACAGTGGATCTAGATATCTGATGTGTCCTCTCTGTAACACATGCAAGGCCTGGAACATGTCTGATATCTGCACTATGGCCAAGGTAATGAACCATCAAACCATTTCACTGGTAGACAGTCCAGTTTATAACCATGATGCAAATACACTAAAGGTTATTTGTTTCAAAAACTATGTACTGCACCTTTCTCTATTGTAGATGGGCTACTTATTTGACCACCCAGGTACGGTCTTCTTCAGTGTGTTCATGTCCTTCTGGGCCGTAACATTTCTGGAGTACTGGAAGCGAAAGATGGCGACCCTGGCTCATCACTGGGACTGTATGGACTTCCATGAAGAAGAGGTTGCTTTGTGCAGATTGTTTTAGCGTATTTGACAATGTAGCATCATTGTTAGCCAGGATATGTATATAAGTAGATAATATTCAAAATGTAAACTTGTGTATTCACGACGCAAATTTTTCACACAGCGCAAATATTGGCGTGTCAACCCATTTGTGTCCATAGACCTGAAGCCTGCAGCTTTTGTGTGTGGCTCAGATAAGTGTGTGTCCATTAACCCTGAAGTCAACACTGTGTCCCCCTCAGGAGCGTCCTCGGCCAGAGTTTGCAGCCATGGCCCCGTCAATGGAGCAAAACCCAGTGACAGGGGTCAAAGAGCCCTACTTTCCAGAGAAGACCCGGTTGTCCCGCATGTTCACCGGCTCCATGGTCATCATTATGATGGTGAGACGCTTAAAAGGGTTTTAAAGTATTTAGAATTTCATGTGCAGTAATTTAGCATTGCTGTAAATATAGAAGTCTATCAGTGGCCAGTCTAAGGTTTCAATTTCAAATCAGAGAATATAGTGCAGTTTGTTTAAATTATTGTGATGAATTATTCCAGAATCATGATATGTGGAAATAATCACATGATTTAATTCTAATGTAATATCCTCATCAGAGTCCATGCAGTGGCGTACATACTCCTCTTCTTCTTATGGTCTCATCATATTGGTATCCGTTGAGTTTCAGTGTCTTCTGAGCTTTTAGTTGTGTGATCCTGAAGAGAAAGAGAGGTGGGGTTTACAGGTTTACTCCTGTGTGTTATTCCACTCAATCCTTCAGTGGTAACTGAAACCGTTCTTAAAAATGAATCCAGGTCATCTGCCCACAGGGATAGATATGATCTGATAATCTCAGCCGTCACACTGTAGGCTCAGTCTCATCATTAACTCGCTCTTTGACAGGGATGTGAGGATCAGCTTCCCACACTTTTCTCTTGATAACAATACTGGTGGGGAAAAATCAAAAAATGCCACCATGGCTCCTGCACACTCTATGTAGGCAAACTGCATAATAGTGTGTATGATCATTTAGGAAAATCAAGATCAAGATCATCACTGAGTTCGAAGCCTATTGTGTTAAGTAGCTTTTGTTTTCACTCTTGAATAAAATGAGCCAATTATTGGAAGTTGTGGACAGATGGCTGCACTCCATCTGGATGTGCTGGTGTACCACATAATATGTACAGTAGCCACGATGGTTTGGGGAAAATTGCATAAATGGAGAGCATGTCTGAAGTTACTGCAGCGAGATGCTGTAGTTCCAAACTTCAACATATTTCTTTGCTGTTTTCCTACAATCTGCTCAGTATCCCCGTGTCTTCCTTCACAGCTCTGTGTGGTGATGATCTTCCTGGTGACGGTGGTCATGTGCCGCGGTATAATCAGCATGATGATGTTCCGCACCGGGAGCCCTGTCCTGCGTACTGAGGTATATCAGAGCTGCAAAGGGCTTTGATTTCATTTTTTGTTTTAATATCAAGTTAAGTCAAGTGGAGCTGTATTGTCACTTTGGCCATTAATGCTACAGCACACAGCAGAGATGAAATGACGACCTCTTTGGACCATATGGTGCAGCACCGACAGACAGACACCAGTGCATGCAGTCAGGCAGTAAACTGAGAAAACAATATAAAGAAAAAAACACTACACTACAAGATTAGTCTCTGTTAGTCCAAAAGGATGTTGGAGTCCTGGGCAGCATGCTGTTCAGGATTTATGTTTTGTTCTTGTAATAATAACTACATGCATGCACTACAGCTGCCCATCAGCTCTGTGCCCTCTGAGTGTGTGTATGGTCATACTTTACATTTATATGTTATCTCATCCTCAGGCAGGGACCATAGCCAACATCTCCAGCAGTATTGTGAATCTGGGCCTCATCCTGCTGATGGGCCGCGTCTACACTGCATTAGCTGAGCAGCTGACTAAATGGGGTAAGATTCAAGGTTGCTTCCTTTCTATCACCGCAAACCTCAATAGGCCACTGTATACTGATACTTCTCTGGATCTCCACTAAGTAAAAGCTGAGGGTCCTTAAAGAGCAGAAGAAGTCTTGAAGTATAAATAGTCTGTCAGTGAGGGCAACACAAAGACGTTGCAGAGTGGGAGAGTGCACGCGTCACTGCAACAGACACTCTGATTGGGTTTTTGATTTCTATCAAAAATATATATTACTATGTTATATTATTAGCTTCAACTTCTGGCAGCATTATGGTGGTCCACTGGACAAATAATGATGTGTAAACTGTATATTAATTACAAAATTTGACTTGTTAATGGCACTAAATGAAGGGAATCCCCAAAGTTACAGCAATCCATCCTGTGACGAACAAGAATATCTCAAATCTGTCCAATTGTTGAAATATTTCACTCTGAACCAAAAATACACTCTAAGAGAAAAAAAAAAGAAGACTGGCAGCAACAGCTGCCAAACAAAAAATGTAAAATTAAAGTAAAATATCTAAATTCGAATTAAATGCGAAAGTAATAAATTGACAGTAACAGATTTTCCTATTATTATCAAACACATTCAATGTTTAATTTTATGGGTGAGAAGCAGGGTACAGGCTGGACAAGTCACCACTTCATCACAGGACCAGCACATAGACACAAACAACTATTCACTCCTACATCTACATCCTGCCTAGCTGGATTTGAACCATGAACCATGAACCTTGTTGTGAGGCAACAGTGCTGACGACTACACCACTATGCTGCCCTGTTATGTCTGTTATGAACTATTTCCCTGTTTATCCCTGTATATAATGGGATACGTTCCAGAACTTTAAAACCATTCTCTCCATGTCCACTGCATAGACTTTTATCTGGGTGAGGAGCTTCTGCTGCCTTCTCATTGTGGATAATCTTTCAAAAAGACTGTGAATTATATTTGATGTAATAAAAAAAGGCTAAATTTGCACTCAGAATTAGACTTTGAATGTAAGAGTGGAACATTAATATAAAACTAATAAGATTTATCTTCAAATTACAAAGAAAAATGTTACATTTTTAATATGGACCTTAATCTTTGTGTAACAGACTATCTTTTGAATTACACTTAATTATTGTAATTTTACATATACTTGTATGTCATTTAAGAAAGAAGAAAAATACTTTATGAATAATATAGTAATTTTCCTGTAAAAAAATAATATATATAATAAAAATAATTCTAAAGTAAGTGTAATTTTTAATTGGCATTACACTTAAAATAGTAGCTGGTTTATAAATTTACAGATAATGTCCGTATTATGATATATTCTGTAAAAGTTTTACAGTGTAGTTGTATATATTATATTATATATTATATATATAATATCGCCATCCCTACAGAGTCAATCAGCTAAGGTAGTTAAAAACCATCAGGTCTATAAGACACAAACATTTCTGTGCAAAAAAAGCCTCAGAAATTAACCATAAATATTCAGTGTTATATTCAGAACTACAAACTACAAACACATTTCACAGATCTTATTTTTCTAGAATCATGGAGCTCTATTACAGTATGGAAGTGATAGGCTGCTGATCCAGGTTACACTGATTAGCATTGTTCAGTCTATTTTACTCTGTTTGCTGCTTTAGAGGATGGTTTCAGTTTATTTCTTGGATCCTTTTAACATGTTTTTGTCCATTTTTGTAGTTAAAATGATTAATTTTAATTATTAACTGAGTCACTGCTCTCTAAACATTTCGTAATGCACAGTTAGATAACCAGACACATTTAAAGAAACCCCTGTTAGCCAAACTTATCTGCAAAAGAAAACACTATTATTACATAGGGTTTATTCTCTATGCTTTCTCTGTTGCAGAGATGCATAGAACACAAACCCAGTACGATAATGCCTTCATCTTTAAGGTGTTCATCTTCCAGTTTGTCAACTTCTACTCATCCCCCTTCTATGTGGCTTTCTTTAAAGGAAGGTGAGACATGAGTCACACAGATTAACAGATGAAGAACATTTTGTGCCCAACAAGCTTTTAACTGTCTTACTTCTCTGTCTGGGTAGGTTTGTGGGTTACCCCACCAACTATGGCACCCTGTTTGGGATGAGAAATGAAGATGTGAGTCCAAGAAATGTCATAAGGAGAAAATATTCTAGATTCCTGTTATTTTACTTTCATCCAAACCTGCTCCACCGGGCCACATCTGTTTGTTTCTGTGTCTTCACTCCCTGATGCAGTGTGGTCCCGGTGGCTGCCTCATTGAACTGGCTGAACAACTTTTCATCATCATGGTGGGAAAGCAGCTCATCAACAACATCCAGGAGTTCATTATCCCGTATGTTTCTGTTCTGTTACTGTTAAATGTAATGTTTTATGATATACATGCTTCCCTGACTTTGCTTCATAGAATTTGTGATCCACATAAAATCATCGTATGATACAGTATTTATACCCTGAAAAGTTAATTAATTGGTTCATTTTCCTCCAAAGCATTGTCATTGTTCTTAAGTTGTCCTTCAGACTGTTGCATCCTTGTTGCAGCTCTGTTTGTTCGATGCGGTAAAGCTCATTGCTGCATATCTGCAGCCCTGGCACAGTGTGTGTGTGTGTGTGTGTGTGTGTGTGTGTGTGTGTGTGTGTGTGTGTGTGTGTGTGTGTTTGCTTTTCAAATCTTCAACCATGTGTGGTTATGCAGTGTTCTCCTTATTTCAGAGTTACTGTTTGAAGAAATCTTGTTCAACCTCCAATCTGTATTAGATTGTTTATTAGATTGTCTATTATTATTTATTGGCAAAATATAGAATTAATCAACTATTGGCAAAAAACCAAATCCAACAAGAACAGTTTAAAAAGCTCAATACAACAGATATTACAGGTGTTTTTCCCAAATATAACACAAAATGCTACTTTTACCTTCATAGTAATCCTCAAAGGTTGAATCAGAAGCAACTGGAGTTCTATATAAGGTTTGAAGATGTTTCACCTCTCATTCAAGAGGCTTTCTTAGATGAGACTGGTGAGGAGTTTCAGGTATTTTCCCCTTGTGTCCTCAGTGACCCATAATAGTCCTGGGTGGGTCGACTGTAAACGTGTGACCTTAACAACCTTAAACTCCCCACTAGTCACTCAGAACTAGTCACTCAGAACTGAAGAAACCTCTTGGATGAGATGTAAAATGTCTACTTCTACTGACGACTGCAGTCTCAAAATGATTCAACTCAATTGTGAGAAGCGTCTCTGGTACTTTGTAGAGACCCTTTAGCTGCTATGACCTGCTGTAAACGTGATGCATATCCAGACACCAGCTTCTGGCAGCACTCCTGAGGAATCTTAGCCCATTCCTCATAGACAAAGACCTCCAGCTCTGGAATATTCCGGGGTTTATGTGCTGCAACCGCCTTCTTCAAATCCCAGCAGAGATTTTCTATGGGATTCAAGTCAGGTGACTGTGACGGCCACTCTAGAACGATCCAGGGCTTCTTCTGACACCAAGCCTTGGTGGACTTTGAGGTCTGCTTGGGATCATTGTCATTTTGGAATGTCCAGTGATGCCCAAGCTTCAGCTTCCTCACAGATGGCAAGACATTTTCTTCTCTGATTTCCTGATACTTGGTGGCTTGTGAAGTACATCTCTGAAGGTTGGCACAGTGTTTTAACAATATCTGATTTGCAAGTGTGTGCTCTTATGACGGATGCTATTTAGGGGTTGAATGATTTTGAGACTGCAGTAGTCAGTAGAAGTAGCATTTTGTGTTGAAATGTGGAAAACTTAAATCTGTTGCACTGAGCTATTTAAACTGTTCCTGTTTGATCTGGTTATTGCAAACAACTGATAAATAGTATATTTTGCTAATAAACATTATATATATCCAGGTTTGAATGATTTTTCTTCTGACTGTACCTTCAGTTTGTAGAGGTACTCCAAAAAGAGACCTTTAAAGGTTATTTGAAAAGATAGTTACCTCTGAAAAGGCACACAGCGACTGTCAAATCATCAGCAGAATGGAAACCGTACAGAAAAAGTGATGAAGCCTGTGGAGCTCTACTGATGATCTGCTTTTTATGGCAAGTTCTTACAGCTTTCTTGAGTTGAACTTTTATGGGGTTTGGTGGGCCATTTCATTTATCTATACTGCAGCTGACTCTCGGTTCAGGCCAATTCTTCGATGGTACCACCCCACAAGGTTTTCCCCTCTGAACCACAGACATGGCCTTGCTCTAACCCTGACAGTGGCAGGGTGTC
The DNA here is from genome assembly GCA_037577475.1 of Chaunax sp. Z400. Lineage (NCBI taxonomy): Eukaryota > Metazoa > Chordata > Actinopteri > Lophiiformes > Chaunacidae > Chaunax > Chaunax sp. Z400. The sequence continues at coordinate 21,965,109 of CM075195.1, forward strand.
CTTCAGATGGCAGCATCCTCCTCTTTGAGACAGATCACCTGTTCTAGGCGTCTTTTCTCGCTCATATCTGACAAACATGCCCAGCACCTGATCTGCGTCATACCAGGTGCTTTAACTTTAACAGCAGATGAAGGCTTCAGCTTTGACTTGCTGTGACTGTGACAGATATGTGCGAGAGTCAATGTGGAGGACTGGTTATGGTGTTTATCTCCATAGGGATGGTGGAGGGAGACACTTGTGCCACTGTCTCGATATAAATCAAAGATGGCGTGTGTGCACTTTGTGCAACTGGTAAAAGTGGATCTGTGGTACTAATTTATTTTTGAGGCAGATATGTGTTACAGCAAAAGATTGAGCCAAGGGGACTTGTTACTCTGACAATGTATGACATATAAAACGATAACCATAGCGACAAAAATAATGATTAAACAAAAAGGAAAAGGATATAAACAATGTACAAATTAAACTAGAATCAGAATCTCTACCAGATGAGCAGATGATGAGTTGCAGATGAGCATGAAAGTTCTACATTAACTCTGTTGTCATGACTATTGTCATGTCTATTTCTGTCTCTCTGATCTGACAGTAAAGTGAAGGCCTGGCAACAGAAGAAAAACATGTCCAAGGTGCTGGAGGGTAAGGTATCCCATGAGCCTCAGCGCTGGGAGGAAGACTACCAGCTGGTGGAATGTGAAGGCCTGTTTGAAGAGTACCTGGAGATGGGCAAGTGTCTGCTACTGTATCTAATAAATGTCATGATACCACTGTGACTGAGCCATTCAAATGCCATTGTACGACGATCATGTTGAAAAGGAGAATACAAGATGTTTGACACTCATTGTGCTGCAGTGCTCCAGTTTGGGTTCATCACCATCTTTGTGGCAGCGTTCCCCCTCGCGCCACTTTTTGCCCTCCTCAACAACTGGGTGGAAATCCGTCTGGATGCACATAAGTTTGTGTGCGAGTACCGCCGCCCGGTGGCTGAGCGCGCCCAGAACATCGGAGTCTGGTTCAGCATACTGGAAGCCCTCTCACATCTGTCCGTCATTGCAAATGTGAGTCGATTAAGCGTGACCTCCACTCTACATGAGACACTGGTCGTCTCTACAACCATATTATTTAATCTCTTCTCCATCTGCAGGCTTTCCTAATAGCCTTCACATCAGATTTTCTACCTCGCCTGCTCTACCAGTTCAAGTTCAAAGATGATCTGAATGGATATGTCAACTTCACCTTGGCTTATGCCCCACTCAATTACACGGAGTACCCCATGTGCAGGTACACTGTCTGATGATTTACTGAATGCATGTGATGTAAGACTGGGGGAACAGTCTTTGGTGTGAAACTTCACAGTTTTCCTCTCTAATATGTTTAGTTTCATGTATTTATTGGTAAAATCCTTAAAAAAGTGTAAACAATGCTGGTTTCAGATCAGTCTTGACCAACAGAGGGTAGTATTGCTAATGTCTAAGCCCTTGCCTCAGTTTGTTTTCATGCGCTGCTGCTGCATGTTTGTGTACACCAACCATAACACAGTGTGTTCTGCACTAATCCTGCATTTGATTTATTTATTTTGTAGATATAAAGCGTACAGAGACAGCAATGGGAACTACTCGCTGTTCTACTGGGAGCTTCTTGCCGTCAGACTTGGGTTTATCATTGCTTTCGAGGTATGAAGGGAGCTGCTTTCTCTCTCTATTTCCTTCTTCCTTTTTTATCTGTGGCATAACTGAAAAATCATTCAATCTGTACCTCCACAAGGAAGTTATGTTTTCACCTGTCTCCATTTGTCTGCAGCAGGGTTACACAAAAATCTCGAAACTTGGTGGGATGGGTGGGATGATGGGTCTGGGCCAGAAGAGACTCCATTAATTTTTGATGTGGATCCAGATAGAGGGGTGGATCCAGGATTAATTTTCACTCTCCTTAACATTGTAGGATTGGGCGTTTTAAGCCATTTTCTTTCACTTCTGCAATAATGCATGACTCTTAATGAAAAAAATCTGGCATATTTAGAAAGACGATATCTGTGAGTGTTTGTCAAGGCTTGACTGAATTAAGGGGGACTGTTGGGCCTTGGTGGAGGTATGCGCTCTACTGGGTTTTAGTTTTCATGAAACTTGGCACACATCAAACATACGCAAGAGTGGTGCCTTTTGGTATTTTGGTATTTTTAGTATTTTTATTTTTCTCATCTTGTGGTAAAACATTCAACTTGGTCTATTTTGAGTGTGGGGTGTTTGTCCAGATACTAATCATAATAACTTTAAAATTATTTCACTTTATTCCAACAGGTTGTGAATACACATCAAACATATGCTGAATTGGGGCCTTTTGCTATGTAAAATTTTTCACAATCTCATTTATTTATTTATTTTTTTGCATGTCCATGGCAGCAACTTATTCCTACTCTTAAGAAGAGAAAGTTTTCATCATCATTGTCATTATTTCCTGATGGCTCTTTCATCCACAGCTCTCAGTGGGTTTGTTCCCAGCTGCAGTCGGGATCTACTGTCTATTTAATCCCCTCTTGGTGTATGTTTTACTTTTTAGGTCATAAGTGATGCTTTCGCATTTCACTACTTTATATTGTACTGTATCTAAGTATTATTTTGTAGCTGTAATTTTACCATGCCCCTTTTTTTTCCCCTCTGTCTTTGAAACTTTCCTTTCTTCTTCTGTCTTTTCCTTTTACTCTACCTACACCATCCCATTAATTTTCTCAGCACCTACCTTAGACCCTGTTTTTTCTTTCAAAGTGTATATTCATGCAGCTGCATCATTTCTTGTCCTGTCTCCACCCATTTATCTAACATTGTGGACTGGCTGAATGTCTGTCTTCACCTCATTACAGTTGTCTACATTTCTGGTATTTAAAGTGCAACAGAAGGGTTAACTACAACCCATAAATCTTTATACTTCCACACCCAGAGTCCAAGGACAATGTGTTTTCATACTGTGTTTTCCTTTTGAGGGTTTATAGTTGTTAAAAAATTCAAAAAAGTCATTTAAATGTTTCAGATGACAAACAGGGAGATTTTAAAATGAATTAAACTTTTCAGGGAATAAAGTAATATAAAAACTCATGGGACACTCTGTCAGGGCCAAGGGAGAAAATTGGACTACAAATGTTTGACAAAACAATTTACCTCCACTTATACAATTTCAACTACATTTTGTGGCCTTCATCAGCAGTTAGTCCATCAGCAAAGTCCATTTACTGACAAAGGTGAGAAGTGGCTGTATCTTCCAGAAGAAAACTATGAAGTGGACTCTAAGTCAAAATACTTATTTCAAATTCACAGTCAAGCTTAAACACAAAAGGTTGCTTTTCACATCTAGACATGTGACGTTCAACTTCCAACTTCTGATTGGACAGGAGAGGTAGTTTCATTTGATTTGACATGGAAAACATAATTTAATGTCATATATTCCTCCGCTCCTCCAGCATGTGGTGTTTTTTGTGCTACGAGCCATCGACTGGATCGTACCTGATGTCCCCGAATCCCTGGAGCTGAAGATAAAGAGGGAGCGCTACCTGGCCAAACATGCTCTGACTGAAAACCAGGAGGCTCTGTTGGTGAGTCGAGGTCGGGGGGCGACCCCGTCACCCCAGGTACCTCCAGCACCAGGTCAGTGGAACATGGGAGACACACACACACTCATGCACACACAGCATATACACCATGCAACATACACTCTTTAATAAATCCCAACTCTCAGTTCCAATTTTTCTTAAATATTTAGGACAAGAGCAAATTTGGACTCTTACCGTTCTAGATAAGGGGTCCATGAATGTTTTAATGTCAGGAAATATGTGGCAACTAAGCTCACAGAAACCCTGTCTGATGATAATAAGTCCAAAACGGCCAACTATTTGCAGATATATGAGTAATAACAGTATCAAAGTTATCCTTTTATAATATCTAGAGAATTCAAAGGGTCACTTAACCCCAATCATACTGACACATCTTATTTTCATATAGCAAAGTTTCTAGCCGCTGAAATCAATACATTTGAAAAGCTCAACAGAGGTGTAACAATGTCCTTGTTACTAATCCACAGGCCTCACTGTTGTGCTCTTTCTATGCATATGTTTATTTGAATTATTTCTATTTATCTGACATAAATATGAGATTCATATTGTGAATGACTGATGTTCTGCAGTACGTTGTTGTCCCTGTGATCACTGAAACAATGTACCAGCAGGGTTCACAAGTTACACACAGCTTTAAACCTGTCACTCTTTGGGTTCAGGTTTCTCATAAATAAATTCCAGATTTCAAAGGCCTTTAAAAGCTCTCCCACCCATGCACACACCTCCACAGAGCTTTTACAAAGCACCTGCGGCTCAACTAGCTCTTATAAACTCGGTAGGCTGCACACAACATGAACACAACATGAATACACCCTTTGTCAGCATTAAATTTCTACACCTGAGGATCACAGCTTGTCGATTCAAATTTCACTTAGAGGCAATACAGTACTATAGAGTGTATTTTTGTATTTCTATGTGTATTGTATATGTATTTTCATCCCTGTGTGTGTGTGTGTGTTGATTATCCAAGGAGAGAGCATTATTATAGAATAATTATAATTATAGGAATGTGTCTTGTGCTTTTTCACTTTGTTTCCCAAAGTTGAGCTTTCACTTCCGTGGGAAATAGTAATATAACTGTGAACTTCATGCACGCCTGGTGTATTTGAGTCCAAATGTGTAACACTTCCACAGTCTTCTCTGTATAGTCATCTATCAGAGCAGAAAGTAAACACAGGGTCAGTTTATATGCAAATGTTGCCAGCCTCCGCTAGGGTTAATCTTACAATGAAAAGATGTCTGTAAAAGACTGTCATTAAACTACCAGCAGTGCACTAGTTAACGTCTTTAATCGATTGATGGATTCAGCTGCCTCTCCGGTTTGTTGACATAATCTTCACAGTAATCTTCCGCATCCGCTTCACTTGGCATTGCCATGTTTAAGCATGTTAGCATCCCAAATTGGGGATTCCTGAGTTTACCATCGTTTTTAACGCATCATTAGCACACAGACATGAGTCTGACAACGGATTTACACACTCGTTCTCAGAAAAAAAAGGCAAACAAGCATATTTCTCAAAATGTTTTAAAACATAGTAATTGAAAAAAAGATGTTTTATTGCCAGTGTCACAAAAATCTAACACAGTAGCAGCCAGCTGCATTTCAGTAGCATGTTGCAACAAAGATTGTTTTCAAGTTTTTGTCCATCTACATAGGGTATTTGTTCTGACACAGCTAACTCTCTCCTGTCTCTCTGCTCCTTCCCCATTCCTTCCATTTCCAATCCCAACTCCACTGCCTCCCCTGAAGCAAGCAACAGGTCCTTTGGAAACATGAGTTAGGACTCCACCGCTGAAAATGAAAATTTAGGGGAGAAGAAGAGGAACGTCGGAGGAATAAAAGACACTTCTCATGTAGAATAACATGAGTGAACTTTGTCCTTAAGTGGAATGCTGTCTTTGCACTGGGATTTTATTTTACATATATGCATACTGATGCACGGACATCATGATAAACAATCATGTATGGAAGCTAAACCACAATTCAGCTTACCCACTTTTTCATTTTGGAGATCACAGTTTCTCCACATTTTCAGACATACTGAAAGTCAATGACGTGTATTCATACTAGGTAAATACAAATGACATATTCATGTTTGAAAATCTGTCCCTGATCTGAAAAAGATGTCTCTTATCTAAACGGGGGACTGACCCCACAACAACAATTTGATGATAAGCTCCCTCCAATTTACTTTGGGCCGAAACGATTCAATCTATTCTCCAACTTTGAATGGGCAAAAGCCTGGCTGGACTAGATTAAAATATCAATGCTTTTCATTGACCAAAACAAGACTAAAATACTTTTGGTTCTCTTTCACTAAAATAAGACTAAAATTCTAAGACTTTTGTTCAACTTAAACTTGACAAAAAAACCCCAAAACAAAACAGGATAATGTTGACTAGATTGTAAAATCTAATCAGGACATTTGACACAGGACTATAATAGCTGAAAAAGTTATTCCAAGATCTATGACTTCACTGTTGGGTGTAGTTGCAGATGCACATTTCTGAACACACACGTGAAACTATGCAGTTCATCCGTATGATAAGTTTAAAGGGGCTCTCCAGTGATTTAGAAGTGTCCTCCATAAAGTTGGGGCATAAGGCTGAGATATCCTCATTATGCTATAAGGCACAGCTTTTTCATAGAGTTGTGATAGGACCAGTTGTTTTTTTTCAGAGGTTCATTTTCTGCATATAACATTAAGAATAAGTAACAATGTTTGAAAAAATGAGGATATTTTGGCCTTAAAATTCTGCTGCTATGAAGCATTAGATTACGTTTTTGACAACTATATGGGCTTATATGCTTAAAGTCACCTGTGAAGCTGAAGTAAGTCAAACACAAACCTACAATATCCTCACATTGTCCGGGTAACTCTTGTGTTTCCATGTTGAGAATCCTCAAACAACTAAACTAAGTGGTTATTTACAGTGGGGTAAAATACAACTGGAGCTAGTGACTCCACTTCAACTTGATTAGACTCTCCCTGCCGGGTAAGTACCTCCACATACCTGCAGTTTGTAACAGCCTTCTGTCAGATAGTGTTTAAACCCAGCCTAAGATAACCCCGACGATAAGTAGACTGATCTTTCTGTATAGAATCAGTGGAGTGCCCCTCCAATTACACTGAACATTGTTGTTTTCTTTATGTTGACCTCTTGAGGTTAAAGTGTGGCTGTCTTTTACCACTAGCTGATACTGTAAAAAAAAAAAAGGCAAAAAAAACATTTTTTTCTAATGAATGTTCGACTGTGAACTGTTATTGCATAATATACAAAACAAATTCAAACACTACAGCTTTGTTTGAACTGTAAATGTACAAACATATACACTGTACTGAGCATGCTCATCTTTTTCACCTGAATGCTCTGCAGAGTTTCATACCGAGGATTTCTTAGTTACTACTGTTACGATGAGGTAATCAGGAGTGAAAACGCACATGAATGAGGTGCGTCTCACTTTGTGTGCGAGATGTTTTGCATTCAAGACCTTTTCAAACTAAATGGATCTAGTTTGATGACTGCAAATGCCTCCTCAGTGTGGGATTCTGAAATGCTGACGTGTCAGCAGGGAGATGCTGCTCTCACCGTGCTGAAGGGATGAGCTTTAATGTTCCTACGTTTTCTGCTTTCTTCTTCTCTCCCTCACACCTCCCCTCAGAGGATAACTCTCTCCAAAGAGAAGACGGATTAAGAAGACGCTGATTTATTAGGAGTCAGAAACAGACAAGTGTCTGTTAATGGTTTCTGTCTTCCTCTCCCTCCTCCCCTCACAAACTCCATGAATGGCTTTGGCCTTGGGCAACTCCTGACTCTTATTTTATCTCCTGTTTCTCCTCTCTCTTTCTTTACCAATGTGCGTGCTCTGTGCCCTCCATCTCTCATTTAACTTGTGTCATTCTTTCTTTAAATACACTCTATTTCCCACACTTTCTTTTCTCTTGGCTACATTCATCTTCTGATTGTTATGATTGCTGTGCGTTCTTCTGCCATGGCCTGCAGGAAGAGTGAGTTAGTACATGTCAGCAAGCACAGGTATGCGCACTGTGGACACCGGCTGGCTTACTCACGGAAGGAGGTACTTGCGTGCACAGCCCGCAAAACAAAAAGCTTTAAATCAGCCACAAGGTAGCAAATGTAGCAAACAACATGCTTAAAAAGTAAATTGCCCAAAGCCTATTTTTGAGATGTTAAGTATGATGCAGGTATGCTGTAGGACAGTATTTATTATTATTATTATTATTATTATGTATGATATATGCAAAGTCATATAAAACTAGAATGGCACTCAGGCCCAACAATCCCCTTCTATTTAATCAAGCCTTATCCAGAATCAAACTCATAACCCTGTAACCATAATTCAAGATTATTGGATTTATAACATACCATTTAAATCTGGTGGATCAGGATTTTCATTTAGATCTGCACCAAATTGCACACACTCATAGATACCAACCCTCTAAATATGTGAATGATTTTTTTTCCCATCATGATCCATGCATTGCTTGAGAAATTGAATAAAATGTTCACAAAAAGTTTTTTTTTAAATCCGAGAGCCATCCTCCCACCATGGAAATTCCTGGAAATCCGTTTAGTTGTTTTTGCGTAGTCCTGTTGACAAACCAACAAACAAACAAATGGACATGGGTGAAAACATAACCTCCAATGGAGGCAATAATACTGCATTCAATGCATCTAATTATTACATGTTAATTAAAGTCTGCGTTATATAATATGACCATTTCATCATGATATAATTGCACCGAATGTTGATAATCATTTTGAATTACTCTCCATCCATGAAGATATCTTATATTGAGCATTAACAACAAAACTTAGGAATCAATTCATGAATATTATTTTTCTACTCTCATGATGACTTGGACCTCACTGAACCCTCACTTGGTTTGTCATTAGATCTGAAGGTTTTTAAAGAGACCAAATATGTCTGGTAAGATTTTGGGTGAAATGTGAATAAAACACAGAATATAACACCAGATTATTTGATGTCCGTATATATCTTGTGCCTTAATTTAAGAAAGGGATAGAGAATTTGTATGATTGTCAGACAGTGTGAATCAAGATGAGTTCCCAGACATATTTTCTGGTGTTCAGTATCCCATTTAATGTATTTGATTAATTTGAAATCCTAATTTTATCATTTCATTGATCATTTTATATAGTTATAACTCAGATTGTACCCTCAGGTTGACCACTTCATAATATTTTTTCCCAGTGAGTGGCATAAAAACAGCTGCAAAGAATTATTTAGCGACCTGATTTTCCCTAAAAGGGAGACAAATAAGTCACATTTCCACTACATGGTACCGGCTCTACTCAACTCAACTGTACTCACATTTTATGTTTTCCATTAGGTAAAAGTACCTTCTACCTACTTTTTTTTTGGCATTACCTCCATCCAGGTTCAAAAATAGCTGAGGAGGTACGGAAAGGTGACGTCACTGTGACGACCAGCTACACTGAGGAGGTTGTTTCCTCTCAGGGAAAATGACCTCCAGAAAAGTACCTGACACCAAAGCTGAGTCGAATCGAGTCGTGGAAACACAACTTTAGACGTCCACTGCTGAGTAAACTATTGTCGTGAGATACCCAAATACCACCACCCATCACCGTCACCACCATCACCACTCTTCTCATGCTTTATTAGTGAGCACAGTTTATACAGTAGTAAGCGGAGACACTGACAGAGAGTTCAAGCGTGCTGGAGCAGCTTCTCTGAATCACAAACTCCACAGTTTGAGCGTAAGCCGCATGCAGGCACGTGCACAGACACACACCCACACACACATATAGACACAGGCATCTCTAGCCATGGATTTGTACACAAAGCAAAAGCAAACGAGCACATGCACAAAGACTAAGATTCAAATGTATTCTTTTTCATGTGAAGTTTTGTACTTGTTTTGAATTTGAATGTGACAATGGCACCCCTCACACATACACAAGTACAAGCACATACAGTGCTTGGACACACAGGTATATATGTGTTTTTTTGCAGATAAAGTAGATCCCATTGCCATCGTAACACACCTTCTTCTTCGTCCACTCCTTCTTCTGTCTGTCTCAAAGCAGGTGTTGAAATGAGACTAAATAACTATTAGTGGAAGGGCAAGAGAGGGGGAGGAGAAAGAGAGAAAACGAGAAAGCCCTTACTCAACAGTAGCAGAGAGAGAGGGAGAGGGAGGGGAAAGGAGCGAGAGGGAAGGGAGAGCTTAGAGAGAGGATCTGCATTGTAAGTAGCTCTGAGGGGAGCAAGTGGGAGCTGTTTTTCAACCTGTTTTTGTTTTCCTGAGGATCCTGAGAGGAAGAAGAAGAAGAACCACGCAGATGAAAACAGATTTGAAAAGTCTCAGCTCCATTGAAAAGAACAACAAAACAAGAAGCCGAGGGAGGAGAAAAGTAATAAAGAAGCTGGGAGGAACACAAGGCAGCAATGGATAGCAGAGAGGCTCAGCCTGACCCTGGGATGGCCTGGATTCACACATTGCTGCTGGCCACCATCCAGCACACATACTAGGCTGATATCAACAAGGAAGGTAGAGTACTGGAAACAGCAACAATAACTCAAGTCCATGTTCCATGTTGTTTTGCTGCTGGGAGTGAAAGTTGAGCTGTGTTGTGTGCAGACTCTGCTCTGGGAGAAGGCAGTGGTGTGCAAGCTTGTCAGGTGCATTAAATGTCTCCCACAGCATATGTGCTCTTACAAGGGTGGATATTTTCTCCATATGGAATTCTGGAAAAGAATAGGATACGGATTGCCACATGGAAAACACAAGACATTGATTGCGTGGATATTGTGACATCTTTAATTACAAAACCTACTTAAAGCTGTTTAAATAAATTCCATCAATGGTTGCGTGTGCATTGCAGTGGAATACAGGATAATTGACACTTATGCCATTATTAGCTCCACTGTTAGCCAAATATCCAACACGAGTAGATGCATAGACGCTGCCGGCGGATTCATCAGCTTCTCTCTATTTATTTATTGCATCTGTAATGTTTTCTGCAGCTCCCTAGGCGGTGCAGAGTGAGGTGAGCCTTGAGTGTAATGGTTACAGTGCAGTAGTGAGTTGTTGCAGAGTGGGCAGGTAAGTGCATGTCTCGAGTATGTTGGATAAGGGGGTTGTTAAAAAACTGTACATGACTGAAACTCAACGCTCTGATCTCCTCTGTGGGGCATTTCAGTTAAAAACTCAACATTTCTTCTCTACCTGTAGCTTCAGCCAAACAAAGAGCATTATTTTTGTTAGATGATGAATGTGTGTGAATCCATGTATTACAATAGTTAAATGCATTTGTGTTTCCCAGAGCCAGTGTGCAGTGATTTCTGTTTTCTTAAGTGCTTACATTGCTGCAAAGTTGTTATTTTTAATTCTGGGGAAGCTCCTCCGTTCTTCTTGTTGTGACTTAATCATCAATATCTTCCAAAGTCCATCAGTGAGAGGACGGGCCGAGGTGAGGGCAGCCTTTTCTGTCTGCCGTGACTAAGTGCTATGTCATGTGAGTTTGCTGCTGCTGCTGTGTGTGCATGGGTAGTCTGGAGGTACATATTTTGGCTAGAGCACAAATAGATAGCTGTGGGTGTTTTCTGGATTATCTGATTTACTGCTGTATGTCTGACTCAAACGCACCACCTGCACACTGGGCAGTCTATCGGTGCAAAGCATAAATCAGGGCCTTGAAGTGTTTTACTGCACTTTACTACACACTGGAGATCCCCTGTGTGATAGCAGACATCTGATAACCATATATTCTGAGTAGTCATCACACATTGGGAGAAGAGGAGATGTAGGATGACTGTTTTCACTTCACCCTGATTGAATTTCTAGGCTGTATGCACATTGTTGTACATTTGATTTCCCTCTCTTCTCACACCACCCATGGATTTATAACTCAGCTCATCACAGGGCCCCTCCCTCTTCCCCGCTCCCTCCCCCCCATATGTCTGGAGAGCACCTGCCCCATCACCTGCCACTCAGACAGTAGCTGTCTGAGCATGTGTGTGTGAGTGTGTGTGTGAGTGTGTGTGCTTTTGGGAAACGATCCAGGATGCCACACCTCACCCTCCTCCTAATCCACACCTCCCTCACCTCCCTCAACATGCAAAAGCAACCTATGCTCCATACGGTATTTACATTCACGTGCACACACTCGCCAGAAGATGACTGCTCTGTGTTTTGCACCGACCGGTTCTTTCTAAAAGTAGGTTAAATTCATTAGACATCACTGACTGAGTGCAACCTGCCATTTAAACATCAGTGACACTAATATTTTGAGGAGGCCCCGTCACTTTCCTACCATTCGTGGCCTAAATAGCAGCAGCTTTAATGGCCCATAATAGCAGTCCTTGCTCCTGAACGTGTATAGTTAAGTTTCTTTGTTTGTCTGCTGCCTCGGTTTAGTGGTTAGTTTCAGAGGAATGAACTTGCCAAGTCATCCAGAGAATGTGAAAAGGTGTCTCTGTGTGTCGAAGGGTCTCATATAAAGGGTCTTATATAAAGACCACCTACTGGGTTAAAAAGTTGCACATTCACTTAATAATAATATTGTAATGTTCTGGCTTTGACTTCTACGTAGAAAGACAAGCAGAGAAAACACATTTTTAATGTACAGGCTCTGTCCTGTATTTATTAATCTGCATGTCAGAGAGTATTTGGCCCGTACATGAGTTGAAAGCTGGAGCCCAGAGGCTATGTGTGCTGATCAGGGCTCCAGCTGTATCGCTACACACCTGACTTATCCCTGAGGCTATTTCACATTGTACCTCGGCCAATATTTCCTCTACATTTGTACACGTGCGAGATAATATGTTTTTGGTTCAGGAGGTATTCTTTTCTTCAAGAATGTTTTTTTTTTCTTTTGCTTCTGTTATCTACCAGAAGGGGGGAAAAAACCACACAAACCAGCTGTTTCTCTCAAGCAAAACAGCAGTAACCCTTCTTCATTTTTCAGGATGTTTGGCTTGCTTTCAATTTGTCACTTTAATCCTGACGCCGTTGGTATTCAGAGGTTTATTATGAATACTTTATAGCGTTAGCTGTGGGCTAAAGTGAAACTGGTCAGCTTGTTAAAAGGTGTGTCCCACATTTACCCTATTATGTTTCAAAACAACAAGCAGCCAAGTGGATGGCCTGTCCATACCTGTCCAGATAATTAAAGAAAGTCGTTTGGAGGGGATTGAGGAGAAACTGCTGCTGATCTGCAAGGAAAAACTGGAGCAGAGAGCTCGAAAACAGAGATGAAGAGAGTGAGTGATCACAGGAGCAGATGAATGCAAGAGATGCATATGCAATTTGTTGTAAAGTAGGTCAGACTCTTGAGAGCTTGGTGGCAAAGGATCAGATTGGAATCAACATGCTCTGATTGACAGTTTGAGTACAGAAAACCCAGCCTCCTCCTCAACAATGAAGTTAAACCAGAACCCTGAAATGAAACTACAGCAGATACCTTACAATTTGATTTTATTCAATAACTACTGTACAAATGATGTATTATAATCATAATATATACGATTAAATAATTACCAGTAACTTGAATCGAATGGAGGATGAGGCTTTGTGGTTCACAGACAGCTTAAACATGGGTAGGTTATTTACTTTCTCATTGTCAGTGAAAACACCAAATCCAACAGTGAATTAGTCCAATCTAAATACTCTCCTACCTCTCTACCTTGTGTTGGCCCTCAGTCCAAAGCCTGTTAGTTCCTGCTGAACACAAAAATGTAAAAAAAACAAAAAACATGTGATGTATAGTTTCAAGATAATCACTTCATTCCCCAAAACAGCTGGGCATTGTGGCTTTTTGGCAAATGTTGCTCAAAAAGGAGTAAACAGAGCAATTGTTAGCTCTGCCAAGGCGTTATGTTTTCACCCATGTCTGTTTGTTGGTTGGTTTGTCAGCAGGATTACACAAATACTACAGAATGGATTTAAACTTGGTGGGAGGATGGGTCTCCCCATTAATTTTGGTGTGGATCTGGATAAAGGGATGGATCCAGGATTTTTTTTTAATTCTCTTTATTTAACATTACTAGATTGGATGCTTTTACAGAGACATTGTCTTTAATTTCGCAGGGAATAATGCAGAGGTTTTGATTAAAAGAATAAAAATAAATCAGGTATATATAGGGGGTTTATATCTATGAGTGTGTGTAATTTGGTTCCATTCCACATAAAAATCCAGATCCACCAGATTTAAATGGTTGGCTGTAACAAATCCAGTAACTTTGAATTATGGTTACAGGGATATAAGTTTGATTTTGGATAAAGCCTTATTGAATTAGACGGGACTGCTGGGCCGTGGTGGAAGTATACGCTCTACTGAGTGCCATTGTTGTTGGGTAGTTGTGTATTAATACATGTGTATTTACAGCAGCGGTATGGTGTATATGGAATAGTCTTTAGATAAGCTATTTAACTATTTGAGGATTTGTTGCTTTTCATCTTTTTCATATGATTGTAAATTGAACATCTTTGGATTTTGGTCATTGCTCTGACAAAAAAAGGAGAAAGAAAATTAAAGAATCTTGAAGATTTAATATTTTGATTCAATAAAAAAAGGCTTTTTTAATTCACTGATTAATGAACAATGTAAATAACAATTACTTGCTTTTCTTAAAAACCAATGGAAGTTGCTCTTTGATTCATTAGATACCAACTCATCCCTTTTATTCCATAGTGAGATTTTCCTATTCGACAAATCACACACAAAAATAAAACATATGAGAGATAAAATGGACTCAAGTTGAGTAATTTGTAAAACTCACTTTTTCTGATGATGGAATATGATAAAGGTAATACTGTAGGCTAACAAATGTCTTTTCTCTAGGATGGATTTCTAATGTGTTTCATATGTAACCTGCCAAAACATCCTAAATCAGCACTCTTCTCTCAGAGTCTCTGCTCACACACAGATAACCATCATCTGTCAGAAGGCACTGATTATCAGATTTTGTGGATTTACTGTGTGTTGGATCCTTCGCCCTTCATGGACTCAGTAGCTTTTACGACTTATGACGAAGACCCATAATTAGACCAGGTTATTTTCTATCAGATTGTCAATAGCTCCTTTGTGTCTTTGCTATTCTGGCTGTATGTCTCCAATGTGTCTGCTTATCTAACTGCAGTTGTTATGGTGGCAGAGTAAAGTGTGGGGGGGAGGGGAGGTTAAAGGTCCAATAGTCTTGGCGTTTAAGTGTGAGATGACTACCATTTTTTCAGGCTTTTAAATGAGAGATTACTGTTTGTCCGTGTCTGTTAGTGGGAATCCCGCCGGGTGAGACAAGGTCAGGAAAGGCCTCTCTACGTCTTGTCGCTTTCAATCTCAGGCAAAGCTCAAACACACACACATTCGGCAGGTGTGTGTGTGTCATAGCTTTGTGTGATTGTAAGGCAGGTTGTCAGTATGCATCTTCATAGTGTCTCAGAAGGTCATGGGTACGTTGCCCGAGGCTCTCGGGGAGGATTAGGAGGACCCACACCATGTGTAAACATTTGGGCAACCCCCACCCCCTAATCATCCGCTTCGTCTGTAGCCTCTGGGGTGCTCACCTGTCTCAGTGGGTGGAGGCAGTGGGGAACGAATGCCAAGAAACTCCCTGACCTGAATTCACTCATCCACAACATTCAGGTGTCTCATCATAATGCATCACCTTGACATCTGCTTAGCGTTCTCTGATTGGAATTTGAGTCTCGCTGAAGAGTTTGTTATGACTGAGATATTTAGATGAATCCCATTAAAATACCAACAAGATACCAGCAGGCTTCCCCTCCAGGTATTTTACTGTACTGTTGTACTGTACTGTTCTCTTCAATAAATTAGCAGCATAGATGAGCTACATGCACAGATTAGGGTTTTTTCACTCACAATAATAAAAAAGCTGTTTGTGCTTTTCAGCTTGACAGAAAATGTTCCAGAAAGCGGTCCTCCCAGACGGGTGGTTATCCTAGAAGTGACGCTGAATGATGTCATGTCTTGTCTTGGCAATGTTGGGCTCTTTAGTCTACTGCTTGGCAATTAGTGGTCTGATGTGACCAGGTTAAACTGCAATCTCTCATACACACATGAGCTGGTCACACCACACTGTCAGGACACTCCAGTCTGTCTGACCAAACACACGGGACTTACACTTGTGAGGAGAAACTATGCGTGGGGGAAGGGACAGACAGTTTCCGTAAAAGGTTGATCAGCGTTAGAGGAAATATTAGCAAAGATCACAATGTCCAGTACTAAAAGAAAAGGAGAAGAAAAAGAAGGAGGAGCTGGCAAGTGCGTTAGACCAAATGATAACGTGATATCTAACTTTTTTCAGTCATGTCAGAAAGCTGCTCCCAGCCAGGCTGAAGAGGCAAATGATAGCCAGGAGGCTAATGTTACATGTACAGTCACTAACCAAAATGTATCCAGCATCAGTGAATGACCCACCACCAACTGTGAGAATGAGGATGATGATGTTAGTGAAGACTCCCTGCATGTGTTAATGTTGGAGAGAGAGAGAGACATGCTTGTTGAAATGAATAAAGCACATTTGGTGAGGGTTCATTCATTGGGCTTTTTCAGAGGCCCAGCTGTTTCTGTGGGCGGATATTTATGCACGTCATACCATTATGCAGGAATAAGGGCAAAATGAGTGTGTGCACCTGGGTGTCATGGTTACATTACAGCCAATCAGAGCTGGAGCTGATGAATACCTATGCCTACTGCAGAGTGATTTGACCCAGGAATGAATGCTGATTGTGCCTTTTCCCTCTGACAAAAAAAAACATATCGTTCGTGGGTGTTAGTGTGAAAGGGCTTATTACTATCACACTCCCTCACATTAGAAAAGTAAACAGCGTAGAAACTTATATCTTCCCCTTCATGAACTTCAAATGGCTCCAACAGTGAATCCATGTTTTAACATCCTGATCTCCCCCCCGGCAAACGTCAAACAAACTTTAATTACGCTATTACACAGCTTCATGACGCTGAATCAGCACTGGAATTATGCTCATATTTATGCACTCCATCAAAGGATTATTCTAAGATCCTGAAGATGAAAAATATCACAATTAAAAACTGCTGCACGTTTGGGGGCTGGCATTAAAGGCATGCCAGAGTGACATTCATTTACAGCTGTATGCAGACACGGTGTCTTAGTGCAGCCTAGTGAAATTACAGGGGGAAACTGTGGCAATAAAGTCCATAACAGTCATAAATAGCGCCCTGCTATGACAAGGGAAATTACACATCTTTGCAATTGAAATTCTAATAGCTTGATAGAATTGTATCATCATGAAGAATGTGAGTACTTGTAATTGGATGCTTTCATCTTTTAACAAATGTGTTAGGTGAGGTTTATTGTCAGTTTTTGGGGATCTGAAGTTTCTCGATCAAATGAGCAGATAGGTGATTTTCTGTGTGGATTTATGGCATCTTGGCTGTGGAGGCTTATGTGAATATTCATTCATGAGGGTAGAATATTAAGGTAAAAGAAGATCACAGCAATTGATATACAGTTTTTCTAGACAATGAAATAATTCATATTTAATGAAATATGACTGTATGTAGAGGTACTACTGTACATGAAAGGCAGCCAGTAATCACATCCAGACACCAATAAGCTTGTGTCACTATGTGGTAGTGGCTTGAATGTGTTTATATGGCTCAGTGGCTGCACTATGAGTGGATCAGTAGAAGCAGTTCCCACACCCTCTCAGGTGTCCTGTGCTCAGGGCAGCCTGGCTGAGGCACACAGATAAAGGCTGCATTGTCTGCAACAGAGAACAGGTAACCATTTGTGCCTGCACTGTGAGTGTGTCTGTGTGTGTGTAAGGGTGCATGCATGCTTGCAAGTGTGTGTGTGTTAGTGTAAGAGAGAAACAGAGATAGGACTGACTAGCATGCCTACCGTTGCCACAAGGACAGGTGTGGCTTTTCAGCAGCCTCATATCCACAGTATACAACACGTGTGCACGCAGCAACAACTATGATTTCCAGTCTCTAATTCTTCAGGCAAACAAACAAGTTATATGTTCAGGAAAAGCACTTATTCATGCTGTGAGACAACTATGCTCATTTAAATAACAGGTGTTCAGTTTAACATGACACTTACTATAATGTAAAATATGCACAGCTCATAAAGATTTAATGCATCAGTGCAATAATTACAGGATGATGTACAATGTATTAACAAAAGCACATTTGCTAATTCTTTTATTTATTAAAAAAGAATATATTCAATATTCAAGACAATATTTACAATACTTTTTCAGCTAGTGTCCAAGCTATTGTCTAAAGCACATGCTATCCTAATTTGGCCACCAAAGTGATGATCATTTGATTGCACGTTGCAGGTTGAGAAATTACAACTTGGAATTACCGAGTTAATTACCAACCTGTATTAATAACGGGTTGCAGCTGTGTTAGACACACCCAGGCCTGATTACTATCAGCCCTGTTCAGTCAAATCATCGCTTAAAGAGACCATTTTTAGAAGCATGAAGTTGATTATCAGGTTACACCAGTAGCACAGCACGCTAAAAGAAGTTCCAGAAGACATGAGGAGAAGGTGATTGAAATACATCAGTCAATCTATTTCTAAGGCTCTGGGACTCCACAGATCCACAGTGAGACACATTATCTACACATTACATTACATTACATTATCTTGGAACAATAGTATACCCATACTTCCTGGTTAAGGGGCGCTGAGAGTCTATGGAAGTCCCTCAGACCCTCCCACTTTTATTTACTGTGAATTAGCATTGTCCCCAAAGCCAGTTTTGGTAGCTGGGGATCAGTCCAGCAAGGCCTACGTCTTTGTCTGCCACCTGATCCACATTGCACTGGACCCCTATGGTTCCTCCTACAGGTGATGGGCACATGTGGCTCTTTTGGGCTGTGCCCGGCCGGGCCCCATGGGAGAAGGCCCAACCAAAAGGTGCTTGCCGACGAGCCCCTCCCCAAGGCCTGGCTCCAGGGTGGGGCCACGGTATCCTCAATCCGATTGAGGTAATCTGGATCCTGTTCTTGTTCCACATGAGGGTATTATGAAACGCCCTTAGTCTGGCCTGTCGCCTAGGACCAATTTGCCTTGGGAGACCCGACCAGGGGCAAATTGCACTCGACAACACAGCTCCTAGGATCATTCAGGCACTCAATCAGGAGGAGTCAGCTGAGGTGGTTTGGGAGTAATGGATGTTTAGGATGTCCCCCAAACGCTTCCCTGGGGAGATATTCCGGGCATGTCCCACAGGGAGGAGACCCCGGGGTAGACCCATGACGTGCTGGAGGGATTATATCTCTCGGCTGGCTTGGGAACGCTTCGGTGTACCCCCAGAAGACCTTGAGGAGGTGCCTGGGGAGAGGAAGGTTTGCTGAGACTGCTGCCCCTGCGACCCGGACCCAGATAAGCGGAAGAAAGAGGATGGATGGATGGATGGATGGATGGATGGATGGATGGATGGATGAATGGATGGATGGATGGATGCATTAGCATTGTTTAAATATTTCCAATGTAATGTAATCGGACCATTTGCTGTTATTCATGTTCTATTAATATATGTAACTATGGATAAAAGACTGTTATTCCCACTCCTCTCTGATCAGTACTCTCTGAAGGTCAACTTTAACTGCCCACAAGTGATAAAAGAAAATTCAGTCCTTTCCCTCCAATAATGCATAATGCATGTAGGGTTTGAACTAATGATTAACACTTGTACCGGTTAGCCTGGTAGGATGCTTGAGCTTAGATTGCTACTCTACTTAATCAAATACAATTCACACTTTGTAATTGTAAAAAAAAAACACACAAAAAAACAACTTTTGAATAAAAGTTATTTTATAAAATGATATGGGACTGCAGCTATGGAAAAGTGACCAAATTAAAACTATAAAACCAATTTACTGCTGCATACCTCTGAGCTTACGTATGAGACTACAGTTTCTTTAACCTGGTGTTTAAGTCAGAATTTGAGGATTACCTGTTCAGGAAGCAGGAAGAAGAGACAGAGCTCCACAAGTGTGTTAAAACAGCCTGTCTGGAGGGCTGAGAGTATGACCCTCTGTTGGGTTTAAACAGACACCCTCTGTAAATATTCAATCAGAAAAGGTGCCTGCTAGCTCACAGGAAAAACTGGCAGGAAGGTACACCAGTTAGCAGGGTGATAGATGGGTATTGATCTCAGGTGATGGGTGAGAGTGCTGAGGATGTTCTCTCTTCCTCTGTCTGTTGTGGTATCCTGTCTGGAGCGGGTGTGTATGTATGTATGTGTGTGTGTGTGTCTAGAGATGTTAAGTACAGGGGCTGAATGCTAGAGAGGTCTTTAATTAGAGCAGGAAGACATGGCTCAGGAGACACACTACCAGACTTAAGTGTGTGTTTCAGTGTGTCCATACAGGTACGTGTGCACAGTTTGAAGACTGTGTGTAGTTTCAGGGTCCATCTTGCCAATTCCAAGAGTGCTCACTGTGAGTATGGAAAACATCATGACATAACATGACATAACATGACATAACATGACATGATGACATGACATGACATGACATGACATGACATGACATAAGACAAAGTCATTCCTCTTCCAGCTGCAACTAACGTGAGCATACTGTCTGAATGTTTTATACAACTCACATCACAGCATACTGTTCTGCATAACTGAATATATTATATTATTAGAACACTGGATCAAGTTAGTGGAATTCTGTGACAAGAGCCTTGCTAACAGTGAAATGTGTCCAGTTAACAATACTTATTTTTTTCTGACTATTTGTCGAACATATCAGTCTTAAAAAGTTATCATAAATAAGACTAAAACCATCATTTATATTTACCTACCTGTTTCACTGAGTATTCTTTGCATTTCCTCCATTCATCCATTTGCAACCCTCTGGCATATAATGAAAGGGAGGATTATAGCTATCGTTCTGTCCATTCTTCCATCTGTTCATCGGTCCGTAAATATTTTTTTTGTCCTGGGCATGTCTCAAAAACAGCTAAATATATAATATTTTCTGATGAAACTTGGCTTGTACATCAACCATATGCTGGAATTGTGCCTATGGCTATTTAGAAATTTAGAAATGTCATACTTTCAGAAATAATCAGTAATAATCAGTAAAATCTCCCATTCAAACAAATGTACAAAATGTTCAAAAGGTTCCACATTTTCATAGTTTCACTACACATTCATATGTTCAGCTAGAAACTCCATTCAAACTTTAAAATGTTCACAAAACCCTGAACTTTCTCTGGATGACTCAAAAATCTTCCACTCAATCAGACGTTTATATTCTAGGAATTTCAAGAAATTGTCAGGTTTTAGAGTGGGTGATACTGTACCATCGGTAGAGTGGAGAGGAGCTAGAAAAATATTCTAAAAATCTTTTCAATAAATTGCACTCAATCCCACAATTGTCCCTCTACATCCATAATTTTTACATAGAAGTGTAGGGAAATGTATGCTGGCTCTATTCGTGCAACAGTAATATGAAAGCAAACAGACCCGGAGCACCAGGAGTACCAACAAACTGCCCCATAAGGCTCCATTACACATGACAGAGAAGTTTTTGGGGAAAAAACAGAAAGTTCCAATTTTTCTAACTTAATACTTATCCTTTGCAGGGTCGTGGGGGGCTGGGGCCTGTCCCATCTGACTTTGGGAAAAAGGTAGTGTACCCTGGACAGGTCACCAGACACACATAGAGACACATTCATGCTCACATCTACACTTCCTGTCAATTTAGAGTAACCCATATACCAAAATCAGCTGTTTTTTGGATTGTGGAGCACCAGGGGGGAACCCATGCAGACATTAGGAGGACATGCAAACTCCACACAGACAGGCCCTAGACCTGGATTTAAACAGTGATAACCACGGCGACACAGTGCTGCCCCACATCCTCCAGTAAACTTTAAATACACGTCTACCTAATATTAATCCATTTTGACTATTGTCTGTAAAATGGATTTTCTAGTTGGGTCAGAAAAATACTGCTGCATTGACCATGAAGCCATTTTTTGCTCCAATCCAAAATCCAAAGTCTTGGGTGTGCCAATGGAATAATAATAATGCTTTACAGTGTTTGATAAGGGACTGTAAACAAAACTATTTAATATGAAACATTAGAAGGACAAAATTAATGAAATTGGTCTTCCATTAAAATATTAAGTTAATGTTAAGAATAAATGCAAGATATGTTATCTTAAACTGTATGTGCTTCACCTTAAATTTGGAATCACATTGTATCAATACAGTTATTTGTATTATTTTGTGATATAGGAGGAAGATATTGGATTTTTTTAAGTCAAGAGGAGGGTACATAATAAATATGATCAATGCTGTTCAGAAAGAGTCTATGCTACATTCATTTCCTGAAGTCTGTGACTGCAGCCTTATGACTAAGCCTTATTTTTCTCTTTCGAATGTTTCTACTGCAGGAGTAGCATTGCCCAGACTGTAGACACCAGTGATCTTTACAAATACATTCTTTTCCCTCTCTTCTTTTGCAGCTCCCATGTGTTCGTTCAGTCATGCTCCCTGGGTGTGGATTCTCACCTTTTCCTGATTTCCAACCTCACCTTTACACTTTTGGCTGCAGAGGAGACAGTCCCAGCATGTGGATCTCTGGCTCCAGAGAGTCTCAGGCTCTGAGCGAGGCCCAGGAGGACAGGCCTCTCCTCCACCCATGCCACCACAAGCACATTGCTGTATGCCAGCAGGAAACATTGGCTTTTATTGAGCTACAACCACCAGTGACTCCTAAACTTAACTGTCTTGGCTCTCAGAGGCCAACTGTTAGCCCAGACACACAATGCACCACACATTCCCTGAACCTAAATGGTTTCAGACACACACTGAATGAACTGAATGACATGCAGAACGGCTGCCAAAGGACAGACAATGAGCATGATACAACTTTGAATTTGAACTCTCATTCATCCTCAGGAGGCGCTGAGCTTGAATGTCATAATTGCATCAGGACTTCTTTGCAGGAGCAGACTGAAAAACCTTGTACTGTCACAACAGTATGTCGGCCCCTCCATGCAGCTCTTTGCCTCCCTCTGTCGCTCCCTCTGTCCTCTCTATACACAAACAGAGACTCTTGGGAATCACAGTTACCTGGCTCCCCATCCTCACCTGAAGGTCCTGGGTTTCAAAGCCCAGACTCCTACCATCCGCAGAGGAGGACATCACAGGGTTCACTGAAAGAGAAGTCTATCAGTGAGTGTGCAGCTACTGTATATTCACAATGGACACAGTTGACATAACACATAAAGCATTAGAAACTCTAAACATACTTGTTTTTAATCTAATAAAGCTATTGTGTTGTTTCCAGGACGAAAGATGCAGGTTTACTCCCCAGAGAGCCTGAGCGATGAATCTCTCAGCAGCCTGGACGCGGACTACATCTTCCCAGGACCTTTTGCTTCTTTCCTGGAGGAGGACCTAAGTGGATTATCTTCCCTGGAGGCCACTTCACGTCCTTCATCCACAGATGATGTTAGAGATCTCCCAAACCTCAGTCATGATGAGATTTTTAATGTACCTGCAGAACCACTTCAGATAATAGAGGACTCAGTCACAGGTGCGGGGGAGGACAGCAGTAGTGTAGAGTCATCAAGTGCCACAGGGGGGAGCTTTTTGTCACGCAGCCGTCAAGGGGATCAGGAGAGGAGGCGCTTCTCAGCTTCAGAGCTGATATCTAGACTGCAGCTGTCTCAAAGGAAGAACTCCTTCACCTTGAAGCTGGGGAAGTCACTCTCTGCACGGGTCGCCTCCCGGGACAGACAGAGCTCCAACAGCCCCAACCCCAACCCCAATCCGGACTGTGAGTACACAACAGAACCAAGGTCATGGTAGCGTTTTATTGAACGGTAGCCCAGAAACCTAACAGAGTTTACTACAGCAGACAATGAAAAGAAGTAGAACAGCCAATGACAAAACAAGGCCACACACCGCAAAGAGCAACATGTAACAAAAACAGAGTAGATATAAACAGGAAAAAAACTATTTAAAGTGTCCAGCAGGTTCAGATCTCCTTGAATAGATGCTTCAAATCTCTCAAATCTCGTACAGGGATGAACATCAGTCTTCCAAAAGCTATAAAGATAAACCAATAGCCAAATGGTTTGGCTACTGTATATACCACACAACGGCCAGATTATGGCAAAACTCGCTCTCTTTCCCCATTTTTCTGCAACTTTAAATTGTTGGCTCTCAATTAAGAACTTTTGAAGATATGTCACAGTCACATACACATATGTCACAGCACAGTTTCAGCGACAATTCCTTCTTACAGTAGTTGTAAGTGTGTAGCATTATTATTTTTGATCTCACAGCAGTGAATTTTCTGTGAGCCCCATAAATTTAAACTGGATCACCAAATCTGGTGGCTGGATCACCAAGTCTGAAATGTGTGGTAGATCTTATGGGGGATGTCATTGTGTAATTTTTGTCCAAGCATTGTCGCCATTATCCATGAAGTTAGATGCAAAAATCTTGTAATGGCCCCAATCCTGCAATGGTAAAGAATCCTTCGGACAAACTCTGCATCCAGATGATGATGCAGATCGCCACCAAAATTTAATGGACTTTTCATAGAACCATACCCTCCCTACCTCTTCAAAAAATTTCATGGAAATCCATTCATAACTTTTTATTCTGCTAACAGACAGACAGAAAGACAAAAAAACAAAACAACAACAACAAAAATGGCAGAGGTAATTACATTTTCATGATGAATGTCTGATGTATTGTTGTGTTTACTTACCTTAGAAAATTGCTTTTATATCCACAGAGGGAGCGGGTCCTCTTCCACCATGTTGCACAGTCATGTTTTTACAGTATCCCAGAACGGACAGACAAAACACTGACTCTACAGAGGGCCTTTAATGTGTTTTTGTGTTTTTAGTGGCCACTGGGTGGGAGGGTGAGACAAGGGGAGTCCATCTGGTGTCAATCTGTAAGCTCACCAGCAGAACTCAATAAACAGGCTTCAACTATTTATGCTGTTGTACAGTATGACAGAAAACCAGCCATTAAAACCAGCTGCCTCCAGAGGGCAGTGGTCAACCTTTGAGACATGTGACAATAGTAACATACACTGAAACATAAAGCTTTACTTTAGTGCTGAATCTGACGTAAATTAACCCACAAATCTAAATGTTTAGTAATTTATCCAAATTCCAAACATTGGCTGGTTCCAGCTTCTCACATGTGAGTGTTTTCTATATATTATATTATATATTATATCATCGTAAATTTAATGTATTTGAGTTCTGGACTGCCGGTCAAGACAAGACTTTACCTCAGGCTCTGGAAAACTGCAATGGACATTTTCACTCTTATATTTTCCTTGTCATTTTATAGCAGTAACTGTATGTAACTGGTTAATTTATTGTTTGGATTGAAAGTCCATCTTTGGACCTTTGTTGCATGTTATTTTCCTTCCTCCTACTTATTTACTTTCAGTTCTGGTCTGTTTTCTGTCTAATAAAGGCTAACATGTCTGAAAACTTACAAGAGAAGAAGAAAGTGTTGCCTCCAAATTCTTTCTTGTACCCTGAGCTTCACATTTGCACCATCTGCTTTTTGTCCCCTTTAGATAAGTTCAACTCCAAGCATCGCAGCTCAGTAGGTTCTAGTGATAGTGCCCCCCACAGTCCTGTAGGACCTACACCTACTCTGCCGCCCAGCACTGACAATGGCATGCCTTTGCATCGGTGGAGCACAAAACTTGTGTAAATATATATATATATACATATATATACAACACTTTGACACAGAAACTGTTTAGATTTAAGGACATTAATTGATGTCATAACAAATTTTCTTCACAGAATGCGAAAGAAATCCATAGAGGAGGACGTACTTCCTACTGTTGCCACTTCAAATCGCTTATCGCGGTTTTTGCCAAGCTGTGAGTTCCCCGGTCTACTTGTTCACCTAATTAAACCATACTTTGTTGAATTTTGTCAAGCAAACATTCTCTATTTCCTCCAGCGATTCTGTACCAAGAATACAGTGACGTCGCCATCAACAGAGAGATCCAGAGGCAACAAGGGAAGGAGCCGGGCACAGAGGAGGAAGGGCTCAGGGATGAGGGGTCGGACGGCATCCCGTCTCCTTCTAATCTGTCTCCATCCAGCTCCTTTCGCTCATCACGAGGCTCTGCTTTTGCGCTGTGGCAGGACATCCCTGATGTTCGAACCAGCGGCCAGCTCGACAACTTCAGCAATGAGGAGAGAAAATTGCAGGAGGTAAATGTGACTTTTCAGATTTGAAAACACAGCTGTTGTTTTCTTGCTCACGGACTGTAGTAAAATGGTTGATATACTGCGTCTTCCTCGACTCAGGCAAAGTTTGAGCTGGTGACGTCTGAGGCATCGTACATCCGTAGTTTGACGATCGCTGTGGATCACTTCATGTTGTCGCAGGAGCTGGCAGAGTGTCTCGGAGCTCAGGATAAGCAGTGGTTGTTCTCCAAGCTGCCTGAAGTCAAAGATGTCAGCGAGAGGTGATGTAACGCTGCTGATAAACCTATGTTACTCTCAAGTCTCTGTTTTAAGATCTCCGTTATCGTGTCTCCTTTGCTGAGAGTATCTTGCGCGCTCAGGTTTCTCCAGGACCTGGAGCACAGATTGGAGGAGGACATTCTACGTTTTGATGTTTGTGACATCGTCCTAAAACATTGCCCGGCTCTGCGAAGGGTTTATCTTCCTTATGTAACCAACCAGGCTTACCAGGAGCAGACATACCAAAGGTTACTGTAAGTAACTACTTTAGCTGCATGCATATAAATCATCTATTGGAGCTCTGAACATATATGAACGTACAGTATGCAGATTCTGGGCTGCAGTGCATAGAGTCCAGTTATTTCATGATGGATGTCCATAACTTCCTCCAAGGGTGTTCAGGTGTTATTTTACTCCTGCATGACTTAACTTGCACATGTGTCATCTAGAAAACGCTGAACATTTTTTTCTCTGGTTCAAAAAAAACTTGCTGGAATTTACACCCGCTTCCACTAAAAGTCATCAAGTGTTTCAAATGACTTAACTTGCACATGTGTCATCTAGAAAACGCTGAACATTTTTTTCTCTGGTTCAAAAAAAAGTTACATTTTGCTTGTCCTCTCAGGCATGAGAACTCTCGCTTCCCCGTCGTCCTGGCTCGTTTGGAGGAGGACCCTGTCTGCCAAAGACTTCCTCTGACCTCTTTTCTAATCCTCCCATTTCAGAGGATCACACGGCTTAAAATGCTGGTGGAGGTACACGATTAAACCCTCACTGCAGAATTCATGTTCATACTTGACATCCAATTACATTTGACTGTAAATAGGGTAATATTTGGACCAGCTAAGCAACTTGCCAAAGCTTTTTTTTTCCCCCAGCAGCGAATAACAAAAGTATTGTTTACACTTTGGCATGTCTTCAAAATGTCTTTTCAGAATATTTTAAAGAGGACAACTCCGGGCTCCCGAGATGAGGACACAGCCACGAAAGCTTTCAATGAGCTGAAAAAGGTGGTGATTATGATCCCTAATATTCAGTTGGGTGAATACCAGTATTATCACTGGTGAGGCTCAACAGTAATAACCATAACCAATAACCAATATGTCTTCCTAGATCGTTAAAGAATGTAACTCCAGCGTACAGTCAATGAAGAGGATGGAGGAACTTATTCACCTTAACAAGAAAATCCATTTTGAGGGAAAGGTGACTGAAGTTCATGTTGTCTTTGACAGAGTTGGCACAGGATTAAATTTTTTGTCTTCATTATCTACAGTGATTCTTAATCAGTAACATACTTCCTTTGTTGTAGATCTTTCCTCTGATCTCCCAGTCCCGCTGGCTGGTGAAACACGGTGAGCTCCTAGAAGTGGACACTCAGACGATGACTATTTCTGGATCGAAGCTCAAGTTACCCACCAAACCCGTGTACCTCCACCTGTTTAATGACTGTCTCCTGCTGTCAAGAAGGAAGGAGTAAGTGATGGAGACCAAACACTAAAAATTGCACTGATTGATGATGCATGATATGCATCAGGGATAATTTACAAAATGCATTGAATTTAAGTGAAAGGATCGAAATACAATGATCGCATGCCGTATGTTGAAATAGTAATTCCCAAACATTTGAGCAAGTATGCACTTCTATGGCAATGATTGTCAACTCGCATCCCACTGGACACATTCGACCCATAGAATTAAATGAATTCCGAAAATGCACAAGGCTAACGCTTTATATCAATCATCTGTAGCTTGAAGTGCCCGCGTTGCATCTGCAGAGAATCACTAAGCTCGTCTTGATCTTTGCTGATCTTGGCCAGTTGCTCCTGTGCCAGCAGTGGAAAGTCTATTGAGCTTTCCAGTGCACCTGAACGCAAAGAGTCACAAACCCAGTCAACCTTAGACAATTTTTAGATGCTGAGACATGAGGTCAGAACATGTGCTGCTGTTTGAACGTTGAACTGCACAAAGGAAAGGAAAGGAACATAATGCATCTCGTGTAAATAGAAGTTGCAGTAGGTAGAATCAGAATACTTTTTCACGGCACCCCAGGGTGCAACCGTGGTTGAGAAAGGCTGCTTTAAAGTGAAAATGTATAGGATCTAAACATTTCTAACTGTGCTGCCTTCCAGTGGTAGTGTCAAGAATCCATGTACAGCAGACAACAACACACACCTCAGTTTATTCAATCTGACCCAGAGACACTGAGATTATAAACCACAAGGACCACATAAAAATTCCTCAAATGATGGCTTTAAAGATTCACCAGTTGGCATCTTGTGATCTTGATAATAAAATAGCATTTTCTTTTATTTATTTATTTTTTTGCAGTACATGGAAGTTCATGGTGTTTGTGCATGCCAAGATAGGAGAGCTGAAAGTGAAGGATCTCAGTCAGAAACTGCAGGGAATCTCAGGCTTCATCTTCCACCTGCAGCTGTGTGAAGGCCAGCAGCTCAAACACCAGATTCTGCTCAAATCACACACAGAGTGAGTAACACCACCTGGTCAACAACTCGTTCGCCTCAGCACAAACTGGATGATCTAGCAGATGAAGCCCTAACTGACCTTTTCTGTATCCACCAAGGAGCGGGAAGCAGAGATGGATCACAGCAATGTTTCCGTCTGATCCACTTGAAGACATTGAGCAAGCCAGTGAAAATGTTGGTCAGTATAGAGGCTCAGGTGTGCTGTGAATCAGGGTAAACCTTTCAATCATCTCATTCATCTTTTTGTCTTCTCCTCTCAGACATATCCCAGGTTCAGTGCATCAAAAGCTATCAGGCCCAAGAGCACGATGAGTTAACGCTGGAAAAGGCCGACATTCTTCATGCTAAGACTATTACAAGTGACGGTAAGCATTTGGATAAAGTGCTCTTTAAGACAAACTGCATTCCAAATTAAATCATATTTAGCAGGTTTGTGTTTCTCACCGGCTGTTGGAACTTTAAACAATCGGATGAAAATATGTGATGTGATATCTAAGGGTTTTTGTCTTTCTCCAGGCTGGGTGGAAGGCATCAGACTGTCTGATGGGGAACGGGGCTGGTTCCCCAAAACCTACGTGGAGGAAATCACAAGTCGCAGCGCACGACTCCGCAACCTCAGAGAAAATATCCGCATCAAATGTGTCACACAGAAACTGGAGGGGGAAGACTAACCGTTTTTACTGCAACTTGTCATGTGTCCAAGGTACAAGTCTGTGGCTAAGGTTTGAGCATTGAGCCAACTGTTCTCTGCATGGAATCCAAACAGTGCACAGCATCTTCCCTGAGCATGCTAGCTGTGAATACAGTTTTGAAATGAGTGCAATGCTTTTAATGCTCTTTCACATTTTTAGTTTTAAAGGCTTTTATACAGTAAAAGTCAAAAGTTCGCATTAGGACACTTTGAACAGTTTTACCACACTTAAGTTCTCAACGTTGAAGGTCAAATGATTTTCCTCTCATTAATGCTTTTCATCACCATTTAAGGTCTGACAACATTTTCAAGCATCTCTGTGGTCAATGCAGCATACAGTACAAAGAATGCATATTTGGCAGCACATTTGTAAAAATATTTCTCACTTCATATCAGAGAAGAACAGCAAAACAATCCAGTCAGCTGAGCTCTGTGAGGTGCAGAACTACTCATTCATTAAATATCACATCAGGAAATCACTGGAGGAAGATCCTGCTACTGAGCTTTATTCATCGAATAAGTCATAAGTGGTCATAAGTGAACACTCATTTGAAAAGAAATTAAAACCTGGTGTGTTTTTTGTGCCTTTTAGTTAATCCAATATACGATAAACTACAGAGCAACGTTTCATCTCCATCCACGTGTCTAAAGATATGGATTGTTAAAACATCCTTGTCTCTATAATAAAGAGGACAACATCATCTCTATATGTGCTGCAAATGGTCTGAACTTACCGTTTGGACTGCATGAACTCTGATGCTTGACCAGACAATGCAACTACAGGATGATGTTTTTAATCTTTTGAAAGATGATTTTCACAATCCTACTAGAACATAAATGAAGGACCGACTAATCTCCTTACAAGACTACATTTATCTTTTTTCTGTTAGTGCCTTCGTCTGATTAAAGTTTTTTGCTGACTGTATTCTATTGTTTTATTATTGACAAAACATGAACAGACCAAAACTGAAAATAAATTGATCGGACTGACTGACAAGTATTGACTGTGCATCTAAAGCCTGAGCTCCATTGTTTTCCAAAAGATATTAAGGACACATCAATTAGTCACATTGACATGTGACATTTTATCTTGAACACGCACTGTCTTTTGAGTAATGCCAATGTTCACCATCTTGATATAAATTCTGACTAGAGCTTGGTGCTCTAGTCAGAATTTAGATGTATAGAACTTAATACACATAAATCTGTGGATTTATGCGTATTAATCCGCAGAGGAAAATAGTCCCTACCAAATGCACTGTTTACTCCTGTTTGAGTAATGCTAGAAATACAGTGTACTGTTGTTTAAAGGAACGAATTAGCCTTTTTTAAAAATGAAACCAAATATTTGTGACTAATTTTTAAAGATATCAATGGGAATGAGTTAGACTTGAGTAACACCATCCTTTCCTTTGGAAACACAGGAAAATGACCTTGTGGTGCACTTACATTGAGCTTCAGATGTACTCATTTCAAAACTTTGATTCGCCACACTTAAATAAAAGCTAGACATTATTGTATTAGACATATTATAAAGGATTAAGTAAAGTGACATTCAGCCTGACATCATCCACATTGTTCGCCTCATTAAGTACAGACATTTTCAAATGACCAGAAGCTCAGTGTAACTGAGTCGAGGCCTGTTGTTAATGAACAGCTTCCAGTGGCACATGAAATGTTTGCAATCCTTTTTTCTATGTGTGCATAACGGTTGCTGTTGTAGCATGTGTATTTGTACTCCTCTAGCTGGTTGTTTTCTAAGGAGGTTCTGATGTAAATGTAATTTACTGTAGATGGCTTCATGTAGAAAGAGCAGAAATGGTTCATTTACTTTTATGAGTCTAATTTATATGAACAAAGATTTGACATTCTATAACTTTAAATTTTCCAGTTTGTTTAATTTCTAATACCATGATAAGTATAAATATGATAATACACTGGATGTTTACTGGATCTGTGCTAACTACTGTAAATGTTAACCGATGAAATAAATACAGGTATGTCCAGTTTATGTGGTGTTGAATAAATTACTCTTTAGAGATTTAAATAGTTTATTGTGTAAAAGGATTGTGTATTTCATGGTAAAGACATCAAAATTAATATGTACAGTTTCTTTAGTTCTGTTGTCTTTGGTAACCTTTACCTCTACACCTGCTACATCTAACGTTTCTTCTTCTGTGGTCTTGACTTAAACTGGGCCATGACCTTGTTTCTGTTTGTCCCCACACTAAAGAGAACCAGAAGCATCTTCTCAAAACAAACTCACCCAAAACTATCAAAATCAGGGTTAGAAGACGTCAGAACCTCCTCACTGCCGTATCTCTATTTTGTGGCACAATCAGTCATAAAAGTAATACGCACATTCTATAATCACAGTGGAGCCTCTAGCTCTCTGTTAAGTCAGCTGCGTCCATTGATGTTACATTGGTTGGTTGTTATCATCGGCTCCTTGGACTCCTTCCTGCTCCGCTGCAGCTTTGGCATGATTTGAGGTGCAGCATGACTCACAGTAATGTGGCTGCTTGTGTCTGGCTGCACATCAGACAAAAAAAAGTCACGTTGAAATTGCTTCACATTTAAGCTGTCAGACATCACCTTAGCACTCACCAATATTTCTTGCAAAAACAATCCTCACAACTTTGAGAGGCACGGCACCACTTTACAATAAGACTACCCTTATAAAGGATTCATTAATGGTTTATAATGAGGCTGTAAATACTTTATAAACTATTAATAAACAATTATAAGCGACCTATGACACAGTTTTCAACAATCAATGCGGGTTCACTTTTTGACAAGATCAAGTTACTGAAGAACTTTTTATCTATCCTGTTAATCTCTTGCTGTCTTGTCTCTTTATCAGTTGACATGTTGAACTGTCAGCTTCATCAGATATTTGATAACACGCTACTACAATTTAATCACCAATGGTTTTTCTAGTTGGGTGGCAGTATCCTTTTTTTTCTACCATCTATAACTTGCAAAAGGGACCCTTACTGTAAAGTTGTGGAGGGCTAGCAAATGAATGGTTATTGGTGACATTAATGGGGAACACACATATATAAAAAAGAATTTAAACTAAGAGCCGTAGGAGCAAAGACTGGTTTAGGAATGTGGTGAGTTTTTTATTCAAAGGGTAAATGAACACGAAGAAATCAACTACACAGATTTATTGAAGACAGATTAAATTTGAATACTGTTTGTACTCAGTTGTTTTGTATTGTGTAAATAAAGATGTTTTCCTTATTTCCGTCTTACTGTGTATTTTGTGTGTTTGTTATTAGGGAAGTGTAAAAGTTAGTAGTTAGTTAAAATGTGGTGATGTTTTAAACTTTACAGCAGGGCTCCTTTTCTGCAACAATGTTAGTATTAATAAATGGTCATTTGTATTACACTTTACAATCAGGATCCTTTTTTCAGTTATAAATGTTGGTAATTCATCAATAGATGGTCACAAAAAATTTGATACCAAATAACATCAAGATGGTTGGAGAAGAATCAACTCAGTTAACAACAGATACCAAGGATGCTGGTGGATGGTGACGACAAAGTTACGCTAAGTAACCAATCTGAGGCTTAGCAGTACAGATAAATGTGGGCTCACTATTTGGCAAACATGCGCCATAGCAGCTGATCAATACTTTGAAAAGTATTCACAACTTAATTAAACTAATTTTAACCTGAATTAAGAAAAACATGCTAGAAGTGTTTGTACCATGTCCCCAGGACAATAACATGTTGTACCTGCCAACAACAACCTACAACAAACACAGGGCAAAATTTACACATAAACTGGAATGTGATTTCTGTCTCAAACAAGTTTTTTTATTCAAGCTGATTTTGCTACTAAACTAAGATTTTTTAAAAAGTTGACCTTGACTGTCGCACAGCTCATAAACAAACCACTGGGCAAAAACATGCAAAACCAGTCTAGTCCTTTAAGTTATACCATAACATCCTCCTAAAGGCTGATACAGTGACTGAGGTTTTTGGTAGCTTTTATATTAAATGAGATTGATTAATAGTAAAAATGTTAAAGCTGAATTGTAGCTGTATATTTTTTAACTGAACAATGGATGAAATGATGACAAATAATTCACATTGCAGTTTCCCTCAGTTCTTCTCAGCCTTTTAGCCTCTTTTAGCTCATTGATTTAGGCCCCATGAATGATTCTTTTTCTCAATCACGGTTCAATATTTTAAGAAAGCATAGTCTAACCTGTTGTAATTGAAAGATCCAGCTCCAGTAATCCTCCTGGCAGGCACAAGAGATCAGCAGAGGCTCCATCAGCTCACCTAAAACACAACAGCATTCATATGAAATGACTGCACTGTCTCACTACAGTAAGATGGTTGAATTAAATGCTATTTAGCTATAAAAAAAACAACAACAAACAAACACAAAAACAGTTCATGTTTGTATACAGTAGTATACCTATCAGCTCAAACTCCATCCGTCCAGGCAAGGCTGACCTCTCCACTGCTTTGATACTGTGTCGGGGCAACCTGCCCTGTTACAAACAGCACAGGAAAAGTAATTGTGTTGGTTGGGCAGGAATTTCCCCTTCAATAAAACAAAACCACGATTGTTCAAGAAGAATCTCTGTTTAGCTCCTGACTGAAATGTATTGAGTGATGTGGTAGGTAGGTCACAGAATGGTCCATCCATGCTATATGTCAAAACAAGATCAAATGTTTTATTGTAAAGACTACTGGAACACGTGTTCCACTGGTTGGAAAGGTGGTTTATCCCATAGAGTCATTTTACACTACCTCATATCTTATATTCAGACGCTTGTTGTCAACGGACAGTAGCAGGACGTCTTGAGGGAAGAGAACCATCAGTCTTTCTTGGAGTCCCTGCAAGAACAAATCCAACAATGTCACTGTTACTGTAGTTAGACCTGATAACATACTGGGACACTTAAAGTAATGTTCTCTATAATATTGTATGGCACTTTGAGTCCTTTCTAATTACATGTGCCATTGCAAATCTGCAGCTCAGTTTCCGCATTATGTCATTTCACCCAAAAACAACAGTCCCATGATAGATGACTTCGAAAATGACCATGAAATGATATTTCAGGATTTCTTCCAAGGCAAATGTCCCGCCCTTCCACACAGTTTCATTATAATATGTCAAGTAGTTTATATGTAATTGACACAGACGGTCCAAAAAGCCCCATCATATAATATTGAAAAAAGTAGAAAAAAAATCCTGACTCCACGCCCTAAGTTTTAATGGGTTTTTTATCGATATGCAAAACCCTTCTACCAAGTTTCATCAAAATCTGTCAGGTTGAGATGTTAAAATAAAAAATAAAATAAAACCCTGACTTCATCAGGATCCACTTTAACATTTAATCAGTCATTTACCAAACCCTCCCACCAGGTTTCATGAAAATCCATCAAACATTTTTTGTGTAATCCTGCTAACAGACTGACAAACAGACAAACAAATAGACAAACCAACGACGGTGAAAACATGACCTCCTTGATGGAGTTAATATTATTACTGTACTCTCTTAGTGAATTGCTGAGATGTGCTATCATGGTAAGTTGCTATAAGAAAAGAGAAACAAAAACATTATAAAATTATTATGAAGAGAAAAAAGCTGACAGTAATGATTTCCTGTGCATTGAGGGATTATTGCCAATATCTTGGGTATTGGCTAACCGTTAGCTTGTTTACAACATGTCAGATCCTGTAACTGCTTGTGTGTCTTGCCCCATCAGATTTAGTTAATGTCACCGTGTTCCCAGATATCATCACTAAACTTGATGAAAACAATGTTATCATAATCTATTGAGAATATGACAAATGAGATAAGTACTCATAAATCAGAAATAAATCATTCCTGTGTTAATTTGAGACACGGGAACAGTCTCTGTTCAATTCTAAGACAATCCCTGAGAGAAAATGTCAGAGTGTGCCAGCAGGTCAAATTTGCATGAAACCTGACAAAAGAGAAAAAGAGTGCAAACTGGTTCAAAGCCACTTTTGTATCCACTTCAGAATAGCTCATAAGAAACAACCTCTTTGCAACAGAGCGGAAGTGGGTTTTTAAATGTCACCTTGACTTTCAGATACTTTGAAAAAAGTATTATTCTTGTAAGCGGTGGTTTATCTGGTATCTTGTGGAAAGTATGGAAGGACTGAGAAGACGTGAGTAAAAAAATCTCTTCAGTTTTGTTTTCTGTGAAGCCTTGCAGGTGTTGGAAATGTTTTTCTTGTCATGCTGACAAATGAGGGTTTTTTTTTTTATTTGGCTGATATTAGTTGGCTGCACATACTGTGCTCTACTGTATACCACTGTGTAGTTTAATGCAGTGCAAAATACACAGTGAAAGGTTTCAGGCCGTAGACAACCTCATCTCTATTTTAGGCTTCAATTTAATGCGGTTTTGTTTTGATTTTGGAACTCATTTTATTGACACTACTCAGATTTCAAACAACATTTTAACTTTTTGTCATAATAACTTAATTAATGGACATAAATTAATAAATTAATCTGCCCACATGTACCTGCTTGCATGTTTTTATTGTTGTTTTTCTGTGTCAGACTGATTTGTTTGTTTTTTATTTTGATCACGCTTTTATGTCTGTGCTTCCACTTTGACTGCTTTCTATTCTAACAATGTAGCACAATGTTGTCTCAAGTCCATGTTTTCTATTAACATCAATATTATTATTGTGCGATTATTTGTTTTGCAATTGTTGTTTTATTAGTCCCTGTATTGTGTGTTTTAATTAGTACTTGACGTTCCTCTTCCTTTTGTTCTGCACGTTCATAAATGATTAATAACTTTGCAATTATAATTTTATATTCTGTTTTTTAGGGTGACTTTGTAACATCTGACAAGGGACTACAGATGAAAAACAGCCTCTTGGCTAATTCTGGCACATTTACAGCAAAGTTTATTAATGTGCATTGTCCATGTTAAATAAACCAATTAATAAATATATAAACTGGAGAGCATGAAGGACTAATTTGTGCACACAAATGAGTAATTTCTTAATTCTATTTTCTCCACATGACACCATTATTGCTTCATATGCCTAACATTTATGAGATGTCCTGCTGTCTAAACAAACAATTGTTTTGGAGACTTAACATAATTGAAAGCGGGGAATCAAATGCTCTAATATCCAGATTTTGTGATTATTATCATAATATAAAAAAGATCTAAGATATAAAACGGTCATCTCAACAACAGGAACTAGTAAATAATTGCATTATTCAGACAACTTGGACATTCTGCATACCTGTCTCTGTTTGTTGATGATCTGAACCATAGATATACATCCCGGCTGACCCATGTGTTGTATTGGTGAGCCCTCCCACTGCCATATCGGGGCTTGTAGTAAGTACTTTTTCAGTTCTTCTCGTTTCCAGTGCTCATTACAGGGTAACTATGGAAGAAATGCTAATTCAGTAACAACTTAAATATAATGCATTTTCATGTACAGCTGAAAACAGAAATGAGTAATTACTAGATAGGAAAGAACGCAGTGGGAGGGGTTCATGGGTTGTGTCATTGACTTGTATCTCCTGTCTCCTATGTGTTGCATCCATTTCTGCAACTCTGCTGCAGTGGCACATATGAAGACCTTGGAGTCCATCATTGGACCTGGATGAAAGAATGAAGAATAAATCACACACAGAGCTCAGAGTTGTGTGGCCATGTCTTAGCAGAACTAATTTCCACTCACTGCTGATCTCAAACATGTGTGGTGAATGAGATGTGTCAGGGTCCAGGGAGACGTTTCGCAAGGAAAGTCCAGAAAGAGGAAGGCTGCCCTGTGAGATAAGAAAAAAAAACAATATCTAGTTGTTACATTAAATATTCACCGACAGTCTGATCAGTAATGTCTCCATAGGCCTGCTATTTGTTCAATCTGAGCTACATGTGCTGATTAAAGATGTCCAATTGAATCCATTCGCTTGATGGTATCTTTAAAAAATACATGAAGTCTTTGCCACCTCTGAGATAACCTGCCTGCATTGCAAACTGGGTTGTCGACTTTGAAAACTGCTGGAATATAGCCTCCAAAGAGCCTTCAAAGAAAGGTGTTACCAAGTTGCATTATGGGAAGTATGGGATCCGGTGTTTTTAGAGCTTGACCTATTCTACGAGCTAAAAGTCAGCATATATCAGCCTCCATTGCATCAATGTATCCATTCAGTCTTGTGGAAGTTCAATCCTAATCACAGGGACAGGCCCTGAGCAGTCTGCTGTTAGGTGCTGGGTAGATAGCTTGAGGTTGGTTTATCAAAGATCTTTCTAGAAAACAGCTGCCTATTGCCTCCCTAAATAAACTACTGAGAACTCAGGGGCAAAAAAAGCTCTTTAGAGTTGAGGGAAACGTAAGTTCTGATTCTTATGGTCTTTATTTTGTTATTTACTTTGAAGCACTTTGGTCAACTCAGTGTTGTGTTTTAATGTGCTATAAATAAAATTGACTTGACTTGACTATCTGTAACTAGGATGTCTCATGTTCAGGACCTCTGTTTTAAAGTGGTGTATGTTTTTCTGTTAACTTGTTTAGTTGACATTTTATTGCAGTTTTCTAGAAGTAGAATAAGCAAAGAATACATTATAAATGAAGTCCTGTCGAGAGTGGTCCAGGGAGAGGATCAGCAGGTGGAAAGAAAACAACACCAGGAAGTGTTCACTGGTCGCCTGTGGAAACAAAGATATGTGATCAGAAAAGATTTAAAGCCAAATAAACATAATTACAGCACTGACTCCTGATTAAAGATGTGTAAACGTATTCATTCATGGTGTTCACATCACACACCATTTTTCAGTAAACTATTTTGTGTACTGTATGGAATGAAACAGCGACAGGGAACTTTTAAAAATCATCCTTGGAATTCATTTCAGATTGTGTCACATGATGCATTGATGGAGCCACACCCCATGACTCCCTGCAGCCTCCTATGCATGGACCCATGTTACCTGTGTGTAAGTGTTGCACAGAGACACCAGGGAGGAGTGGACGATCTCTCCATACATGTGGGGAGGTTGGCCCTCCCAGTCTCTAATAGGCTGCTTGGAGTAAATCCTGCAGTGCAACTCGTCTCTGCTCCTGCCCCACAGCATCACCTACAGGCACAAAACTGTATCAGCCCATATCATATATACAGCATTGGTCAAGAGATAGAGATTGATGCAACATTCTTCAACACACATTGTATGTTAGGTTTATATGTAAAATATATCATTTATCAGCTGTTTGTATCAACCAAATCATACAAGAACAATTTGAAAAGCTCAGTACAACAAATTTTAAATTTTCTTTCTATACTCAACACAAAATTCTACTTTAACTGATTACTGCAATCTCAAAACTATTCAACCCCCTGAGGACCATCCCTCATAAGATCACACTTATGAGGGACTTTTGCATATGAGATGTTGTTAAAACACTGTGCCAACCTTCATAGACTTAATTAATCAGTAGAGTCCCAAAGTGTTTTCTGTGAAGGCCTAAATTTACAAAAGGGCTACATGATAAATGAGCCACAGACATTTTGGGATGCTGTTCTGTGGAGCGATGAAACAAAGCTGTAACTCTTTCAGGCCTATGGATCAGCGTTATGTCTGGAGGGGGAAGAATGAAGCATATGCTGAAAAGAACTACAGTGAAGCATGGCGGTGGCTCAGTGATGCTCTGGGACTGTTTTGCTTCCACTGACACTGGAAACCCACAGTTTGTAGAGGGTGAGATGGATTCCATCATGTATGAGGAAATCCTAGAAGAAAATATTTCGCCATCTGTGAGGAAGCTGAAGCTTGATCGTCATTGGACGTTGTAAAAGGACAATGATCCCAAGCAGACGTCAAAATCCACAAAGGCTTGGTTTCAGAAGAGGTCCTGGATCATTCTAGAGTGACTGCCAGAGTCACCTGACTTGAATCCCATAGAAAATCTCTGGTGGGATTTGAAAAAGGCTGTTGCCACACACAAACCCTGGAATATTCCAGGAGTGGAGGCCTTTGCCAATGAGGAATGGGCTAAGATTCCTCAGGAACGCTGCCAGAAGCTGGTGTCTGGTATGCAGCACATTTGCAGCAGGTCAGAGAAGCTAAAGGGTCTCTACAGAGTTGTCATTAAGAGATTAAATCATTTAGAGGCTACAGTAGTCAGTAAATGTAGCATTTTGTGTGGAAAACACTTGTATTGAGCTATTTAAACTGTTCTTGTTTGATGTGGTTATTACAAACAGCTGATAAATAATATATTTTGCAAGTAGACCTAATATATACTGTAATAATAGTAGATTTAAATATTGTGTAGCTTCTCTAGTAGGTGTAATAAACTTTGCATGTTGCTGTAAGGATCCTGCCTATTGTATATTTTCTTACACATCTGCCCTCTCTTACCACTTCCTCCCTCAGTGTTTGAGTGCTCACATGTTTCAAAGAGTTCTGAGTCATGCATTACTCAGCATGTTGGAGTTCGAATCACTGTTGCAAGCCTCTGGTCATTTGAGCAAAAACGTTGCACAATCTTGGGGGTTTTGATATCTAAAATTAAAAGTACGTTTGTTCTTGTAGGAACAAATGCACGAGGACTGTGATGTGTTTCTGTAGGAGTTTGGAAGCTTCAGAGAAGTGGTCATTCAAGTGGGAAGAAGCGTGTAAACTCCAGTTTAAATGGCAGTGTTTCCTCCCTCCTTCATTTCACCTTTGTCACGGAGACTCATACAGTGTGTTTACAGTGTGTCTGGCCTCATTACAAATAACTGAACTGACTGGAAACTTTAGATATCCACGTGAGGCACGTCTCACCACACACTGCTTAAGCACTGAAAAGAGTTTGCCCAAAGTGAGCCACACGCTGTGTTCCTGTGTCACTGTCATGCACAACACAGACACACACATAGTGACCTCTTGTTCCAGGTGTCGTATCGAAGGGTAGCGGGGTGGTGGTGGTGGTGGTGGAGGCGGAGGCTGCTCTTCATCTCTACTGTTCCTCACTGACAGCTGAAGCCGGGTCTCTCCCAGACTCCACACCCTGAATAAACACATTAACACATTTCATTAGTGAGGATTGTCACGTGGCAGGTGTTCTAGTTGAGGGCACAGTGGGTCAGTGGTTAGCTCTGTAGCCTCACTGTAGCAAAGATGTGGGTTCAGTGTCCGGTTCTGTCTGCGCAGAATGAATGTGACAGTACCTGTTCTGTTTGGTTCTGTCCAGAAACATGACAGTCTGGCAGATTGAAAATCATAAACTGTCCATAAACTAGGATTATGAGTCCATGTTTATATGTGTTTGCCAATGGAGCATGCTTGGAATGGCTACAACCCTGGTTAAACTATAATAAAAATAAATCAATGAAGAACATTATGACATATCACATTTTAAATGACTTGTCTTGACTGTTCGCAGCCCAACAGCGGGCAGACATCAGATTACAGTCGTCAGAGGAGAGACAGTCTACCTGATTCCCCTTTACTACATATTTTATAGCCTTTGTACATTACAGACATGAGCTTTGTCCCAATTTTATACATTAGTAGCTACAAGCTATATAAATTCAATGTTGGTTTTGTTCATAAACAGATGTTGCTTGACCTTAAATTTAAACTTTTTATTAGAAGCTGGTAAGATCCCACCACTGCCCTATTCTTAACAAATTAAATATAAGTTTTGATCATTTCATTGTAAGTGCTAATATTAAACCCATCCATGAACATCTAAATCAAGATGCTCAGTGACACCTCTCAGGGTTTCAGACTCACTTCCTCTCTGGGGGTGTTTATGGACAACTGTTTGGTCCCCTTCAGCTAAATCTGTCTTCAGACGGATGTTATTTTCTAACCGGGAGATTATGAAATCTGAAACAGCTTGATTTTAATTTTAATTTTATTGTTCTGTGCTGTTCTCTATGCATTTACATTTTGAGTTTTGCATATTCTTTATAAAGGCTGATCTATGGACTGTGTTATGAACTAGCTCCATGCTAAATAGCTGCAGGTACAAAAATATTAAATAAATCAAACAATAACAAAAACATAAACCTGTACAAACAGTGGTGGTGAAACATGTTCAAGAAGGATTACAATGTTGGAAGAACATTTTACTTTCTCACTGTTTGAACAACATGGATGCACATACTGTATCATTTCCTGCACGTGGAGGTGCATTTATTTCTTGTTTATTGAAATAAGCACAATATGACAATCAATAAATAGTGTTTTATCTAAATACTCACTATCAATGGACTTTGGACACAGCTATGGACTTGTGTGTATATTTGTATCTAAGTGCACAAATCACAAACATGCTGCTTTGAAAGTGTATCTATAGACAAGTGGGCATCTTTATAACAGACGAATATGAGTGATCTGACCATGAGTAGTAATTATCAAACAGCCACACATAAGGACTGGCAGCTATATGTTTGAGTTTAGCCTCTGCTAATCCCCTAGCCTTAGAATGAGCGGGGATTTGTCCCGCCCTGACTCCGTATTAAACCCCTC
Organism: Chaunax sp. Z400; assembly: GCA_037577475.1. NCBI lineage: Eukaryota > Metazoa > Chordata > Actinopteri > Lophiiformes > Chaunacidae > Chaunax > Chaunax sp. Z400. Next base: position 22,006,901 of record CM075195.1, read on the forward strand.
CATGCTTCAGACATTGTCTAACAGTAATCTGGTAATCACATCAGTGCAGCATCACCGAGTTCCCAAGTTCATATGAAGTAAATAAGGGCCACTTAGTTCTTCTGCCTTGTTGTTTTTCATAAACATATAATGTGTCACTCTGCAGGTGTTTTCATCATAGTTTGAATGGCTTATAATTGAACGTTTCATAAATTGCATGGGTTTCCATGTATAACCACATCCTACAGTGTGTACATCCTGGAATGGTATCATTAAACACAACAGCTTTCAAAAAGGTTAGTCAGGAGGCGGCTTCTTCTTTTGTTTTACAGTTTTAGCTCCAGAACATGATTCATGACATGCCAATCACAAACACAGAAGCTGAAAAAAACTGCTCTTTTCCCTTCGCAGAATGTCAGTGCTTCCTCCTCCAAAGCTTCGTGACACACAAAATGACATTTAATCAAACCTAAAAGGCTCACTCTCTAGATGACTACATTCACATATAGGCTGAAGAAATGATGGTGTTGCTCTTATTTCCTCTGTAATTCTATATTCCTGGATTGAAGCACAGTCTTATGTGAATTCCCCTCCAGGACATTTCTATCTCAGCTCTTTGCTTTAAACTGTGAACTTAAATCCGTGTCTTACCCCAGATTGTCTCCAGAGAGTTCCAGGAGCTCGATCTCATCAGGGCCCACCTCGTCCACTCCAGTATGCCTCTGAGTCATACTGCAGCATCCCATGGTGGACGAGGAGTCTGTCCCTCTCTGCCTCGTCTCAGCTTCTAGTCCACACACTGTGCACCATCTGCCCAGACAATCATCCCCACAGACTGTGTCTGCGTGCCACACTAAAACCACAGAGATAACAGAAAAAAATGGGGGCTGGTTGGGTTTTAAAGAGGATATTGTGTGGCGGAGGGAGGGGGGTTGCTGCTAAGCTCTAGTTCCCCCTTTTTGAGAGGATGTGTAGATTTCCATAGGACCTCGAGAATGAAAGGTGATGAAGTTTTGAAGAGGAATTGAAGATAAAAAGTGGTAAGAAGTTTTCGACAAATCACAGAGCAGTAGTTGCTCCTTCCTTCCTGTCGGTTGGCCGCCTGCAGAGAAGTGAGCAGCTTCCTCAGTTAGTTTCTTTTAATGCTCCAGCCCCACACTGTTGATCTGCTGATGCCTCAGCATGACAAATAAAACCATTCTTAAAATGCAAGCTTAAAGTTTGTTAGAATAAAAAAGCGGCTCCTGCAGATGTTACATCTTTTCATGTTGATGAGTCTGACTCTGATGCTCACAGCCGTTTTATTGAGAAGTATGTGAATGAAGCAAGCAACCTGTTGGGACAGATGGAAGCAATGCCCGCCCGTGTTTACATGCACCCAGCCTGAATATGGATGGGCAAAGTGAGATAATTACGAGTTATGAAATAGAGAGGAGAACGGCTGCAGTCAAAACAACAAACCACAACTGTGTTTCTGGTCAGAATTACAGTAAGATGTTGGCAGGGTTTGTGGCTCTCTGCAAGCTGTTCTCTTATTTCCATGAAGTGATGTAAGATGACAAATGGATATACCATTTACCAGCGCTGCTGGTTTGTGCTTTAATTACAGTAAATGAGTCTACCATTATGGGAAGGGAATATTAAAAATGAAATCAAATGACATTTCTTACGAAGCAACAGTAAAATTTAACCCAGTTATGATCAAGTTCAAGTATTCAAGAGCGGGATAAGTTCCTCAATATCACATGAAATATTTACAGCATTTCTCTGCGAGTAAAACAGCATCACATGTCCAAAGTGTGGCTCTTTTTAGACACTAGATCCCAGATGTTCCTCTTTATAAACTAAGCTCTTTGTGTTCTCTCCTCAGCTCTTCTTCTTCATCCTCTCCCTTTTGTTTGTTGTCACACACAGGAGGTGCAGGATGTGGAGGGCACGGTGCCGTGGAGATCCCTCCTCTCAGCACTGGTGATGACAGCGACGTGATGATCCTTGTCTTCTGCTCAGTGTTAGAGCGAACGCCGTCATCTGCGTCCTTCAAATGATCATGCAAACTACATTTTCTCAGCTTGAGCTCCACTCGAGGCCTGGGGTTCTTATTCCTAGCAGTCCGTACTGACAGAGAGCTGGGATGGATGGGTGAGGTGGCAGTGGAGGTGGTGGGACGGCAGCTTAACTTTGAACCATCCCTTTCTCCACTGATCACCGAGACATTCACAAAACTTTCAGTCGAAGCTGAGGGCTCATTTTTGCCCTCTGTCCCAGAGTTACATCTTCTTTGTTCAGTCTTTTGGTGGTTTTTGGTGCTCTTCTGTTTGCATTCTCTGCTTGTATTAGTCTTGCTACAGGCCATCACTGGATCATGAGGATAAATCCTATTGTACAGCAGCACAAACTCCTTCTGGCTGGCCAAAGGAAGAATCCTCTGCCTGAGACGACACTTGTTGAAGATCTCCAGGGTTAAATCTGGAGCGGAGCATAGAGGAGTTGAACAATACCATATACATGATGTAATGATGAGAGAACATTTTGTTTGAGTGTGGCTTACCCAGAGCCTCCACCACAGTGCTGGGTATGACGTCCTTCAGCACTTCACAGTTTGTATGGAGGGCTGGATTACAGTTCATCTCCAACAGCCACACCTATAAGAAGAACACAAAGACACGACTGGTGATACATAAGTCGGACGCTGACCACCACTCAGACATTTAGCAACATCTCGTCCACCTTAAAGTCCTCGTCAACCAAGAAGTCGCAGCCAATCAAGTCAAAGAAGCCCAGTCTGCAGTCTAATTTGGATTTAACTGCATAGAAACACTGCATCATGATCTGCTGCATCCGTTTCTGATACATGGAGGAAAGAAAGCAACCAGTCAATCCACTGTTCACCTCAGAATGAGAATATTTCCACTGACTCCTCTTAGCAATGATATTTGAAAAAAGCTGTTCACATTTAGTCAATGCAGAAAATAGATTAATTTGTCTGCTTTTAACTTGTTTTATGATTTTATTGCTAATGACTGGCTTCGTGTTGAGATGGTGGATGCACAACTAGTTTGCATTTAAGTTTTATTTTGTACTGTGAACTATACAATAGGTGAACTTATAGGTGTGCTGTTAGTATAGTCCAGATATACTTAGACTTTCCCTATACTTGTCAGTATAAGCCAAGTATACCTAAGTATAATTTTGTTGAGTATATTTCTGGTAAGTATATAAAAAGTAGCGTGAAAGTATACTCTCTTATTTTAATTTTAAAAGTATTCTAATAGCACGCTTCAATTAATTTCCTTTATGAAACATTTATGTAGATAGGCTGCTTTGCCTAGGCTATAAGCACACAATACATTGCTTTAATTAAGACTGCTACTTTTACTTGGAATACACAGTTGAAGATCAACTATACTCTACTATAGTTGTGTGTGAGACTCTGTCTAGCTGTACCTGAGATATCACATTTCTGAGAATGGGAGGAATGAATGAATGGACAAATGGAAGGACAACTCAAAAACATAGTGCTTCCAGCTTTCACCAGTATGGGGGGCATCAGCCAGCAAACAGCACATCTCATTTCAGTAATAACATGATGTATTCTCAATCAGGACAGAGCTCTTTCAAGCCTGAGCACAATCTCAATTGGCTGCACAGCACAAGCAACCATCATTAGAAAAGTAATTGGTCCCAGAGAGCTACAACATGCAGCAGCACTCACGGCAAAGGCACCCAGCACCCAGTCCCTGGGCAGACCCATGGCAACCTGAAACCTGTCATTGACGTAGGTGTTGAAGGTCTCCATGGACCACACAGTATCCTCCTTTAGTTGGCTGTAATGAGGGTTCTTCTTCTGCATGTACTGGAGACGGACAGCAGGGGGACAAGAGACACATGAAACAGAAAGACAGTTGGTGCTTTATCTTTGTAAAGACTGATGGGATGCAAATGTCACTCCAGTATTATCACGAATGGTTATTACATTAAGCACTTAAAAGGTTTAAAGGCTAAAAAGCAATTGAACCAATTGTATCAAAATCTGTGATTTTATATGAAGCTGGTGAATGAGTGACATCAGACCTTTAAACTCTTTAAACAACCTTCAAGCAAATTATTTTACGGTCAAAAGAAAAAAGATTATTCAGTGTAGGCATTTCTGATCATTGACATTTTGACTACTATGAATGTTTGAAATCATTTCTGCACAGTACATTAAGACTATTGAGCACATGTGTGTGGGAGTTAGTGTAGATAATTATTATCCCGCAACTGTAAAAGCCTGGCATTAGTCAATGCCATTTGACCAAATGTGACAGGAAGTCAAGGCCACATGTTAAACCTTGTTTCGGACCATCATTGTCTAAAATGAATCCTAATTTTGATAGGATCTCTCATGGAGATGTTTTCATATCAGCCTGATTTCCAAATATACACTCAATCTAACATCAGCACAGATAATCTTACAACTTTGTGTGAATTCTTGGTTTTAAGGATAAATTCATACATTTTCAAGTGATAGAAACCTATTTTGATGCCCTGGATTTGGTCATTTTGAGACAGACTTGTACATCTGTGATCCTTCCATTTAGACTTTAACCTGCCAGTTCTGTTGTTTTTTTTAAAAACTCTGTACAGTATTAATGTGTACCTGATTGGTCAGGTGAGCAGACAGGTTGTTAGAGCTGGGGTCGTAGAGGTCACAGGTCAGTCGCACATATCCATGGCGAAAGAAGACCATGTAAGGTGTGGTGCAGGCGATCAGAAGGTAAGAGCGCACATCAAACTTTTTTCCCTTCAGAAGAAGCGGACTCTGGATGTAACTGAGGGGAAAGAAGCTACATCAACGTTTCTTTGGAAAGGTAGATCATTTGTCAATGTTGAAGCATGACGGACAAATTTCCCGCACAAAATTGTCCAGAAGGTCAAATATTCTCAACTGTATAGATTCTTATGATTACAACTATACTGATCAAATACATGTAATCTTTTAGGGATGAACATGATGAACGTGACATGGCATTCACTTGAATAATGAGTGTGTATCTTCACCCACTGCTGGACAATGCGAGCCTGAGGCTGGCGGTGATGCATCTTCCTGCTCGCCTGGCTGTCCTCCATGTGCTGCAGCTTCAGTCTGAATGCATCCATGTCCGCCTGACTCTTCAGCAGGAAGATCCCTTTGCCCTGGTTCAGACCCGTGGGCTTACAGATCCACATCTGACTCTCACTGTGACTCACACCTGACACGTAAGTTACATCAGGTAAATCAACAAACATAAGGCGTAGACAAGTATGGAATATTACAACTGTTGTGTTCAGAGAGATTGTGAATGAGTTTATACTGTTCCATGTTTTCTCTGGTGTCCTGTTTGTGTTCTAAATGTTCTTTAATCACTCCATATTACTTTTACTATTACTTTTGTGCAACATTAATATTTTTGCCCTTTTTATATTTACATTTTACACAAATATCTATTCTAGATATGTAAATGAACATTTAGCAGCAGTGGAAAGTAGAAGTCACTGATCTCCAGCTATTTTATGCAACTCCACCATATTTTGGAGTAAAACGAACACATTTTACTTTTGACTCCATTTATATGATAGCTGAACATTAATATTCAAAGCATCTGCTAAGAAATTCTGATGCATTTTTACCCAACCATATCTGTATAAAGCAGTTACAATCAGCTTCAACGTGACCGGCTACATGATTAAAATGCTGCTTACATGTTCCTGCATCAGTAATAATAATAATCCTATGATATCCCATGATATAATGTGACCCTCTACCGGTAGCTAGGAGTGCAGGACTTTAATTTTTAATGCACTCTCTTATTACACCTTTTATTATTTCTCATTATGTGATAATACACCTGTCAGTGAGAGTAACAGGTCAACAAAATCTCACTTCTGTATCTAGAGAAATATTGAGTGCTCACTGGAGATCAGTGAGTGAAAGAGAGAGAGATTTTAAAGAGTTGTCAGATATTTTTATTCTCCTGTGTTCTGATCTGTTCTCTCCGTTCCTTTTCTTTTCCACATATTCATCCGTCACCCAGAGATCTGATCCAGCTGTCTGTGTCTTTCTCCTGTTTGCTTAGTGATAACCATGTTTGTCATAACCTATGGACCACTTATCACAATACTGCATGTCTGCATTACTGCAATCAATACAGGAACCAGTGGATCATTTTATCTCAAGTCGTTTAAATTGGAGGAAATACATTTTGTTTTTAACTTGAAACATATTCATTCTGGTTCAGTTCTGCAGCAGTTCTACATCCAGACCTAGAGTTCTCCTGGTGTTTGTGTCTCAGGGCTGCCCTCTGCTGACTCATCTCTATGGCAACATGTTCCCCTGGTGATTTTATCAGGGCCTTATGGGAGGTGAAGTGCTTTATTTTCCAATGTCCTCAACCTCTTAATTAAACAATCACCCAGGCAACTGTTGTCTTAACGCTGGCAGGCACAAACTAATCTGTTTCTTTTCATTGTTGGATGCATGACAGCTCAGGTTTAATGAACCCTTTTCAAACTGGAGCTCGCTAACAAAACACAAATGCAGTCAAACCAGTGTTGTGTTGTTGTTGCATCAGGATACGAGTATGTCAGAGGTTAATGTAGGTGAAATGTTCAAAGAATTGTACCGTCCTGCTCGGCAAAGAAAGCCTCCCTCTCTGCTCTCACATCCAAGCGGAAGGTAGTCGGAATGAACTCTTCCATTTTCAGCCTCCTGAAATGTTTGAATGGATCTAAGTTAGACAATAATCCAGTACAGTGGCAACCATGTTTGCTTTTCATGTTAAAACAGCTACATTTTCATTGAGGGATAAGGGATTTATTTAAACTTCATAATGTTCACTTCGATGGATTGACTTCAGCAAATATTGGATCTTTGAAAATTAATTGTTTTTAAATGGAAGCCAGAGGCTTCCTGGAAAGTATGAAAAACATCAAGAAAATGAAAACATTGTAGTAATATCAATTCCTAGAATTGATGTCCTGGATTTGATGTAAATATATGACATATCTTTTATAAGTTTATTATACAAAGAACAGCTAGTTAATCTATAAGTGAGTAACTCCTGCTGTATCCTAAATAATTATTTTATGTGAAACCTGCTTGTGTTGCATGTGAAAGTCCTGAGTATAAATATAAACTACTGTTTAGATGATATGTTTATTCTGCTGCAGAAACATGACAGCTTTATGAGGATGGTTACTATTAGATTGTGCTGTAACATTGTATTCCTTTGATATTTGGAATTCAAGACTTATTTCTTTAGCCAACATTTCATGCAGTTGTTAAACTAATCGTGTTTTTAAAATGTTTTGCTTATTCAGCTGCAATGAAACACTACATAGAATAGTTTGTATAATTGACACACACAATATTCACAGCAAAGAGGCCTGATATCTGATAATACAATATCGTGTCCTGTTCACAGGCTGATGAGTATTTGCAGAGCTGACATGTATTGAAGCCACAAGACGGTACCAGATGGTTACTAGGTGATTTGTGATACAGCTCTAAATGGTGTAAAGGAAACAAACTGTGATATCTACATGTGTTTCATACACACGACCTGTCTGGATAAGAAATGAACGACAGAAAAAATAGCAGGGATACAGTCGTCCTCTTCACCTCAGTCCTTGACCGTGGTTAACTTTGCTGCTGACTCGCTCGTACTCCCGCAGGCTGCTGAGGAGGCCGATCTTAGTGGTGAGAACATTGTTGTTGGGAATCTGATACACCAACTGTTCACCTGAGAACAACACATGAGGATGTTAAGTTTTCTTCCTGTGAATGGAGGGAAAAATAACTTTCCTACTGGGAGAACAATTAGTGCAAAAATCAAACATCAGTTGTATTTCTGAGATACAAATGTGCAGCGTTCTCTCATTTCCTTTGGAATTGGTGATGAAGATTAGTAAAGTAAGAACTGAACCTTCTCTGAAGTTACAGTAGTTGGCTGGTGATTTCGTCTCACACCACTTGAGTTTAAAATCCTCCCTGTGCTTGTTGTAAATCCTCTTCCATCCCCTGCTCTCGCAGTAACTGCTCACTCTAAAAGAAAATTCCCCGAGGAAATCCATCACACTTCTGCTTTAATCATACAACAATCCGGTGATCCAAGGTCACATATAACATTAGGGCTGACTGACCCAAAACAAAAATATACAGCAGGCAAATGATGTGTTTTATGTGGGCATGAAAGCAAAAATACAGGTTTTTATTTTTTTAATTGGGGAGTAACACTTATGATGTGATGAATTTGTTTAAAATACCTGCTGTCCAACACCTTACTGATATCATTTGTCATTTGTTTAATATTTCTCTACTTACATTTCGGCTCCATTGGTTCCCCCAAAGAAGAATAAAGGGCCAGGTCCTCGGGGCTCCTCTGCTCGCCGCTCCCTTTCTGGATATGAGCAGGTCGGCAAGCCCCTGAGGAAGGACCTCCGGCGGTATCGTTTCACCAAGCAGGCACCTGATACAGACACCAACACATAAATTATGCATGCACACAGTCACTTATACACCCACAAACACATAAGCTTCATTACTATTTACATATAAATGATGTTGATGCTTTTATATGCATGTCCAGTCACAAATATTAGTTATGGAAAGTAATACTATCAGCCTAAAAGACTATAAAAGAATGATTCTGAGCTGGAGATTTTATTTCACTGCATTTAAATGTATAATTTTGTATTGTGTTAAGCTACAATGGCGGATCAACATATGCAAAGAACAATAAGTTATGTCACACTTGATGTCTCACTTTTCCCTCCACACACCTGGCCCTCTATCACAGCTATCCTGGTTCACGGTCATATGGGAAGACTTCTCTCCCTCTTCTTGGGTCTGCCTCTCCTGCCTCTGGACCTGCTCCAGTCCAGCCTCTGATGTCACTTCCTGCATGCCGCTATGGTCAGGTGACAAAGGCCATTTTCCTCCTGGCACCTGCCCCTGCCTCAGGCTCCGTGCAGGCTGATTGTCCTCACAGGGAACCTCCACTTCCTCCTTTTCTGCTACTTCCTCTTGTTGCTTCTCCTTTGCCTGGCCTTCACTGCAGGCCTTCACCCAGCATTCAGATGACATGGCCGTCTGCTGGTGCAGATCTGCATTCAGCTCAAAACTGTGCCTATACAGCTTCACAGAGCCACTAGCATGACATCATGACAATAGACCATTAGATGTGTTTATTACAATGAATCCTACGCAGCTGGTGACACAATATTTCAGCTCCTTTAATGACAAGAACTACGAAAAGAAGATCAATCAAGATCAATCATAAACTGGCATGGATATTAATGTCTATCCCCATCCGTTCAAACTTGACCATCACTATATGGATATTTGTAGTTTCTATACACATTCCCTTTCGTAGCAACAACTGAAATGTCACAATCAGAAGTCTAGGTTTGCTGATCTAACTTTTCGGCCTCTAGGGGGTGCTACCACTTGCTAACCGCTTTTTTTAGAAAACCGCTGTTTTCTTGGCCATATAGTTAAATTTTAAACATTTGGGAAACCTAAGAAATTTTAAAAGAACATGTCAAGTGAGCAAATTGTGACATCTCCAAATAAATGTCGTATTTTGTATTAGAAAGCAGGAGTTGTGCTCTGGCCTCAAAGTTACATTTAATAGAAGGAATTAAGGATATTTTACCTGCAACTCCAGCATCACACGCATTGACAGCCAGACTCCTTAGAAACCTGCTCAGCAAATCACTCTTCTGCCATGTGCACTCAGCCTTGTAGTCTAAATGCAGGGCCAATATAAACCCACAGACATACTTGACAGTGGTGAAATCACATTGTCTTGCAGCAGTGTGGCCCTCTAAAATCACCAATAGTCTGTCACACAGGAAGTAATCAAACTCACTAACACTCTGTATACAATCACCAGTCACTCTGGTAATGGGACCCTTAGCAACAGTAACCTGTTGTGGGTTAAATCTTACAACAGCAGACCAAGACAACCCAACGACTCAAGTTTATGCATCCCACACCCACCCCGCCTCTATGTTTGTCCTCATTCAATATTAATTGTCTGTAAGCCTCTGTTGTGTGAACCCTATGGTAACCTAATAGCAGTCAGTCAAAATGGATTTACCAGTTTTCCAGTGTGTTATATCCTGACACCAAAGGTCAAATATTCTCCACAGGCTCAGTGACATACTGTATGTTTTCAAAAGTGGCATTAAGAGGGAAAACTCTTGAGATTCTGTGAGAATAGAGATGCAGGGGATTAAATAATTAACTTAAGCACAAAACACCCAAATTAATTCCAAAACCAACTTGAGCTGTAAGATAAACCTAAAGCCTCTAGACATTATTTTACTGTGAACAATCATCTACAGTAGCTGAGTCATTCTTGGAATACATATTTTCATGGCAGACATCATCATAAATTGTCTTGTCTAGTGCCAAATCCAGTGGGAGGCATGTAGTTGAGCAACATACCATTTGTCTACTCTCACTGCAAATCTACGTTTCACCTCTCTGTCTCGGTGATTTGACTCAGGAGGAAACACCCAGGCAAAGCCAGAGTTGGCAATTATGCGTAATCTCCTCTCTTCCTCCCAGCAGTCTGATAATTGACATGAGTGGGTGCGTCTTAAATGCTGCATCCATGCAACTGTATAATTACGTGAACAGTAGGGTAACATTGAGTAACAACACCAACGGAACTTAAGCTTCACACCTGGAAGACTTTATAGAGTATCTAGAAGATATTGATAGAAGGTTAGTCAAACGCAATGTTACTGCATGTAGGATGAGAACTGAACTGATTTTTCATTATCAAGTGGAATGAAATATATATACATTAACTATTTCTTACTGATCTCATAAGTACATGATTCAAGTGCTTTGACTCTTGAACCCCATGAGATGCATGAAATTGTCCCCCACCACTGGTGCATTTCATTTTCCATTAATGGAGAAAGACAGACAAGGGTTAAGTTGTCCCTATTACTCTCCAGTACATGGAAGATGTGTATATAAAGTTTTGTGAAATAATATTGATGTGAAAAAGTATTGAACAGAATGAGCTTAACTCCAAATTTGTAACCATCCAAATGGAAAAAAAACAATAACTTACAAAAAATCCCTAAATAACAAAAGGCACCACTTCAGTACTTGGTTGTGTGTAGAAAAGTTTTTTTGAAAAAATATTTATTAGTTTTTGAGTCATGCTCCGGAAATGAAACATGACAGATGGATGTTACCCATATATCCCCCTCCTCACTGTGTTGGTGGTGGCGGTTGATAAAGTTGCCACTTATGAGTCAGTCCATGTGACCAAAAAAAAAGTCAACATTCCCTCCAAAGTTCATATAAAAGTACTGCAAATCATCGCATACTGTATACAGTATGTGCTGTTACACAATTCATGCCTGACTGGAAGAAGGAAGCAATAATCACCCGACATTTGTTCAGTCATTCACACACATGGCTGTAAATGCTCCATTTAGAGTGTAAAATGGCAGCGATAAGAGAGCTGCTTGGCACTGAGTCCAGTCACCCCAGTTATTAGAGGCCTACTATATCCCTGTTTAACCGAGCTTTGTGTGGAGCCAGTGTCAGCCACACCTTGATAAAGAGCCGACATCTGATAGACACACTGTGCAAAGTGCTGTGTAGGTGGACAAAGAGAACAGGCTTGTTTTACAGCCCTGTCGACCTCATGGTTCACCATCTGCCAACAGTCTCTCTCTGTGTGTGTAGGTGTGTATGTGTGTGTGTGTGTGTGTGTGTGTGTGTATGTGTGTGTGTGTGTGTGTGTGTGTGTGTGTGTGTGTGTGTTTGTGTGTTTATATACACATACAGTATGTATATATGCTTGTGTATTTTGCACGACCATCTGTATATTCCCTTTTTTGTATTAAGTACTTCCTTATTAAAATGTGAGTTAATACCTTTTGTATGTTAATTTGATCTCCATGTGTCGATGGAACAGTGTGGGTCAAAGAGTTTACCTTTTCTTTATGTATAGGAGGTTTGAGGTTATGCTGGTGGTGCTCTTCACTGTCTGTTCATTCAGCTAGGTATCTAAGGAGCCGCATGCAGTACATAAACTAGGCTGCATCTGCAGAAAATGTATATGTAATGTATTTTATGTTTGTGTGTCTGTCTTGCGGTAGTGACTCAATAAAATGTGTGCATCTTTGGCGACCTGCCCATTCCCATGTCATCCCAACTGCCTCCTGTATCAGGAAGTGCTCAGCAATTACAGGGATGCAGCCTGCAGCAATGGTGTCCCTCCACAACCTATTATTTGAAGGGATTCTCCTCGTCAAGGTGTTATAGTGGAAGGAATGGAGTTAAGTTACGATGTAAAGAAAGGCTTGTCTCAATAGGGTCTCTTTATCACCCTCTATTCATGATTTCCTTACAGAATTACACCAGTACAGCGGAGGGGTCTGTTGTCGTTGGGAGCTAGATTTTGTTCCCAGGATCTGTGCTCACTCATTCCCACTGGTGGATGAATTCAAGATGGAGACACTGAATTGCTTCAAGACTGACTTTAACATGGGAATATGTAGATATACCATGTGCAGCTTGACGTCCTCCGATAGTTATTTTGAGACACATGGGAAAAAAACTACATGTATGTATTTTTGCTGATTGAGTATGCTAATGCTGCAAATGTGAGTACTGTTGAGGGTTTGGTTTATTGTACTGAGAATGGATCTTAGTCAGTGCTTCAGAAATCATTACAGGAGGTATTTAAACAACCGGAGGTGTCCAAGGCCATTTCTCCGTCAGAATGAGCCTCAGTTAATGGGACATAAGTACCAGTAATTTATCATTGTGCCCAAAAAAATACATTCAACATAGGGAAACATCTCTTACTTGTAATAAAACATAAGTTATACAATCTATTTCTGACTCTTCAGATTATCACTTGCAGGCTATTTGAGGTCAGTACATTAAGCTATTATGGAAATTTACCGGAAATGACAGCCAACCATCCAGAGAGACCTGTTCAGATCTGAAGCATATCTGAGACATACTGGCAAGCGTGCGAAAGCCTCTCAAGTTCCTGGGTTTGTTTGTCTACATAAGCAAAGTTTCATGTCTCAGATCGTCAGTCTTCCTGTCTAGTACCAACACAAATTGAGTACACCAGGTTTGGCAGATAGTTAGAATTACATTTGATAATAACTGTATGTCAATATTTGCATACTGTAGAATTGAATTCTTCACAAAATATCAATCTATCAATTATACTAAAAGATAATACATAGCTGTTATGAAATGATCCGGACAAATATGAAACACCATGAAAGACTTCTGTCTTAGATTCACTAATAACACCATTTTTCAGACAGCTCCTTTGTTTTGTGTCCTTGATTCGTGCTCACTGAGGGTTACACATAACACTTCTTGTCCTTAGTTGACCGGTTTGTACAACCAAACCAACCAATGAATTAACAGGTAGCAATAATCACTGTGGGATCACCATCTATTGTGTTTTTTAATCAACAATTGGATTTAATATAACTCATTGTGCTTTCCTCTCACTGCTTTGTTAACTCTGGTAGTTACCTCTAACATGGCAGCCGTTGCTGTTGTCCCTCATATGTGTCAAGCTAAAGGGGTCTATTTTTTACGAGAATAAAAGTGTTACAAAAATAAAGAATACTTGTAAAGATGTAATTTTAGGGGAAATATCGACAACGTCGCCAGCGTCAAAATGATGAATTTGGTATCAGGACGTTGAAATGATTGTGTAAGAAACTGGGTCTGTTCCAAAGAAAGAACCAGACAGACTTGGAGAATCACCTCTTCTGGAGGAGGATGGCTGGTAGTGGTCGACTGCAGGGCTGTCGTTGGTTGCATCAGCGTGCTATTATGACTTTATGGCTGTTTTGATGATAGGTGGCATGGGTTAGACTGGAGATTCACGTCTGAAACTGTTGATGCTGCAGCTCTGCTATATCGACCTATGGGCCTGTGTTCGTCTTCTGAAAATAAAACAAACCAGTTTCAAACAAACTGCTGACCCGTGGGTTTTGCTTTTATATGGGTTGCTTCTGCATTATTTGGTGTTCGTCATGGTTGCTAATATATGCTAGTATGGCTGCTAATATATGCTTGTCTTTTTTTCCAAATGACAGCATAAATTAGTGATTTTCCTGCACCTGTACCAAACGAAAGTCACACATGAACACTGAACTCTTTCACATTTTAGAAAAAGAGGAAATCGATAATTTGCTGTTATTATATCCAATATTGGTTTTGCACATTTGTTGGCATTGCAAACGAATACCCCAGCACAATTCCAAACCATATGCTACCATGCTAATATACCGATAGCCCTCCTTTTACCTTTTTTAATGAAGAAGATGTACTGTAGGTAAACACTCCCTGTTTCATTGATTAAGGAGTAACATTTGGTAAGAAAGCATCATAGTTTGTCAAATATTCAAACACATAGTTTAGGCCTACAATGTGTGCTAGGTATTTAAGAAAAAAACATGGATAATACTATATGTCTAATACAAGTAACACTAAATTTAAGCTTGACATAGTCGGCCACATTAATAATGGCACTGTTTCTTTGAGGGGAGGGAAAAAAACAAGAGAAGACGACATAGAGACATAAGTACCAGACATCGTCTGGGTGAGTAAGAACTGCCTTATGCCATTTGATTATATCTATATAAACTGGTTTGTCAACCTCCGGTTGCTGCATATGGGGTGTGATAAGTTATAAGTAGACATTATAACTGCTTCTATAAAGTTTATTATTATGAGTTAACCACTGCTTAAGAGTCAGGGGTTGAAAAGTAGGCCATCTCTTTTTCACTGAAAGCAATAAAAAAAGCAGATTTAATAATATTTTCTGATCTCCAAATACATTCTTTTCTTCTGGACTGAATGTCTGTACATTTCTAATAAGTGTGTCTTGACATTGAGACTCCAATGAGAAAATGTTCTCCAAGTGATAAGATTAGAACTTTAGAGGCACTGGTGTTTCCTGTTTTTATGCATACATATATACATAGAACAAATGTGTAATTTGAGTGTTAGGAGTTTAGTACTCTAAGTATTATATAAGCTTGGTGCAGTGGTGCTTAAAGATTCTCCTCCCTTTGTTCTTGACCAAGGTGTTGGCCTAAGAACTAGAACTGGTTTGAGGTTCCTCACTGTGGCAGACACAGTGGCCATTGATTGTTAGGATGGGGAAATGCAATGAATAGAATCTAACTCTATGTGACACTGATTCTGCCCCAACTTATAATCAATTCCACTCCTCTGTTACAGGCTGATAAAAAATCTCTGTATACAGGAGTTTGTAACAGCGCCTCGCTTTCATTGTATGTCAGCACACCTCTATGTCACAGCCGTTTAACTTCTGTTGTGATCCTGTTCCAGCCCAGTGCCAAACCCAGATAACTGAATTCAGCCTCCTCATCCACAGCCAGCAGAGGTGCAGGAATCTGGTCTGACTGCACCAAGCATGCACAGACCAGCGCAGGAATCTTCAACAGGCTCTCCACCAGTCAGGAATGTGATTCAGGTGGTGTGACGTTAACGAGGGGGAAGGGGAAGTAACTACTTACAGTTACCTCCTGTTACTGTGTGGTAGAGTTTTTCTGGCTGGTTGGTTATTTTGAATTTTACTGATGTTTGATGTTTTGACTTCAGTCGACTCCTTTGCTGCAAATTTAAAAGCATGTACATCACAAATTAAAGAATAACCTTAGAACCAACTGAGACCAACAGATGGATAACAGAGGGTGAAAGGTATATTTTATCAATAGGTCATATCGGAGCACGCTTTAAGCTGTGGTGGAATGCACAGAGCTGGGTAAATGTAATCAAGTACTCTGGATTTTTTTACTGATTGATCAAGACTATATCAATAATGTACTATGTAAAAGCTTTTACAGTTGGTCTATGTTTAGTAAATATCATTACATATGAACACATTTACTTTTCTTGATAATACATACTTTTATCTAATGAACATTTTGAAGCAGGGACGTCTTTTACATGTTACAGTGTGGTATTGGTACTTTAAGGGAAATTATCTGAATACTTCCTCCCCCTGTTTATAAGACAGCTTGTGATGCCCTCAGCAAAGGGTTCACACAGGGTTACTCTTGTTTGTACTTCCCATACGCATGTAACAGGCTTGGTAACAGGTCTGCATCTAATTATTGGTTTCTTCTATTTGTTTATTATTTGTTTACATTCTAAGGCATATTTGAACACCTTCATCTGTGATGAGGGGGATGGTCTATGCACATGAGAACAAATTCAGTTTTTCCGGTTGCAGGGGCATCTGTGTCCTTTGACACACATTTTCTAGTTTCAATATAAAATGTATTTGTAATGTCATTTTTTGTAGAAGTTGAAGGGTTGAAAACATTAACAGTGATCTTGATTGGCATTTTCGGTGAAGGAACATAATGACAGCAATAGATGATTCCCTTTAACACTAATGCCATCCAGTCAGGTATATCTGCCCGTCTGCGTTAATAGTGATAATACTGATCAATGCATACATTTAAAAACTGTGCTTTATCTTACATATTAGAACCTTACATAAAAATGTAGAACCATATAATACAAAATTTCCCTCCACAGTAAATTCTTTTTTATTATGTTATAATAAATGTTATGTTATGTTTGTTATGTTCCATGTGTTCCCACATGGAAACATTACTTACATTCATGGCTGCCCACCTGTTGCTTATGGCCCAATAAAACAAACACACCTGTACTGTTATTTATATAAAGGATATAAGGGAAAACAACCACAAACACACTTAATGCAATGCATCAATACAATTTGAAACACTGTGTTCGTACATAATATAGTGGCCTATACACAGATTGATTTGGGGGAAATTGTTTTTCAGTGTTTTAGTTTCTCTTAACACAGATGCCATTTTGTGTCTTCAGATCACAGTCTGTGAATAACAGGTTAATGATTACATTGTCATGTCTTCCTCTTCGATTTTGATTCATTCTTTGTACAAGCTGTTACAGGAAACCACATTTAATCACCCACGAATAACAGAGTTCATGATGATTTAAACACAATGGTATAAAGGGAAAGAGAGAACAGGCTGCTCCAACTGGAGGTAAAGAACTTTTTAAAGCTTTTCTTTGGCTCACTATTCTTCACACATCTTAAGAAACATTATGCAACTTTTAATGTATAATTTAATTGATTGCTCATTTTGTGTTCTGACAAATGGCCATGTAGCAGGCTAACAATGCTAATAAGCGAACTTTCCTATAGCTGAGGGACAAATTGCTGGATTTTGCTCAAGATTATTCCCATAAAATAAAATAAAACACACAAAAATATTCATTACTGGGACTATGCTTTAAAGGGTGTCATATTTTAGTACTGACAAACTCTGTCTTTGTGTGAAAAAGAACAAATGTGAGCCTTAGCAGCCTAGGAGATCAACGAGGCCTGGGGCCTGTTATGTTAAACGGCTAAAAGGTTCTTGTGTTTGTGCTCCAACTGATAAAATCAGAGCTGCAGAACCAGTCAACTGAACCTCTGAGCTAACAGGCCTAATTAAACACCATAGTCACACTATAGGCTGTGTGTGAGTGTGTGTGTGTGTGTGTGTGTGTTGCTGGGAAAGTACAGCACTCATATTAGAAAACTTGTTCTGTATATCTGCAAACATAACCAGTGATATAGACCAAGTACATAGATTTAAAAAGCAGTCTGTTGTACTGTAAGTCATCCTGGACATGGTAGCGAAACACGTCTTGTGCTCCTTGGTTCATGCTAGCCTACTGTGAGCTGCCACAGACTGGGACACAATGAGGGCTTAGCTGATTCAGGACCTCATTGGTAAATCGAGGCATTTAAAAAGAAGCTCTGTTCAGCGGTAACCTGATCCACACCTAACTGGGGCTCGGCATTCCTGTCTGACCGGGGGAAGAGTTCACAATGACCAGAGAAACTGCTACAAAGGGCCAGAGCACAGGAGATTAGAATAAACTGTGATCAATAATAATGACTCTGACAACATCTTTAGATAGATAAAAATGAACAAGAGAGACATTTCGATTTTTATCCCATTTTATTTCATCTTTGCTTGTACCAGTAACAACATTGAATCACACTTAACACAGTTAACATTATGTACAGAGTGTGTCATAGATAATGAAGTCTCAAAAACTGCATTGTTACAGTAGCTGGAGAAAAGCCAAGTCCCCAGAAGGAATTCAGTTATGGTAATAAGGGGAAAAAGGAAAAAGGCAGATCATTCAACAGATACGACTTACGGCATTTTTATAGGGCTTTTTTTCGCAGTGCATTCACATTAAAATTCCTGCTTCAGACTAATTTACAATGCGTCATTCATCAAGAAAGCTTAAGTGTATGTAGAGCAATATACTCCTCAACTGCTGCTCAAAGGAGGAACTCTGACTCAAGTCACGTGGAAGAAACCCCAACAAATCAATCAATCTTCCAGTGCGAGGATCATAGTTCCATAGTCATCATCATTCATCTCCATCTGCCACTACTATAAATATGTTGATGTTCTTTCCTGAACTGCCATTTGTCAATACACTGCATGTTAGATGTACTACAGCAAAACAGGGGGAAGTAAGAGAGCAGAAGGTAATGCCATTTAATGGACGGCATTACCAGACAGTATTAGACACCAATAATTACATCTAACCATGTCTGGTAAGACGCCTATCAACAGGCTGGAAGGATGACGTCTGAGCTTTCACCTGTACAAAGAGGATGAAGAGAGCTGGAGGAAAACAGAACAGTGAGGCAGAAACAGGTTGAAATGAGCAGTTCCTCTTCTGTTGCACAGATTCTGCACAGGCTCAGCTGTACTCTGATTCATTTGTACATTTAAATTGGCCAAGCATGCAGAGAAAGCCATGAGTAAACAGACCAAGGAAAGAAGCAAGCTTGGTAAACTATTTCTCTTCCAGTCTTTCTACATTATCAGGACACAAATATGCAACGCCAAAATGAAGGAAAGGGACAACTGGAGAAGAAAAGCAATTTCATGTTTTTGTGGCTTGGATAATGGAGCTGGGTGGGCAAATAAAGGTGTGGCTCAATATTTGCGGGGTAATTCTCCCTCCTTAAACAAACACTAGGTTTCTGCTTGTTCCATGTCTGTTATTTGCCTTTGTGTCTCATATCTTTTTCAAGGTTTTACCCATTAAACTCCCATTTTAGTCACAGTGCCATATTGAATCTCCATTGTTTCAAATCAAATGTAAGACATCAGTGTACTTTTTCAGAAATAAAACACTTTAAGCCTGTTTGTTAATTGTATAAACTCCTTTTTTTTAACGTTTACTTATGGTACATTATGCCTGTCATCTTGTGGATAAAAGCTTGGTGAGCTCAGAGGAGGCCACAGCATCTGTAGCTCAGTCTTTACCAGTAAGGCACTCTCAGGTGAGCTCATATGTCAGTTTCAGGATGTGCCACGCAGGTGAGGCTAGTTGGACCAATCACTGCCACACAACACAAAGACCAACACTGTTCAGGGGAGGGAACAAGGAAATGGGGCCCTGCAGGACCGGTGGAACCATCAACTGACTTCTATTCTTTAACTTGGGTGGGGTAGGGTTGCTATATATAAAAGACAGGGAAGTAAGTAAACACTGACCTTTAGGACCATTACTGCACTCCAACCATTTCTTACAGTAATCCTTCAGCATGAGTAATCTCACATTGGTGTTAAAATAAAAGGCTCAGACGGAAATGTTCATGTGTTTTACTAACTAATGCTCTTCTCTGTCAATATTATACCTGTGCTGCTCTCTGTAAAGAAAAGAGCTAACCATTATATTCACTTCAGGGTAAAAAGTCAGACACTTAACAAATACAGTCGTTTCTACTCAAAATACAGAGTCAACCCTGCTTATTACCCTTCAATCGTGACATTTAAAGGAGTCTTTAGAGATGTCAACAGTCGGTAATGTTTTGGGGATTTTACATTTGATGGGCAACTATCTCACCGTCACAGCAGAGATCACAGAGTCACCCAGAAAACATCGTTACCAGACAGTGTTAGAACAACAGTTGTACAATCCAGCACTGTCAGGTAAGATGGATCCTGAGAGCCATTTCTGACGCTGCTTCAAATAATTGAGCCGATCCAGGGCCCGGGTCAGGAGCACGATACCGTTAAGTAATGTCTGGTCGCAGTCTGCAGATGATTATCATCATCATTACCAGGCAGTATTAGAGAAAGTGATGATATCCAATGCTGCCTCGTAAGATGGAGATAAACACCCAAAACAAGAAATGTCTCATTACTTACACTCCTAAAGCGTACAACACTGGCTGTCTAAGAATGTGGAGAGATTTGGCTGCAGAAGACAATATGTTAATATAATATATATCAGTACCAGTCATTAAATGTTAATTTGAAATCTACTGAATCAGATGTGGGTGTGAGCTATACACCTCACCTAAAATAACTTCTAAAAGAAACAAGGAATGTGAATGATTGAAGTAAATGTGTATAGGCATGCAATAAGTGAGAATTGTACATAAAGTATAGCCTAAAATGTGCAGCTTTTCTTTCCACTAATCTAATTAGTTATGTAGTTTTATGGTGGCATAGTTAAAACTAACACTGAGCCATATAATGCCCCCAAATAGGATACAAATAGAGTAAATAGGAGTGAGGAGACTATCTCTCCATAGTAAAATAGCTCAGCCCTTGTTGTGGTTTTCAGCTTTAACTTGCTGTCACAGAAGACTGTGCCATAGTTGTTAATGATTGCCCAAACCTGTTCCGACTAGTCTAACTCTATGGCACGGCAAGGTTGAGAGGCCTGCCTTTTCACACAATAAATGGCAGTTACTAATTTTTGACACTGCAAGTTGTGTCTCATCCTTAAAAAAAACCAAAAAACACTGGTTCAAAAGCATGTCCGCTTCTGAGAGCTGTTTCTGTTTCACTTCATATGCAGGCTGTTGGTTATTGACTGTTCAGCCTCTAATAAAGCAGCTAATAAAGCAGCATTGTCAAGTGTGTTTTCACAGACGTTTTAAAGAATGGGAGAAAGAAAATGCCAATTTTTTTTTCTGTTTTCCATTGGTGGACCTCTTAGGCCATTGCCTTTATGTTTGCTGAGTGATGAAAGGCTGATGGAATGCTGCTCAGCTCGACCTGGGCCGATGCTGTGTATGCAGAAGGTCACTGAAACAGCCCTCATTTACTGAATAACATGGATCATTCACAGGTACACCGCGTGAAATCTTCACGCATCCAAATGAAACTTTCAAATATATTATTAATCTCTTAGTTAAACATTGAGGAAGGACTTTAACCATTATACACTTATCCTAAGTAGCATCGTGTTGTATATTTAGTTGCATGAAATGTGCAGTATACTTTGTTAAATAGTGCATTTAGCCCTGTCATCTTAAAATCTTTAACAAAGTGAGAATTGTTTTCAGAAGAGAAGTCCAAATGAAAGGAAGAGACATTTTTGTGTTCTCAATTATAAAACTGGTTTCCAGTTATACTGCAAGCAATGCAAAAGTAGCGTAGGAGAGAGAGAGAGACACACAAGGAGGAGGGAGAAAGAGAGAGAAGGACAAGAGAGTATAAGAGAGGGAAAAGTTGAGAAAAAGAAGGTGGAGAAGGAAAATGGAGAGTGCACCTGTAACCTTACCGTCATGAAAGGTACCCCAAGGAAAGAATGTAACACAACCAAGGTAAAAGGAGTATGGATTGGTGGGAGGAGGTTGAAAAAGAAAGAGAAAAGAGATCTTGAATTTCCAGCCTGCTGCCTGAGAACGCTCCGTCTTCCTCTCGGTCAGTCAGGCCCCATGAAATGAGAAAGCCAAGCAGAACCGCTCTCCCAGACTCTATTTAGTTAATCATCAGCATTATAAACCAGTGCTGCAGGCCTTCTGAGGAAGAAAAGACGGAGAGAGGGAAAGAAAGAGTGAAAAAAGATTAGCCCAGAAAATTTGATCTGGTAAAGACAAGCTGTGAAAAAAACAGTGCCTGAGAAAAGTAGAACATGTCTTGTGTTACCTGTCAAAATATCCAACCAATCCATGCATCCAACAAAAGTCGTCTTAGTTTTTCCTCCACCAGTCCAGATACACCTGCTCCTCTCATGGCAATATACCATAGAGTTTGTCCCACTGTTGTACATGGTGCTCTGTGCAGTGGGAGTCTTAGCCGCTTACGGCTGCCCACGCTTTTTGCCTGCTGGAAGTGAGGCGTGATCAGGTAACTCTGCTCTCTGTGCTGGAATGTGACTCCACCGTGAAGTCAACAAGCTGATAGGTAAACTGGCCTGGCCCTTAATCAATAGTTGCTGTCTTTGTGGGAAAACAATGGCGGAGGAAACCCAAAACCTTATTTAAGTCCGGCCCTTATCTCAGCACCACCTAATTGGGCCTTGAGACGACTTAGGAGTAGCGTGGTGACTGATATTTGGTCCATGATGCTGCTTATCATCCACGCGTTACAGAGGCTTCTAGGTCGTAAAATCTAAAAACCTAATTAGTGATTGACTCGATTCAAATTTGTCCTTTCAAAGCTAGTGGCTCCTCCATCTTGTCCAACGTCCTTACACGTTTCTGTTTTGAATATTTCTAGTAAAGGACTAAAATATTCAAGGAATTTGATTGTCAAAAGGGATGTGGGGTTTTCCCTTTTATCTAAACGCTTCTTACATCATTTAATTTAAAGTAATCCACCCTCCACCCTCCTTATACTGATAGGTTCCTTTTACTTTTATGTTCTGATTATCCAGAAGTAAAATCAACATGAAATTTGGTATAAATTGTCTCCCTGGGGGCACAGAATGTAACATTACCTCTGGTGCACTGTTGAACTGCCAATGCCAAAAAAAGAGAAAATTGTTTTTAAAATGTTAAACTGTAAGAAGAAAATAGCTTGAATCATATCATTTAATCACCATGGCTTCCTAAAGAAAATGGTAAAAAAAAAAAAAAAAAAAAAAAATTTAAAAACACACACAAAAAACACTGCTGACACAAAAGGTTAGCACTAACTAGCATTAACTTAAAATGGCCCTGGCCCATAATGTAGTGTCATCCTATCAGCTGAATCAAACCACAACTTTAACTGAACCTCTCACCCCATCAGGTCATAAGACCTACAGCCACCTTCCACTGCAAACCTGTGACTCAAACAACATAAAATGAATCCACCATTCCACCTGGCTTACCAATCATTACATCTCCTTTTTCTCCTGAAATTCTACTCTGCACATCCCGCCCTGTAGCCATACACTGTCAGAGCGACTAGCACTCATGTGACTTGCAGCTATTCAGGTGTATGAAAGAAATGAACAAATGTTTCTCTTTCCACCAATCACAATCTTCCACCTCGCTCTGCAGTCGGCGCTGTACAGTCGACATTTTCCCTCCATTTTCCCTCCTCCTGCCCGACTGCAACTGTCCTCATCTGCTTGAAAATATCTTAAAAGCCGGCTAGAAAACGCAGTGATGTATATCGTCTATGCAGTGGAAATTCTGTGCTCCGATAAGTCTGTCTCCACACGCAGCCAATCCTCAGAGGCAAAGAATGAGCAGACATTTTATGTCCGACACACATCCACGTCATAACAGCCTTCCTTTTTTAAATTCTAAAGCTCATGAAACAGGCATTGTTCTCTAAAATTCCTGCCTTGAAAAGACTAATCTAAAAGCAGTATCAGGTTATCTCTGGAAATAAAAAAAAGGATATCTTAAAGGATAACTAAGACTTTACAGTTCAACAGGTTGTAGGAAAAAGTTGCCAAATGGGTTCTGAACTCATATGAGTTAACGCTCTAACATACTGGTAGACTAATAAAGGTAAAACTACGATATTATTAATTGGTAAAGCTGTTTCATACCGTGGATTTCTCCTTGCAAAGCATTTTAACGCTCTGAAAGGAGTCAGCGTCTGTCTTCATATCCTTTGACAAGTCTGGCAGTTTGCCTTTACCTGCTCCGACTGGTCTATCCAGTTTAGGAATGAGCGTTGGCTCCTATTGTTTTCTCTTCTTTCTCTCTGGTTAAAAGGAGCCGGAATTTGATACACATTATTTTCGCTTCCCATCGAAACTACCTAGACCCTCCTTTACAATCACACAATCGCAGATGGCTTCGTGCGATGACCTAATTTCCTTGTCGCACATTTCCTGATCTTAGACGATGATCAAATGTCCTTAAAGTTTTACCTCTACTGTCGCTGAGCAACAGGTTATGACGACAGCTCGAGCCTTAAAGATGGAGAATGAAGACAAAGAAGGGATCACATTTGTGAATTTACCCAGTCTTTCCCAGGTGTGGTCACCGAGCCAGAAAACCAAGACAAGAGGCATCATTGTGTGAGGGCTCTTGATGCCCCGTTGACTAGTCTTCCTCTTTCCTGCTCCCGCTGAAGGACAGTCGACCTCTGGAGTGGCGGTTTAGAAGAAAAAAAGCTGTCCCTTTCAGGTAGATGTAGCGGTGGAGTCAGAGGAACAGCCAAACCCCGGAACCAAACCAAACAAGTTTAAAGCATGTCAGCGATCTTCCTGCCGCCCAAGCAGAACTTGTTTTTTTTCCGGGAGCTCTCGTTGACGGTGTTAGACGGTTAAGCTCCTCAAGAAGACAGAGGCTGAATTTGTAAAGGGCTTGGTTTACATGTAGCCTGACCCCCCCTCCCTCCCCCTTTTCCCCCACAGGTGTAATTTTCAGGTCGCAGCCAATCTCCTTAGCCTCTGGCGCTCACAGGTGTGTCCCCCGCGCTGTCTTTAGCCAATGATGGTTGAGACGAAACCTCCCCTCATACTCTCCAACTCCTACCTCACCAGTTCGCTCACCTCCGCCCCCCCAATCAGCCCCCAGGTACCTTGTTGTGTGTTTTTATGATGTCAGCCCAGACTTCTGTGAGAACGACCTCTGTTCCTGTTACAACACAGACAACAGCAAAACCACCGTCATCTTCAACTGCCAAACACCCTGTCTAAGCAGAGACAATACATCATGAGGTCGACATTTGTGGGGGGCCAAGAATTCAAAAACATGTGTTTGTTAGGTATTATCACATGCTATCACGGGCATAAACCTTTGCCTCCTTCTGTGCTGTATAAGCCCGCCATAACCTGAAATACCTGCCCTTTGCTCTCATGCCTTCCCACTGCCTCTCTTTGTGTCCACAATCCTTTTTTTTTTGTCCCAACAATAACCCAGAGAGGTCATAACAAGAGCAGCAGGTGAACAAAGTGCAGGTGAGTAAAACCTGAGAAAGACACACCAGCGGTTTGAGATCAGTGTGAGTAGTGGGAGAAGGGGGAACAGTGTCAAGGAGGCCCCCGGGGGGCAAACAGGGGCCCTAAACCAAAGCCTGGACAGGGCTTGGCTGGATGCTGGGCGAGGCAGCCACTTTCGGTCTTGAGGTGTAATTGTCGGGATTAGTCTTTCAACAATGAGCACAATGCCAAAGCCGTATCCTGTTTCAACAGGGGCGTGGCGCAGGTTGCTAAAGAACTACACTGGCGAAGATGGAAGACGGTGAATGTTTGAATCTCTAAGCCATAAATCAAGCAGAAGTCAGTGAAATACTGACCCAAACTGCAATAAAATCACTTATTACCCATCAAATGATGTAATCTTTAGAAGATGGTTATAAAGCTCAATGCTAAGCCTCACTTCACATTGTACTGTGGATAATGAGCAGATGTGGGTCATGCAGTTATCTTTCCTCCACAGTGATCCAGATTAGAGCAGAGTGTCCCAACATGCACTATTTTTACTGTATATGTTTAGGTCATAACCCTTTAAGCCTACAGAATCCATGAAATGCTTATTGCTAGATAATCATACTTTAGTTAATTGAGTTTTGTTGAACATAATCCTTTACTTTCCCTCACCAACGGACGTAGGCCTGTTAATAATGATTTTTTTTTAAACATTCCCTATTAGCTTTTATGTCTTTCACTTCGAGTGAAGCTCATGCTCTTCAAAGGGAGAAGTTAATAAACTGCTCTGCTCTGAAAGGCTTTGTTTAGGTTTTTTCATTTGATTACCAAATGAGGTCTGGAGTGAAGCGCAGGGGCCTAACCTGAGCTTATTTGGGTACTGATGGCTATCTGGCTGGTCAGTCACGCACGGCAGGATGTAAGGACATCCGTCAGAGGGACTGACCCAACAGCCTCAGACTACAAACACACACAAGCAAATACATCTGCTTGCATACACATGCTCAAACTCCCAACTGCTGTCACAAGGCCGCTCTGAGATATTTGGAAAAAGTCAGGTAGCATTCCCTTTGAAATACAGAGCCCGCGAGGGATCATGGCAGGAAAAACTAGCTTGTTTAAACAAGTTGGTCATTTGCGCACTCAAATTAATCATTTGTGGTCTTTTTTAGCCTAAATGTATGTCATTAGTCTTGTGTCTGATCTGCCTATAAAAAAGATTGATGACACAAATGTAATCAAGTTCATAAAAACTCAGCTTCAGGTTTCTGGATTACTCCATGTACAGTGCACGTCTCCACTTCTTTTTAAACATCTGTTACTGTCTCTGTTACTGTTATCTGTAATGTTCTCTGAAATACTTTTTACCTCTGCCAAAGAGAGTTGGAGTTGGAGGAGGATACGTGATCAACCAGGTCTTATTTGTTATTTGTCTATCTTTCTGTCGATTTGTTCACAAGGTATCTCAAAACGTTGTCAAAGGAGTTTGATTAATCTTTTTGTAAGAGATGGATCTTGAGCCAGTTCACTAAATTTTGAGGTGGTTCTGGTTCACTTTTTCTTTTCTTGAACATTGCGAGATAAGCCTTTTTAATGTTTCGCCATAAAAAATAATAACAGGCCAATAACAATACAATTACCCGAGCATGGACAACTCATTATACCCCTATTCTGGGATCTAGGAGTTTAAAATACGTATTGAAGGGGGCAATATGTACTGGGTCATAGTACGGTAACAAAGAGGGGTAGAGACAAGACATTGCCGCCAATATGTAGCTGAGATAATACAGATTCAGAATGGATTTCATGAATCTATGAAAGGTTAGAAGTTATATTTGAAAAACAAGATCCTAAATTATTAAAAATTCTATTTTTGTTGATAACTCAGAAACTACTGATGATAAATACATGATTCCAAATGCTAATAGTAGGTTTCCAGGGTCAAGGAATTAGATGGCATTACTTCATAACCTCCACCAAGAAGGTTATGTTTTCATTTGCTCGTTGGTTTGTCAGCAGAATTAAGCAAAAAACTACGCCACCTTTTTTTTTCTCACTTTCTGTAACATTGCAAGATTCTATTCCAACATTTTCTTCTCAGGAAACAATGCATGGTTCTTGATGAAAAAAAATCAGGCATATGTAGGAGGTTGGTATCTATGAGTGTGTGCAATTTGAAGGTATGCACTCTACTGTGTGCCATTCTAGTTTGGCATTTGGTTCAAGCAAAACATTGTCATCAATGTGACATCACCATATTATGTGCTTATGCCCTGCAGGGTGCAATGATACAGCAATTCATGATCTCACGGTGATAGAAAAGGGAATGCCAGACCTGTGCGCAGCCATTTTGTCTCTCAGAGGCCTCAATGCTGGCTGTGTAATGGATGTACATACTGTACAGTACCAGGTATCCTGGGGAATAGAAATGAGATGGGACAAACCTGTGACGAGTAAATAAAGTATATGTGCATTTGTCATTACTGTAACCTGACAGCAGACGTGTGGATCAAAAAGTAGATCCTGCTTGTCAACTGAGAACAGTAAGATAATGAGTCATGTTTGTTTTATGTTTCCTCGTGTGCTATTGCAGGACATTTCCACGTAGCCCTTCACAAATCTTTATTCAGTATCCAGGTGACTACAACCATCCAGGTTGTCTTCCCTCCAGCCTCTAACTGAAGTTATTATGTAGATATATTTATAGTGGTTAGACAAGTGGCCTTGGATGACTCACTTCTTAAAGCACAAGAGAGTCTATGTGAGCACTGTTGGCTTATAAATGATATCCAGCCACATACCAGAATTCTTCATTGAATTCAGATAATGCTGAATGACTGAACACACAGTGTCATTAAAGACCATTAATGTAATGTCATCACCTATGACCTAATTTCACCTAATGTTATCAACATTACATAATTGTTGTGGATTAATCCATCTCTGCATTACAGATAAAAAAATAACTAATCCTGCACTCTGTCTATCAAAGTTAACCAACTTTCATCAGGCATAACCACACATATGTTCCCGTGAAGAGAGTCTTTGTGAATTTATTTATTTTCATAGGCTGACAAAAAACTGAAACCAGGTGCAGCCTGGAAAGTAGGAACCACCTTCAAATATGTTTTGTGGTATCATTTGTAAAAAAGCAGTCAGTACTTGATTTTTGGTAAATAAGCACAATCAACAAATGTCCAGTTGAGGCTGAAGGGAAAGTCCCATAGTTTTACAGATGTTCTAAACAACAAATTCAAATGTTGACCAAAGATGAAAAGTAAAGGAATCAACTAAAGTCATAGGTATTTATTGTAAGTTGACTAAGAATTCTCTACATAATTTTATGGCAATTCATCTGATATATGTTGAGACATTTAGGAACTAAACACCCCTAGAGCCCCACATTAGCATGATTAAGAATTCTATTACAACTCTGATTTTTTTTAAAAACAAGTAACAACTGGAAACAAAAATATAGCACAATGTCAAAAACTAACCATGACAGGATGATAGATATCTACATTAAATTCTAAATCTTAAATGAAGTTGCTTCATTATCAGATAGCAAAGACATACTGTGGTAAATAAATATTCACTTAACTGTAAATGACACAGAACTGTGAGAGAAAAGTCTGAACCATAACATGGACAAGAGATAATGTCAAGACTATTCAGGAAACGTCTAAGACACAACACCCACAAGTCTGAGACAGATCTGGGTCCCAAGACCCACAAGAACAAGAAAAGTTAGCTAGAACAGAAAAACTGGCCCATGTCAGACTGATTTGTAGTAATACTATACTGCATTGGTGCAGGAGATGTTTTACCTGTATCATTCAACATCTGCCTCTCCGATATCAAGAACATTTTAGGTCGTCACGTACACACTAAGGATTTACATATCACACATCCAGAGACTGTCCGTGACAATGTCTTTGCCAGTGTGGCAACTATAACTCACAACATTATATGTGTGCAGATGATGTGTGCTGATACTTTGTTTTGCATGTCCTGCAGTAAAAAAATACACCTTGTACTATAAACCAAATAGCCAATGAAACTGATCTTGAACTATATTGTTTGTGTTATAACATATTTATCAATGATGAATAATGAATGAAAATCTTTCCATGGTCTCTAGATGTCATAGACACAATAAGCTGCTGCTCTCAAATAGGAGGCTTACAGAAACGATGCTGCATATAGAGTCAGCATCTGTCTGTGCAGTCTTTTCTGTTGTTGTATCCACCTGTCTCCTTGTTCTGTCCTTCTGCTCAGGTGTCTATGGGATAATTACAGACATTTACATTGTCTTGGAGGAAATTGGAGGACTTAACCCAGGTGTGATGCTTAAAGGCCCCTAATTACACTGATCAGCACTCAACCACTGATTTCTACCAAATCTCTCACCAATTAGCTCGGTGTCTGCCTCACTGCCGGGGCAGCAAAGCAACCTCACAACCTTAAAGCAGATAAGGAAAATATTGAATACTTAATTTTTTAAGTGTTTGACTTTTTCTGCATTACAATATTTAAAACAGTGTATTGGACATTTGTCCTTGCCTGCTTTTGTGGGGAAACAAACCTCAGTTCCTTTCACAAAGCCAGAGAATCACCAAGGGAGCAGCATGCAAACAAGCTGTCTAGCAGCCACAGCCATGCTTTGACTTGCGGCCTGCCACCAGTAGCAGGTAATTGGCCCCAAAGGATTTAGGGCGGGATGGTGAGTTGAGATAGCATGGTCCTATCCCATAATCTCCAATGGGCCAGTTGCCATAGAGAAGGGGCTTGAAGCGCACCAATTATTACCGCATCCACAACACACCTGTTTGGCTCATCTGCTGATTTAGAAACAAACTGCTGCTGTGATCAGTCCAACATCAGCCACAAGCATCATATCAGAGGTAATGTTATTCATATATATATATATATATATATATATATATATATATATATATATATAGATAGATATAGATATATAGATATATACAGTACCAGTCAATAGTTTGGACACAGTTACCCATCCACTTGAATGGGAAACTGTGTCCAAATTTTTGACTGGTAGTGTATATATATCTATATATATATATATGAATAACATATGTTAGTTGGTGGGTGGGCTGGTTGGTTTGATTGTCAACAGGATAACCCAAAAGCTACTAGAGGGATTTCCACAAAACGTGGTGAAAGGTTTAGCCATGGGCCAGAAAAGAACCCATAAAATGTTTGTGCCGATCTGATGGTTGGTTGGTTGGTCGGTCGATTGGTTGGCTGTCTGGTTTGATTGTCAACAGGATAAACCAAAAACTGTGTAACGGATTTCCACAAAACTTTGTGAAAGGTTTAGTCATGGGCCAGAAAAGAACCAATTAAATTTTGTTGCAGATCTAATGGTTGATTGGTTGGTGGGTGGGCTGGTGGGTTGGTTGGTTGGTTGGTCAGTGGGTGGGTGGGTAGGTGAGTTGGTTGGTTGGTCAGTGGGTGGGTTGGTTGGTTGGTTAGTCAGTTGGTTGGTTGGCTGTCTGGTTTGATTGTCAACAGGATAACCCAAAAACTGCATGACAGATTTCCACAAAACTTGGTGAAAGGTTTAGTAATGGGCCAGAAAAGAACCAGTTATATTTTGGTGCTAATCTTAATAAAGGGGTACACCCAGCAATGTTTTGTTTTTCAACATTTTCCCTAATTATGCAAAAACAATTGATACAATTTCTACCAAACTTTGGGCATGGGTCAGGCAAGATAAGTAGGCATGTATAGGATAGTTTTGGCCTTAGTAGCGGTATGTATTCTTTATTTTATTTCACCTTTATTTTGCCAGGAAGTCTAATTGAGATTAGATATCTCATTTACAAGAGAGACCTGGCCAAGGTAGCAGCCATACAAAGTCACAACATATTAAAATGCAACATATAGAACGATACACAAAAATTCACAGTAAAAGAAAAGGGACGAATATGCAAAACACAAACTCAAGAACAACAATTACATGCCTCCACCATCAGCTTCTTTATAATACCCTTAAATTTGTCAAGGGATATATCTGATCTCTTCTGAGTGCTAATCTAGTTAATTATGTATGAATCCACTAAAAACTAATAAAAATAATAATGATCACTAAATGGAGGTCAGAGGTCACCCATGATACCTTGTGGGAGAGAGAAGCATCCTCATAAAACTGATCTTAATTCTTGCATATATTTGACACTATTCGGGTCAACACTGTATAATATGCAGTGACAAAAACACAAAGTTGCTGTCGTACTCGTACAGGGACCTTTAAAGGTTTTGTTGATGAAGTTCAGCGCCTATGAATGGATTTGTGTCTTTCTCAATGCACACTACATGACAGTCACATAGACACAAACACATACACACTGCAGTTTGATTCTTGTTGTCTGTCAAACACAGCTGCAGAGCTGCTTACTGGGTCAAGTTTCACTCATTCACAGTTGAGACGTTGCAGTTTGTTTAGGAAATGAGCGTAAATGCTGGCCTCAAAGTCATCGTTCATTGTGCCCTATTTTAAATAGCATGTCAGCCTCACCCGCCTCACATTGTCAAGTTTTAAAGGGTTTGTGTGTATTTGGTTTGATGACGTTGTGAGACGTTACGATAGCGTGCCGTCTCCAAACACACCTGTCTGTTTCTTTCTGTTTGGTCTGGTGTAATTAGCTCCTGGTGTAATGTGTTTACAAAGGCATTAACGTGGAGGGAACAACAATGATTTTTAGAGGAAGAGCTATATATGCTTTAGTTTATCAGTATGTTGAATTCATCCAAGCATGAATCATACTGAATAGCACTAACAGAAGGGGAGTGCCACTAACATGAGCCTTTTGAGTCCTGAAGGCACACATTATCCAGACAGGGATCGTTCTCTGAATTAGTACATACAGCTGATAATCATTTGGATCAGTTGCTGTTGGGATTCGACAGTTACATTAGCTGAAAGATTTGAAAAAAAATATTTACAACTCAGTTTTATACCAAAGAATCATAACTGGTTTAGAAAAGTATGCTGAGATCATAATTTTATAACAAGCATGGCGGAAATTGACCAGAAATGAAAACATGTCAGTGTGTTATTTGTAATGCCTTGGTCGAAGTTTTCAGTCTCCAAAGGCTCTTGTTTGAAATGGAAACAGGAATATCCTGTTAATTTTTGTATTTATGTGAACAATTATCTTTTCAAACAAGTGATACTAGAGACTATATGGACTCCCTGGAACCAAAGCAGGAACTAAATCTTTTTTGTACAACTCTGTCTGCATTGTCACCACATTTTAACAACTGTCCATCCTGTTGGTCTTGTATTTTATTTAACAATTACACAACTAAATGATGGGAAATCACCTTTCTAATTTTTAAATGCCAATAAATTTGACAAGAAATGTCCAACTCTGTCTGAATGAGTCCTGCTGTTGTACGAGCTTCATGCTTTCTGTTTGACCCTGATACAGTAATTCCCTAGACATCAGAGAGTTCTATACATACATGTGGAGAAGAGACGTTTTGGGGGTGGAAGAACCAGAGGAAGCAGATTTAGACCCTGTTCCTCCATTTGACATGCATGTAAATATTCTAAGTTATTGTAACAGTTCCTGGTTACATGGAAAAATTTCCTG
Organism: Chaunax sp. Z400; assembly: GCA_037577475.1. Lineage (NCBI taxonomy): Eukaryota > Metazoa > Chordata > Actinopteri > Lophiiformes > Chaunacidae > Chaunax > Chaunax sp. Z400. Next base: position 22,039,715 of record CM075195.1, read on the forward strand.
CACTGTAAAACTTGTTGAGTTAGTTCAGTCATCATCGATCATTCATCATTTAAATTTATCAACTCGTATAATTATAACATGACAAAATTTTGTTTGAGTAGAATTAAGCTGATGTAACTTGGTTGAATTATGTTAACAGTTTGCAAACAATGTAGCAGGGGATTATTTTATCACGAGCATGAGATTGCATATGGTTGTGTAAACAAGAAGCACGTTGCACATACAGTTATGATTACCATACAAAATTGTTCAGCTGTAATTGTTATTCTATTGTATAGCCTTGTGCAGACTTTTTTTTTTCAAATTTCAAGTGGGATTCTATAATCCTGTTCAGTGTTTGAAGAAGTCCCTTTGTTACCTGTGTACACATGTTCATGGGAGTATAACCGTTAAAGTACTTTAACTTGGAAACTGCTATGTCTCTGTTTTGTCATGAATTGATGTTTTCTCTACAAGAGGACCGGTCTTTTCGATGGCCACATTTCCTCAGTCAGTGGAGTGGCCTTCTTAGACTGGTTTGGATGGTTTTCATTAATTTAAACATGGCTAACATCCCTCTGGCATCAATAAATATCAGATCTCCTGGATATGTGCGTTAGATTTTGTATACTACATACCCACCAGTAATGACTCAATACATCACTTTTATTCTAGGTTATAACACTTGAAACAGGTTCATCATGACAGATCTGACAGAGCAAACTACATAATGGGACATGAAACAGCAGATGACTGAAAAAATAAAGGTCAACAACAATGAAATGGATTGATGAACAGATCATAAAGGGGTCATACTACTGTTTTTGATTGAAGACCCTGACATATTATAATTAAATATAATTAAAACGTATTACATTTAATATTAAAGTGATCTGAAATATCTTGAAAGTCTGACCTCAGTCTTATGCCAGTTTTATTAGGGCCAAATAGTGGGAAGACCTCAATGGATTTGCTCTGATTTTTTTTTTTTTAAGTAAATCACCTTTTTGGGCTTTAACATAATAAACAACTGAGGAAACTTTGCACACTCATCATATGTGGTGAAAATGTACGTGTTGTATGGGTTTGAGCAATGGGTGTGGCAAAATGTCTCGCTAGCGCCCTTTAAACTGCAGCACCTGCCACGATTTTAACATACATTTGACGTTTGAAATTCAGTGGCCATGTTTATCATATCAAGGCCAGTAAAAAAAGTATCTTGGAGCCGTGGCCTAAACCCAACAGGAAGTCGGACATTTTGAATTTCATGCCCATTTTTGGTGATTTGCTCATGTTGTACTTTAACAAGCTCCTCCCAGAGATTTGATCTGATCAACTTGAAATTTAGCTCAGTATATAAAAAATATTTTTGTGCCATGGGTACAGAGGTGTGGCATGGCAGCAGTAAATTATGATCATTCATGAAACAGGAAGTCCTCTGTCCATGGTCCAATCTTTGCAAAACCTCATGTATTGGATACGAGTTCCATCCTCAAGACATCCTCATTACAACATTCAGTTACAGTGATGGCACCATCTGATGACAACAGAAGCCTTGTGTGAGAAACACTTGATGCTGTGGTCTTCATGTCATTCAGTAGAAGAGGATGGTATTACTGGGTGTTCTTCGGTGCCACGTAGTGAACACACAAAGTGACATTGTAATCTTTGTGTAGTGTGCGTAATGCGCACAAATTAAGAGCCATGTTGACCTGTAGTTGTGCGGTAGGCCTCAGCTGACTCACGTCCCGACAAGCACAGGTTGCAAGGGTTCATTCAAGGCTGCATGCAGCTTTAACTTTTTTCTGTTATTGCTATATCTTACTATATGTAAGGTTATGTTATTTAATGTGTTTCTGTCTTACTGTTTAATATAAAGCCATGACATGCAAAGTACATTGACTGTGTGCTGGGTAACGACTGATCCCTCCCACGGAGTGTATCATGGGGTCGGGCTGCAGGGTAACAGCAGGTCCCGCTAATGATGCAAGATGTGTTTGTGAAGCAGAAGGTCTCTGGAGAGGTTGGGTTCAGGTGACGGCACAGCAAGGACGGAGCCCACTGGGACCAGTTACCAAGGCAGAAACACATCCTCACCCCCACCACCACCACCCCCTGACTCCTCACCTGTACCTCCACCGCTTCATCTGTGTGTCAGGGTGAGGACCATGGCAAAAACAAAGTCTTAGACTGTATCAGACATTTTGAAGTGACTGTAGAAAACCAAAAGTGAGTCACTACATCTAACATGCAAATTTAAACAGCAATATAAACACCAATACTATGGTGCACTTATATATGACTATAATTCCCACTGCTCTCCCCAGATCTTCCAGCATCATTTGCTTCAGTGAAAACAAAACAACCCAGAACAAATTTTCTAGTGACTTTTTAATGCAAAACATCCTGTTGACAGCTTGTGTTAAAAACCAAAGCAGTAGAAGAAGCTGTCAATGACACTCTTGTGCATTTACTATCTCCTAACTAAAATACATTGTCTGTATATAATATACTCTCGCCAATAGGGTTAAATTAAAAGGGCAAATATGTGAATAACTGAATGTGAATTTGGTCCAAGGCGCAGACCTTATTACAACCACCATGTTCTGAGATAAACACACAAAACAACTCCCAAAAGAAATCATCAGATGTAACTTGATCTGATGGAATCATCAGTTTGCTGAGATGCTGCAGCTGCCCTTTCACATTCACAAAGTGCTACAAACACCCAGTATATAAGCAGCAGCTTGTTGTTTCTATATTGGCATGTTCAAACTTGACAACTGTTTAATTATGTGTAAATATTTTTTGTATATTACTGATTATTTGCTGCAACAATAATTAATTATTTCCCTGCAGGGCTCACTTAAGCAGAATGTAATATCTTTTTCTGTACAGTCTCTGTAGAGTTTTAAACAAACTACTTTCCACCGTATGATATTTCTGCAGGAACTCAGCATATTAATCCATAATGAAAGCATTGTTTCTCATCATTGTCTGTTGGCAGTAAATTACTGCTGAGCAACATGAAAAGGATGGAATTAAATTCAAATTGTATCGCTCATAGAAATTTACAGTTCTTGGTAATGCTGATAACCAAGGTCAAAATATACATCTGACCTAAGCAGCGAGGATGGGAGGGAGATAACAAGAGCCTCAACCTGCCCACTCAAAGGACAAAATTACTCAGTGGAGGACAATATCAGAAAAGAGATCTTTAAAAGAAGAAAAAGCAAAGATTTATAGTCATTATGTTCATATTAAAAGCCACCTACAACCTCATCTGATCTGTAACGAGGGGCACTGATATCTTAGATAGTTTTTCTGAGAGGAAAGCGGTGCTGACTAACTTACGTAGCAAGAGAAAGTGCTGCATGCAGATAAAGTTAATGACCTCACATCTGTGGTTTTTCTTGCTGATGCAACAATCAGGTTTGTCAACTGTAAGAGATGGAAATGGTTGTTGAGTAAATATTTTAGAGGGAATTTCCTGGTACACTGACTAGACTCTATTGTGCTATTGTGTCACAATACACCTAAAAACCACCAGGCTTGTGTTTGCACATGCAGAGACAGGAGAGTCAGTGGACATGAAATTGCACATAATTTTTTTCTAATTACTTTTAATTGAATACATTTTGAAACGAATTAAAAAACATAACTAGGAATTAATAACATTTCAATATCAATTAGAATAAAGCAAATTAAAACATAACATTTACAAGGGGTCAGAATCCGTTTTTTTCAGTGTGTGCACAGGTGCTTCTTGCACTGGTGCCTTTGTCGTAACTTCACCTAAAACTGAAACTCATCAGTGTATTTCAATGTATTTACTACATTAATGAACTAAAATTAAATATGTGACTCCTACAAAGACGTAAGTGGAAGTAAGGTTGAAGCACCGCTAAATACAAATACCCCAGTCTGGAAAATCCCCACATCAGCAATCCAGAATGACTCTGGATGTGTTCTAATTCATACGGCTCAGCACGTAGTAAACAATTGACAGATTTCATTCTTTTGTATGAATCAGGAAGAAGTGAGTATCAAAGTCCATGTGCCTCTCCGCTACACAGACCTGTCACTGTAAGGGAGCTACACATTAACACATTCAGGCCACCGGCTTTCTCAAAGCTCAGCCACAGTTTTACTACCCTCCAAACACACCCTTTGGATTTGGGCACCGCTCTGTCAACATTGCAGTCCCCAGACATCAGTCTAGTAGTTACATCCAGTGCCTCTAGCCAATCAAACATAAGCAGCTAGGTGCGACAAGGTCCCATGAGAGCGAGTGGGAGAGCAGGTGCCATGGAGACCAGCTGTTCATCCAACAATGATGGATAAAGAAGCATTGAGGGTCGTATTTTGGCAGGTAGAGTGTATGCACTGACCCGGTGTGATGCTGGGGGTTTATAGCTCATATACTATAAACAGCAGAGTGTTTATAGAGTCTAATCTCTGTCTATTCAGGAAGAGACTGGCGTAAGAGAGGCTTTGAATGATCCTGGAAATTAGCAGACTGCAAATGAAAGAGAAGAAAACACAAACAGCGCTGCTTAAAACAGCCTGAGTTTAGCGAATGCACTCACATGACCCACCTCTATCTACCCACTATGCCTCCAACCGCTCGTCATACCAGCTTCTCAGGGATGAAATGTGCAGAGTTTGCCAACAAAGCCCCTATCTGTGCATTTCTCATCAGTCAAAGTCCCTGAAGTCTATTCCCAGTCCGTTTCCCATGAGGTTTGAGGGTATAGACACTCAATAGATGTGGGAACACCTTCAGCTTTAACCCCAGCTGACCTACCTCTTGATGAACATGACCTCTGCCCTGGAGGATTGCCCAGTCTCTCCATCTCGTCAAGACAAAGCAGGCAAAGGGGGAATCTTCAAACGTGTCGCCTTCACTCCTATCTCCTCCTTAATGGCTTAGAATGGGGAAATACTCCCCGGCTCATCCAGGGCTGTGAGACTGACTGTATTTAAAATGTAAACTGTGAAAAAGCAAGGCAAAGATGTTGGCAGCTGTGATGTGTGTTGAGAGGAATGCACTGTTGTTATCACTGACTGAGTTATGCAAGAGCAGTTCAGTGGAAACCTTTGCCTGGTACAGTGTTGGGCCTCAGCCTCCTTATGCACAGGCTAAACACACACTCAACGGCATGCTGGTGCACACACACACACACACACACATACCCACCCACACACACAGAGCCAAGTAGATCCTGCCCTTAAGATTTTCTAATTACCCTCAGTGAACGGGAGGCAGTCAGACACAAGGAGGGCCAACCACCTGGGTTATCACATACACCACCAAGACTCCTCGTCCTTCTTCCAAATATACTATTTATAGCTTTCATCTATGGCTTTTTCTTCTCAGAGGGCATGAGGTGTATGGGAGGCATAGTGAGGTGGACGTTTATGTGTAGATCTTGTAGTCCCAGCCAAAATAATAATTTTCTTTAAAGTATTTACTGCCTGTTGCTTCTCCCTCACAGAGGAAGTCATCAGTAGATGTCTCAGAGAGAAACTACTGCCTGAAGTCAATAAACAGACGTCTTAACTCTTAGGAATAAACACTGGCAAATCACTTAGTTTAATATTTGGCCAATAAAGTAAGCAACAGGAAGAAAAAATACATTTGCACTGATGAGGAAGTTGCCTGAAAACCATTTTATACTTCAGTCCATTGTCTCTTTATTGGTTAGATGATGAGAAAACAAAACAAAACATTGTTTTCAAAACAAACTTTCCCTTTTCGTTTGGGACATTACAGTGTACCTGTATGACTATTTCTTAAGTTTATTCCGATGTATTTTAAATCTCACCAGTAAGGCCGGATTAATTAGGAGGCTAGAGTGCACAAATTTTCTGAGTGAACCTGCAGCTCTATTCTCATGCTGGAATATGACCAGCAGGTAATCCATCTTTACTCACCAGCTGCCAGATAAGAGCTGAATACCATAAATTATAAACACAACCTTTCCTGGAAAATTTTGCTAAAATCCACAACATTTTAAAACAAATTATATTTACACAATTGTGCCACATTTCCCAAACCTCACTACCTGTTTGAAGGTAAGTATTCAGCTTTTACACGTTCTAATCATTACTTTTCATGCAAAAATAGCATGAACTGAAAGCAGAGCAGCGTTCAAGGCTCGTAGATTAAACCCAATAAGAATTTTATAATACTGCAACAGTCAAACTACCAAAACAATGTATGTAACGGATTTTCATTCAATAACACCAATGATGTACTGATGCATCAGCACTATAAAATCAGCTGTATGTGCTCACATGTAACCCCCCAGAAAAGGTATTATATATCACTATTATATACAACGTTTATGTTTTTCTGTTAACTTTAATAGTCTAAGAATAATCTGAAAGAATACAATCACTATTTTATGATTAATTCACAGGAGAAAAATCACAGGAAAACCTGCATCAGACGTAAGTATAGAGTGGCTGTACTGTAACTCAAAAGTTAGTTCTTTTTCTTCCATAGAAGCAAACACACAAACTCAAACGTCAGCAGCCAAGATGCAGATTGATGGTTCAACTGAACGGCTCCTATAATGCAGCTGCACTTTGTTCTTCCTGAAGTATTTTTTTCTCTCTCTCAGAAAAATTCAGAGGGAGCAAATGAGTCCATGAGCTCCAGACGTTGAACTCTGCATGGTTACACGCTGCAGCCTGGGGCCGCAGCACAGAAAGAAGTGACAATAAGGTGAGGAAGAGCAGTATCAGATGAACACATGAAAGAGGGAGGTCGCTGGATTTAAGGCTTTTTGTTTTGGGGCGTTCAAAGGAGACAGCTGTCGACTGCACAAGGCATGACTCTATTCATGTGGGGGGACCGCAGACAGAGACCACGCCAACATACACACACACACACTTCAAAGAAGGGTGTGTGCACATGTGTGTGTAGCACAGAGCTTCTCCCAGCAAATTCACACTGTCATTATCATCGTCTCTTTATTCAAGTAATCAGAACTGCTTATCTGTTCATATAACCTTATTCCATTCATGTATTATGAAGACAGAAAGTGTGTAACACCCACGGTGCTTCACAATGTTCTCTCCGTTCTGTGTTCTAGGTGTTGCAGCTTAGGTCCAGAACTCAGACTGGCCCCACTATTTAAAGGCACGGGTCAACATTTAGGGGGGAAAAAAACTTTTTTGTTGTCTTGCTCTGCATAAGAAGATAGACTTTCATCTTCTGCCGTGAACATACTAGCCTAGCTTAGCTCAGTTGCATGCACATGCATGCATGCACATGCACACTATATTCTGTCTATTCATCACACATAGGTTTAAGGTTTTGAAAGTTCACTACATTTCTTATCATGGTCCAGCACCTGTCAGCAGCCCCAAAACTGGTGTATCCTCAAAATGAATCAATTCATACAAAGTGACACCAGATGTATGTTGTGTGAACAGGCAAAAGTATTCCTGTTCTCAGTGGAACCACTCAGAGGCAGGGTGAAAGTCTATCATCACAGCGGGATGAGGCCTACACAATGACTCTAAGCGATGTGGATGACGCACAATCTTTCCTCAAAGGCATTCATAGTTCTGCAATTGTTTGTTGTTCATTGTTACACATGAAAAGTAAGGGAGGTAGTTGCGGGAACAATGACGAAAGAGTTTGAGAGAAGTTCAAATGATTCTGATTTCATGTCTTCAGAACATCTGGCCAATCAAAGTGGATGTGATTATCGGATTGTCTTTTTTACAAAACCCATATTATTATGTGGGAGAAAGCCAGAGTACCAGGAGGGAACCCATGCAGACACAGGGAGAACAAGGCCCCAGGTGGGGCGTCAAACCCAGAACCTTCTTCCTGTGAGGCAACAGCGCTAACCATCACACCACAGTGGTGGCTTTCACTTTTAATTGAGCAAATATCAATATTTGCACAATTAATTGTTCTATTATTACGGCAGTCAGGTGATTATGTGAAATCGTTCCAAAAATATGTTAATGCCAATTTCTCACGGCAGAAATAAAGTGTACCTATCCCCCAACATGCTGATCCCATATTTAGGATATATTTGAGATAATTTAGGGAGTAATGGTTGAAAATGACCATGAAATAATGAGATCAGATATTCACTGGAAACAAAGTTTCCCCAGATGTACAGAAAATCCCTCATATAAAAAAAGTCAACTCTTTCCCTGAAGCAGCTTTTTTCCTTCTGTCACTGCAGCACATCTTCAGTTGATATTTGCATCTGAGGCAAATCAGTCAGCCTCAGTGAGTGGGAGGGATGGTGTGTGTCCACCAGCAGGCTTCCAGTTACTACCCATATGTTTTGTAGTAGTAGAAATACGGATGTTGATCTGTACCTGTTTTTCCAGTGTTTATATGATTCAGCACTAACAATGATTCCTTTCCTGTTATGCACTTTATGTCATGGCTTGTCTCTATTATCAGCCACAATTATAAATCATAGCAGTATTTAATACAGCCCTAATCAATATTCATACACTTCCTACAAAGCACAGTACAGAATGACTTTCACTGAATATGATTTGTTGCTCAAATTCACTGTGGAAACTAAATCCTCCAGTGATGGGTCACACGCCAACTACCTTACCCCCAAAGACATAACATGTATTTCCCTATGCAAATAACTTTGCATTCACTGAATGGATGCAGCACCAGCCGCAGGGGACAAGGCCACTCGCCTGTCCTCAGGTCTCTTCCTGTTCTCCTGCTTGCTCAAATCAAACTATGATGCAAAACCAGTTTCAGCAGCCGTCATAATGACAACAACCGATGTCTTCTATACAACCGACAGACACCATTAGTGTGACTGAATAAAAAACTAGGTTTGGGGTATTTTTAGTATTTTTTTTAAAGTAGCAACATCATTTCTTAATGCACGTGCTCATGAACAGAACGCCTCTGAGGAGGAAATCTTAACAGGACATTACCTGTTATTAGTTATGGTTTCCAAACAATTGAACAACATATTTCTGTTAAAGTTTCGTCATCTCAGAATAAAGGGCAGCAAATGTCATCTAGATGTCATCAGACCTTAAATAACCAGCTTCCCATCTAATTTACCCATCTGCTGTGGTGAGTCCCTCTACATATGGGCCATATTCTCTTATAGGGAATGTAATGATCACCTTCTTAACAAATCCTCAGTAACAGAGGCACTCTGGGCTGAGGTGACAGACGGTTGACTATAATGATAGCAAGATTGAGGAGGGGGTGTTCGCAATTTGTGGCATAGGTGAGCTATTGAAGTGTAAAGCAGGAACAAACAGGTGTGGCTGGTCTGCAGGGAGTTAAAAGAAGGCTGTGCATCAAAAAATGGCCGTTCAGGTGATCAGATGTGGGCATTTAAAGTAGAAGAGGAGTGTGATATTTACTGTACAGTAATGGTGGAAGCTAGAATACGTGTACAAATGAACTGGCTCACTGTTTTTCATAAGAGCAAAAACACCTCAGACCAAAATTAGACCATCCCCATGTGCCCAGAGAGTTGAGCTGAGCTTGGCTAATATTGCATCAGGAATCTCCTCATAGCAACCAGGTGCCTGCAGCCAGCCTGGGACGATGGAGAGAACAGGGAGATGGAGAAAAACAAGGTGCTTCTCTCCACCTGAATCTCAACAGCCTCATTATCTGAAATGTACAAATGCTCATTTATTATCTATAACTACTGTACATGGAGTTTCTGTGTGGAATGGAATCATTCCTGCTGTTAAAAGGAATTGCTGACTGTATAGGTTGGATATTAATTGTATGGTTGAAGGTTTTAGCTTCCTGTCTACATGTCAGAGCCAACCGAGGGCAAAAAAGGGGGCAAAAGTCACTTAAATAAAATTATAGTCCAAAGAAATATAATGTAATGTAAGCCTTTGCTGTTGATGGGATATTTAAGAATATTACCATTTGTGCTCCTGTTGTAATATATTGGCATCATATTTATTTAATCTCCACTATAAACCCTCTATTAGTTCTGATGTTGTAGCTGTGGAGCAGAACATCACATTCTGCTGAGTATGTGGCAGAATGCAGCAGTAAAGTTGTGCTCCTCCAATTTAGAATTATGCTTCTATAAAGTGGTGGGAATAATAAGAAAAAGAATAGTTTATGTAGAGTTTGATTTATAGTGACTGGTATGGATCAAATCCCCACATCATGCAATTCAGCAGCATCTGTCATTAAACCGCTCCACCCAGTAATTCCATCTATTTAACTCTGATTTTCATTTGTTGCCTTAAAGCCTAATCCAAGATAACCTTAATGAAATCAACAGGTTACCTTAATGATATTTTTGACTTTCAAAACTCTATAGACAAGAAAATAAGAATTTACATGCACCACATGCATGTAAATGACACAAAGATGCATAAAAAAAGTAAGAAAAGAGTTTGGAATCAAGGACTTTTTTATTGTCATTGCCACAAAATGTACAAGACATAAAGGGAAATTAAATGAAATTTCACTTCAACTCCCTCAGTAAGTGTAAAAACAGTAGAAAGGCACTTACATTGAAAATACAGTAAAAAAAAAAAAAGAACATACAACAACATGTAAGAAAGCTGTGGTGTGTGGGAAAAGAGTGGCATGACGAGGTGGTGCAAAGTGGGTCAGTAAAATGTACGCGGTGTAGAGTGGTATGCTTCAAATGCTCAGCAGCTGTATAACATGACCATAATAATAAGAGCTACAGATTTGTAGCTTTCTGTTTGTGAGAACCTCCAATAAACCAGCAAGAGATGATCTCAGTGTTCCTGAAGGCAAATAGTGAACAAGGAGTTACTAATGTAGCTCAGTGTTAGCCCATTAAGGGTTTGTATATAAGGAGGAGGACATTGAAATCAATTCTAAATGTAACAGGAAGTGGACTAGTGTGTTTCCTTCCTGACGCAGACTCTGAATATTGTGAGGCCAACCACATGTTTCACACACTGTACCTTTAGGGGACCACTTACCCAAAGCAGTAAAACAAACAATACATGTAGAATAGATGCACATAATTCTCTCACAACCTCATTTGAAGCTGTTTGTGTGGTTTTGGGTGGAGGATTCTATACTTCTCCCTCCTCCCTTTGACTTTTTAAATCATGCTCAAACAAGGAAAACTTTCATCTTTCATAATCCACACCTGCTCTTTTAGTTGAGCTGTTTAAGATGAGACTTGGGGACCCTGTGAGGTACACTCAGCTGATGCATTCACAGAACAATAGCCACAACACCATCTCCATCCATCTGAAGCACACAGTTTCACAAACCACATCAGCAAAACCTCAGCAGCTGTGCAGGTGATTTTTCATTCCTATTTGGAATGAAAAGCAACTGATGCAGCGCAACTTGTTGATGGAACAACATGTGTTTAGTGACAGTGTAAACAAAGACGCCTCATCTTGAATTGCTGGTTTCTTCCTGTTGTAGGGAAGCAAATTCTCAAAACCTAAGCTACGGAAAATTCCTGCTATCTTAAGGCATTTTTCACCAAAAGGTCTAAATCTGATAACCATGTAAAGGTCGCAGGACAAAAAGGAGGAAAGATATTATGATGTGAGTGTGAAGAATAATCAGCCTGACCTGCGATCTCAGCAGAAACACTGGCCCCTGTTTTGTTTTGTAAAATATAGATTCCATAGATTTCACTAGAGTTTGCTGGAGGTTTATTTTATATATAAATGATTAAAAAATACAGGAGTAAACGTGGATTCACTCAGGTTACACACCTTCTAACAAACAGTTGATTCTCAGGAGTGAGAACTTCAGCATTCAGCACATTTAGATGTTTACAGTTTCTAACTGTATTTTAGAATCACAGTGAATTACAGGAAATAAATACACAGTGCATCACTCTATTATTGTACATTTACAACCCAATACTGGTCACAGATAAACTACTGTATATTTATTCAAAATGTATCTGAATCTACAGTATGTATTCTGTATTTAATGGCAGCTCAAGAAAGTGTTATATGAGACAAGCCAGAATTCACCCATTCACACACAGAGACTACCATGCAAGGCAAGGTGCCTCCAATAATCACTCCCACACTGATGGAACATGTAGACAGCAGGCGCCGGGGATCAAACAACCCATCTTCCAATAAGTGGGTGAGCGGCCGCTCGACCTCCTGAGCCACAGCTGCCCCTATACAAAGCTACTACTAATGACACTAATGATGAAATTTACTAATAAAAGAAATAAATGCCAAAATGCACAGCATTTCCTAACATTTTAACGTGGACGTCTGTGTCAAAAGGCTGACCAGGTTGTAGCGTGTTTCATTTTTCAAAGTTAAGTTCCCACAATTTTCTTTCCCCTTCCCATGATGCTCTGCTGCTTACAGGTAAGTTTATAGTACATTCCTATAAATAATGGCATTCTCTAAAGGGGCTATAAATCTGTACTATTTCTCCCAGATTGCATTGCAGTTTACAGCATGTCACACTCATACACTACAGTACTGCTCATATTTCACTGTAAATCTACAGCAAAGTTATACATGGGGTCATATATACAAGCCAAATATGTTTTACAACATTTGGGTACTTTAGCTTTTTAAAAGCATTACTCAAATAAGAATTAATGGTGTATTTGTTGGGGACTATTTTCTACTGTGGATTAGCACATATTTGGAGCTCTATGGCACTCAGGAATAGGATTTATCAGGCTTTGGCCACACAGACGATATTTGATTGTAGAATCAGTTCATTTTTTTGTTCGGGAAACATCCACAACAAGAGAAACATAGAATAGCAATAAAACTATCCTGATTGAAGAATATGTTCAGCACATTTCCTAAAAAGAGGAAGTTGTTGTAAACTTGACACTGACCCACTTCTTCAGGTAACATGTTTCAAAGACAGCTTTGAGATTTCTAACACCAACTACCTGTCGGGATCTTCTGCCTCTGTTTGGGCGTCATTTAGACGAAGGTTGGAAGACAACAAGTCAGTAAACGCTGTCAAGGTGTGTGTCAAAGTTTGGTTTCTTTAAGAATGAGCTCTTGAATGGAAAAATATTCGGGCACTGAACCAGAGTAAAGAGAGCTGCCAGCAATAATGGGCGGACGTGGGCCAATGGTTCCAATCTGTTTAAAAAGTGACATCCAGTTGGCTACAGGAGATTTTCCTATGGTCAACTGTACTGATAAGATGCTGTTATAAAGTGGACCTGAGGTCAAAGTGAACCTGAGTCAATGTATGGGTCAACAAGCAGGAGCACATATTTTCAAAAAGAAAATGAGTCAAACCTCCAACAATCCTCTGAGGCAGATGTATTATTTGGAAACAGCTTCATGAGATGACTCAAACAAAACCCAGGCTTATGTGTTGATTGTTAAAAGTCACAACACTTGTTTTAAGCATCTGGGTGAGATATGTAAAGCATTTAAACTAAATGATTTCCTCTTACTGTCTCTGCAACCATGTTGGAGTTTTTTCTCTGAAACAAAACAGGAACAAGCCATAAAACACCAGTAGGCAGGTAACCCACCCAGAAGAGCAGCCAAATAAACAAGAGTCAATAAATGCATCAAACGCGTAGCCTCAACTCCTTTGAGTCTTGAGTAGTGTGTGTTGTTTGGGATATGTGGTATGGAGAAGCTTCAGAGTCACATTAAAATCGTCTTTCCATTAAAAAATAAAGTCTATAGAAAAATCAAACTAATAAAAGGCACAACTACTTATGATGATTTATTTATGTCTGTAGTTTGATGAAGCTAGAATTGTATAATTTGAGAGACACGGGTGGAAAGACAGATGATTGGACATACTGATGATTGTATCCCCCTCCATTTTTATTTGGATGAATAAAAATACATCTAATCTGTAATATCTTTCAACATTCAACATCTTTTAGATAAGTTATCTTTTCTCTGCTCAGTGAGGAATCAATGGATTCCTATTAATTAGAATAATATATAATAATAATAGAATTATAAAGAAAGAATAAATGAGGGCCGCATATCTACATACATATCGTATCAATTATACTAAAATATAAGTGTCAAACAGACATGAAAACACAAGTTGGAGGCAAGTTAGATTTGTTCTTAGCAAAACTTCATATATATATAAAATGTTCTGGCTCGACTGAGTTTGTGCTAAGCTAAGCTAAGATGCGTATTTCTAAGAATGTTTAAGTTTAACGGTTTATTAATATCATTTTTTCTTAATAACATACAATGAGTCAACTTCTACGCTGCATTTATTACACTTTGGAAATCAGGGTAGTACGATCTCCGACTTGGATAGAATGTTTGTAATGTGTGGTTGGGTTTGATTTCTTCCTCGGAAATGTGCAGAAATTCAGTGTCCTGATTTACCCGACTTGACATCTCAATCATGGTGTCCTCCTTTGTGACTGGTGAGATTACATTCTTTATTGAATTCTTAACATACTAGTGAAGGTGCCTGTGTTACATTTTTTTGCAAAAACATCTGTAATAATTTATGTTAGTCCACCACTATACTCAAGCTTTATCGATATCAACATTATTGGCAATTGATATGGAAAGTCATCAGGACATCCATTGTTTTCCAAGTTGATCATGTGAACGCAGGTTCTTCATAGGAGAGAAATTACAAAATTAGAATTACTGAGTTTACCGTCATCTTGAACGCAGCATTAATCAGGCTGAAAGCTTTTTTATTTTTATTTTGTATTTTTTGCTGAAAGGTAAACTTGGATTTGTTGTTTGCTATTTGCAAACACATCATTCAAAGGTGCAGTAAGTGAGAAAGACAGTTAATACGACACTCAAACATTGAAACCCAGAAACATCCCAAAAACAGCAAAAGAATGAGAATATAGGCCTCTGCTGATACAAAGAGATCACATGTAAAAGTGGATCATAAGTGATGAATTCACCTATACATTGATTTTTTAATACGTTCTGCTTGTAAGTCAGAGTGTAAGGAAATGTAACCTTATACACTTTAACCCAAATATTCCTGTAAAGACCACCTGATCTTCAACACTTAATCATCTTTCCCATTTCAACTCGATCTTACTTATTTAAGTGTGATTTCAGCTCCAACAGGGTCAAAAATGTGAATTCATGCCAAGGACACGATAGGATTGTAGTGAGGATAAACTGTTTGACCCCAGTGTGGTTGAGAGCAGTAGACGCTCAGACCAGGTACAAGGAAACTTGAGCAGACGCTCTCAGCACACGTAGAAGTTCTGTAACCAAGTGCGCTCCCTGTTGGATGCATGAGAGTGATGCATTCACGTTCCTCTCCTCTCTTTTTACCTGTTGAGAATAACTTCCAGCAACACACTGAGTCCATTCAGGGAAAAAAGTGGATATAAATCGTAATATGTGTTTGTATGTGGTGAAAATTATTCAATAAACAACTACAGAGAGGTTTGATTTGTTTGGTAGGTGAGGTGACAGGAAATAATATTCATTATTAGATTTTACGTGAACCACTAGGTGGTGCTGTCATCTGCTACTTTGAAACACTTTGGGTGGACAAAACAGAAACATATGTTTTAATGTTTTTGTGGAGTGAATCAGAGGATCGGACTGAATTATTTGTGGGGTCATTGTACTGGATCATTTTCATGTGTTGTGATATTGATTTAATCACAGGGAGAACAAACAAGTCAAATAAAGTTGTGGAGACAGAATTGAAAACAACTTCAAAAGGACATTTGACAAATGTTATTATATGAATATGTAAATTATGATTAAAGGCAATTATGTGACTGTAAATACAGAAAAAACCTTTATAATGTCATAGAAACCTGTTTTTAGGAGACTGTCTATAACATACACATATTGGATGAGTATTGGGGAGTAAAGTGTGTGTAAATCTTTTAAATTTCAAAATAATAAAGTTTGTATACATTCATAAGATGTCAAAAATAGTAAGCTGCTTGTAAATGTTGACATAACTTCAATTGTTTTTTATGTTTAATTTTGGAATATACGTATGTATTTCTCTGGATTTATTTTTTATCCACTAACATGTATTCCATCCATTTGATCTGCTTTTAAAAGTACACAACTTATTGTGTTGAATCTAAATGTTAATAGTTTGGATGTATGGAACAATCCTGTCACTTGACATTTATGACAGAACACTTGTCATGTTTCAATTCATGCCACATTTTGAAAGTTCAAAAGAAAATAGACATCAAGGGTGAATACTGGGTGTTTTTATGCTTTGTAGATATGTACGAAAGACACTCCCAGTGAACTCCCAGTGTTTAAAGCTGTCAACCTGTCCTCAGAGAGGACGTCACTGCTAAAGTGCTGAGTCATGTGCCAAAGCCAACTGAGCCGTAAGACAATTAGGACTAAGAAGTGGCACACAACAGCATTTAACTGGAGACACTGCAGATACCAGCCAGTCTAAATGGGTTAGAGCAAACACAACACCTGCTGTTTGAATGAACTGAGGAGAATCTAAAGCCATGGATGTGAAACAGGTCAAGAAATATTAAAATGTTTGTTTTGATTAAACTAAATCTTTAAACATTTCTTTTCGTGTTCTTGCCGATTCAGAAAACGTCTTTTTCACCCAAACTGGGGTCAAATATAGTTTTGACTAAAACCACTTCATTTTATAAAAACTATGGGCTGAAGGTGCAGTGATGTAAATAAATTACAAACGCCATGCTGATTTTGGGCGACTGATCTATGTATAAATGAGGCCTTACATGATTCTTCACTGTATTTTCCAGCATTGTGCAACAAGGTCAGACTGTTTACTGTACTGAACAGAACAGGAAGAAAGCTCTCCTCTGCAGAGAACTGGTTAAAGGACTGAAAAATACCTGCTTATCATGGTTATCATGTTTTAATGGTGTGATGACTCATACAAGACAAAGACATGCTTATGGCTTTTCCCGCTCATGTCACGACACCAACTCTCATTAAAGGCACCGTGGTTGAGAGTCGTGAGTCATTGTAAGTATCTGTGCACCATATTGGGTGACAACCTGACCTTTGATTCAAACACAGACTCTATATCCAAAGGCCAATCAGAGACCTTTTTCCTGAGACACTTGAGGGGTTTTAACATCGACAGATCACTTTTTAAAATGTTTTATTCGTCTTTTATTAAGTCAGTTCCTTCTGCGTTGATATGTTGGTCTGGCAACCTCAGCATGGTTAACTAAAATAGGATGGGAAAATTTGTTTAACTTTGCCACCAAGTTGAATGATCTTCATTCCCAGGGCAAAGACCGTTGTGGCCGACCCTCAACACCCTCTTTATGCTGAATCTCGACCTGTCGTCAGCATACTGGTAACCTTTCCCCCAGAGGGCCAAGTCAAACATATCAAAGATCATTTGCTCCCTTGGCTGTGGGGTTTCTGAACACGCTGGAGGACTGGCTGAATTGCACATTCATTTTAAAGATGGACACTTAGAGATTTTATAGCTCAGTAATTGTATTAGATGATATCTAATGTATGCTATATATTTGTCATTTATTTTATGACGTGCTGGTTGTGTTGACTACTGTTTGCAAATCAAATTGTCCTTCTGGGACATTAAAGATTATCCAATGCAGTGCTCCTTGAATTTCATTCGGGATCAGTAAAGTATTTATCTATCATCTCTCTATCTATCCTCATGTAGGGGCTAAAAGCCGCCTAACATCTTCACCATGGTCTCAGTTGTTTACAGCAGTCATGCACTGAGAAATGAGACAATCAGCTGTCATCAGTGACTGATTTTTCAGTGTATGAGTCTGGTCTTTATTGCACTTGTCTGCAGTAGGGCTACTTTTGTGAGACAATTTTGTTAATTTCACTTCAGAAAGTCCTTTAAAAAAATGAACCTCTCCACAGAAAGTCCTTAGAAAACAGTTCCATATTTATTGCAAAATATTTTTGTACAGAATACAACTGAAAAAACATCAACAGAGGAGGAATGGACAGTAAGGCCAACATCAGAACTGTACAAACACCAACAGTAACATTTGCTGATTTAATAGTGTTTTTATACATAAATTGCTTCCCAGCCCTCAAAGCCACCTCCTTTAGAGGGACAAGAGAACATCTTCCCCATTTCTCTGCGTATTATTGCC
Source organism: Chaunax sp. Z400 (assembly GCA_037577475.1). Classification (NCBI taxonomy): domain Eukaryota; kingdom Metazoa; phylum Chordata; class Actinopteri; order Lophiiformes; family Chaunacidae; genus Chaunax; species Chaunax sp. Z400. The sequence goes on from CM075195.1 coordinate 22,057,738, forward strand.
TTTGTCTGTAGACCCATCAACTTAGAACACCAATAGACAATCTTTAAAGTGTTGAAATTTCTCCAAGTCTCTTGATTGATAATGTCTCACAAAATATAAATATATATATAACTTGTAAAAAGCTCCAAACAAAATGGGACTGATATCAAAGTGAGTGTTGCATCACTTGTCATTGAGAACACGAGGAGGTTCAGAGCATGACAGCTAATGTTAGGAGGCTAACACCATTCGCTCAACTTCTAACACCTGTAACTGAGCGTGCAGAGATAATACCTCTGCTTTTAAACTAAATATCGAGGGTTAAAGAGTGCTTTTAGTTTGCTTCACACTGCCGTAATAATTGAACCCTCGTTTGAACTTGGAGGGTCTTAGCGTAGTGTGCCTAGATAAATATGGGCGTGCATGCCCATGCACATCCTCATGCGATTTGGCACCGAGTTTTTTCTTCAGAGTAAACCTTGTGGTATCCACGTTTCAGTCTCCTCAGATCCTTCTCTTACATCTCTTTTTCTTTACAAAGAAAAAAGGCAGAGTGAGACAGGATACATGTTTCCCCCAGACATTCATATGTACATCATTAACATTGGTTCTCCCAAAATTTGGGATCTAATGAAGACAAAAACTCCTGTCTATTGAAGTTTATTAAAGAAAATAAAAATTAAAGATTAAAATAGATAAGATTTTTTTCTCATAAGCCCTTCAAGAAAACGCACTAAAACATTAGAGAGGATGAAGACGGCGTACAATCTAGAACTCCAGTGGAGAAAAGGGTTTTTTCTTCTGTCATGACTTGACATGGAGGGTAGACATGGAATTAAGAGGTGCAACACAACAAGTTTATGTTCTTGTATTCTGTATCTTAAATAACAAAGAAAGCGACTCCTCCATTAAAATGTGACCCGCGGCTTGTTGGGGTCATTACACCAGTCAAAAGAAGAGCCGTGCTGTCCTAATACAGAGATACTTATGGGATGCTTCGTGGACTTTATGGACTTTTTGTTGCAGAAACTCTTCTGCAAACATTCATTCCACTAATAAGAATGACATTTCCAAGGTTTTTTTCCCCGCTGAAATCTTCAGAGTCACTATGCAAAACGCTATTAATGACCTTTTGTTTCAATGACCCTCCACTAAATTGACTTTAATTCTGTAATGGTGGATGTGGGTGGGCAGCTCTTTAACTTTTTATGGATATCACAAGTGCTATCAATGATTTGATACCCTGAGTAGAGGACATAGGCTTGGGGTGTATTTCAGTAGGAACAAAAACATTTTTGCCAAGCAAACAACAACTGAAAAAAGGACATTACTAAGTAATACCACCTTTCACACATAAATAAAAATCTGTACTTATTGGTACATTAAAAATCACAAATGTAACCAGAAAGAAATAAAACAACAACGACTACTCACTCATGACAACACAGTCATTTTCAGTTTTACAATATGCATATATTCATGCATATATAGTGTGTATTTCCCATTGCATACAGGCGAGTGGTTGGGGACTATATAGAGAGCCTTTAGTTATATCAAATCTCTCGGCAGAGACTAACACTGATAATTAGGAGATGAGAGCAAACATAATTTACAGGACAGGCAGAGGGAGAAGACGGGGACTGATTCTGCACAGCTATGTAAACAGAGGACGCTACACAGCCAGAGAGGAGGATGGGTAACAGACATCCACTTAAAGCAGCAAAGAGGACACATTACAGAAGGTGAAGGTTAGGCAGGTGTGAGAAAAAGAAGAGCGGGGGGGGAGGGCTTTTTCTTCCAGATACCCGATCAGAGTATTCAAAATGGCAGCACCACCTAACAGCTTTGCCTTGCCTGTTTTCCGAGAAGCTAAGTGGAATATTAGTTCTGATGCTGAAAGTTTAGTGTTGAAGTTATCTAAACTATTCAAATTTCAAAATGGTAACGAATAGTGGACTCTCAGTGATGCAACACAGCGTCTTATTCTTAAGCAACCTATCAGCTGAGTATTTGATCACTAGGCGGGACATCCTCTTTGGGTTGTTAAGAGCTGAGGGGACAAAGGGGCTCAGACGAATAACTGGATCCGCTCGCGGATGGTCTGCCGGCAGATCGGACAGGTCTTAAGCGCTGCGCTGCAGTCGATGCAGGACGCGTGTCCGCACTGGAAGACCAGCTTGATGTGGTTGTCGATGCAGATGGGGCAGGTGATCCGTTCCTCCATCTGGCGGTAGCGAGACTGCAGCTGCTCCAGCAGGTTGTGCTGCTCCGAGTTCTCGGTGCCAGGGCTGCAGTCCACTTCTGTTTGGTCTGCGGAGGGTGGGGCATCAATATAAACGTCAAAGCAATGAAGAAGTGACCACAGACTAGGGCGATAAATGCAGGTTATTGTTTTGAGATGTTAATAGAAGCTATATTTAAGGAGGCTGTGCAGCCTTGTGCAACTGGGTCAAAGATAATAAGGCTAAATACTCCTATGGCAACTATGACCATACTATAGACATTATAGTATGACATTTCTGACAGTTTCATTGGAGGCTCAAAGAAGGTGCTTTAATCTGACGCCTCAGGAATAGTGATAGACATATGACTTTAAAATCAATAAAATGAATAATCTGTAAGGTGGTCTTGTAATCTTCCACCAACCAGTCAAGTGGCACATTGGCCAGAATCATATGTAGTGAAGACTTTGAAGGTTTAAAAAGCTAATAAGTGTATTTTCAGCAAAATAGAAATGATCACTCTGATGACATGTAAGCTTCCAATGAATCATTTCCAGTCAGAGACATAGTGGGTTCACGTAGAGGCTACTTTTACATACTGTAGGAGTACAGAGGACTGATAGAGAGCTTCATCACATGGTTCAGCGACAAATCACCTAAAGCTCAATATCAGTGAACCCAATGTGTTTGTGTTGGATTATGGCTGTGTGCTTATTAGTGTGAAAGTTCAGTGACATAAACAGAAAACAGAGTCAAACTACTTGTACGTGTTCGCATGCTTGGTCAATGCAGCCGATTCTAATAGAGCGTGTTGTTGTAGCCATGACAGAAGACGACTCTTCAAATATGGAAAGAAGCCACAAATTCTAAAACACATCTTTGAACCAGCAGCACAGGATCTATACAGTACAATCAGCATTATTTTAATATCAGTGTCACCAATTCAGAATCCAACCAAAAGTGAAATAGTCACAATATCCTGTTATTCAGCAGATACAATATGCAATATTCTGTGTCTGAGTTACGGCACTGATTAATTGCCAGAGAAGTGTTTTTGCAGAGCGCTATGATGTCACATGTCACAGATGACCTTTGACCTTTTTGATATAAAATGTAATCCCCTCATTAATTGCTCTATTAAACATTGGTGTTGAACTTCTTCACATTTAGCGTATGAATCCGTCCACGTTTGTGCCAAATATGAAAACATTCCCTCGAGGCGTTAATGAGATATCGCTTTCATTAGAATGAGACGGACGGACGGACGGACCACCTGAAAATGTAAAGCCTCCAGACCAAAGCTGTTGCTGTCACGAATACACAACAAGAAGATAATACATCACCATACAAAAAAAAAGTAGGCTGTATTAAAAAATGAATTACAATAAAGCAAGAAATAAAATCGCTCATTATTAGTATTCGAGAGATGACAGACAAAAGAACAGAATTGTCCGAGGCATGAATATACATAGTGTGTTGTTGTTGTTTTTGTATCTGTATCATACCTGTGTCCTATTAATGTAACCCAGACGATAAAAACAATAAGAGGGACCAAGGATGTCCTTATTATTCCCTCTTACCTTGTCTAATTTTCTTGGTGATTGTGACTTGGCATTTGATGCATTTCTTCATTCGATGAGCACACTCTGTTTAGACAAGGACGAGGACAGGATAGGACAGGATATTCATACATTCTGTTAGCATTATTGAAAGTCAGCCTTATGAGATTTTATAAGATATAACCATAACTAGCTACAGATGCTAAACATACAACTGCTGCTAAGACATATACATGAATTGCACAGAAATTGATAAATGTATGCTGAAGAGCAATAAGGTAAGTTTATAGGTTGTTAATGTAAATATATACCTTAAGTACACCTGTGGTTTTTTGTGTGTGTGTTTGTTTTTTTATTTTTGTATATTCATTATATTCAGTTATAGCCATAGTCATTGAGATAAACTTTGATGCACTCCATCTAACCATGGCCATCACAGAGCCCTCCATTAACCCCAGCCTCCACCCACCTTCACAGGCCACACTGTGCTGGCAGGGGCAGAAGAGAACCAGCAGAGCAAGCTCAGAACAGATGAGGCATTCACTGGGTCCTGGCGGTGTGGGAAGAACCAGGTTGGTCATGGTATTGGGAGTGGTGTGGACCCGCCGTAAACTGGCACTGCTCAGGCCCTGTCCACATGTGATGGCCTGCAAACGCTGCAACCTGGCAAGACAACACACAGAAATAACAATGTGCTGCATTTAAAGTGATTCTTACATGCGTTTCTGTGACAGCTGACTTTTAATACCTGTGTTTCTCAGAGAAGCTCTTGATGAGCTGCAGCATGGCGCTGTCTGCCACCAGGTCCAGGGGACTCTTGCCCTTATGGTTGGCATAGTTGATGTCGGCCCCTTCCTGCGCTAGAAAACAAGCTATGGCTGCACCCACACTCAGCTCGGTATTCCCCAGAAGACCTGACACATTCAGCTGTGGATATGCATGACAGGAAAGAGAGGATGGGGAAAAACAGAAAGAGGGAGAAGTGAAAGTTAAAACAAAAAACATTTTGAGGCTGTAGCAGCCTGGGTGTGTTTGGTGTAGGGAGAGAGAGCTAATTATTCAAGGGGGTTTTGTGTTAACAACTGGATTGCTCTCTCTCTCTCCCTCATATATGGGAGCGTGATGGACCTGGGAAGCGCTGCCGACTTGAGTCTGCCTGAGAGGAGCTGAAAAGGCCGACTGGAAGAGTCTCAGCCTGGAGACTGGAGAAGTGAGGGGCGCGTCTGGGACGGGCGCTGAAAAGCGTCTGTGTTTTACGTTCAGTTTATTTATGTTTGTGTTCAAGTCTATTCTTTTGTTAAAATAAAAACCCCGTTCAGGTGCCAGTGTAGCAGTCGACTCTCTTGCGGGTTCCTCAGTGAGACTCAAGTCGGCAGCACTTTTCCGGTCCATCACGCTCCCATATATGAGGGAGAGAGAGCAATCAGTTCTTAACTCAAGACACCTGGAATAATTAGATCTCTCTCCCTCCACCAAACACAACTAGGCTGCCACAGAGCCATTTTTAAAAAAAAATGCTCATAAGGATAAGGATAAAACTGATCTTGTAGTAGGAGTTGAGAATACTTGAGAAAACTGAGTCAAGGACACAGATGATTGTAAAAGTAAAGCCAGAACAATCTCCTTAAGGCTGACACATAAACTCAAATTTAATAAGACCTGAAGAACTCCACTAATAACTCATTGCTGACAGTGGCCAAAACAGCCCTAAGTATGCATGTCAAGGCACCTTCAAGTGTGTGTGTGTGTGTGTGTGTGTGTGTGTGTGTGTGTGTGTGTGTGTGTGTGTGTGTGTGTGTGTGTGTGTGTGTGTGTGTGTGTGTGTGTGTGTGTGTGTGTGTGTGTGTGTGTGTGTGTGTGTGTGTGTGTTGGCTTGGCAGGTGCCCAGGATGTTTAGTGGAGCTGCAGTGTTTGCGGTCATGTAGACTAGAAAGGACATTCTTCATCAGCACAATGATATCAACACCAAGGGATGTAACAATATTTACCGTGCTCCTATAAGAAAGTGCTGCACAAAGCACAAACGTCTCTTAATGACAAATAATAAAGAGCTAGTTCTTGTGAAAGCATGAAGGATAACAGAGAGGCTGTCACTTTCTGGGGGATAGAGTTGCAATATTAACATCTTGTGAACAATTATTTCAGTTGTCCCTGTTGACTGCAACTCTTGTTAAATTTATGTATCTGAAAGAAAGAAAGAAAGAAAGAAAGAAAGAAAGAAAGGTTCAATTCTAAAAACTAGAAAATGTGAGGCAAAGGACACAGATGTCCTCGCTACAGGAAAAGCTCATTTTGTGCTGATGTGGACAGACCATAACCCCTATCATAGGTGAATGTGAGCAAACTGACATGAAAATAACTTTGAAGAAACCAATGAAGATACACAGCTTCAGGGGCCCTGCAAAGTATGTGTCAAACTTCTGACTTCTATTTTTTTTTTTAAATAAATAAAAAAAATAAAAAGATCAAACGCTTAAAATTCCCCAAATATCAAAAGGCATCTCTCCAGTACATGTAGATGTGTACATAAATGTGTCAACTTCAACTTGTAACCATGGAAACTGAAAAAGTAAAAATGACCCAAAAAAATCCCTAAATAGCAAAAGGCACCACTTCTGTACTTGGCTGTTGTGTGTAGAAGGTTTCATGTAAATATATTCAACGGCTTTTGACTTGTTTACACAGCAAAACATCATCCTTTATCTTCAGTGAACCCTGTCCTTAGGGTCATCCTGACTGACATCCTTTACCTCCTCATCAATACCTCTCCCATCTACCTAGAAGAGCCAACTAACTACTAAATCCTAGATTAACCCCACAGACTATAAACAAAGACCTTAACATTCCTTCATTCTGTTTTTGTTTACCATTCCCTCCCTGCTTCAATATTAAGTCTGTTCTCATCCTTTAAGTCTTTATTTACCTCACTATAAGTATGTCTTTTCCTTCTTAAGACTGCATTAATCCTTTTTTCCCACCTTCAGCCTTTTAGTGTCTGTTTACCTCTCATTGAGCCTCTATTTACTCCTCTTTGAATGTTTCACATAATGCTCTTTCAGTCTGTTATTTACTGTGGATTGTCACTTTAGTTACCATGTTTTCAGTCTTTATTTAGCTGTCAGTTCTTCCTTTCTCGTCTTTTATCTCTGTTCAGGTCATTCAGTTCCAAAAATACCCTAAATCAAATAATAATGCATCACTTAATTTTGAGTAATGTAGAAAATCATAGAATATAATGATTTAAGAAATCCTCACTGAACAAATGAAATGAATACTAATTGACTGTAAGTGTAGGCAGCCATACTGTCATATTGTCTCATTTCCCTTATAAAAGAAAAATTAAAAATAAGTTACAAGTCTAAAAATACAAGCCAACAACATGTTGCTCCCCCAGTAGTTCTCACCCTGCAGTACAGCGATGTAGAGGAGCAGCCTTCACTGCTCTCCTCAGTACTGCTGGTTCCCACGGTGGGGCTGAGCATAACGTTGGCCAGCTGCGGGCGGAGGAGCGCCACATGCATGGCCGTGTCACCGTCCTCGTCCTCCATGTTGACGTCGGCACCCTCGGCCACCAGGAGCTGCATTAGGTCGGTGTGGCCCTGCGTCACCGCGAGCTGCAGCGGAGTCTGGTTCCGGTTGTTGCGGATGTTGATGTCACAGCGTCCCTGTTGAAGAGGAAATTTTAAAAAAAATTCAAACAAAAAAAAAGAAATAGGTCCCAGAAGCTCCAAAGTTTAAATAAATATCTAATTAAATGTATAATAAAAATGGTGTGTATTCTGTGCTGTGAACTCTTGTTCTGTCTAAATCAATCTAAAACTTAAAAAGCAGCAGGACTATTTATTAGCTCACCTCCTTGATGAGGATCTCAGCCACATCGCAGTGGTTGTTGAGGGCTGCAAGATGCAGCGCAGAGAAGCCGTCCTCCTTCTTAACGTCAACCAGCTGCCGCGCTCGTGCTAGGATCTTCTCTGTGGCCCTGCCAGCAGGACAAACAGCACAAGACTCGATTAGTGCACAACAGTCATGGCTTAAATTAGTAACACTTACATCTATTAATTGCATAACCAAGTGTTTTTCACCATCTCTCCTTTTTGCAGGCATCTGAATGCTGCCTTTACCAGGAAGAACATAGACTGTATTGTACTGCCTCTTTCATAGCTGTACCAAGATTTGGCATCCATCTAGCTGTATCAAAGTCCAGTTTTAATGAAGGATGAGACCGCTCAGTGAAGGAGATTATTAATATGTTTTTGTGATTCATCCTTATCCTGCAGTTTGAGGATACAGTAGGTTGCACTGTTCAGTTGTCCTCTGTTCCGTAGCTGAGCCTGCTTTACGGTGTGTGAAATTGAAGCCGACAGCCTTAGTGAGCACTCAGGAAGCTAGCATACCGCCATGAAGGTTTGGGTGCGATGTGACTCAGCCTTTCTATGGATGTTAGGCTAATTGTAATTCGCTGCTGATGTAATAGATGAGGCTAGTGTCAGTTTCTTTTAAGAAGCAATGCACTCCCTAGAACCTCCAGTAAATTTACCTTCCAGTAAATAAAATTACTTTTTAAGATAATATTTTATATTTATTTGCATTTTATTCACCAACAATTGGCATTTATGTATGCTTTGGCATGTATTGATGCTAAATAAAATATAAGGTCTGTGCTTTTTGCATTTGTTAATATGGGTTTACACAACTCCTCTGCATAAAGTTCAACCAAGCAACACATATCACAAAAACGGTATGGCATTAAAATCCTTCTGTCTTTGTTTCCTTACCAGTCTACAACCTCAGAAGCTTGACAACAGAGTGTTATTATTCCTGTATTAGTCTGTATAAATTTTTGCAGTGCTGTTGAGGGCACAGGGGAATTGCGATAATTTTTGCATCAGTGCAAAAAAGGACGATGTTAATGCAGCTTTATGATAATTAGCAAATCAAAACAATTACAAGGTCATTTGCAGCCGACTACGTCCTGGACCGCTGAGTTACATGTTTAGCCACACATGGTCAGGGAGTCCTCTGGGTGTATTACTGAGGATCAATGCTGTTGGAGAGTCATTGTGTTTGAGGTCACTGGTAGCTGCAGTGCAGCTGTGTGGATGTTGATGGTATTGATAGAATGAGATATAATTTCTGCTTTCAAGTCATCTCAAGAGCACCTCAGTTAAAGAGCTGACCCTCATTACGCCTGATGTCTCTGCATTATTTCCATAATCGTTACTCCTGTGTGTTCATGAATATTCAGACTTTGCACAAACAGGTTTGTACAAACAGGCCTTCACACACTTCAGCTTGAGGGGAAAGCTGGTTATGACTCTTCTGGAGAATTAAGTCATGATTTGGTTATTTTTGGACATTGGTATTACGATTGTTTGTGACATGCATCTCGATCAAAGTTTGTTAAAAGCAGAGGAAATGCACTATAGTGATTAGTAATTATTTTACTCTGAAAAATGACAAAGGAAATTAAATTAAAGGATTTCCTGTATAATTAGCTTTGAGACTGAGTACATGTCGAAATCTGCTGTGTGTCAAACAGTTTGTATTTTTCTGTCAAAAGGCATAATTTAACTCCAGAAAGACAGGGGTAAACATGAAGAGGAGGGTTTGGAGGACAAGAAGAAATTGTTGGGGAACAAAAAGGACAGGGAAAAAGTGAGGGGGAAAGATGTTTGATGAGGTGAGATTACTGGAAGGAGGGAAGATATCCAGCAAAGTATTTTTTTTCTTTTCGATAAAAGAAAACAATAAAATGAAGAGCCATCCTATGCATCCATGTGCCTTTGCTTTTCTTTCCCAGGACTTTATTAACTTGGCCTCTGGCCTTCTTTTTCCATTTTCTCAACATAAATTCTCTTATAAAGACAACATCCTCATCCTTCTGTCACAGAAAGGCAGTGAGCCGAAGCAGCTCACAACAAAAAAAATGTATGGATGGTCTTTAGTTTCAAAACTGAAGGCACTAAAGAAACCATCAGCTGAATTGGCTGAAGGCAGAGGTGCAGATCATACTTATATAGTTGTAAATAAAGTATCTTGTTAACAAAGAGCATATTAAGGAAGATCCACAACTGTAAACTCTAATGTGAATTTACACCACAATGACTAATCTCATCCTAAGGAGGAGATAAACTGTGATGCTGACCCTCAAGTTAATGCCAGTACACATTAAAACGCTATATTACAATATATATTAAAGCCAGAACAAACACATTTGAACTGTATCACTGTAGTGAAGGTCTGCTGCTGATATATGAATGAACTGGTGAACCGAGCGAATCCTGAACACTATAAATACTTCCTCTCTACTTCTGGCGCAGCAGCTGATGTCAGGCTAAATGAATGCTGGGGAGTGTAGGCTTTATCCCAGCCCTGCACATATGACCCTTGCCAGAACAGATCAGGCATTTTATTAAATGGCCATCTACTGTTGCCTCGACTCTCATTCTTTTTCCTCTCTCACTTGCAGTTATTGCTTGGAGACTGTAATTTTCTCCCATATTGCACTCATGTTCAGGGCTATCCTGACATTTCTAGAATTTTAAAGGTGCATACAATATGAGCTAAGAAAGGGTTTGATGAGGAAATGTGACTCACTTGGAGGTGAAGGTGGGAGGTCAGAATTAAGCATTTCAAGGCTGAAACAAATGGATTGACTTTTGTCAGTCTACACTAAACCAGACAAGAGCATAAGTAAATGTGGAAAGTATGGAGGCAAATAACCAGTAAGTAATGGTAATCTACTCAAAGAAAATCTTCCTTTCAGGGAGCAAATTTATGTTGAAGCTGGTGTTTTTCATTTCAGCTTCCTTTCCTTCATGGCAGCTATTTAAAAAGAGCCAGGGACAATTTTCCATTACATGGTTTTGTTATAATTTGGGAAAGGAAAGTTCACATTAGCTCATAAAAGTCTCGGAGCTAAGAGGCAAGAACCTCACCATGGCCAGGCAGGCAGCCTTAGTGCACTGTGAAAAATGTCTACTGTAGTTTCATTTCTCAAAACAGGTGCAAAAATGATAAGTTAAGTTAGTTAGGAGATTTACTCTGATTTGTTAAAGACCTTGACTGCTCTATTTACAGTTCAGATTTCCACTTAAAAAATAAGAACTGATGTATAAATAATGCAAATAATTCATCTTTAAGGTGGGTTTTGAAGCATTTTACTCTAATGAATCAATTGCACTGCTGAAAATAGTGATGCATGCATTTCATCTAATTATTAAAGAACATTTACTTATTGTACATAATTTTTTTAAACATATCTAAGGACAAATAGCACAACTAGTTTGAGTCATTGGATAAAAGGATACATATCACATCATTTGTATAGAACTAATACATTTTAACTAAAAAGGACAACATTGTTTTAAATTAGAGTGCTACTGAGAGCTGTTTAAAACAAGGCTCCATTCACTTTTGGTGCAATCTCTTAAGATTTCCAGTCTATTTGTGGTGTGTGGGAGCTGGTGTGATGCAACATGTACAGAGCACAATTGCACACCAAAAATAAGAGTTGTGTTGGAAGGATGAAACCTTATCATTGTGAGAACCTTCAGTTATAGTCTGCCCCGTGCCTCTGCCTGCCTGGTCACTGGCCCTCGTGATAAAGCAACGAGCCCAAAACTAACACAGAAAACAATTGAGCCTAAGCAAGGCGGCCCTGAAGTTAGGCCTCAAGCACTGCGGCATAGAAGAAAATGGCTGAGCTGATGTTTCAGCTCATTCTTGGTCTCATTGGAACAAATACACTACGTAAAACCATTTGGGAGGAATCTAGTCAAAATCTTTGATATTTTCTTTTCTCATTCATTTAAAAAAAGTGTCTCAGTCATCCTCTAAATAAGCACTCACACAACCTACCGATATGTCATGAAAGCTCTGTGGTACTTCTGGGAAAATTTATCAGGTACAATCCTCACACTTTGTTTTGGCCCAGTTTCCCAGGGTCTACATTACTGAAAACAATGAATAGACTAACTGTAGTTTGGTAAAAAGTTAGATGGCAAGTCAACATGTGGGATAAAAGGATGTAAAAAGATGTGTTATTCTATTTTTGCGTGATATTGACTGCTGGCCAGCTGTCGTTGAGCTGTGTGGGAGACGAGCTCATTCTGTAAAAGGGATAGTGTTGAGAGTTGACCTTTGAGTCCTCATTTGAATGCACAGGAGAGACTCTCACTCTCTCACACACACAAACACACGCATAAGCCTACATTCCAGATGCATGCATTTAAACTACCAAGTGAGCGGACTGAAATAAACACACAACACTGTAACTGAATCTTTGCATTTTAGAAGGAGCCCACTGTTGATGAGCAGTTGGATTAATTTATTTGAAGGATACATGCAAGCTTTGGGGAGTACAAACATGGCCATTATTTGTCCATTGAGTGACTAATGAGTTTGCATTATAGGACACTATCTAGACTTTTGTGTTTCAAAACATTTTGAAATAAATAAATTGAAATAAACACTGAATATCTTGATTGTCTGATTGGGCCCTAATAAAATTAACTAAAATTAGACCGCTCTAGTTAATGTTGATTTGTCACTAATTTTGCCGTCGTTTATCATTTTTACAATTATTACTATTATTAACCAATTTTACATTATGATAAGCCACATGTGGATGTTTTTCCAAGATCAATCCCAAGCGACAACCAGCAAGTCTGACTGTGGGAGCCGTTACAAATGTATTATAAGATGCAGTTCCACTGATCCCACTAAATTCCATAAAAACATACACAACAACTACATTTAAGTGACACAACTTCTCTTGAAAAATTCACCTTTATTTAATATGTGAGGCGTCTCAATCAACGTCCAAGCTTTAAAAAGTACTTGCAAAAAGTTTTGGATGTGGTCTCGACTCACAGTTTGTTCCCTTTGAGGGCCGCGTGGTGCAGCAGGTTGAAGCCTCTGTGGTTCAGCTGAGTGAAGTCAATGTTGGGCACCAAGACCAGGATCTCGATGATACTGCGGAAATCTTTAGCGATGGCATCATGGAGCGGTGTGTCTCCATATGAATCCTGAAAAAGAACATTTAACTGATGATGCTATTGCACATACTGGAACTAAACTAGTGCTGCAGATTTTTTTGCAGGCCTTTTGAGGCGTGCTGAAATGTGACACTGCAAAAATACAATATATCGTTAACTATTTACAAAAATGGTGATTTTATCAACCACACCATCTTAGTGGGTGGACCAGAGAATCCAACTTTGTTTCCACAACATTTAAAACACTTAGAATAAATGTACTATACATATAATATGCTCTATGATACAAATGCTTCAGTCTGCATCTATGACATGATTTCCTTAAGTAAAATATTTTGCAATCTAGATTATGTAAATTAATTATGGGTCTGTATTAGTGATGTGATAGATGCTGCAGTGTGTTTAGATTGTATGTGGCACAAACAAAAACACACTCTGGGCTGTTACTAAATGTTTTTAGTTGAGCAGCCACTCTGCTCAAGCAGAAAATATAAGCAGTTAGTGCATTCCAGGCCTTGTTTGAGGCTTATTAGACAGTCTGAAAAATGCCTTAAAAGAGACACTAAATTGCTTTAATGAAGGCTGAAATGAAGCAAGTCAGAGACAAATATTATTTGTGTTTGGATTTCTGAGTTTTCATACAATTGCAATGTGTGAATTGCTGAAGATGTGTACGGCAAATGGCGCTTCCTCGAGAAGCTCACTCACTGACTACCCAGACACTCACATGGTCCACGCAGTCATTGGCTACTTACAAAGTCATGAGCTTACTATATAATCACTCCTGTGTGGTGACCAAACCAGAGAGGGGCATGATAAGAGTTTGTAGGAACCATTTACTTAAAAATAAATATTTGGGGCGTACAGATAGCGCAGTGATAGCGCGTGCCCCATGTACCGAGGCTATAGTCCTCTAGCAGGTCGGCACGGGTTCGATTCCGACCTGTGGCCATTTGCTGCATGTCTTCCCCCCACTCGCTCTCCCACATTTCCTGTCACCTCTTCAGGCTGTCCTATCAATAAAGGCAAAAATGCCCAAAAAATAACTTCAAAACAAAAACATCTTTGGTACAAAAAAGAAAATAACTAGATGAATGAAACAATGAGTAAGTGGTAAAAGTAGTTCAAAACATTTTTACATCATTTGATTTGATATTGATTTTCTTTCCATGAACTGGATGAACTGTGTCTTTTCTGTAGTTTATTACCTCAGAATAACCTTTCTCCCTTATCAAACATAAGATAAGATAAGATAAGATATCCCTTTATTAGTCCCACAGTGGGGAAATTTACAAATGTTAGCAAATGGCTAATCCTTTCATGTTTAGAAACCCACTGGTACACTATACTGCTAGTAAAAGCACGGAATCAATCAATACCAGTTGTCCAAATGTAAGTGACAAATGTTACTCAAAGGACAATGTGCAATATTAGGTATTCTCACCTGGAGATTGACGTCAGCTGAGTGGTCGGTCAACACTCGCACCATGTCAGTGAAGCCCTTGTTGACAGCAATATGGAGAGCCGTGCACATGGAGTTATTCAGGAGGTTGACGTTTGCCCCCTTGCTCAACAGCAGCCGTGCGATCTCTGCCTGATTACTAAAGTCAAAGACACCATAAAAAATTATTTCATTATTTCGGTGACCCAACCTGTCCAAAGCATTGCTTTCACTCGAGTTAATTCAAACTAGTATACAAAATGCTTATTTTGGGAGCCTACTGGGAGCAACACAAAGCTCAAGGGTTAGATGTTACACTAATAGCCTTTAAAACCCTGCCATGTTGTTCTCATAGTAAGCCACTGCTGCAGGCCAGTGGTAAAATAAAGTTTTTTTCAACAAGTCTAAATTCCTGAGGAGAATTTGTCAGATGCTGACTTCCTGAGCATGCAGTAATTTGGAGAGAAGATGATGATTAGGTGTCACTTCTGTGCATGGATTATCACATTACAAGGAAAGAGAGACAGGACAGAGCTCACTGTGCATCTGTCAGCCTCCAGGTTTTTATACAGCCACAAAGAGCTGGGGGTGCATCTTGTCGGGAACTCACCGAGTGTGTGTATTTGCTATGTTTGTACCTTTGTTCATGTGTGTAGAAAAACGCTGTGTGTGTGTGTGAGTTCTCACCCGAAGGCAGTGTAGTGCAATGCTGTATCTCCGTCTTCATCCTTGACCTCAATGGAACCGTTGGCCTGCAGCAAAGCCTTCACAACCTCCATGTGGCCTTGGTGAGCAGCGACCTGCAGTGCCGTCTTACCCTGGTTCTTAATGTCCACCTGCCAGGAACACAAACGTGGGCGAAGGTTCATTAGCAGCAGCAAACGCCTGGACACCAACAGAGCTCAACGTAGACTGGATGGAAATAATCTGAGCATGAACAACAACCACGTTCAATACACACATGATGCATAATCCTGATTAGTAGCTTAGTCATCACTGGTGACATGTAGCCAAACAAGTATTTATCATTTTAATTATAATTCACCTATACTGAATTCTAATTCAACTATATAACAAGTTATTAGAAGAAAGAAATGAAAAGAAATAAATGCATCTCAAATATCTTATAATGTACAGTATATGAGTATGTCATATCCAACAGCAGTTACAAGATCTGTTGTATTACAATATAAACAAACAGTAGGAATAATCAATCAAGAAAAATCTTCTCCATTAAATTTAGAAAAAAATGTCCTATTGTACTCAAAAACTGCATGAACCCACTCCGATCTAAACTAAATTATATAAACAATAACATCATTATGATAGCAGTATTACCTTAAAGAGTAGCTTCACATAAAACCACTTTCTGAGCAAGTAAATAATATCTACAGTTACTTTGTTGATCCCTGTTCAACATTACTGTGTAATTGGAATGGAAGTCTTGTCCAAATAAAATACTTATCGCTGTCTCAAAATGACCAGGTGACGTCAGTGCGGTAGTTCAGATGCTGTGCGACAGGTTTAATGTCCATTTTTGTTTAGTTTCATTGAAAATCAAATAGTGTTCAGTAAAAAGATTAAGAACTGACTGAAGTGCTTCAATCCAGAAAATGAAAAGCTTGTTCTTCCCTGCTTGTTTTTCTCAAAGCTTATTATTATGTTTGTTCTAATACTGAGGGATATGATAAATTTTGTCTGTGCATCTTATAAATCTGGTGACTTTTGTTTCATCATACATCTGGTCTCCTGTTTTTTGATGTTGTCTACATAATTCCTGCATTTGTTGCAACATAAGTTTTCAGTTTTTCTTGTTATCCAGTTGGAACAATTATCATTTTACCAAATATGTTTGGTTTTTATGTCTCCTGTAGACCAAGTTCTTGTTCTCTCACCTCTACCTGCTTTAATTTCAGTCAGTGTGTCTTGATCCATCAAGCAAATGGAATTATATGAAACAATTTTTAAATTAATTTATTAACAAAAACTTGAATATCCCTGTCATGTTCATATTTCCTCTGTGTAGGAGCGAATTCTGTAAATCAACCACGATCTATTTATTTAATGCCATTTCTGTTTGGATAGTCAGGGGGGAGGGGGGGGGGGGGGGGGGGAGAGAGAGAGAGAGAGAGAGAGAGAGAGAGAGAGAGAGAGAGAGAGAGAGAGAGAGAGAGAGAGAGAGAGAGAGGCGCTGCAGTAGAGACTCAGCCTTGATACATAATACACACACTATCAGGAGAAGTACCAGGGCTTCCTCATATACACTTCTGAGAGAAGTTGTTGATTCCTTTTTGTATTTAATCTTTCATTATGGGAGTCACAGAATTTCCCAAGAGCTGGAAGAGCAACATATTGAGTGGAAATGTATCTCATTATTTTCAAACTATATTCACTACATGGAAGAGTGGAAAGAAAAAATCTCTGCCCAATGTTTTGCTCTGGGCTGTAGCATAATAGCACACAGTTAATAGTTTTGAGGGATACTGGAGTCCTGTAAATTTTGGATAGAGCAGCATCAGAGTCTTTAACTTCTTTGTATCTGTATAATGTGTCCCTCACCTTATTTTGCTCACTAAGTTACTCTGGCCTTTAAATCCCCCGTCCCAAGTCTTGGTGTCCTTGTGGAAAGACCACTGGAATGCACGGAGAACTGCAGCAAAGAAAAGCAGTGCTGCACTCACCTTGTCAGGATACTTCTGCACCAACTCCCGCACTTTGCTGGCACTGCCGTGAGCCGCCTCAATGACTAGCCGGCTGGGATTGTCCTGCTCTGTGGATTGAGACAGCAGCTTCTCCAACACTGAGATGACAGTACCTTGAAGAGATATAATCAGATGGAGAAAAGGGTGGAGAAGGAGAAGAAAAGGGTTGTGAAGAGGGGACAGACAAGAGGGATACAATGATTAATTGAGCCTTATAAGTCTAATATGAACACGATGATGAGACGTGGTTGTCGTAAAACCTTCCAGAAAGCAAAAATTGCAGCACACTGTTTAAAACACATTGGTTAATGGGCTGAGCTCAATACAAAACCACAGGAATGAGTCAAAATGTACCTCCATGCAGTAAAATCTGAGCACACACACCTTCAGAAACACACACATACACACATCACTCTGTTGTCAACTTGCCATCAGCTGTGGTGAACACATGCACAAAATAAATTTAGTCATGATTATGAGACAGCTGAGAACGTATGATATGATGACAAATGTCTGCTGAGCTGCCAAAGCTGCCAACATGCAGTACTGTGATATGCTATAGAGAAGAGCATTTGAAGAAATGACAACCGGTGTAGACACTGCTGGAAAAGGACACAGTTGAAGGCTGTGTGTTAAAGCATGCATGGCAGAGACAGAGCTGGAAGATGAATGAATGCAGGCAGAAGGTAAGGCTGGAGCTGCAGTGTTAGAGATGAAGCCCTTCGTCCCAGCAGAGGCCTTACTTCCAGAATCGTTGGGGTTCTCTGCCGTCATGAGGTTGGCATCCACGTCCACGGGCTGAGCAGAGAGGCACGCTGGGTTGAACGTCCACGTCTGGCCTCCGAATGCCACCCGTAGGTCACCGTCAGCATATACTTTCAGCACCTTCCCAACCTGGCCAAGAACCTAGGAAAAAAACACCGAGTAAGGTAGATGAGGCATAGACGAGTGAAAAAAGGCCTTTTACAAGGGTAAAAACAAGGGAGATGTTTGAATGAATGGAAAAACTAATCAACCACAAACTATTCATGGTATTTATAGGAACAGTTTCTCCTTAATTTGAGGTAAATAATGAGGCCACATTTGTGGAGAAGGATCTAAACTTGATTACTTCCTGATGTACACCCAATCTTAAAAGAGTAGGTCACTGTTACATCAGAGGGATGTCTGCCAAATAAAGGTTTCAACTTAGTGACGGAGTTAACACCATGCACACAGACAGAGAGTACCTGAATGTACCAGACTTCAGAGTCATTGTTTAGTGAGCCAAAAGATAAGTGTCAAGTCTTGGGTGTGAAATTCCAAGTCGAATAGCCAAGTCATACGTACAGATAATTCAAGTCCAGAGCCAACAGGCTAAAAGTTAAGTACAAGTGCGTGTGTGTGAGTCCTACACAAGTTGTTAGGAGTCCTTCCCAAAATCTAATGTCATTTAAAATTTTGTCGTTCTAATAAATAATTGGTTGGGAGAGGTAATCTCAAAATCAGCAAACAAGAAAAAGTCGTCATGACACTAGTTTTAGGATTCATGACTCGAGTCTGACTCAGGTCCAGGTCATGTGATTCACATGTCCACACCTCTGCCCATATATGGCCTTAAAACTAATGCAAAAATACCATTAGGAGTTAGTATTATCAGGCTAAATGAGCATACAGGAGCCATGCTGTCTGTCCACTCTCCGTGGCCAGCCTGCAGTCTCTTCACACTCTCCATGTCCTCCAATACTCTGACTAGTTCGCCAACTCCAAAAGTGTTCACCTAGCGGAAATAAACAAATTGTGAGCAAGCATGTAATGTTGGTAAAGTCAACAAAGTTAATCTGATAATCCCGCTAAACTGAAGTTGTTAAGTGAGATCGAGTGGAAGAAACCTCTCTGTAACTCAGTACCTTGGTGAGGGCCCCTGGATGGAAAGTCCAGCGGATGTTGTTGCTATACTGGACCCTGACGTCCCCTCGGTCAGTGATTCTATGAACAGTCCCAATCCGGCAAATGTACTGCAAACAAAAATAGGCTGTTTCACCCTTGGTCTCCCTCTGCAAGTCTGTGACCTTAATTTTCCCTTTAGCAGCTGTGATGTGAGAGTTGGATGCTGTGTTTCCTTTCGCTCTGCTGCACCCCAACGTCAGTGTGAGCCACTTACATAAATATTCTGTATATCATGCTCAAGAGACATGTGTGTTCTGAGGCATGCCTGAGGCCATGTTTGTACAAAACATAAAGAGTACGCACAATGTGCAAAGAGTTCATTGTAGCCCGTTTGAAAAACAAGCTCACTTTTTACTTCTTCATTGTAGAAAACTCAACAGGGAGTTATGTAAAGCTGTCTGTTGTCAAAATGTTTGGAATTTTGTGATTTGTCTTTTGTACCTCTGCCATTTTGGGGTTCCACCCTCCGTGGCCCTCCTGCATTTGTCGGAGGATGTCCACCTCCAAGAGACATTTGACCTTGTCACCCTGCTGGAAGGAGTGGCCATCAGCACTCTCCTGGCGCTGCAGCTCTGCGTGCTCTCCTGGATGAACGTGCATCAGCATCAACAAATAAGCAGAGACTTATGAGGCTTTCTGTTTGAAGTCAACAATATTTTCTGCACAGTGGGTCAAAATACTAAATACCGCCAAACATATACATACGAACATGATGTAATGAAATACGCTTGAGAAATGAATAGCTTTGAGTCGAAAGAAGTCATACTTTGAAAAAGGAATCCATCTTTCTTACCTAATCTTGGCAGATGCTCTTTGTAATAGAAGCCTCCTTGTCCATCGGACACGTATTTGAGGTCTACCTTGCCCTTGTGTCCCATTCGGTAGACATTGGTGGTGCCATTAGACCAGGTGACACTGGCCACGCTTCGACCAGACTCTGTGTCCCAGCCGCGAATGTCCACTACCTTCCCAACCTTACCCTCCCCGCCTACACACACACACATCAATGCACACAAACAAACAAACACAGGTATGCAATAGAAATAATGCATCAAGTGCACGTGCGAGAAGAAGGAGACAATGGCAGTGAAGGAAAAAGTCAACTCATTAAAAAATAAATGTTGTTAGATTAAGATAGTGTATTTTGCCATGTTTGATCAGGAGACAAATGTGTGAACAGGAGTGCACGTTTGTCCACAGTCAAATTTGACAAACACAATGGAAACTTGTGAAATAAATGACATGAGGTGTGTGAGAAACATTTTCCTGTAGAGTCACAAGGTCAAAGACATTCACTTTCATTTCCTAGAAGCAGGTCACGCCGTTATGGCTTCTCCATGGATCAAACATCTGACAAAGCACAATTCCCTGACTCCCTTCAATACAAAAGCCACATTGTCAGTGTGCATGCTGTGACATGAGATGGTTTCAGATCTCCGTGTCAGGCTTTATGATGTAAGAAAGTCCTTGTTAAGCCATTAAAGTGATCAAGCTGCCTCTATGCATAAACACACCAACTAAACCGGTGACCCATAAGACTACATGGTGGGCTGGAGGTTCCTGAGCATGCTCAGAGCATCATGATGCACTTACACCATTTACGCTTGATGAGTGACTTAACCAGACCCGAGGGTGTTGATTTCAAAGACAACAAAAGGACATTTTGACTCATTCGCTCTGGCCCAGAAAAGGGAGCATTGCTATTCTAAGAGACAATGATGACCCCAGACCAGGAAACATGGAGATATATTATCATTTCCTCTTTCCCTAAAGGGAACCGTCAAAGACTTTAATTTAGCCCCCTGATATGAAAGATTGCTTTCACTTGCTATTTAAACCATCTCAACCATCAACCAGTGTGGGCTGTTGTTGTAAAACAGAGCCTATTTGTCACAAAATATAAAACTGTAGACATTCATGGAAAACACAAAAACACAATTCATGACACAATCATTTTTCTATACTTTGTCAACACTTGTAAACAACATGGAAGGAGAGGCTGAAAAAAAACACAACAACACATGGCTGGAAAAAGAAAGACAAAAGAAAGTGTTACTGAACAAGGACTCCGCACAGACAAACGCAGACAGGCACATCTGTGGCACAGACTCAGATGACTCACTGGCAATATAAGTGCATGCAGACACATACTAACACAACATTTCACGGGTTAATGAGACATGAGGTTAGAATGTTATTATGGGTTGTGGATGGTGAAACCCTTTGAAGACCTCTCCATACTCAAGAAAGTAGGGGGCTGCTGAGTTGGCAGCACCAAGTTAATGGTTAGGAACAGTCAAACACACAACACCACTCACCGTCTTGGTTGCCCCAGTCCCAATCGGGTCCGCGAACCACTTTAACCCCCTGGAAGATTCCTTTGAGGATGATTCGAGGGAGGTTCTGCCTCGGTGCCAAACTCACTCTGTGATAAGAGCATGAAGACACAGCTGAATAAAAAAGCTCTACAGACCATCTGAGACATTTTTGCTATGGATTCTTTAATACAAAACTTTGAGCAAGTTTGCAGCATAAACGCCCAACAAAACCTTTTCTCTTTTCATAATTAAGGTGGTAATGCACCAAAAGAAGCAAATACTATTACTAGAAGGATGAAATACTCAGGATCCCCCACCACAGGTGCATTTCACTGAAGAAACACAGAAAGAAGTTACTGAAGTTGTCCCTGTTACTTGCAATTCTTGTTAATTGCATATCTGAGAAAAAAGGTGGAAAAAAATTTCCATTTTTTTTTCAACCATTTCCATATCCCCCTTCTCATTTTGTTCGTGGTGGGAGATAAAAATGTAAATTGGTCAAGATAACGGATGCCCATTTTTAAAACTTTGTCAGCCATGCTAGTGATTTTCATAAACAATCATCACAACCTTACAAAATACTAATCCAAGTAAAACATCCTTGAAGAACAGTCGATAATATGATATATGAGCTGCAAAACACATACATTTGGTAAATAAATCATAAATCAAGTAAACAAAATACTGCTTTCCCTCAAAATTCCACAAATCGACAAAACGCCCAATAAGAAATGAACAGAATCAAACAGATTTATCTTGTGGAACTTAGAGGCTTTTCTGAAGAATGTGAATATCAAGAAACAGAACATGTGGGACACATATGAATATTCATCTCTTTAAGTAAGTACCATGTAAAAATAGGCTCCTGAGAAATGACAGAAAGGGGCCAATTGGAGTTCTCATTTTCAAGAGCTTGGTTTAGTTTATATTCAAATATCGGCACCAAAATATACCATGTATATGCTGATATGCTGAATACATTTCCTGCCTTATGAAAACCAGCAAAACTTAATTTCAGAGTGTGTTGAAAGTTGAATTAAACTATAACCATCATTGAGGTTTTCTACTCCCAAACTGAAGACAACAAACATTAGTTTGTTGTGTATTCTGAGTTAATTCTTTCACGAGTCAAGAAATAAGCAGGATAATTCTTACTGTAAGACAACGTCTTTTCTGATAGGTATTTGATAGGATTTTGAATACACATGCAGGAAACCTAAGGAGAACTGCCGCCATCTATGTTAACACTCCACTGTCTGACACAATGACCAGCAACCGCAACTGCAATGTCAGATTCAGACCCCGAGGTGAGACATTCTCACAACCCTTACCTTATGGTAAAGATTTGATCAGATCTTGGTGCAAAGGAGCTGCCTATTCCCATGCTTGTTGATGAGATCAAACCCCAGCTTCCATTTAAATCCAACAGTTTTTTGGATAGACTCAAAATCGTGAAATATAAAATCCAGTGTGATCAAAAGAAAAAAAGCCTTGTGAGAGCTGTTGTCCTCACGGTGCTCCCACATGCCTCTCAAGAAGATGGGGCTTCATCCCCCTGTCACTTGCCAGATTTTTCAGGTTCTAAGGTGGTCTACAGCAGGAAACAGCAGTATGTTTGCCTCTTAGAGCCAACTAATGATCAAACTCAGTGTGGGACAGATCTAGGAGAGGTCTGATCTGTGACTAGTGTGAGTACACAGTCTTGAGCCTAATCCCTGAACAGCAGCGCTATCAGAAAGCAGGCTACCTCAGGGCAACGCAGAGAGCATGTGAGCGCTTGCATGTATAAATGTCTGCATTCAAGTATATGATGGAAAAACAGGAAGAAGTGCTGCAGATACTGTTAGAAGGGTCTCTATGCATTTTTCAGCACTGCTTCGATACATTTCCTTGCTTGTGTTGCTGAGTATTGTATTTGTGCATTCGCAAAATCTAGGATATCAATTGCACATTTGTGATAAGGCTAATTAAAACAATGTTGATTATAGTATCAGACTTTCTGGATTTGTAGTATTAAGGGTGGAGGTGGAAGAATGAGAATTTAAAACGTTGTGCCAATAACCTGATTGGAGATAGGAGATTTAAGACTTGAAGGATTGACTGAAAAGTTACAAAGAGTAGTATGACGGGAGAACTAATACACTAAGAGAAAATACTAAATCCTTTTAACAGTAAAGAGGATATAAAATGGCAGATGAGGAAAAAGCATGACCTCAATGTTGTTGATGTGTCATTTGGTCAGTATAACAACTCTGAGAAAGACAACAGCTCCTTCAAGGGATCAAGATTTCTAATCCTGCTGGACCAAATGTCACTCTGCTCCCAGACGGGATGAGGACAGGAGACCTGTTCCTACTGACGCGACGGCTGGATCAACAGTCAGCCAAGGGTTAGCACCTGCAAATTCACAATAAGTGTAGCAGAAAAACAGAACAAAGCTATGATTTGCATAACGATACCAGTTGTGGGTGGCATGAGAGCTTAAATCCAGGCTGTCACCATCAAAGGGATTTTTAAAGTTCAATAAATGCATGATGTTTCAAAAGTAAAGAGTAATCGTGGTCTTAATATTGACCAAAATAATGGTGATAATGATCATAAACAAGCGCCTGTAGAACAGACTATGTTTAATTAGGTATAGCTTTCAAAACTTACATACACAGCAGTTTCGCAAGTGGAATTGTGAAAGCAGTCAGGAAATCTATATGCATACATGTGGAGTTTGTGTTGGTGTGTCTCCGACATGCAGAGCAGCGTAGCTTTATGTGCAAAGGAAGGATTAGGAATTTAGTTGACCCAACAGGTGTGTTTTACGTGCTGCAGAGCCGATTAACCGGCTGCATCCATCTCCTCTTAAACATGTGGTACATGCATATGCCGTCTTGAGCACTTTTGAGCATTCACACGTGTCTCAGTGTACTAATGAACTACTTAAGGTACTTAAGTATGTAGTCTGAATGGCTAACAGTATCCTACGTTTGGTTGTTTATATTTACTGGCTAGTGGATTTGAAACTGAAAAACTACATTGCAAGAATAATTCAATTAAACTCACATCTTGAGAGTTTAGTGACAAAACATGCCATTATAGGTGGAAAAAAAACAACTGTCAACACAGATGAACGCATTGTGAGCACACATATTATTGCACCTTGATTTACGCTATATCCAACAGTTATGTCATACATGTCATTGAACACGTCAACGTGCAAATCCACACATCTGAGAATGTTAGCGTGTTAATCCAGTTAAATCTAATGTAATTACAATGGAACACTGGTGCATGTGCAGTATATCCGGCTCAAGTCTCACACCATGTTTGTGATAGTACAGCTCGAGTGTAAGCAGGCCTCAGCACTTTATAGTGTTGACACCCTCCCATTGTCCCCTCAGGATACTAATAAAGTTTCTGCTTACAGTCAGTCTATAAATAACAAATACTGCATCTATAACATGTTTGGCTGATGTGAAAGGAGTCCCTCTTAACTATGCTGATCCTAAACCCGTCTCCTCACAACAAGACGTCCCACATATAATGAAACCAAGCTAAATCTGCATTTCCGGGCACATATCAACTGTGTCCCATGACTACCGAACAATGAATTACTCATTTGAAATTCTGTCAGTGAAATTTGGGTTAATGAGGTCTGGAAATAAAGAAGTTCTGTGTTTTGGGCGCCACTAACTGCAGAGTGCTCCTGTTCTTCATTCATCTGATCGGAAGAGAAGTGAAGTGAAGAAGTGTTCACCCAGATGTTCACGGAAATAATCACAATTACATATTCACTGAGATCATGTAAAGATAAGATAAGAGAAGAGAAAGGCAAAGACTGAATGATGTGACTGGATGATTTCAGGTTCATATGATGAGCAGATAATCACAATATATTAGTCAGCATTTCTCTTATTTTCATTTATTTATCTATAATCATTATTGGGCTATGTGGTGAGAGCAAATGCGAACTGAAATTCCTCTGTAAAAACAAATGTACTATTAAAGGTGTTTGAAAAACTGCACAAAGATAAGGAATTATTTTAAAAAAAATATTATTTCATTATTTCAACTCATTGTATTCGAAAATGTGATACTGAGTAAAACTTGTATTCTAAAAGCTCAAATTTCATTTTGATTTCACCTCTGAGCGAAGTATGATTACAAATCAGACATGTATTGGAAAAAATGACGGAACGATCAGTGCACAGAATGAGGCAGAACAAGCAATGATGGGTAAAATCTAGCAAATTATAAAGAAGCCGGTCACTAACCAAAATGTTTACACTTGGTCAATGATGAACACCAAACCAACTTCCTAAGCACCGTCTAGAAAGTCATTAATACTATACTAACAGACTTCAGCAGAGTCTCACTTATGTAAATCAATATATTCATGTTTCAGATGCCATTACAATAATGTTGAGAGGCATTATGGAGACAGGCCCAGTGTGTTATCAGTGATCCATTCACAGGTGCTGCAGACAGACATCATGAATGGAGCTCTGTTTCCTCAGTATCATTCAAATGAGTGAAACTAATTACAGGGGTGCCAAACCAATACTCACCCATTTAACCAGAACACACTGCAAAAGCATTTTCTACCGAGTTTTGTGAGTTTTATACATATTCATTACCTTTATGAAACATTAATAGGGTTTGGCATCATTTGGCATTTTAAGTGATCGTTTCGAATTAGCGTGCCGTTCTCTGTACCTCTGTTATTCCACGTTCTACTTGTGTTTCTACTGTTTCCACCGATGGCAAAGACTCCGACAGCATGAGAAGTAAAATTTCTTACTGTAGGATTGAGTCTTTACACTTGGCAGTATTACATGTTTAAATAGCTGTCTTAAAATAAAAGTGTCTACACCAGAAAAGGGGAACTCTTTTGATTTATTTTTGGTTTTCCAGGTTAAGCTTTGGAGAAGCTCTAATGTTTGTTACAAACAAACATTATATAACTCAGATTAAAGATGTGGATGCTTATAGCATCAGTACTTGACTCTTATCCATAAATGTTAACATGCTGTATAAATATACTGTATTACACAGTATGTTTTAAAACTATTGTCAACAATCATCAAACACATCTGCTCTTCATTTCAATTGATAACATCATTTAAAGTATCCTAAAACTGAATTGTCTGTATGTCTACTATTCTATTTGTTATCAGATGGGAGGTAGTGGCCTATTTGAAGGGTCAAATAAACACTTTAATGAAAGACACTGCTGAGCCAAACAGCAATAGGGCCTCAATGACAAATCAATACCTCTGAGGAGAAACAGAGGTGGGAAACGAAATGAGTCTAACTACTGTCAGAGAGCTAACTGCAACACCTGACGTTAAGGAACCAAACAAATCAATCGGGGCTGAAGCGGTTCCATAGGGCTGTGACGATAACCACATTACCGCAATACCGCAATCATGTGACACCTACCGTGGGGTTGAGCTCATTACCATCATTACTGCAATTTCTTTATATGAGTGTCTTTTTTTTTGCTGGTGAAAGCTACGGGGGTGCATTGGGCGTGTTATAAGTGTAGCAGGACCTAATTTTAGCCTAGGGGATCAGCTCACTTAGGCATGCCCTGTCACTGCCTGTGTCTAGCCACTTTCCTTAGAAGGAAGGTGGCTTTCGCCAGCAGCCCCACATGTTTTGCCTCGGCTGCCATGTTGGGGGTATGAGGTAGACAATAGCGAGAGATATAGCAAACACATGGGCAGTTTTCAATAGGCTTCTCCATGGATGCCAGCTGCCGTAAAAATGTGGGAGATGATTTTCAATAGAACTACACATGCTGCTAAATTACGCTGTGTACGCAGCATTTAGATACCTGAGTGGGCAACAAAATTATAGCTGTCTCAGCCCCAACGATCTCATTTTAATGACGGATCGTTTGACTATAATTTCAACTTAAGTATGTGTAGTTAGTCTCTCTCCTACCAATCGCTCCTAATTTGTAGTTTTAAGAACTTATTAACTTATTGTTTAAATGCCAGGTTTATCCCCTGTTGACTCTTATTTCAAAGGATGTGGCTTGGGATGAGAAATAGATTCACCCCTGCGGATGTATGAATGTACTGTAATTATCTTCCCTGGTGTATTGTAAATGTTTTAGGCTGTCCTGGGATTGTAAATAAAATTCTGTTTCTCCTATTTCTAAGGTAGCCTTCTACTGTTGTTGTGTTGCTACTATTTTGGGGGCGATCGACTGTATACAGAAGAAGCAACTTTTCATATACCATTTAAATATAATGGTATATGCATTTGAATTTCAATTATTTCTTTGCTGTGTTGGCACACTACTGCTAAATTTAGTAAATGCTGCTTTGAATTGCTTTGACTGAAACCTCAAATAGATATTTGTATCAATAAAATCATCTGCAAACGAGTATTTTCCTGTAATGCCTGTAAAGGAAGCACGTATCAAGGAATGTGTCTCTAATATACAAACCACAACACTGTAGGTAGAACTTCATTTCAACTAAGAAAGTCTTTGTTCTTTTCAGAAGAAGTGCTCATGACAACTGCCTTGAAGGATCTTCAGAGCTGCTTTGGAAAAGCAGGCTTCAGCGCACTGGAGGTGAGATGCTAGTCGCCTATAATTTGAAGGACTTCACTTTAATTTACAAGCCACGCGTTCATTAGAATTAGTTCCTTGAACAAAATCCTCTTCAAATCTCCAGCTATGCCGTGTATTTGTGAGCAATGTATTTTTTTCTGCAGACAAAAGAGGACAGTGTTAAAACACTGCATAAGAAGGGACAGAATGAAGATGGGCTAGAGGCTGAGAGAAAGCTCCTGGTGGAAGAAATGATAAAACAGAACCCTAGTGCAACTGTCATTGCATCAAAGATGGATCAGACCTTCCCACTACGGAGACGGGAGATTGTGGAGGCCGGACCTCCAGTGAAAGCGTTGAAGGAGCGGTGGCCAGCTCTTTTTACAGAGAGACAGGTACTGATAGTCATATACTGTTTTGTGTTCTGTTATGACAAATTTCATTTAGTGTGGGCTTGGATCATTAAACAAGAATGTTCCACAATTTCCACACTGGCTCAAGCCTATTTAGTAACTGTTCTTTTTTTGTTTTTTCTTTTTTTTGTCACTGTTTTGTAGGTGTTTGCTGAGTTCAACAGAATAGCCACCACAAACCTGGAGAATAGCTTTTTTGATGCTCTGGATCGCTACACATCACGCTTTGTCACAATCTTCAAGTCCAAGAAAGGCAGCGTTGGAGAGAAATTGGCTGAGATTGTGCAACAAATTGATTCAGTGGTGAGTCTACTACAGAGGGGGGAGGGATTTGGGACATAAGCTGGAGAGGCACAGCACAACATGGAGAATATACTGAATATCCAATAAAGAGGCGTCTTTCAGGTATTGGTGTGCATGTGCAGTCTACAAGCCCTATAGAAGTAAGAGCAGTGGCTCTTGAACTGGAAGGTTCCTGATTCGATACCTGGCTACTTCTGACTTTGTGATAAAGTGTCTCTTGTTTTCAGTATTTTTAAAGTAGTGTTGGTGATTTACTATGTAAAAGAATTGTGGTCCTTTGCTGTTAACACTAAATATGTGGATTTTATCTCAAAATAACTTCTCCAATCAGTAACTGTTCTCTGCACTGTCAAACAAACATTATAGTGAAAAAAGATTTTAAATAGCAAATTGAGGTTTATTGAATAAACCTGTTCAAACGATAATGTGGTTGTGTGTTTTCCTGTCCTTTTAACCTTTTAGTGGTGACATCACATTTGAACTCTTTGTAAATTACTGCTGCACTTATTAACACAAGTAGAACTTACTTGGTTTTTTTTTAGTGCAATCTAGCATGGTTTGAGCAAGTAATAAAGATTGTCCTTCAAGTAAATACAAAGAGAAATTCTAAGTTACAGGAAATATCTCATTAGTTAGCCTGACTTAAATAAATGTGTAGTTTGGAATACAAGCACAGTTAAGTTAACATGAAATATTTAGTTGTTTGAAATAGTAATTCTGAGTAGTCTATACTAAGTCAAGAGTACATCTTAAGTAAATTGTCAAGTACTCTCCACAGGGTTTTTTTAGTTACTAAAACTCAAGTGTAAGTATACAATACTAGATAAGCATTTCTTGATACAACATACAATACTTATTACACTGTACTTAAATTTTGAAGTGCAATCGGTTTGCATGCTTTTTTCAAGTAAGTTGAACTAATTGGATTTTACAGTGTTGCTTTATGGAACTGAATCAAATGAAAATTAGACTAGCAAGAATGGGTCTGGTTTAATTATGCTTATTTATTATCTACATTTAATTTATTCCCCTACAGCACAGATTTCACCATTTCAATGACATGCTGAAATCATAACGATGTTGTCTGTCTTGTCTATGGCGTGGTTGTTTTAGATACAACCACTTGGAGCTGAGCTCTTGAATCACATCTCTGATCTTAACTTAGAGATGTGATCAAATCAAAGCTTAAGTCACGATTTTCACCCTTTTTTGTATTCTTCATTTGGACAGCAGGCACGGGAAAATAAAAGGAACAGCGATGGACCTGGACCAAGCTAAATTATAAAAGATATCTGGGTCATACATATCATCTCATTAAAATGAGAACAGGCCATCCAGCTGACATTCAGACAGTGCCTGAAGCAGTTTGGAGTTTTACTGTGAACTGATGCAGAAGAGCGGATTCTGGAGAGAGAACTCACTCCAGTAAATCTGGAGACATTGGCCACTTGGAATCAGCCCACTAATCATTTATCCACAGGAAGGTTGAGTGTTGTTTGCCTAAACTGTCTCAACACACACACAAAAAAATGATTATAGCACAAATGTGGCAAAAAAAATGTATGGTTGTTTGTCTAAAATTAAACATTATTTACATTTACTCATTCAAAATAAAACTTTGGCCAGTCTGAGCACCTTTCTGTTGGCTAGAATGAACTGTGGCTATAATAAATAAAAGTTAAGCCTAAAGTAACACCGGAGAACAATGGATATTGGTTGAACGTTGCTTTTCATTAAAAAAAAATGTTGAAAGAAAAAGCAAACAGTCGAATCAAGAATCTCCCCCACTCTTCTTTTGGCTAAGTCTACTCTCTTCAAAACAAACATGAAATACTCATGGTCCCCCATCACGGGTGGATTTCATTGAATACAGACAGTTAAAAGGAAGTTATTAAAGTTGTTAATTGCATATCTTGTTAATTATCAAGATTAGAGAAGAAAAATGCTTAAAATTCCCAAAATATCAAAAGGAATCTCTCCAATTCATGGGAGATGTGTACATAAAGTTTTGTGAAATAATACTGAGTAGTTTTTGATCATCTGAGACAAATCCCACTCATTGAATGAGCCTATGTTCAACTTAACCGCAAAGTTATGACTTCAGTACTTGGTTGTTGTGTGTAAAAAGTCTCACTTTGTTCCTGGCGAGGGATAATAAAGCGATGACTTAGGAAACACCTGTTGGTGTGAAAGAGTCCACACAGTAGATTTGACCTGAGTCGGAGGCCCTGCTTATAAGCAAGGCTTAGGATTGAAATGGACTGCTTAGCTTTAATATTAACGCATTAACCCTTTGTGGCAGTAGACTCTGCTACCACAGTGTGGGTTCCCTCAGTGAGACACGATGTCGTTTGAACCCGGTTTTTAATTTGAACTTAAAACACAAACCAGCTTTTCAGGTTTGCTAACAAAACATAAATAAATACTTAAATAATGAGACGCTTTCCAGCGCCAGACACGTCCGTCGTGTCTCCAATCTCACGCACTGAAACTCATCCAGTCGGCCATTCTAGGTCCATCGCGCTCCCATATATGAGGGAGAGAGAGCAATCAGTTCTTAACACAAAACACCTGGAATCTCTCCCTCCACCGAACACAACCAGGCTGCCACACCCTTTGAATATGTGGGCAGGTAACAGGAGAGGTCCTGACAACAGCCATTATATGAAAAAAATTACCTGTAGAAACTTATCAAAGCAAGCAAATATGAACATATAACACATATACAGCTAATGATATAGCTGTAAAAGCCCTGCCTAGACCAGAAGGACTGTGGAGACACACACCAGACTAATGAAAGTTAATTAGAGGAAAGAACACTGATAAGGTTACCTCCTGTGAGTGGAAATGGATTTGAACAGAGTCAGTCGAGCAGAGACATAATGGGTGGCATCATCATTAGGATTTTAATAAAGATCAACTGTTGCTGGGGAGGAAGCAGGGCAGTACTCACGGCTGGGAGTGAGCTGTCTCGTAGCGCTCAAAAGCGTGGCTCAGGTCGTGCTTGTTGTTCATGTAACACTGGGTGCACAGGTCATAGTCGAAGCACACCTTGCATTTCCATCGCATCCCCATGATGCCATGCTTCTTGCAGCTGTCACAAATGATGTTGGAGTGGCGCACGCCTGTAGGGGAAGAAGACATGGTGGAAGAAGAGTGAGCAGGGTTATAAATTCAACATGCCCAGGGGTTCCATTTCTTTTGTATTTTGTTTCAAAGAAAGAAAAAGCAAGGCCTTGTATAGTCAGATGCAAGTATGATACTAAGTACTGCATCTCCTATATTCAAGTCGCTGAAGCATGTCCTCACCGATGTTACTTATCACAAAGGGTAACATCATGAGATGCAGAGGAAATGAGGCACAAACAACAGGACAAAAATACCCCCACCCTCTCATCTCTTCAGGAAGGGCGAGCTTCCGAGCAGACAAATGTCCATTTGAATGGAGTAAAATGTCCTGTGTTAATGTGTGTGACATTCATGTTGGAAACAGAGCTGGATGGCTGACTTTGACAGTATCATTACTGAATCTTTGGTCAAAATGAGCATTCTGAAAGCTGTGTGAACAACCACTTCAGCAAACAGGCACAAACATGAAAGGTAAACAGGTGGGAATGACTTGTCAACAAAAAGGTGTGACCATAGCAGCTGATAAAGAAAGGAAGAGGACTTTTTTAAGTGTGTGCAAAAACCTGAACATTTGTTCCAATTCATTGCAGGATTAACTCAGTGGAGGTGGTAACATTTACATATTAATATCAACTGACCCTGCGTTTACTTTGTGCACTGACACAGACTAAAATGAAAAGAAGCAGCAGACAAAGGTCAGATTTAGGAAGGGAAGCGACACAGGACAAGATGAGACAGAGAGAAGATGATGAAGATGGTGAGAGAGGAAGAGCAGGTACACTGGGACCAGGATAGGATCAGCATTATGTCCCTGTGCTGTTCAACACAACATTAGACTGATCACATTCAAACAAAGTAGGCCTAATTACCTCAGATTTATGTTCTTTGATCATTACAACAACAACAACAACAACAACACCTAGCAACCTAGCATGATTATAGAGTCATAATATCTTATTATTGCCTGCTTATATTATTGTATAACACATCTTCCTTACATTTACTGTTTGAGGCGCTGTAATTAATTAATAATGTAATTTGAATTCTGTCATTCAAAATGAGGTAAACAAAACAAAGATGAAACTCTGTGTTCTGAAAATTAATTTCTGATTTTTATCATAGGCTGTAGAACTCAGCAAGGTTCTCAATGCTGACCACATTTTAAGGTCAAATAGATGAAGAACATGTAGGCAGATCCAAAGTGATTAAAGGACATGGTGACGTAAATTAAAGATCTAAATATTTTTATTAACAATATCCGAAACAGAAAAATAATTCTCAGGAAAGATCAAACAACCAAAATGTTTCTGGACTGAACTGTGAAGTATCAAACATTTGGACACATTCTTAGACTTGTTTATTTATTGTTAGAATAAATACTTCTTGATCCAAAAAAGATTTTAGCCAGTTTTTGAATTTGTAAAGAAAAGATTTGTTAACAGCAAAATATTTGAGAAATTTGACTTATTTTGTAAAATTGTACAAAACCATTGTTTAAGTTATCATATCTGGCCCGAGTATTAAAATGTTCAAATACAGAATCAGGTCTACTCAGCCCAATATTGTAGCATGATGCTAGTCGCGTGTCCTTACCGATCTGAGCGTTATCATAAAGCAGCAGGTCATAGGAACCCTGGTAGCCAGTGCGGTAGTTGGTTCGCGTGCCGCTGTCCCACTGCACCACCACAGTCTTGTCTGGTGTAGTAGTGCTGCCCTGCCGCCCGATCTCCACCACGGTGCCCACGTGGCCCTCGCCATCATCCTGGTTTCCCCACTTCCAGTCCAGGCCACGCACCACACGCATGCCCACCTCCATGCTGCCTTTGCTGTGGCCTGGCCTGGGGGCTGAGCGGGGCCTGGCAGCGCTGTCGCTTCCGCTGCTGTGCTTCCGGGGCTTCTGCGGGACGGAGCTGGCTCTCGTTGACGATATTGCAGTGAGGGATGGCACCAGGGGTGTTTCCGGGAGCAGATCAGGGGTAACTGGAGGAAAGATACAGTTCAGTGAAAGCTGGGGAAAATACAGCAGCAATAGGGCTTCATTCACACTGCATTTGAAAGTGACACAAATTCAGATTTCTTTTTCTCAAATCTAGTCTTTTTGCCTTCACTGTTCATATTCATCTCTGTATGTAACCCATATCTGACATCAGATCTGTACCATTACCCCACATTTACAACAAGCATGCTGACGAACAACAGAAAATGTGATTGGTATGCCAGTTCATTGAAATGATTAAAATAGCGATGCAGGCATTCATTCCTTGTGCATTGTTTGCTGTGGGTACAGCAGTGTGGTGATGGGCTGTCAGTTTATTAGGCTGAAGGCAAGAAGGCAAAAAAAGCAGGGTTTGATTGAAGCAGAAATCCCATTTATCTATTAAATTAAACCTCATGTCTCCCAGTTGTCATTTCTGCCATGCTCCATATTTGACTTTGTCCACCATTGCTGACAAAACATTGATATGAGCGTGCTCAGAAGGAGAAGATCCACATGAATTCTGATCCGACTGTTCACACTGGCATCACATCAGAGGAATACACGTCTGAGTCAGATATGAGCAAACAAAATCAGATCAGGACCACTTTTGCTTGCAGTGTGAACGTAGCTAGGATGCTGCACGCACAAACTGAGTTAAATAGTTTTTTAAAAAAAAAGAAAAAGTGTCTTTAAACCTAGTGAGTACTAAATATAAATTTCATCTGATAACTAGACACGTTTGCATTCATTCCACTGCTTCTAATCAACAAATCACATAACCTGTGTGCTTGTCTGACTCCATGTCTGCCAGTGGCTGCTGAGGGACTCCTAAAAGCAACAAGCCATATGTCTCATTAATTTTGTAGCAGTGTTTTTCTCTTTGCAGGCGATCATTCAGTGGAGGCCTTGCTGTGTATCATGGCATGCTTCTGGGGAGAGCAGCTGGACACGACTGCTAAACCCTGCTGTGCATATCAAGCCCTGACCTGACACACACACACACACACACACACACACACACACACACACACACACACACAAACACACACACACACACACACACACACACACACACACACACACACACACACACACACACACACACACACACACACACACACACACACACACACACACACACACACACACACACACACACACACACACGTTCAAATTCACATTTTTCATTGGGAAGCAAACACCTGAAGTGCCAGCCATTTACAAACAGCAAACTATGTGAACAGGAAAAAGTGCAAATAAGCCATGTTGCATGTAGCGACACCACACCAAGAGTTTGTGCTGCGTAGTAACGCCACATAGTTATAGACCATAATGTGATGAAGCTTTCAAAAACATGCAAACATGTAATTTGCAGCACTAATAAGAAGACAAGAGCACAGGAATTACAATTACTGATGCATTTATGACTACGGGTCTAAGAAAATGTGACACTATATCACTCATATACTAACAATTTTTAATAGTTTACATGCAAAAGATTCAGCCATTAGACTCGTCCACTTCAAATAACAACTAACAGTATTGTACCTATATTACAATATATCGGCTTGCTTTCTGCATCGTAATATAATGCAATTAGAAGTCGACAAATAGCAGATTGCACAATCTCTGATTTTATTACAAACTGAATAATTGTTGCTATTTCAGATAACTGAAAATCAAAGTAACTATTATTAAATACCAAAATAAATTAATCTGGATCCCTGATAAGCATAAAAAAATCTGTGGTTGTTGGGAGGGAACTTTATTTTATGTTCTCTTCAAGTCAGTAACTCCATTGAGAAGTTGACTGATGGAGGCTGTGCAGCCACTGATGACTACGGCGGATGTTGATAGTTTGTAAAATGTCCAATTGGCGCCAATTAACCAACCTCTAATGGCAATACATTGAATCATAATAGCTGTATTGTGATACACGTCTTATAGCCAGATTCTTGCACATCACTGTTTATGATCCTCTGTCAATTCATTTTGTACTTGCACAGTTATCAACAAGCAGAACAAGCATCAGTGACAGCCCTTATATTATGTGATAGTAACACATATTGTAATTACAAAACGGAGCTAAATCAAATGCCATGTTTGTCAAAACCCTCCATAGATCTGACCCTATTCCTTAGCAGATGGAGGTGTAAATCCATCATTTCCATGTTTACAACCACCATAAATCCAAAGTGGAAGGACGGTGACTTAACCTTCTTCTGAGGGCAACAAGCACAGCAAATATTGTGATCTATGAATGCTGGTGTAGACAGGAAAACTCAAACAAGTAAATGCTTATGTAAGGCCGGTCCAGATTTGTGTGAACATTGCCTTACTTTCACCAAATACGCTCCATTCATCTGGTAATTTTCAGCCAATATATTTTTCAGTATATATATAGCCTGATGGTTCAGACACAGGGTTTAGTTAACAAGAATGTTTCAATAAAGGGGCAGACAGATGTCTGTAATGCGACTGAGATTACACTTGCACGCAAGATTACAATGTCATTTTAGTATTAAGGGCATCTGTTTAAGCATGAAAACATATGTGATGTAGGGGATCAAAGGAGGGAAAGCAGGCTGCTTAAACTCCATTTTCTGCCAAAAATGACAGCTTAGCCCTTTTTATGCATTAAAATTATATCCCAGTCAATTATCCAAGACTTAAGCATGCAAACAGACGAGCTGTCACAGGCAGTGGATGGCTTTTACACAGCTCTGTGTTCTGGGTGTGGAAGGATGAAGGAAATGCCAAGGAGATTTACTAATGACTGACAATACAATCATGGTGAATCTAAATACCCTAAAAAGCTCCAAACTGAAATAGAGGGAGGATAATAATAGAACGTTCGCAGTACAACAGGCCCACTGTGTGGGCATTTAAATTTAAAAATTGTTCTACTAGCCACACATATACCCACCACCTCCCACTCTGTGTTCCAGAGAGAATTCAAGCTGAGCACACTGGTATCTTATCAGCATTCAATAGACCAGGGCTGGTATTGACAGGGAGACATGACAACAGGGGATTCAGGGGATGATTCGACCGACACAATCTCACTGTGAGCTTTACCTTCTGCATCTAAAACAACATTTACAAATGCACATTAAAATAAACACACTTCAAGATACTAAGCTGCTGCAAAAAAGACAATTATTGCAGTTTTTATAGAGAACTCCTCTTCATAAAAAAAATAAATAAAAAATCTCAGAGAAAGATTATGTACATTTTGTCTAGAGGGTATTAAGTAGAGATTTAAAACCACATGCAATCTGTCAAATACTACAGCAGAATCTAAATGTGAAATAAAAGAGTGCAAAACTAATTATTGGACTCATAATAAGAGTAACCAGGATACGGTCAGCTGGTTTAGAACAACAAGCTGAAATCGTGATGATTTGTCAAATCATACTGTAGTTTATAGATAGACTGATGGCTGACACAGGCAGGATATCAGCTCCGTGCCTGATACAACAGATGGGCTGGCATCCGCCAGACAACACTGCTGAGGACCAATCTGGAAGGACAACGTCAGCCTCCTTCACACAAATAAACCGACAGGTGTTTGGTCCCAACACAAACAAATAAACAAACTTTTGTTTCAATGCTAACAAGGCATTTCAAACATCAGTATACAGTGACAATGTGACTGTGATATAATTATACGTTTTTGTAGACCAAAAAATAAGTTTAAAAAGCAACATACTTACAATAATAATGAAATTAGCTATAAAAGAAGAGGATGATTTCTTCTTCTTTTACTGCAAGTATTTCAAAAATATAATGGATAATTCCATACCAAACAAACTGCAAACTTATCCATCCATGACTAAATGTGATTTTGTATTTTATTTTCAGCATGAATGTATTGTGTAGTAAAGACACAGCTATGTAAGTGTATAAGTGCACAATCAGGACACACATTGTGAGACCTTAAGGCCTATTTGCAACTCTTAAACGGTACCATCTACCTGTTTATCTACAACCTGTCGTTGTAATGTAAAGCACATCAGCACATTTCCCATAAAATGTGACCAAGGAGTACATGAAGTGAAATATAGTGTAGTACTGGTAGACTGTAAAATCAATGGAATTGCAATTGGGTTGTGATCCCACGTGATCAGGTTCTCCATGCAAGAGGAGGTGACTCTGTGGATGTGTGAGCACAACTCACTTGTTAGTCTTCTCTGACTAACTGGTTTGAGGTGATAAAATGAAACGCTTTAAATGTGTCCATAAAACACTACCAGATTTATTGTTTGAAATCAGATATATTGTCTGATTCTTTACCCATCATACAGGCAGAACTACACTTGCACACTGAAGATAAAAGCTCAGCAGGTTTGGAAAATGAGTCATTATTAAAGGCAGATCCAGTGCCATCAGATACGTGCTACTGTGTGAGGGAGGCCTGGATGTGCTGTGACATGTGGTCTGACCAGCAAATATCCTATAGGTCTGATATCTAATAAGAAGAGGCTGTCTTTTTTTCACATCAATGCCCCAGAACCTAAATGCTTAGCAAAGACCAATCTACACACAGGCCCTATGACTTTAGCCTCATCAGCTTCAATATGAGAAATGGGTAAAAACTTGCTGGAACTAGTTCATGTCAGAAACATCTGGTGGCCACAGGACTTCCAGGAAAATCAATAAGGACCCTGAGGACATAACACATTTACAAAGATTTCTTCAGAGTGGGCGACAGGCTAATAAGAAGACTCTCCGTTTTCCATGTAAGGCTTCTGCCTGGTTTGCCTTCCTTTTCTCAAATCTCACTTAAACAGATGTACCTTGGGGGGGGGGGGAAATGATATCATAATGTGCACATAGAATTAAACATCCGATACTGACACACATCCAAAGGGTAGACGGACATCTTCAAATATTTCTAGTCATTTTGCTCCAAAAGCAACTTGATAAGGGTGGAATTGTTCCGATAAGCAAATGTCATCCCCGGAGCCATTTACATAAACTCAACCACAGCAAACATATTCCCTAAGAGCACTTACTCTACGTTTAATCAAATTATAATGGCTTATCATACTTACTTCCCATGATCTTCAGCCCACTTTTGAACATGTTGGCGGCTGTATGATTCCAGTGTGCAGAGACACCACGAGCTTTGCAATGATTTTATCCCAGGGTCAACCAGCAGAACCATCTGAAGTCCTGAGCGCTATGATGCAGTCATCCTGCTAACAGGGGAGTGAACCCTTTCCGTCATTTTCTTAGTATTTGGTTTGCAGTGAACTTTGCACTTTGTTTTAGAACATGTGGTTCTTTTCACCTCTGCTTGGTTGATTTTTTTTTTTTTGTCTGACAGATGTTGCTCAAGGACTGGACAAGCATGAAGCCTTATCTAAAAAAAAAAACTAAAAAACCCCATACTGAACAGGGTAAAGAAATAACAAACTAGGAGAGCTGATGCTGCGAGATGACTGTGTTTCAGGTAAATATATTACTTTGCATAATAATGGTCCATTGTAATGTCATCTGACCAGACGTTTGGCGAAGCTTTGATCATTTCTTGTGTTTGCTAAGGCCAGTGTAACACAAGTGTAAGTCCAGTCTTGCACCTGAAGTCAAACGTCATTTCAAAAGTCAATATTGAGTCACATGTTGCTACATGCACATTAAGGTCTCGACAAAGTTGTCCAAACCTCACCTAAAGCAAATGCATCATTCATTCTTATCCAAGTTTATGTGTGAATAGGGTCATTTCATTCAGTGCTTGAGAGATAAAAAAGCCAATAATATATTCTCAGCAATGCAATCATCCTCCTATAATTAATCCAACACCTCCGTTACATGGTTAAAACCCTTTTGATACGGATCCTAACAGCACCTTAGCCACTGATTATATGATACAGTTAAGTAATGTTGTGACAGCCACTTCTAATTAACTTACCAGGGCACTAAACATGGCCTGATTAGGCTAGCTACCATTGAGAATCTCTAGACTGATACCCAACCCCACGTACACAACTTTGACACCACCATACTTGTAAGATTGTGATAATGTCTGCAGGACAACATCTTTTGCCTGTTTGGTCAACACCAGTGATAGCAGCAGCCAAGTAAGCCAGATGTCTACCTGCCTGCTTTGCATGTCTACTGGCTTCACTACAGATTGACATGTGGCACAATTGTAGCCGCATGGCCATGGACGCATAGCAGCTACATGCATTTTGTCATTGCACAAGTTCCTTTAAGCCAACTGGGAAGTAAACAGTGAAATCGGCACATTTTTTTCCTCTATGACAGTCTGATGAAAATAGAAGCAGCCATGTTTCATTTCAAGATGAAGAACACTGTATGGCTAATGTTACTCTGAAATTCCAATTTCTTTTATTTTTGAAAATTCAAACTGACTAAATTTTTAACTGCTCTACCTCAAAACATCACATGGATTTCACTGTCTGACTAGAAAGATGTGCGAGCATGACCCAAACAGACAAGACTGAATCTGCATCACTTGATAAATAAAGCATGTCCTGTTAAGCTGTTTTACCTGTTGGTATGGTGCTGTGCTGCAGGGTGAATAGAGAGAGACCAACAAAAATATGGAAGAGGAGGAAGCAGTTCCTACTTCCACCTACATAAATGCATCAGAATGTAAAAGGAAAATAAACTATCAGTGGTGCAACCAGCTTCCAGTGAGATTTTAAAAAAAAGAAGCCTCCTCAGGGCTGTAGCCCTGTGCTGATGCCCTCCCTGAATGAACTGGCCGAGGTGGAGAAGGGGATACAGTGGGGCGGAGGAGGATGGCAGCCGGGCCGGTATTCCAGAGATGTTATATATACAGTTGCTAGCAGTCTTATAAAAACAGTGTCCTGCTGTACAGACGCACAGCCTGGCTGTAGAGGATCAGAGCTGGAGGAGGCGGAAGAGAGAGCCCTGCTGCTGAAGGATGCAGCCAGCATTTAGTCCTTTGTGTATTGTGTCAGCAAGGATTACCGCCGTGGAGGAGGACAGGAGAGGAGAGGGAGGAGGATAGTCAGGAAGAGCGGCTGTGCTACGAGCGCTGCATTCAGGTTGACATTCCCTTGCTCTCGTATAAAAACAGGCCAGTGGGCTTTGCTCTGCGTAGGAATCCTCTGATGCTATATTCCATCACCGAGGACATCAGCATCAGCATCAGCAACACGCGTGTGAAGCCGACACACTGTGTTTACTGGTCTACATGTATACGGACACATGCGCACCGAGCTCTACGTAACGATGTACAGCCCTCTTGTTCATAGCCTGCGGGGACACTGTTCGCTCTGCTGCCAATGAGCACACAAGCACGGGACAGAGGGGAGGGGGGGAGGGGCAATGCATTTCGGGGGGAGGGTCTGGGTGTTGTTATTTTTTTGGTGGGGTGTGTTGGGCGGGTTGCTCAGGGAATAAAAAGGGGTGGGGATGAATGAGATTTTGATGAATGGTCACCTGCCATAATCCTCATTTTCTGTCACCAATCTGGTTTGTGCGACAGCTGCTGGTGAGCTGGCAATACCAGCCCAATGTCTCCTCCAGGCTCACACTGTGTGTGTGTGTGTGTGTGTGTGTGTGTGTGTGTGTGTGTGTGTGTGTGTGTGTGTGTGTGTGTGTGTGTGTGTGTGTGTGTGTGTGTGTGCGCGCGCGCGTGTGTGCGTGTGTGTGTGATTCCTCGCCATGAACGATATTTTTTATATGTGACCACAGCTGTGGGAGAACTCAACAATATGGTTGTAAAAACCAGCCAAAGTAGTGTTCTGTTGATGCTGGCACACACACATGAATGTACTGCTGGTATCGCCATGACATGAATAAACAATGAATTATTGGGTGCTTAGGAAGTGGTAGAGATACAGGCGTATAATGAAGTTCATTACACCACCCACCTTGTAAAGACAGGTGCTGCTTTTCACTAATAGTCAAGATCATATATAAAGAAGTAATGCTGCACGATACTGGAGAAATAATTATATTGCAATATTGATTTTTTTTCTGTAATATATATATATTGTTATATGAAAAATACAGAACATTTCACCAGATGTATGCAGTGTGTTATTCATGTACAGATAGTTAATCATATTTTTCATCATTTTGGCTAAGTCTATCCTCTTCTGACAAAAAAAAAACAACAACAAAAGAAACCTCTCCTACCTCTACCACGGTTGGTTAAGCCCTCTGCCACTCCTCCACTTTTGGCTTCACATAAGTTACACTGAAACCAGCATGCACAACTGGGGAGAGAACAGGTGGAGAGGTATTTGGAAACAACAGTACACTTCTTAATAAACTTTAAAAATGGACCTGTGTGTTGTAATTTTTTTATTAATATGTCTGCCATTTTTAAGAATGTTAAAATGTTTGCTTAATCTCATTGGTGGAAGATAAACAGGCTTAAGGGATCAACAGGTTTTACTTGTATAGTCTTGGAAAATGAGAACCTTATGAGTTCTGTTTTTGTATCAAGCAGCAAAAAAGCTGTAACATGTGTTTGAGCTAATTTGCCTTACTTGACATTGCACATCCTGCAATGTGACTACTGCACATGTTTACTCAGCAATGCTGATACTGACACAAAATATAGTGCTGCCCTGAAAGGAAGCATTCATTGACACAGCTCCTGTTCCAACAGACAGTGACACGCACATGAACACAGCAGTCATTAGACTGTGAGAACCGCTGAAATTCAGGCTTGTTGCAGCACGGAAAAACCCATAGCTTAGAAGCTGGGACATTGCTGTGAGGTGTGTCTGATCAAACAATGATTCTGGCAGGTTTTCAACGCTCTGTTGATTGCAAAAGACTAGAGGCAACAGTGAACACAAAAATACTGACATACTCAGTTCTATTCCTGTCTTGAACTGCTTGAGTTAGCCATCCTTATTGCTCAGGCTAAAGCCAATATCACCCAGACGTTGCGAAGACACACCTGACTATCACCATGATAGTATTTCAACATCAAGCTCACTAATATACGACACAATCTGTCCGACAAAAAACTGGATTTAAAGAATATGAACAATAAATCTTTGAGGAGGACATGCTTCCTATTCTGGACCTGCTGTTTCAACTGTTGCTATTCTTACTGGATCCCATCCTCTGACAAACCGTTACCATGAGAACCAAATATTCTCACAGAGATGAATGTCGTTTGTCCAGTCTATATCAAACTGGATGACTAAGGCAGTGCTGCTCTCTCAGGAAACCATGATACATTTGCAACACAGACTGTCATTTTGTTACTATTATACAGCACTGGCTTGTAGCCAGGAGGCTGTTTG
Organism: Chaunax sp. Z400; assembly: GCA_037577475.1. Taxonomy (NCBI): domain Eukaryota; kingdom Metazoa; phylum Chordata; class Actinopteri; order Lophiiformes; family Chaunacidae; genus Chaunax; species Chaunax sp. Z400. The sequence continues at coordinate 22,100,538 of CM075195.1, forward strand.
TCTGAATGGTCAGTCCAGCTGGGAAGATCCTGGGAGGCAAACAGTAATTGTATTCTCCCTTTTTCACCTTGTGTCGAATTGCCATAAGGCAGAACTTGGGACATAGAGATTTAGATAAAACATTTGGTTAAAGCTTACATCTTATTCTACATTGTAATATGGAGCCTTTTCTGCATATTCAATTTGATTATAGATTAAATTATGGGAATGTCTCATTTTGGTAAAATTAAATAAGTGGTAAATCAATATATTCGATCTAAAAATATGTGTTGACATTGTGTGTCCTGCAATGTAACCAGTGGACATGGGCACCTTGCGATGTTGATGTTAAAACGATATACTGTATATTGTGCAGATATGGTGTGCATGAGTTGCTTTAGGATCCCTAAAAACTTGCTCAAGGACAAATATGCCAAGAATTTATGGGGAAAAGTATTTTGAGACCAAGCACTAAAACAGAAACGCAAAAATGCCCCATACTATTTATGACTAGTTTTGTTAGCCCAAGTGTTTAAAACTCTTGCCTTAATCATTTTCACACAATATGTTCCTAATAAGTTCTCTAATGCAGACAATTGCTCACCTCTTTTTCATTTGATGTAAACCAGAGAGCATTTCAAGTTTGATTATTATATTAATTTGATACCAAAGACGGACAACAAGACAAAGAAGCAGCAGATGCCCCAAAGTAGGTGTAGCTGACAGAAATCCTGACTATGAGCAGTTGTGTGGCAGCTGCAACTAGGCTCTGCTTCACCAACACCAAATGAAGAGTAAGATCACAAGTTTAAAGTATTAGGTTTCATTCAATAGCTCTCAATACAGGATAATATCATAACCCTAATTCAGTCAGTTCAGCATTTTAATACCAGACAAAACGAAACTACTGCTGGCAATTAAATCTCACTGTGCTTGATGAAAAGGGATTGAGTACTTATAGTCCCATAAGCATGTCATTTTCAATTTAACTAGGGTGACAATCATCCTGAGATCCAACACAATGTGACGTATAGACTGACAGCTTAGACAACACTGACAGCTACAATAAAACAGTAATAATGACAACCAAAAAGTCAGCTAGCCGAAGTTAGCTTACTTGTTACCCAAGTAAAAGCCCAGCTTCCTGTTCACTTGTAGGAAAACGTCACCACCAAATGTCGTTCAAAATTTGATTACACTAGTTACTTTTTTTGAATGAGGGATATATTTGACATTTAAATTAACTGGACTCCTCTATAGAGATGAAGCGCTCCTGGGTCTATCACCTGCAGATTTATCAATAACCAGCAATATGCTATAACATATAACGATAATCAGGGTTACATTAATTCGATAAAATTGTGAGCCGAAACCTGAGAGGGTGGTGGGATTGTGTTTACTGCTAGCTCGTACAATGTTGATGCTAGCTAGCTAACTCCATATCCAGTAGAGGCTATCCTGTACGGGTATAAAATAACAGAGTTCTTCGTGGTGTAGCTACTTACCGGGCCTTTGTCAGTAATATTTACTTTGTGGGAAAATGTAATTCCATGTCTCTGTCCGCCACCAACGCTGACATGACCTATTTTACACCAAACAAGTATTTACTATATTGAAAGAATTTCCAGCACACAGCCATGACAAACACGCCCATGCGTTACGTCACAAACGCTGCCTTCACGTACTCTTCGTAAGAATACAACATTCTTGAATTCAATTACCTTAGGTTTCAAGTAACCAGCTGCTCAAAAAAAAGCACAGGTCGTGGTACCATGGTTTGCACCATTGAAATGAAAGGAGATTTTAGTATGCATGTTCAGTGGAACATCAACACAAGAGTACAGAAACATGTGAAAATTCCCCAAATCTTTATTTGTAATTTGGTGGCCATGGGGCCTCAGAGCTATTCAGTTGTCTCATACCTCATGTGTCTCTGTCTCTTTCTCATTTCTGATGATGTTGAAAACGAGTCAAAGGCTAACAACTACATGACAATACTTCATAAAAGTCGTCACTGCAATTTAGTATCACAGTAAAATCATATTAATATTGCATATTTTGAAACACAGACAACGCCAATACAAACTTGCTTAATAGAAATGTAATTAATCATTTGCAATATTTGCAACTTCGGGGTGGCAATTTTCATTTTACATTTTACACCAAGCAATCATTCAAATAAAACTTCTCTGTGTTTGAGTCTAAATGTACACAGACATTGTCATTATAATCAAAAGCAAAATGTTTGCGCATATAAATAAAAGACAAGACACAGAGGTCCCACACTAATAAGTATATTAAATCTTATTACGTAACACATATTGTAGTGTCCGCTAATGATATGGCTTCTGTGCTTTCTGCTCTTATGATTTAAAATAAAGGAATAAATTAATAAGAGATAAGACAAGATGACAAACAACAATATACTGTATGCGATGAAACAGTAAAAAAAAAAGAAAGAAAGAAAGAAAGAAAAATCACAGAGCCTGTATGAGTTGCGGCTGGTTTCTGTGTTGGCTTAATGGTTGTCCAATACCGCCCCCTGCAGGTCTGACCAGAGGCTTTTGTAAATTTTGTAAATGCGGACTGTGGTTTTCATTGAATAACAAGTTATATTCTCTTACGTTATGAGCTACTTTATATACAGTATATTTACTCTATGCATTTACTGAAAACTGATCCCGTGACATGAAACTCACAAAGGGCAGAGAACAGGTTTTTATTACGTGTCACAGCTAACGAATAACATAACTGTAAAACTAGGCTCCACATTTTTGGTTCAATATTTTTTTCTTATCCATATGATCATTTTGGTAATTTATAATCCATCCAACCTGCCTGACAGCCATGGAACTGCCACATTCTAAACTGCATTATAAAAATTCTGCAGTGTGTACTTTCTTATAACTCAAATCATGTCATTTAAAAAAAAAAAGACACATACATTTATATATATACACATACACATTCATTCATATTGTCATATTTGTTTAGGCTCAGAGAAAAGTTAACTTGTTAAGATTTAGTCCAAAGTTAAGACATGGGACATCAGCATTTGAGATATTTATTACAATCCAATTAAATACTATTTGGCTCTTCAAACAAATAAATTTATCAGGAAAAAAATTAACAGAATGTACCAAATAAAGAGTACAGAGCTGGGAATGTGAGAACAATTATTTATTGATGTTTTTAAGTATTGTTGTGTCTTCATAAATATGGCAACTGTAGGTTTATTGTCTCTCCTTGTATGATAAAAATGTTGCCCACCTCTACGAAATGACACCAGCCTTTCTCACTTTGACCAACACATTACAGCATCTTTAATACTGAAAATACATCTGATTATGCTCTCAGTGTCACAGAGGAGGACCTAAACTAGATCTCAGTTTAATGTATAAATTAGACAATAAATTTAAATTCTGAAAAAGCCCTCAGGCAGCTGTGTACAAATACAAAGAGGTACATCAACTAGTCTGTATTAAAACAACATTTGAAATATCAAAGCTAATCAATCACAGTAACGGCAAACTGCCAGGAGGGGCCAGAATAATCCCAAACACATAGAAAAGTCCCATGAGAAGGTTAAGCTTGGCCGTCTTATTTGGGATCTTGGCGTAGCATCGGCTGCGGAACTGCTTCTCCAGGGGGAAGGCCATGGGCAGCGTGAGCAGAGGCAGCGCCATGCTGATGGTGTAATGGGTGGCGAGGATGCAGAAGAGCACGTAAGGGACGAAAAGCAAAAGGTTATAGAGGACGTAGGACAATGTGGGGCCCACAAGGATGGCCAGGGTGACAATGCCTGCCTGCTTGTCAGAGTCCATGTCTCTAGTATTGTTGCTGTGGAGGATAGCTTCTGTGTTCAGGGCCAGCGGGACGGCGTACACCAGTGGCAGCACTGACAGGTAACCAACCTGCACCGCGTGGGCAAACATGACTGCCAGAGGGCCGAAGGTGATGAGGATTACCACGTCTCCCAGGGCCACATACTTGAAGCCGATGCCTGGGGGAAAGAGTAAAGAGACGGTGCATTTAACCTTTGGATTAACAAAGAGCCATCAAATCCCAAAAGTATCAAGACATAACACACGGTTGTACATCATGGAGGAAACAAAGAGAGAAGTTATCTGATTTGCTCCTGTTCATTGCAATTCTTGTTAATTCCATATCTGAGAGAAAATTCAGTTTTAAAAATGTAAATAAATAAATAAAAACCTTAAAATTCTCAATATATCAAAAGGTACCTCTCCAGTACATGGGACATGTGTACATATTTTTTGAGTTCTGCCCCAGAAACCATCACTTGGGGCAAATCCCACTCACAGAATGAGCCAAAATTCTATTTGTAACAACGGATAGGAATAAAACACAAGTGATTAAAGTTCATTCACAACAAAAGACAACACTTCAGTGCTTGGTTGCTGAGTGTAGAAATTTTGTTAAAGTAATTAACAGTTTTTGAGTTATGCTCTGGAAACGAAACATGACTGACAGACAGAACTCATTCCTTTATCCCCCTCCTCACTTGGTTCGTGGTGGGAATAATAGCTCAAAAAAGTAAAAATTGTTTCCACCTAGTAAATTGATCAGTTCCAGATGTACATGTTAATTACTTAGTTCAATGCTCAATTCAAGAGCTATCCAGTTTATAGTAAAAAACTGTTCAAAATTTTTCATTTCTGGCAGTGTCTTTTTTTCTCTTCTTTTTTTTTTGCAGAAGTGGGGGTTGATATCGGCTGTTGGCTTTTTTCTGCTCCAAAATATTGTTTTGATATCAGTCTGCCTCTACTGCAGAGACTGTGATATCTTAACATGAAGTCCTTACTACCAAACACTACACTGGATCCTACACTTCCAATAATAAAACAGACCTGCCTGGTCTTTCAAACTCCACACCTGTTTTTGGTTCGATATTTATGGCGTCAAAGCCCAAGCAAAGACAACCCTGGTGACATAATCAGGGTTATTTTCTCAGACTTGATAAAATTCCTCTTTAGTCATAGAAAACATGAGAAGCACAAACCATGACAAAATACTGTCTATTATGAGTATTTGTGACTGTGCAGCATATAATGACTCTTTATTGATCTACATCAGGAAAACATTTTTAGTAAAAACACATCAAGACAATATTAGCTTTGATCAAAAAGTGAGGATTAAATCAGCACCAAGACACTGTGTGTGCACTGTACAAGTCTGCCCTTCACCTCAAGAAGGAATGTAACACGAGTGTCATCCTTCCTTAAAGGGCCAGTTCACCAAACTCCCACCAAACTGTAGCTCAGTTGGTACAATGGGAATTAAACATAAGGAGAATGATTTATGCTGACAACTGGCCAAATATAGAGTAATATGCTTTATTTATCGAGTCGTGCAGATGGTTGCAGTCTAATGAGTGCAGGTTTTCAGATTCTGTCTGTGTCTGTCTGAGTGTTCCATGTTTAACGTTGCGGTGCTTTGAGCAGCAAAAGTGAAAGCCATCCCCACTATTTTAGGGTGTAGGAACGAAGACATTTCAGTGTCTCAAATCCCTTACAAATAAAATCTAAACCAGTTGCCTGGAAAGATGCGACATTTTCTGTTTTGGAGAAATGACCATTCAACTACATCCAACAAAGAGGAGAGATAAATTTACCAGTGTTTGTTTTGCTATTTAGTGAAAACACATGACAGAGTAACCACTATGGTAAGCATGACTTTGGTGTGTGTCCTCTTTCACATCCTTAACCTGGAACACGGAACTACCAAGGTACTGTATGTGTGGGTGTAAACGATGCAGCATAATCAAGGAATTCAAGTCCATATTTTACTCACCTCCAGTGTATAAAAAAGAGCTGGACAGTCCCCCAAAGTAAATAAGGGCTAGGTGCTCCAGTCTAAGTGTAGACAGGAAGTAAAGTAATGTAGCGCACAAGCACCCCAAAGAATACAACAATGCTCCGAACATCACAACATCCTGTGGTGCCAAGATTTCATCCACAAGAGTCCTGTCATCACTCTTCTTGTGGTCAATCCCTTTGGAGAAGTCATAGTAGGTGTTCACAAGGTTGCCTGCCCCATGGACTACAAGGACAGCCACTGCGCATACCGTCAGGATGACCAAGTCCACAGAGCCCTCCAGTTTGTACGCCAAGGCGCTGCCGAGGGCCACCGGTGTGAGCGAGGCACTGAAGCTCCATGGCCTCAGTGCGAGCACGTAAGCAGCACACTTTTGCCTCACATCCGAGGCAACACGGCCCATCCTCGACATGTGATTAGTACCTTGAGCGTGACTGACCGAGTTATTCATACCAGTCAGCCAATGTTGGTCATTGTGACCATTTGATCCAGACAGTACAAATGTTTGTGCTCTGCTTTGTTTCTTCTCTTTGGCCATTCTTCTCCAAGGGTTCTGCAGTACCAGTGATCTTCCCAAACGTCAGAGCCTGGTGATCCTGTAGCAGTAATAACATCAGTAAAATTACAAGGCAGTTGACAGTGCATGACGCATCCCAGCCTTGACACTTAAATTGCTATTTCCCCTATTAGAATAGAGCTGAGGGGTTAACTTCCATATTTTGAGGACTGATTCAAATGTCTGTTACATTATATAAGTATCATTATTCATTCAACACAGAGGCACTGAAGATGTTGCCATATTTTATTAAATAAAAGAGGGTTACATCATGGATTTATACCACTATGGAGGTAAAGAAAGTATTGTTTTGAGATGCAGAGCCTCATGTATCGCCGCATTAAGAAAAGTTTCCAAGATGCTCAGCCCTAATTGGCATTTTAATATCATCTTCCTTAATTTAATATCTAGTTAATTCTATATAGTAACTAGATTCTGGTTTACATAATCAAGGTAGCAAAACACTTTCCCAGGACGTGCAGACGCCTTGTTAAACGTCCAATATGTTCAACTTATTTCAGACAATACGGTCACTTTTAAGTTGTATTCATTTCATGATGAATAACGTGGCTGGAGCAAGTGAAAGCAGGCCCACGGGATCACATTATCGTTGCAACAATGAAAGGAATTGACAAAGTGATGTAATCTTACAGTAACTAAAATGAGTGCCAGCTACTTTTAATTAAATGTGAAGTGGACGGTTTCGATGCTGAACAATCACTGAATTTGCATTAAGCTTGCCAATACACGTGGATTTACGTAACATGGGCTCCCACATTCTAATGCTGGAAAAGCTACTTTCTGGAGAAGTGCAACACACTTTGCCAATTCGAGAAGGGCACCGCACCAGGTGGGGGCAAACAACCTCAGGCTAACTACTGAGATTATGGGATTAAAGCTAACTGGCTAGCCGCCGAGCTAACGTTTTCTATGGACGGACAGAGAGGATAAATGTCTGACAGCAGCTCTTACCCGTTACGTCTTCACCGTCCGACACAAACTTGGTCTTTCTTCGCTTAAAATCCTGCTTCTGTGCCCACTGAGCCTGGTACGATGAATGGCAGTCAGGTATCTTACGTGTCAACTTTGAGAGTACTTCCCTGGTTGGCCAGTGTAAACCCCGCTGTACCTGACGGGCGCCATTTCCTCCTCGAGAAGTGCAACATCGCATAGAGGTCGAAGAAACCGCATGTGATGCAATGGTTCCGAGGAGGATTAAATTCCTATAAACAGGTTGGCACAAAAAGAAAAATAATACGATACAACATAATATAAGATTTATAGCGAGGTATTAAAAACCCAAACCTAAAAAATGCAATGGTTACATATTATTAAGAATAAGTGTTAGTTGTAATTTTTACAGAGGTAAATTTGATTTTGTTTTATCAACTACAAAAGCTATAAGGCAACATTTCCTTGAAATTTGAAAATTAAAAAAGACTACATAGATTATAGTTCATATTATCACAGATAAATCGGCCTAGGTCCATAAAGGGGCCGTTTTGTCAGTCACTCGAGGGATTAAATTTGAGCATCCACAAAATTTGACTTTCTTGCTGCAATTTCGAGCTGTGAAATCAGTAATATGGCATGCAATGTAAGAATGGGGTGCAGACCCGAGCTGTCTGTGGTGACAAGAAAATATGAGACAAAATGCAAAGGAAAAGCGGAATTGTTTCTTTCTATCAACAAATAGAAAGTGATACAACGTGGTTAAGAGTAGATGGAGATGCAATTGTAACTTTCCTGCATGCAAAACACACATTTATCATTTCTGTTTGCTGAAGGTTTTACAGCAGACATTTTGATTTGTCACAGGTAGAAATAGAACAGGTGTTATTAAATGCAATCATTAAAGATGAATTTGTTCCACGATTTATTCGATAAATCAAACCAGTCAATCAGCTTACACAATACCAGAACTCTGTGACCAACATAATCATATGAAACCATCGCTAATGTTATTGATTGCACCTGTTGTTTTCCTTCTATATGTCAAACTGTCTGCCCTTTGAATATCATTAGTTTACAATACACCAGTTGGATTAGACCCCGGCGTCCTGATTTGATCTTGTATTGTTAATTATCAGACTTTAATTATTTCATTTTATTTAATTAATTATCAGACATGTAAAGGACAGTGGCATGCACGAGGAGTGAGGTCATATGGGTTCAAAAGTACACCACGTTCACCTACCCACTCACCCCGGAGTCCCTTCTACAACTGTCAGTACTGCAAATTAATCAACTTTTCCATTCAAGTGCAAGCTATCTGCATGCAATCTGTAGCCCCTGTAATGCTACAGTGTCTTTGCTGGACAGAATTGCTTGCAAGTCACAATGTGGGGAGACACAGCTTGAAAGTGTTAAAACTTTACACAACTCTAAACAATAAGAAAGGCAGTTCTTTGTAAGAATGTCTGGACAATAAAACTGTTTTGGTGAAGAACTGCATTTTTTGTGCCAACACTGAATTGGGTTTTGTTTGTTTGAAGCTAAGATTGGTCACAAAATTAAATGCAACAATCCAAGGTGATGTCCTGTTTTTGTTTTTGCCCTGCCCGGAAAGTGTGTTTGCATGCCACGGTGGGAGACTAAAGACTTCATTATTTTTTCAACAGTATTTATGCTCATAATTAGACATCTGATTCTGCTTTTACTGAGTTCTTGTGGTCGCATCAAGTGGTTAGATGGGCAGAGCGCGTTTGGTTTTCATTATATTGTCTCGACACTGACCCCCTGCCCTATCTTCAGTAATATGAAACCAGCTGTCTGGCAGGCGCACAGGGGAAGAGAGCCGAGCGGAGCTGACAGTCTGCATTGCACTCAGTACCCGGTCCGCAGGCTGGACTGCGCTGACGCTCACAGAAGCTACCCAATAAGTAACACATTGCCGGAAAGTGCAATGGCCACTAAGTAGCATGAACGGTAAACCTATGCATTCTTGACTGAGGATTTGTGTTTTTTTTCCTGGAGGTGTGATATCGCAGCCATGGTGTGCTGCCAGACTCCCAGTTTACGCAGAGGCGACTGGGGCTTCGCTCCTCTGCTGGCTGCTGCGCTGCTCGCTCTTCTATTCGCAGGGATGCATCAAACCACAGCGTTTCCCTCTTGGAGGTTAGAGGTATGTTGAGACCACTTTCAGACATATAGGAGGTGCTGTCACCGCAGTTTTACAAGTCCATCATATTGTCTGGTTTGTAATTATTCTAAACAAACTCCATTCAAAATTCTGCGACTCACCTTTTGTAAAATGTTTCTGTGACTATAATAAATGTGCTGCTTCCACGCCAGAAAAAGAAAAACGTATCAATGACAAGTTATAATGTGAACATTTTATTATTATAACGTGATATTTTCACGTTATCACAATATATTTTAATATGACAAAATATATTATTTTATTACAATGTATTTTCATGTTGTAATTACAAACTTCTTACAAAGTAGGCACTGCCATGTGTTTACGGAAGTGACGTCATGACCCACGCTGTCTTTCTGTGGTAGGCAAAAGCCAACAAAGGCCAATGATAACAAAGTGAATGTGATGATGAACAATGAATAATGGTGTGAATATGTGACGTAACTTCCAACTGAGGCCCGGGATCAGTATGTGGCCAAGTTTAGACACACAGACGGGATTTACACCTCAACAAACCCATATTATCTGCAAAATGGATGATTGAGGATCCAACCATGTGGCCAAAAGTAACTTTTACCAATATTTATTTCTATCTGATTGACACCCCAGGTCAGTTTATCCATCAGTCATTTGAATCTTTAAAGGCCTGATTATACTAAAAGTGGACCTCATCACATGTTCGACAAAGAATTGCTATTTTGTTAGTTGAAAATGAAAGTGATCCCATTTCAACAGCTCAGCAATAAGGCCCCCCAAGACTTGGGCATATCTTGATGAAACAAGCGGAAAATTTTACTGCGCTCATTGTACATATATGACAGGGTATGACTTTTAATATTTTAATAAACTGTATTAATATAGATTTATGATATAAATCACAGCAAAGAAATCTAAAAGCACATAGGGGAGATCATTGGATTGGACAGATTCAACATCCATTTCTGTTTCTGAAATCATTCTGAAAACATTGAGTCATCAACAAGTTTTGCTGAAATAATGTGTGAAGCATGTCAAACCTGATAGAAAATTAGCTGCGCAAACACGATCTCTATTGTCATCTGGGAGCCAAACTTTTCTCTTGATGGCTTGAAGCCACGTCTGTCGCCGTTCATGGTTTTTCAGTACACGATGGAATTTAACCCCAGATCCTGACTTGAAATGATTGACACACAGAACAACAACAACACAGGATGGTACCATATTTCGCAAATTTCTGACATCAGTTCAAATGGTAACGCAGACCATAATAAAACCTGCCTCATCAGTCAGCATCACTGGTAGTTGTGCCTTGTTGTAACATTGCTTTCTACCAACCAAAGAGCTCGACTCTATCACTTTCAGTGGGTAAGATGGTCCACTCCCATGAAGACTATTCAAGTTTGCTTTCCATAAGTAATGTCTTTATTTGTCTTTATTTAAGAATTTAATTAATTTTGCTTTTAGTGTTTAATTCAAACTTTTCTGTATGTGTCACTTTTTCTTATGGATTTTGGGAACATAAGGATTTTCAAGTCAAGTCTTACAGATGAGCATCCAATGAGGTTGATATGTATGAACAACAATCTTTTATTGTTTAAACAATAAGTTTGTTTTTCTATCTTGTTTTAACAAAAAAAACTCTCATGCTTATATATTATACTTATATTCTCATGTGATAACTTAAAATATTTCATATTATAACCCAATATTACATAAAATATTACACAATATAACAACATTAGTTGGTCTGTGGCATAAGTTCAGTCTTCATGATATGGAACTACTCCAGTTGTGAACTACATATCATCCATAATGCTCAATAACAGCAGAATGTCTCAACCCAAACAAGATAACATTCATTTTAAACATGATAAAATGAAAATATTTTGACATAACATGAAAAAAATGATGCAAAATGCTAAATGTTTCATGTTAAAATGTGATACTGATCCATTTTTCTTTTTCTGGCATGGCAGCAGTACACTTCCCTATGAATGCTTTGCCTTGAGATAATTATTTGATTATTTAAAGCCTTTTTTAGTTTGGCATATGCAATAATTATAATTGATAACTTATTTCAAACATTAACTAACATTTGCAAGTTTACTCCTGATTGAATGGCCGCAACAAGTTTAAATATTGAATTAAAGTGATACTTGGTTGATCCTTATTACCCTGAGTTCACCAAAAACCATAAAAATGATGTGTTATTCAAGCTGTGTACATTTGACAATCCTTCAAGTCAAATTTATGTAGTTTGTTTTAATGAAGTATGGTCCTCAGGAGAGAATGACAGGTATCCGGACAATTACAGGTTAGAACTAGAATGAATGGAGTCAATGGTAGACTAAGTACCATTGACACATGTTCCGTTCACTTATTTTACATCTGTTTCCAGCCTTAAAGAATGGTAATAGCCACAATTTCAATACGTATCGTTAGTTAGACATCATAAGATGAAATCATTCAGCTTTTGCATCTGATGTAGTTAATGTTCAGCTAATATGGAGAAGTTAGAGAAATACTATAATTAGATTTTAGAATGGCTTCCTATCCATTTGGATAAATATGTTCCTGCACAGTACTTCTGTCACTGCCACCCACCCACTGCGATTAAGAGCCTAGCATTATGTAATTTCCTTTGCCACACACTCACTGTGTGTCAATCAAGAAGACTGCTGTTTAGGATTACATAACTTCCCTAGATATGTTTCTTGTAGGCTCCCAGAATAAATTACAGCATAAGTAAAAGAGACATTGGAGCATAAATACATTAATGTCTCAGATGATTAAAGAATCCTCCTGAAACTAAGGATGGAAACCATAATCCATGTTTCAACAGTGTTCAGGACTGAGGTTTAACTCCCTTAGACTCCCCCAGGATCTTCTGGGATTTGTCCTCCAAGTCAGCGCTCATTACTGGCTTCAAGGCTTAGTCTAGCTCGCTTGTTTCCGCCCTCATGGTTGATGGTTCATCTTTATTTGTGCCAAAGTGTGAGATTATATTTACAGGGAATATAGCAAGACACGACACAGAAAGATCTGCGCTGGCCTCACAACATTAAACATCTCATGAATCATTATACATAAGGCTCTGGTGCGTTAGGAGGTCAGGAAAGCAACTGTTGTATAAAACAATGACATTTAACATGAGGGAGCAAGAGACGCCATCGAGTTCATTCAAGACAGCAGTGTGGGACAGTCTGCCAGACTGTGTCACTATTTTGGTAAGGAAATGAAGGAAGTACTGGATCTATTTCTCTTGACAGAGCAAAGTAGAAACAGGAACCAGAGGATAGGGTGTAAAATACAAAGTAAAGGGACAGGCTCTGATATTTGCACTCTATCTTCAGTACTTTTCCCCATGAAGAGAATGCTGGAGCATACTGTAGGCTCCATAGGTCAACCGGTTGTAGCCAAACAAAGACTGATTTTCCTTGATGCAGCTATTATTGTTTTGTTTTTTTATGTTCGTGGAGACGTGAAATGATCAGATTCACAAGAAAAATGATTTAAGAGAAGTCATCTCAGATGGGATACCAGTGCAAACTTTCTGTCAGTCTCTTCCTTCCCAAGGAATGTGGGCTGATACGCTTGGTTGCTCAAAACGGATAGCTGTAGTGCGAAAAATACTTTTTTTAAAAGCTGAAAAACAGAAAAAAGATGCAAAACCTGTTTATGTAATCATGTTGTGAAGGTATGATGGCTGCTATAGCTTCGTAAAGTGACCCTGCCTCAGAAAGTTCAAAACGGGTTCAAACAATGGCGGATCAGAGCTGTTGGATGACCTGATAGACACTTTTATAGAGCAAACTAAATCTAATCTCTGGTTGGCTGCATCCTACTGCTTCACCAATCCCCCTCCGAGGACTCAATTCTTTGTCGTTGCAGTCTTGACACACTGAATCACACAAACGGAAAGTGTCACACAGGTTTGAACTTGGGGGAACTCAAATGGTTGAGAACAATGCAAACAAGAGAGGTCGAGAGAGATGTTTAAAGTTTGGACTTTGACTCCAGACACTACCTCCATACACTTTGTCTGCTCTGGAGGAACTTCAGATCTCGAAAAACGATTTCCAACGGTGTTAGACATTCCACAAGAACGTAGTCTGAAGCACATCGAGGCCTTTACACTTCACGCTACAGCCTGTATGTTGTTTGCAGGCTCTCACCATCCCTTCACATTTTAGATTTGATGTACAATATATGCTATTGCCTTTCTCCAAGCAGATGAAAAGAGGTAAAGTGGTCCTTCATAAAGATCATTATTCAAGATACACTGGCAGCTGGCAGCAGTTTTTCCATTTTAATACCTCCTCAAATCCTCCTTTAATGCATGAGTTAGGACAGGAAGTCTTCCCGCTCTCAAACACAGAATGAGCTTCTTGTGTCAGAATTACAACTCGAGTGACTTAAAAGTGGATTTATTTCTAAAATCCATCTCCATAAGAAATTATAGATTTTATCAGCTGGTGGGATATTGCAGCCAAGGCAAACCACAAATTAACTTCAGTCACAGAATATTTATAAAAGCAATAAAATGCCAAACACACAGAATCCTTTCAAAGCAATAAACCAACATTGAATCCACTTGTGATCACTTTGAGTCGATGTTACCCATCCCCAAAGAGACATCAGACACAAACTGTCTGGGAAAAGGATCAAACTTGATGTATAGAAAGCACTTTTGCTGCTCATCACTTCCCTTTTCCATGAGCTGGAAATCTCTTGCATGAAAATCTAACATTCAGAGGCAAGACACTGCAAACAACAGAAGATGTCAGGATGACCTGCAGAGTTTAATGAGTGCAGCATTAAAAGTCAAACCTTTTTTGGGGGCTTAGGATATCTGCAAAATCTATCAAAAATGTAATTCACCTCATTGAATTTGGATATTTTTGGAAACCTAACCCATGCCTGTCATCTTTAGATTGGAACCAAACAGCTTCAGATGCCTCAAGGTTCAGTTCCTAACTCCACCTGTGCAAAGTAATTAATTCAAGGTTTTTCTTTGTCCAAGGAAGAAGCTTACACCACTGTGTTGCTCATCGGGATCCGCAAAGAGGCCCGCTCACAAGTGCTACACCTCTCCAGGAACAAGCGCTACACCGTCACCCCAGAGCAGCTCAAATGGGACAAGTTCAAGCTCACATACAAGTATTCACTGGCAATTCCTCCTCTTGTCAGAGAGCCAGAGCACAGTACAGTTGTTGAAAATGTGAAAAAGAAAAACAAATCCTCTAAAAAAACACCAGAGAGAAGTAGACTGAGGTTGCTTTTGGCAGGAAAATACAAGCAAAGATATTTTTCACTTGAAATAGGCCAAGATAAGGTTTTTGAACTCGTTGCTCTTTAATGGAATTAATTATAGCAAACTAAAGAACTTCCCTCTCATCGCATGCCAGTCAAGATGTCAGCTGAAAGCTGTAGGATCGACAAAAGTGCATCCTCTGTTTGCATTTGTCGAAAAGGAAAATTAAAGCACTGGTAGTATATGGTGGGCTGTTTCACCCACACTCTACTTCGCTTGGCTACTTCACAGTTGTGCTGCACTGATACTTTATTCTCTCCGGAGTTGGAAAACGTGATCCTATAAAGTTCTTGATGAGAAGTTTGGCTTGAAGTAAAGAAATAATTTGTGGGAATTCTGGTCTGTGTGCACAGTAGCAATTGTATTTTGGCAGATTATTTTACTGTAGAGGAATGTGTGTAGAGTCCAGTATGAAAATGTTGTTGTTTCTGAGCAGGTTGCTCTCCTTCCCCACGAACTTAATAAATGCCAGCCACACACGTCGAGGCTTTGCCAAGGCTTTTGGCATGTGGAGCGACGTCTCGCCGTTCAGCTTCAGAGAGGTGCCAGCTGACCAAGAGGCAGACATTAAAATCGGTGGGTGCTCTTCATGTGGCTGCATCAATCCCCAACAGATGTTCCTTGGCTTGCGGTTACTGTTTTTCTCTCAGTGCTGTCATCACAGAAATGTCTTTGCCTCCAGACTTAATAAATCACACTGCCATGACTATATTATCGAGCTTATATTCAGTTTGATTTATAATTATAAATGAAAAAAAAATAGATACATAGATTTTTTTTCCATTTCCATACATGTCAGTCCATGCTGAAGCAGTCTAATTTATGCTTTATCTGTCCCTTTGAGTCCTGCATAAATTCTCAGTGACAGCCAGAAGAATGGTTGTCATCTGCTGTGGATAAGGCTGAAGAAGAAGTTCTGTCTTTTGTAATTCATCATCCTCCTGCTGCAGTCGACACAGAGCAGCAATAATGGGGTGATGGGTTCCCTCCTCGGCTCTGAGGTATGTCTCTCTCTGTGTCTTGGCAGGCTTCTACCCCATCAACCACACAGACTGTCTGCAGTCCTACTTGCACCATTGTTTCGACGGCATCACAGGAGAATTGGCTCATGCATTCTTCCCCCCAACTGGCGAGATTCACTTTGACGACCACGAATACTGGATTCTGGGAAATATGCGTTTTAGCTGGAAGAAAGGCATGTGTCTTTATCATGTGTTTTCATCAGACTTCTAACATTTAACTTATAAAGTGATGGATTCTGCAGACTCTGAACTGGACAGCTCATGGGGTGCACAGCAACTGTAAGAGAAAATAATCAACAGAAGGCCTTTCTGTGTTGCAGGAGTTTGGCTGACGGATCTCGTCCATGTGGCAACTCATGAAATTGGCCACGCCTTGGGACTTATGCACTCTTTGAACCCGAAGGCTATAATGCACCTGAATGCAACTCTGACAGGGCGGAAGCTAATCACACAGGATGAGGTGTGGGGTTTGCACCGTCTCTATGGTACGTTTTACCCTTCTGTCACAAATGGGACAATTCCTCTGTTGGGCTTGGACATTTGTAAACACATCTGATGATGTAATCAGGACATGAGATATCTAGAAGTAGTGAGTGTAAAGAAAATGGTCTAAAAGATATTTTTCATTTCAGGAACTGAAGTACTCATTTTAATTCTGAGTCGGTGCTGTCAGGTTGAACAGCCAAGATTGTAATGTGTTCCTGATCGTCTGCACGCCATGACAGACATCAAGCTATGAGTGATCAAGATGAAAGGTGTAGTCTGCAAAGTCTGGGCAAGAATTCAAGATTTTATGGGATGGCTTAATTAGACAGTGACCAGCTGGAAAGGCAATAATATAACACAGTATGATCCCGGCATAAGAAGAATTACCTCTAGATACACTTTTAAGGAACCGGGGGTACAAAACCTGTGACCCATTCTTGGTAGAACAGTGTTTGTCTGACCTGGGAGCGAATGTGGCATCAATGAATGATGTGTAAACTACTCATGAGTCATTATCAGCATGCATTATTGTGAGTCATCTTCACTGGAACAAAAAGCAGGCTGGAGGACCAAATTCTTTTGCTGCTGACTTGTGAGCTGTTGTCTGATCATCCTCCTCCTACTCACTTAATCTCCCCCTCTCTTCCAGGATGTTTGGACCGTTTATTTATCTGTCCAGCCTGGGCTCGTAAAGGATATTGCGACAGCAAGCGCAAGCTGATGCAGAAGCACTGCCCTTCCAGCTGTGATTTCTGTTACGGTAAGACTCAGCAGCAAACAGAAAGCAGCAGCACACCAAGGGGAAAAAGGTTTCTCTCAATTGAGCAGCACAAGGAGCTGCTGTGAACCATTTGCCAATGGAGCAACGGGAGCCAACAGGTCCAGCCAAGCAGAGCTGTGATGGGGTTTTAGAGAATCTGATTTGAAGAGAGATTATTTGCCAGAGCCACTGGAGGAGTTTGTGTGTAGATCTGGATAATACCTGCATCCCTAGGGAAGTAATGTGTGCACAGACACTGCGATAGCAGAGCAGGTACCCGATGACTGCTGGTTGTCTCTACACTAATTATTGAGATCATCAGCAATCTGAGATTAAATAGGTTTATTATGGGATGTACTGATGCTGATGTCTCCTGTTGCACAACAGGAAATGGCTCCTCTAAACTATCACAGACCATAGATTGTTGTGGCTTTGAGATTTTTGTCAGCAACAAGGGACAGTGTGGAGAGGCAAGAGGATACGATTCCTGGCTTGCAGTAATCTGTTCCTCATTGTTGATTGGGAGACGTACGGCTATGGAAAATTCCTGAGCGACTCCAAACCGCTGGAATTTCAGACTGTGGATTGAGGGCTAGAGACACACAAGGTCAATTTGGATTTTTGCGGCATTGACAAGAGCGACTTTTTTTTAAGCAGACATTGAGTTGATCGCAAGGCGGCCTGTTGTGTTTGTCAGAAACCAGATGGGATATATTACATTGATAAGACAGCCATGGCGCCAGCAGGGTCATGAAGTGTATTGAGTGTGTGACACGATAAGGCCTCTATCAAAGACTTGGGACAGGAATCGGTGTTTCAGTGAGATGTTTGTGAGGGGAAGTTGTGACATCTCCAGACTGTGCAAAGGTAGAAGAAAAAAATAGTCAGATGCTTGTTGTAGTGTTAGGATCACTCTTTGCATGTCTTAATATGGAGCATCAGCTAAAATGTCTCCACTCAATCCTCTTCAGAGTTCCCGTTCCCCACTGTGGCTCCCACGCCGACACCCCCGAGGACCAAACAGAAGTTGGTCGCCGAGGGAAAGAAGCTGACTTTTCGCTGCGGGAAGAAAATAGCATCAAAGAAAGGCAAAGTATAGTGAGTGTCTCCCACTCGGCCGCTGTGATGCTCCAGTGTCATGTCACTGAGCACCATCTAACATCTGACCTCTGTTTCAGCTGGTACAAGGACGGGGAGCTGCTGGAGTACTCTCATCCGAACTACATCTCCTTGAAAGATGACCACATTACCATAGTGGCCAACGCCATCAACGAAGGCACATACACCTGTATTGTGAAGAAAAAAGACAAAGTTCTCACAAACTACTCGTGGAGGGTACGTGTGCGGTTCTGAAGGCAATGCCAGCGCTGGTTCCTCTGCACACCGACCAGGACGCATTGATACGCGGTCACAAAGACACCTCAATTACAAGGGCACATATTTGTTTTTGTTTTTTTAAATGCCGTCTTTCCTGTATCTTCCACATTCAACTGTCTCCCGTCATTGTGTTAAGGCATTTTAATATGTGCAAATAAAAAAACGTTCTGTCACAAGTACAATTTTAGTGAAAATAGTGTGATGTCTATTCATGGATTTTATCACTGTGGATCAATTCTAGATGTTAGCAAAGTTGAAGAATGTGTGAAAGAAGTGTTATACAAAAACATTTCCATGTCTCTAATGCTTTTCTTTTAATGGGCCTAAAAAAGTTACAGACTCCTTTGCTTAAGCGCATACCATTTGAATAATTTACTAAGCTGCAAAAGCCAGGATAAGCAATGTTGTCTACAATTTTTGGAACTATCTGGACCTTAAACCACATATGGAACACCTCAGACGTCTAGCTTACTTTACTAGCATCACAGTGAAGCCAGCAGTCTGCCTCCAAAGACTGAGCAGTCAGTTCCACTTGCAGCTCTCCTTCCAAGCTTACTCAACACATCAGGTGTAATAATCTGCAGAGAGGCTCCGGTGGGGCAGGGGATAGATAAAAGTGATTAATGAACATTTCCATCTACTGCTGGCTCTAGGCATCCAGAGAGGAGGGGATTATTCGGCGCCTTGCAGGGAATGAGAGCGTACAGTTTATTTTTGTAAGACTCAAAATCAACGAATTTATTGGTTTAATTCTGAAGTCGCAGAGCCATTTAACAACAAAGGCAGAGCGAAGTCTGGGCCTCTTTTCCCCTGAAAGAACAAAGTATTGAGTGCACAGTGTAAAGAATGACATCACTTTTGGACTGTGACTACCAAGTTGCATTCAAGAATGACTTTTTCTTTTTATTCAAGCTCAACTTCCCTTCACTCCTTTCTCCTCTGGCAGTCTGTAGTTGTGTTTGCACAACTTGGACAGAGTTTACAAATATATGGAAAACAGCAGACAAAACAAAGTTTCAAACTTTATTTCTATGACAAACACCGTCCTTCTGCCATCAAGTGACCTCACAGTCCTAACTAAATTTCTCACGGAATGCTGCATCATTATACAGTAGCTCAGGCAGCAAGGAAATACCAACCATTTAAAATGTGGTTCTCTCTGGTTAAGTATTTAAGAGAAAATAAAACAAGAGTCAAGGTTGAGAGCTACACTTCTAACATGTCATGTCTCCTCATTATGAGCTAAAATCACATTTGAAATGGCTTGAAAATAAACAGAAGAGGAAAATAGAAGAAAAGCTGGAAATTCAACATGCGTTGGAGTCACCAGTCTCGCTGTGAAACAGTCCTGACAATCTGGTAACAGTCTTAATGATCAGAAATTGATCGGGTTTACAGTTGTAAACCAGTGACGCTGTCCAGTTCCCAAAGAACAACATTTCCAGAGCCATTTGCTCCCTCTTCCTCACTCAGACAGCCAAGTGTTGGAGTTTTTGGTCTCAGAATTTGAGGCTAAATCCAGGACCGACTGCAGACACTCCCTGGTTACTGGTTGTCAGGTGGAAGCCTGTGTCTTTCAGGTCGTCATCACCCTGGAGAGAGAACGACCAGTCACTTCCATCTCTTTTGATATCATGCAGTTTCATTTCTTAAATATCTATTACAGAACAAATCAATACTACACTGGTTACCTTTGGAAAATAATTAACTGAATAATACATTTTGACTAGATTCCTCACAAGTATGCATGAACATGTTTATTAATAATACTGACGTTCTCCAGTAGAGGCCTGTTTCACATCTTTTTTATCTTGACAAGTACAAATGTGAAATAAACAACCAATACCATTGTGTGTCTGAGGTTTGGTTGAAAACCCAAATAGCCAATGTCACTGTAAAATATGAAAATAAGACCTTAACTTGTGAGTGGGTCGGATCACTGCTGAAAACATTAGGAACTAAAAGGTGCTCATCATGGAAAACACAAGGAGGAAATATCCTAACACAAAGCAGAATACTGTAGGTCTGTAATCTATTTAACACAGACGGCGTTCAAAAAGCCTGGTAGCTGTATGTAATGGAGAAAGTGGAGCCTAATGTCCTTACCAGTTGACTGTAGCCCAGGCCTCCCTCGGGTGGCCGAGGGCTGGTGCCTCTCTTCACCCTCTGTTGCTCACTCTTGGCTGGCCAGGTGGGGAACATGGATGGTTCAATTGGCCGCGGCGACTCCTTGAAGTACTCGTGCTTGAGCCCCTCATCTGATGAGATCCTCTTACTGGGGCAGTAGGTGAGGAATCTGGAAGACGGTCAATGATCGAGTTCATATGGAGATGCTTATGGCAAACATTTCAATAAAGAAGCACAGCTAACCAGGCAGCTTAGACTGTTTTGTGGATTATGATTCTTTGTATCAGAACATTTATGTGTAGAGTACAGCTTAAAAAATTGTACGATTCCATTTTGTGAGAGGTACGAGGTAACCTGGTCCCCGATCCATGAGTGGCAGGACTCATCTTTATTTTCAGTGATTAAAATATGTGCGGTGTTTCGCTCATTGATGGCCGCTTGAAAAACCAATCATGTATCTGTGCTAAAGCCAACTTGCAAAGTTGTTGCAAGTTAGCTGTCGTATAGCTGTTATGAAGTGGACATCTGAGCTGCAAAAGATATTAAAAAAATAAATAAAAAGTGGTAAAAGATGTGCTATGTGTAGGAATACTAATTAAACTGAAAAAAATACAGTTTAAAAATATAATCCTGGTGCTGCCACTCTAAGATCAGTAGTATTAACTAAACTATGTCGAGACGGACAATCTGGACACAAGATGCAGCCCTGACATGAGGGGCCAATGGGTTTGAGCAAGGAACCCCAATTTTAAAAGACAGGAAAAACACTGCATAGTGGTGAGCAGCTCAATTGTAATAATCGGCTTTCTAACTGTGTTTGTTTGGAATATTACACACGATCGGGGTCAGCGTGGTAAATGATTAACACCAGCCTGACAGGATCTTAAACAAATCACCCGTTTTTTTAAGGAAGGAATCCCCGAGAAGGGTTACAGAAACATGGGGCCAAAACTGGCATTGATAGGGACAATCCGCCACTTGTGCCCAAATAATTGATTTTGGTTTGGAATTCCAAGAATGTGCGCTCTTCCTGCACTCGTGAACCAAGAGCTCTGCTGGCTTTAATTACAGCCACATGGACCTGTTTAGATCTGACACACATGGTGATGCAAAACATATTACTCAGTAGGATAGAGAAGCAGCAGTGGAGCCTCTAAAAGGCCCAGAATTAATCAAAAATGCTTATCTGGCTATTCTTGTTATTGCATCAGAAATCACACTGCCTTTGAGCCTTTGCTCAGGCTGGATACCAAAGGACGTGATCTTAAAACCTCTTCATACACAGGGGCTGTGATATTCCAAAAAGCTCTGTGATGTCTACCTGCCAAACTCTACCTCTACATTTTGACTGAGCTACTTTCACTCTGTCTGAAGGCTTTTAATGAGCTCTTGTCTGTGTGTTGAGTAAACGCCTTGTGAGCCTTTTGACAGCTGGAGAGCTTCAGCTGCACTGGACGGGCGCCAAGCTTCCACTGAACTGTGGTCCCTCCAGCAGCACAGTAGACATGCTGTTACCATCCTATGCAGCTGTGAGGTAACTGAGCAGTATGGTTTTGTCATTTACAGGTGTAGGCATGAAAGGCTCAGTGGGAGGGTAAAGATCTGAGAGGAGAGCAGAAAAGCCTGTCTCTGCTGTTTGCAGCTGATTAACAGCAATGAACCTCAGAGTGTGCATGAGAGAATTATGAATCCATTACTCTCAGTGTGAAGATGGTTTTCTGTGTTAAATGTGTGTTTTCTAAAGCATGTTCCTGTAAAGTGGAGCCTCACCATGGTGAGTATGTGTGTGAGAAATAGAATGGGACTGCTGCTGAGACGTGCTGATGAATTATCAGTCCACTACTGTTGTCATGTTTTAAATCAGCTTGCCAGAATTGCAGTGATGAAATAGAAATAATTGAAAATAGTAACAGAATGTGTAGCAAGCCACTAATTCAAGTAAGGCTTTTTTATTTTTTATCATTGAAACAGATTATTTTAAGCTGCTGTTTTCTTTCTCCCTAATTCCATGGAACAAATAAAGTGGTGTCCTCATCACAGCTAAAGTGGTTTATCCACACACTATGCAAAATGCTACACAGCCACATGCACACTCAGACAGAACTCGGTGTAGAGCAGTGACGGTGCAGTGAGGTGTAATGTTGAGTGGAATAAAAGATATATCCTACTTGTTCATGAGGTCAAAGCCTTGGTCTGAGAGCAGCGCTCCAAAGCGCTTTCGCAAGTTGTTGTAGGGATACTCTGTGAAACTCATCTTCTTCAGTGCAGGCAGCTCGGTGTAGCCAGGCCAGATCTTCTCACTGGGTGATCCAAGATCCTACAGACAACACACACCAGTCAGCGGACAGCATACTGTACAAGAAGAGGATATACTCACTTTGGTAAAAAAAAAAGTATTCATCAACCACATGTAACTGTTTGTAAAATGATTTAGGAGGCCTGAATGTCATCAGTCCACACAGCATTATGCTTTATGCAGATTATCTACTTAAAACATTCAGCCAACTATTAGGGTTTCTTCTCAGGCCCTGGTTGGTCTGCTTTAAGTGCACCATGCCAAGTCGAGCAGGGTTTCTGAGTGTGCACGGTAAGCCTGGTGGCCTGCCAGGCCTACATTTCTGGAATTTTGGGAGAATCCATTTCCTAAATGTTAGATAACATGATGTTGACAGAATGAAGAAGGCGGAACTCATTTGTGTGAGGGCAGTGCTGCACAAGTATAGTCCACAGCACGCACATGCTAGCATTATCCTATAATTCATCTTCAAAAAAGACAAGCAGCTATGAGCATGTTTTGACTTACTGACCCAATAGTTACCTTTTAGAGACAAACCAGACATATTATAGACTGTATCTTGTGAATGTTCTACATTGGCACCCAGAGAATGATGTTAGTGGAGCAGTAAACTCTAGCAGACGAGATTGGCTGATTAACACACACTGCAGCATTAAACAATTTAAATCAACTCTATGCTGAAGAAAATGACTTGGTGCTCAGTCTGTTTCAATGTCTCTCTCAAAAGCCAACAGTGCTGCTCTACACTGATGGAGACATCCCCTCATTTATCATTCGTTAACAGGCAGGAGAATCTTTATTTTCATGTCTGAGTTTACAACTTGTTCCTGAATCTCTGTGCTTTGGAGTTTAATTTCACTTCTGTGTTTCTGTTTGTACTTTTAGACATCCGTCTAATTTTATTGTTTGGTTTGTCCCAGCGGTAGCAGAGCTTCATAAATGGTGCTATTCTTCAATGATAAAACTAGGTCTAATCAACCAGATATGGACATATTGTTGTGTTAATTGGTGTGCAGATCAGTTAGCAGGGAGGAACAGTAAAAATATGAGAACTCATGTGACAGGCTCTCACTATGTTATTTCACTAACGCTGCATGTACACCTGTAACACTTCATTCAGGTAAACAACTCTGCCTTGCTCTGTTGTGCAGAGGGAAAAACACACCAGTTCAGCAGCAGCTCCACTGCTCCTGGTCGGTAACGACATGGCTCAGCATGACTACCTCCCCTAGTATGGATAAACTAGACGGTGAGCTTCTCAGCGCCATAAAAACTTCAACAGCTGGGGTAACATCTACCAGCAGCTCCATCCTGAACTGCACAGCAGAACTCCATGCTGACCAACTCTGACAGTCAAAATACTCCAAAGATTTACGGGCTGTAAACACAAGAGCTTTACCCTGAGGATTTGCTTCATGTTATGCAGGCAAATGAGAGTATTTACCTTAAAAATCTTGTTAATTTGGTCAATATCAGATTTTCCAGGGAAAAGAGGTTTCTGGGTGAGGAGCTCGCCAAATATGCAGCCCACTGACCACATGTCTACAGCTGTGGAGTACTCCTGTGGAGAGAAGAACAAACACCGTGTCAGTCCAGAGAAACATAAAGTAGACAGTCTGTCTGGCATGCGTCAAGATTGAAGTCTGTCTCGTGTCTGAAAGTAGATGTGCTCTGATGGGCTACTGGACCTCTGCCGTCTGGCTGTGTAAATCATATACTGTAAAACTCCTTTCAGTGGTACTTCACCATATCTTATAAATCAAAGCCTTCACAGATGTTATGCTCTCTTGGAAAAAATTTCTTTGTGTAAACGAATCAGTCAAGATGGTGTAATTAAGCATTTCTATGAAAAGTGCATCACCTTAAAGGGAAAAAATTGTTTTAGCTTTGATTTAAAGACATTGTTTTATGTAAATAACCTAAAAATAGTGCCAATGGTAGATGTAGTCAAATGACACAGTGCTTGCTATATTGACAAAGAAATTTGAGATCTCCTGCTGCAAAATCCGGTTTTTTAATGGACCATAGATGTACAGTGGTTGGTGTTAATGATGATCTAAAGGCTACAGTATTAAAAATAATGATGATCTAAAGGCTACAGTATTTAAAATAATGATGATCTAAAGGCTACAGTAATTTAAAAAAACAAAAAGTGTTATCTTTGCTTTGCTGCCTATGTTTCTAGTGTCCAAAATTATGAGTGTAGATGTTGTTATGGACGAGGATATATCTTATTTTATTTGAGTGTTTTGGCTGACTTGCTAAATTATTCAAGCCATACGGCTGAAGAAATGTAGTAGAGACAGGCAGAGGTTTCAGTTTCAGTGCCAAGGTTTCCTTTTTTATTTAATGTTTTGTTTTCAATTCCAATTTTTATTCTCTGATCTAAATTCACTGTCACTCCTCTCCTCCCATACAAAGGCTACCTGTATTATGCCTGAGTCTGTGCAATTAGGGCAGCAACTAACAATTATTCTTATTATCATTTAATGTGCAGACAATTTTAATGATTGATTTCAAATGTTTGCCTGAAAAATTACTTAAAAGATTAATTATTAAAAAAAACAACCACTGGCAAGTAATTTTCTTTCAAATTTCTAATTATTAATCAACTAATCCTTGGAGATCTACAGGCATGAGATATACTGAAGTCAGCTGTCAGTGACCCAACCACATTTCCCATGTTTCATACTGTTTTATAATTTATTTTGTGTCTTAGCCTGTTGAATTTGGTATTAGCGTGTCTTGGCTAATGTGGCTACTCCCATGTTAACCGTGATCACTGATTTGATATCCACATAAAATGGTGAATTTTCCTTCTAATATCTGTAGTTTCAGCTATCACACATGGATTTTTTTTTATCTAGTCGTTGTGAACTGTGGATGTAGTGTAAACTCACCTTGGCTCCAAGCAGCAGCTCTGGTGATCTGTACCACAGGGTCACCACTATTGGGGTATACGGCTTCAGGGGGGAACCGTACTCTCGGGCCAAACCAAAGTCTCCAATCTACAGAGTATGACAGTTGTCTCAAGTGAACACCACTAAATTAGATTTTTCACAAAAACAATTCCTCTGCATTATTAGGATTCCTCCTTGCATGTTCATTTCATGATCCTCTGATCTTTCACCTTGTATAAAATCTAATTAACAATTATCTGTTAAAATGGTTTATTCCCACTGATTCTGTCTGCAGTTCATTTAGCCAGAAATTCAAGCTCTATGCGACTCTAGTAACCATTGTTTGTTAAACTGTGCTGTATTGCTGCTATCTCAGGAAAGAAATCTGTGCATTATCAAAAGCTGGTTTAGAGGAATCCCTTTTTTTTTCTAGATTGTGTACTCTACCATCTGACACTGCTGGACACTGGTACAAACATCAGTGGCTACCAAGGCAGATATTGGCAACTATCGTGAACTTTCTAATGCATAATTTTCAGTTGTCTCAAACACAAAGACAAATGAAAATGAATGCATATTTTGTAGTGTAAACAACTGAATAACAAGTGTCATCTGAAGGAGACATATCATCCTAAACCCCCCCCCCCAAGAAATTGAAAAAAAACATCAATATATTACATATACTCAGAGGATGAGTAATAATTGATATCATCTTAAATCACCATTAATCCATATTCTCTGTAGATTATGAAGTGATATCCAGACCATCTTGTGATCACACCAGTATGTGTTGCAAAACCAATATGTTTTTAATGTGTTACATTTGGTGAGTCTAGAGTTGTACGTATTGTTTTGGATATATGCTACAGAGAAGATAAACAAACTTCAGTCACCTTAAAATCTTTCCGAGGAAAAGTCAAGAATAAAATTTGTAGAAAAATCTAAGTACTCAAAGGCACCAAGAATTTATAGTTTGCAAGAGATTCTCTGCACAAAGTGACCACGAAGCAGTGAATGTTAAACATACTTCATTATCTTAATCTACATATACTGAGCAACAGTAGAAACGCATAATTTTTTTTAAAAAAACTAATTTGCACAAAAATGATATTTCTGTATGGCTAAAGGGTGAATAAAACTGTGTGAACCATAATTTACCTTTGATATTTAATATAAACAGGATGGCATGACATTAAAAAAAAAGCTTTTTACTGTTGCTCAGTATATTTACATTATCTTACTGTAGAATACAACTTTCACTTGTTGTGGACTCCTTGAGCTGCACTCACAAACTCCATGAAGTGTTGTTTTTGCTAAGGTAACAACTAAGGATCCCCTTTACTTTGCAGGTCACATGTGAGAACCACAGTCCTAGCATACCTTGAGGATACCCTTGTGGCTCAGCAGCAGGTTGGATGTCTTCAGGTCACGATGGAGAATCCAGTTATCATGTAGATGTCGGACACCTCGAAGCAGCTGAATCATCAGAGTCTTTACTTCACCTGAAGGAAAAACGTGCGTTAACAGAGCAGTTGTGAGACGACGAAGAGATTTTTAATGCTACACCAATTTTAAAAAAAGAACATCTAACATAACTCACATCCTATCTCAGTAGCTTTTCAAAGAGATGGACCAGAACTCAACAATCAACATCTTACGTATGATATCTTATGTTACCTGGCAGGAAAGGCTGCTTCATGGTTTCCATAAGACTCTTCAGGTCATGTTCTACGTAGTTCATCACGATGTAGATCTTGTCCATATTGCTTCCAACAACAATTTCCTAACACAGGAGTAAAAACAAGACCATGTTTAGTTAGATCACTTTAGGATACGCATTATGCAGTA
Organism: Chaunax sp. Z400; assembly: GCA_037577475.1. Classification (NCBI taxonomy): domain Eukaryota; kingdom Metazoa; phylum Chordata; class Actinopteri; order Lophiiformes; family Chaunacidae; genus Chaunax; species Chaunax sp. Z400. The sequence goes on from CM075195.1 coordinate 22,128,162, forward strand.
AAAGAAGTTTTTTAAAAAAACAAGTAATTTACAATTTTGCTCACCCTTACTGTGACGATGTTTGGGTGCTGAGCTTTAAGGATTGTGTTAATTTCTCTTAAAGAGGTGATGGGGAAGCCCTCCTTCTCCTTCTCCATCTTCAGTCTTTTCAAGGCCACAATTTCATCTACAAACATGAGATTTTATATTCCATTGTTTCACCAATAAACACATTTGTGATGGCAAAAGCAAATGGGCGTACATGGTTATTTTCATACCAGTCTTTTTGTCCTTGGCTCTGTACACCACACCGTAGGTTCCCTCCTCTATTCGGTTCAAACACTGGAATTCCTCAACACTGCGACACCCCTGAAAAACAACACACCGTCTAAACCAAGACCTCAACATAAAACTAATTTGCATTGAATGATGACATATAAATAAACATGTGGCTTAGCTGGATGAACATGTGTGTTATGTTGGTACCGACCTGTAGAGCAGGCAGATATTTGGGCAGCTCCTTCTTCAGCTCTACAGGTGAAACTGGGGGCGAGTCTGGGATGTAGTTCTCTTCAGGGGTTGGTGAGCGAGAATGAGTTTGAGAGTGAGGCGTGGGGTCACCCTCTCCTGCTTCATCTTCCTCCTCCTCCTCCTCTTCTTCCTCCTCCATGTCCTCACCACTCTCCTCTGAGTCGTGATCGAAACGTGACTCTGGCACTGTGGGGCAACAGATGAAGTCAGTTTAGCTTTGGTAAGCGCTTTAGAGATGCTTAGATATGGAGAGGTCTAAACTCCAGCATCACTCGTGGTAGAAGGAACAACTTCACTGTGAGACGCTGTGGCTTGTGGTCCTCATCAGGATCATGTCTAAATTAAGATATGGGTCCCATATGTTCAAATGTCCGATTGCAGATTCACCCTGTTAATTGAATCTGATCCATTAATATTTGTTATTAGATGCTTCATTCCAAAGATGGTGATATTTGCCTGCAAATTAGACACAGCAAATTGATCTTAAAAATGTAAAGGCCTTTTACTACTTATGTAAACTACCACAGTTAATTAGAGTAGGAAATGAAACATTATCATGTTTAATGCTAGCTTTTTCCAGAGCTTTCAACCACATTTCATGGTCTTCATTAGTAGATGGTGTTTGTTCAGTTGTCTTCATGTGACCTACATATGGAACTCATGATAACAGGTGGTCGGGTGACTTTCCATCCAATCATGAAGACCATGGAAAGTTGTTGAACGTTCTGAAAAAGCAATTAAGTAGAACTTATGTTAAGATTTTCCATCAAACTATTATTTCCAAGGTCAACAACGAACCTTAAAGGTGATACAGAACTAATTGGAGGTGTTGGATTTTAAAGAAATGGACATTTAGGCGTTAGGAGGGTCGAATGAAAAACACCGTTGAGTTGCTTTATGTGAACTGTAGAATCCAGTGTTTTGGAGATCGACATGTAATCCATAGGATGTAAAAACAGGCTATCACAGCCTCTGTTGCTTCAACTTGAATCTTTCTGGAGTCTTTTTATCTCTGCTGAGCCCCTTCCTATATGAAGTGAAATACTGTGCACTAGTAATGGAGGAGTACCTGTTCAACTCTCAAATATCTTTAGCTGTTGTCTATTGCTAGTTGCTGTATTTCTGCCATCAGGTTCTGGCCTGTGTTTGCATCCTTTGGTAGTAGAGCTACCTTTTTGTTTGCACTTGGTCACAGACAGTATTTTTAAGAAACCTGCAGAGATGAGTCCTGGTGAGTACAGTTCAGTCAAACTGTAGCACAGGATTCATGAAAAATAACTTTCATCAAATTGAAATTGGAAACACCTTCACAGATATCACACATTTTCACCCACCTGCAGGAATGTGATTTCCATTTTCCCTCTCCTCTTCAAAATCATCATCAGACTGCTCATCCTCACTCACGTCCTCTGGAAGGGAGGAAACCAGTGAGTTAAACTGATCGCGCTGTGAGTCACAGTCGCGCCACAGTCTTTGACAGTTTTACCTGCACTATGTTCAGATCTGCCCGAGCCTGAAACAGACTCCTCCTCCCCTTCCTCCTCTTCACCCTGACTCTGGCTGCTGGACTCCTCTTCATCATCGTCATCATCATCCTCTTCGTCAGAGCCTGATCCTGAAGCTAGACAAGATGAATAAGATATTAATGGCATTTAGCAGTGCAGTTGTGATTTACTAAATCAAACACCCTCATCGACTGTGACTGTGAAAACATGAAAGGCCCTGTACAGAAATAGTGCTTGGTTTTTCCATTCTGGGCTCCATTCCCCCCGTAGATATAAAAGGCTCCCTCTAAGCTAACAGACACAGTGACTCTTAGTTTCAGGTGGTTGAACTCTAATGAAAATCATTACTCTGAACTACTGTTACGTATGTATGCTTCCTAATAATTAATATTTTGAATTATTATTGCAAAAGTATGAATATCATTTTCCATTTCTACCCCTAAATCCCTCTAAGTCCTTCACACTGGACCTTTAAACTGCCATGTCATCTTCCAGCTTGTTGGTTGTTCGGACTTTGTACGTGTACATTCCTGATCCACTTATCCCTTGTTGTACAACAAAAGTGAGTATCTTCATCTGATCTTCCAGATTACTATCTAGAGTCAAAGTATCAACCCAAAACAATCAGTTGTCTTCAGAGTATTTGGCCGTCTACAGTAACAGAGTACATGGACAACCCCAGTGCTACACTGTTGTTGAATAATGGTCATGCCTGCTTGTTCCTCAAAGTCTACTTTATAAAATACGTTACCCATGGAGGATTCTCCTGTGCTGGTCTTTCTTTCACTGTCACTGATGTCCTGGAGGTCTGCAAGCAAATCTTTGCTCTCTGGCTTCTCCTCCTTTGATGCTGCAGACAAAATTATGAAACATAGTGATCTTGAGGAAACGGAGTCATTGCACAGAATACAGTCAAAAATAAATATAACAAGAGTCGTCTGAAGGTGACTTATACACCTGACCCCTCAGAAACATTGCACCACAAATGCATCAGTGTACGACACATCCTCCATTCCTTTTCACGGGTGCATACACTATAGCAGAATGTGTCGCTGGATGACAAATCAATGGCAGCCTACTTCACATTGCTCTGTTTTTTCACATCTGCCATTTCATACACACACACACACAAATAAGACGTTTTTTGGAGACTGTAAAACACTGGTACACTTACTTGCACTTTTCTGTGGTTCACTGTGTTCCGATCTTTCTCGCGAGCCGCGGGTGGGACTTCGGCTGCGGTGACTTTGTTTTGGCTTGTCATACTCTTCAGGTAGCATCCGGTGGTGTGACGCCACTGTTGGACAAGAAAGCCTTATTAAACACTGCTGTCGTTTCAGCATCACAGTTCGCAGCTATAAAAAAAACAAAAAAACATTTATGATTCCTAATAGGACAGAGACTCTGAATGCTTTTGATCTTGTGTGTCAACAAACTGTTCAACATTTTGGAAAATATTATTTGCTCTCTTTCAGAGAGGTAGATGATAGAAATTTTATATTTGTATGTCAACTATTGAGCTGGAATCAGGACATGTTTAGCCTAGCTTAGCATTGCCTGAAGGCTGAGGGAAACAGTCATCGTGGATTTATGAAAGGTAGAAAAATAGGCCTTTTGTTCAGCAAATGCTTGGGCTCGTTTACTGACCATCTCGTCGAGCATCTCTCTCTTTGCGTCGCTCCTCAGCCCTCCTCTCCCGATCCTTCAGGTCTCGTTGCTCTTTAAGCTGTTCTCGCAACTTTCGGTCGCGTTCACGCTGTCGCTCAAGCTGTTCCAACCGGTCCCTGTGGTCCAAAAAAAACCCAGGAGAATCCAATCGAGGTCTGTCCAGACAACCGAAAGGTCAATCTTGTCATTGTCTGGTTGTGTTTTGTTTGAGCTGTCAATGCTTACTCTTTAACATATGGCAAAAAGAAAAAGGAAACATTCAAACATAGTCAGAAATGAAGAAAGTTTGACTTTATTGCGGTTACAGCTGGTCAACTTAAAAAAATGACCAAGGTTTATTTATCACAGGTTTATAGTCAATTGTGGCAATTCTCACAATAAAATTGAGTAAAAAATATATATTGTATTTTGTTCCTTGATTTAGATTAGGGATTTGGTGCACCTTGGCTGTATTATAAGTGGTTGTTAAGACTGGTTGAGTGATGTGATGTAAAATAGTGACGTGATGTGTCACACTTTTGTCAGTGTTAGTTGTACTACTGTTGACATTGAAGTGGACCAAGTGACGCAGATATTTCCCTTCTCTTTTTCATCCACAACCCAAAAATAGTCTTAATTCAGTGACAATCAAGTTAATAGTTAATGCTAAGAGTAACCAGTATTACACTGCTGACAGTGGGTTTGTGAATTGCTATGTTTTGCAGAGTTTTGCTGAAGTTAAGTGCCTGTGTAATGATGGCGAATTTTTTTTTCTCTGCCCTGTGGACTGCTGCTACTACAAGCTAATGGTTAGCTAGTGAATCCATCAGTGTAAAAATAAAAATAAATAATGAAATAAAACAGACTTCCAACATTTAATCATCAAGATAACAAAGGTTGCAATATGGCAGTAACAGACACTGACATGTTGAAGAGCTGCTTATAAAATTGTCAGAGACACGGTTAAGTTGTTCACTTCTTACTCTGGAAGCTACAACCTCAAAGTCGACTGGCGTAGTTTAATGAAGCTTAAGACTGTTCAACTGCATTTGCCTATTAGGACTTTCAATGCACTCTGAAGAGTCATGCCTCTGTCAGTTTTAAACTGTGGCCACTCTAACAATCAAGTTTATAGTTAGCATAACCAGCCATAAACGAGCCAAAGACTGAGCATACAACCTCTACATTAAATCGATGTGGGAATCAAAAGAATAAATACATCTGTGTCTGAATCAGTTTAGGATAATCTAATATGTGGTAACTATCCAGGGTCGGTGCTCACCTCTCTCTCCGTGAATGAGCTCTTGCCTCTTCCCTTCTTTTTTGCCTCTCCCAGTCTCGCCGGGCTTTGTCTTCTTCCCACTGTCGCTTCCTGCGATCACTGTCTCGCTCTTTTTCTTTGTCTTTGGGTCGTGCATGTTTCCCTGCTGTACAAGTAAAAACCTGTTAGTGGCAGTTCCATATGTGTTCAGCTATAAAGCATGTTTGTACATATAAAATTAAGTAGCATCCCCACACCTCCTTCAGCAGAGTGACTACGATTACGTCTTTTATCTTTTCTCTTCTCCTCCTTTCTGTGATGAGATTTGTCTTTTCTTGCTATTTGCTGCGGTGGCTTTATTGCTAGTGATTCGTCTTCCTCTCCCCTGAGAAGATGTCAAGAAAACATTGAGACAATTTTTAAACCATAACACACCCACTTGAAAGTTAAACTATTACATGCATGCTACCATGAAAACACGCTTTCCAGTCACCTTAAACATGTTTACTCATGTTCATTTCCAACAAATCCACATACCTGTCCTCTGTTGAGTCATCCCGTGTGTATGGGGAATTACGAATTGTTATTTCCATCCTTTGATCCCGTAGTTCTCCTTCCTCCAGAGTGTCTCGTTTGGCTTCCCGATCATCCGCCTGTGGAGCAAGGCCCTGTGTGAACTGCATGACAAGGAAGACAAAATACAAGTTTAAAGCATAATTGAAATGTGCTCAGATGAGAAATAATAATGTTAATACAAATACCACAAAATTTGCAATGCTGCTACCAATATTCAACATCTTCAATTTATTTTAAACAAAAAATAGCTATTATTCCAACCAGGATTGTTTCTTTGTCCATGTCTTCACTCAGAAGCTTGTGGAACAGGCAGCATATAGAGAATGGGACACTAAACTCTTATATTAAAGCACAACATCATCAAATTTTAAAATAACAATTGTATTTATAGCTATTACAATTACATTAAATGTATGTCTTCATATCTATCTGTATTATACAATATGCCACTCCCAATCATAATTTTTTTTTTTTTTACTTACAATGAGTTTGAATACAAAGTCATCAACAAATAAAACTAATCGCTAGGATAGAAGTGATTCACAATTGTTTTTTACACTGCATCATCAAAGTGTCATGTGTGTTACATTAAGTCTGAGATACTTTACATTTTTCTGGCGCTTAGGATCTGCTCTCTCTTCTAGTTCTCTTCTGCGTTTTTTCTCTAGTAGGATTTCATCAAGAGTTTTTACTTTCCAGGTCTCCTTTTCGTCCCCCATCAGCGTCCACTCGCCACCGCCTGTTCCACATCACCAAAACATGCAACAAGTGTTCATATTAAACATCTATTCGTTAAGTTTCATTTGAATAATGAACAAGCATATTTGAGAGAGATTAATGTCAGAAGTCTCTGTCACTTGATGGTCAATTTGTTACATTTGTGATACATTTTTCTTTCATTTAAGCAATTCCACTTCAGTATATTTAGATTTCTCCGCGTATACGGTGCATTACGTTACACTGACGTTACTTGATCGGACAATTATGGAAAATAGCCCAACATAGGGACGGGTAGATTACTAAATCATTAGGTAGCACCATATGCCGGCACAACAAGCATTTTAGATAATTTCAGTACTTCTAACATTAGCAGTTGATGCTAACACATCGATTAGCTCGGTTAGCTAACGTTACCTAGCAAAAACTAGCATGGACGAATGTTTCTAAACAACTTTCGCACCTAACTACGTGATTTTAAAGGGAATAGTGAGTGCAGCTGGTAGAGCTATAACACGGAGAACCTATGACTGCGTCCGTATTCCCAGTTAAAAGCTAAGATACAGCATATGATGAAATTAACCAGCGTGCACGTCAAGTGTTCACACAAACCTGAAATATGCGCGGTGGTACTATAACATACCGGAAGTTTCAATGCGTCAGTACGTCTGTAAAACTTCCGGAGTGAAACAACGACTTCCTCAAATGTGATATATAATATAATATAATATAATATAAGTTCTGAAGCCAGCTTTAACCCCTTCCCCTCACATTGGTCAAACAGGGAAGACATATATTGTGTTACTCAATGTCTTGTTGTTGCCTATGGCCTACATGTGTGGAAATAAAGTTTCAGTGCTGCAACCATACATTAATAGAGAGTGGATTGAATTCCAAAAAGCAAAAGTATCAAATGATGTCATACCAGTGAAATACAGTACATTAGCAGTACATCTGCTAAGTCTAACATACATTATCTTCCTATCCTACTTTGAGAAAAGACTGGTTAACTTTAAGGGTATTGCTTCTTCACAATGTGTAATCATCAGTAATCACTTTATTCAGTTATTGAATTTAATTTTGATCCAGTCTGACCTCTTCCTGTGTAATGACACAACAGCAGCATGTTCCACTCTGTCAGAGATGCTCCATGATCCTTGGACAGATGGCAGAGGGATGTTTCTGTAGAGTGCTACAATCACAGTATGTCTTGGATCTTAGACTTAGATATACTTTATTGATCCCACCTTGAGAAATTCTTTTGTTACAGCAGGTTGAAATACACACACACACACACACACACACACACACACATAAACACTAAAACATGAATATAAACCAAGAATACAAATATAAACAGAGTAAAAGTAAAAGTAAGCTATATACTGAGACAGTGTGCAAGTTGCATGTTGTTGAAGTTAACAAGTAGCAATGAGGTAGATTGATTTATATAGTGCAAAACATGTGAAAATTATTATTGTGCTGAGTGGATCATCTGTTAGAGAGGAGTGTGTTATTGTACAGGGTTATTGCCTCAGGCAGGAAAGATTTCCTGAAACGGTCCTTGTGACAGCAGAGAGTCTGTTAGAGAAGGAGCTCCGCTGTCTGTCCAGAAGGTGGTGGAGAGGATGCTCAGGATTATCCATGATGGATAACAGTTTGTCCAATGTCCTCCTCTCCACCACCCCCTCAAAGGTGTCCAGTTTGCAGCCAATTGCAGAGCCGGCCCTCTTGATCAGTTTGTTAAGTCTTGTTTGTGTCTCCAGCTCTGATGCTGCTCCCCCAGCCCACTGCTGCAAAGAAGAATGCACTGGCGAAGACAGACTGGTAGAAGATCTCCAGCATCTTGCTGCACACGTTGAAGGATCTCAGCTTCCTCAGGAAATAGAGTCTGCTCATCCCTTTCTTGCACACAGCCTCTGTGTTGATCATCCAGTTCAGTCTGTTGTCGAGGTGCAAACCCATGTATTTGTAATCCTCCACCACCGTGACGTTCTCCCCCAGAATGCACAGTGGTTGTGTGGTTATCCTGTTCCTTCTGAAGTCAATCACCATCTCTCTGGTCTTAGCCACTTTAAGCAGCAGGCAGCAGCCAATATCGGCCAAATAAAAATTTAGATGTAAGTGATTTAAAAACACAGACCTGACAAACTTCAAACTGCAGGATTATGTTTCAAACTAAGCTTGAACTAAATCTGAAAACATTACCTGTGACATGACAAACCCATACTGCCCTCATGTGTCCAAACAGAAACAGCCATATGGCAGACAAGACGACAAACCGAGGGGAAAAAAACAAACAAACACACAAACAAACAAACAGACAGACAGACAGACAGACAAAATACACAACAATCCTATCCCAGATGCAACTAACTCACCCAGGAACATTGATTTATTTTTCATGAAAATAACCTAATTCTTTATAAAGAAATACAATACTAGAAATAATGTGGAACCATAACAACCATCACTGAGCCAAGTATAATGGTTGTTTATGGTAATCTATGAGATGGATTTCACCCTGATGCTATTTTCTAATCAGATCACATGTATTAATCAGAACTTTTAAGAAAAGATTTCGGTATTGGTAACAAAAATCACACTGAAGTGTGTTGCCCCCCTGTGATCAAACATGGTATGTGACTAACATTTACATCTGAGGTTTGGCTGACAAATCTCACTGGACAAGGCAACTTCCCTTCAACGACTGATTATATTGTGCTTAATATATCTTTACATAGTCTTTACAAAATATTGATATTCTAAGATTTTTGCTAACAATTCATTTCAGGGTTAAAATTATCATAACTAATTAAAATTGTGTTTTCAATTTATGTATGTGATGTATGACAAAATCACGTAAATTAATGTTGCAGTAGGATTTCTTTCTGTCCATCTCTAAATTTTGATTTGAAATGGTGTAGGGAAATGGGCCACAGAGAGATCAGGTACATAGTCACATTTCTCACCATAACTTTTTCAGATGGCCATAACAAAGAAATTGGAATTATCTTTCCATTTCAAAAAGTTACATTCACGGAGAATAAGAATATGCTCGTATACTACCATGGCTTTGAAAGGACATATTCAGATGATCTCAAACAACAAATGCAACAACAGAAAAGTTAAAAATTAAAATTATTGTCTTTATCTTTTACACTGTTTATATTGCCCGTCATGCCAGTGTTCATTTGTGAGACTCCTAGACAGGGGGAGGGCTGCAGCAAATACGGAGCAGCCAGTGTACCTCTCCACCTGTGGCATGTCCAGAGCAAACAGTGAAAGGTGTCTTTTTCTTGCAACAGTCTCGTTGATTGTTCACCATTACTTAACTAAACTGAGTTGGCCACTTGTGGTCATTTGTAATCAACTTTCAGGAGGGTCATCATCCTGTTGGGAAATCCGTCAGTATGATGTCAAAGGCTGTGGACAAACGAGGGCGGATCTGAGCTTCACCAGCGTGTGTGTGAGAGCAAAATGAAACATGGATGAGGTGGTCACCGAAAGTTGGGAGGAAGCCCTTGATAGTGGGGTAAGTAGTGAAAGGCTCGGTTTACCTTCACTTAAAGGCGAATACGCATTGGGGACTTCTTTATATTTAGTTTTTGTAAGTTATCATAACGTTGTTTCACATTAACATCTCACACGAGCTAAAAATTTAGCTAAGCTAGCGTTAGCCTCAAGAAACTTGGCGAGCTAACGTCAAGAAGCTAAGTCGAAACAGGCTTAACATGGACTAACTAGCCAGCTAACCAGCCAAGTGAGGTTTGTTATTTGTAGTGTATTTAGTATGGGATAATTCCTGAATATTAACAAACTGTCCAGCTAACGAATATACACGATGTAAGTTAAACCCCTAAAATTAGAGTCACAATGAAATTTCAATTTAATAGAGCTAAAGCTAAGCTAGCTGTACACTGCTTCGCTAACATGGAAATGTGTCAATTGTATGTTGGTTTACTTAGTGGCAAATGTACATTTGTAGCACGAGACAATTGATGGCCATTTGAGGACCCATTATCATCTCAAAATCATTTCGGTATACACTTTATAACTATAAAACGGTATCATTGAGCTAACGTTAGCTACCGTCACGCTAGTTTGGCAGACAATTGCTATCATGACGTCAAGAACGTGGCTCTGGGAAGGAGATGGTCAGGACGTTAGCAGCTTGTCAGATTGAAGTTGCAGATCTTCTTATCATACCTTCATGTGGTTAGTCATTGTAAAACGCGGTTTTAAAAGGCTCCTTAATTAAAGTTAACAGTTTTCACAGGCAACATCAACCGGTTAATGTTAGACATAGTTTAGCACCCTCTGTTATGAGCTGGCAGCTTTTCTACACATGTATTTATAGCTTGTAACTGAATATTGCTTTCCATTCACTCTCCGACTAAGAGCTTCGGCACTTCTCTTTCCACCACAAATCAGTCTAACCATGTTGCTTGTTTACATGAATATGATTGGATTATTTTCCCCACAGGAAATGGAAAAACGGTTAGAAGAGAAGCTAAGGATCAGCCAGAAAGAAAAGTAAGGCTTTGAAAGGTAGAATAAATGTATCCCGAAGTAGTGACTTCTTAAAATCATTGCTTCAATTTTCTCTCAAAACTAAACTGCTTTATGTGTATGTCTTGGTTGCCTGTAAAAGTGCAAGCCTTAACATAATCAAAGCCATTCAAGGTTTTCGAGCAAATCTTAAGATCACTGTACAGTTCATCTACCAACAGTTTTGGCTACGTTCACATTACCAGGCTGGTGTCACAACTCAGATTTTTCTACCTTAATATGACACAAATTAGATTTTTTCTCAGGGCTGTGTGAATACAAAAATGTGATCTTTTCTAATCAGATTTAAATTTCTTTCATACCTGTTCCTAGATACATATCTGATTCATGACCATGCAACATGAACGAGAACATCAGATTGGAGTTCATGTGGCTGTTTGCAAGTGTTTGTTGATCTCCATAGCAAAACGTCATGTATTGTTGTTAGTGATGCAGAGGACTCTTGAAAAAACATATCAACGTACACATGCCTGCTGTATCTAAGGAGATATGCATTCACTATAGTGCCAATTACAGGTCACTTGTATTATGACTGAACTTTCAGCATCAAGATAACCAAATCTGATCTGAGTCAAAGCTCATAATTGAACAATGAGGTCTGTAATTTGAACATAGACTGAATTATATAATGAAATGAATATATTTGATCAATTTTTGTTATTTATAGAAATCATTCATTTTTTAAGTCAGTTGCATTGAAGAGCAGATCCTTACAGTTCATAAATTATCTTATGGTCTGTTGTACCAAGAATGTAACCTTGCTGATTAGCAGGGAAAAACTGAATCAATTATATAGTTATGTTTATTACAAATTTTCTGTGGCGTGTTTCCTCTTGGTTTGCTCCTAGAGAGTCCAGTAATAGTTTTCCACGATCTCCATTGAGGACAACCATGGTGATACAGGACGAATCTCTACCAGCAGCACCTCCACCTCAGATACGCATTTTAAAACGGCCTGCAAGTAATGGGTCATTGGGCTCACCCTCGAATCAGAACAGGCCTACACCACAGGTCAAATCTCTGGCCCAACGTGAGGCAGAGTACGCTGAGGCGAGGAAGAGAATACTGGGCAGTGCCTGCCCAGACGAGACGCCTCAGGACAAGTCCAACACTGACAGGTAATAATCAACAAATATCGACTGGTTGGTTGTTTGAGGGTTTGCTTGCTGCCTAATAAGGCCTTAAGGCCACAATCCATTTGAATGCTCATTGTCATGCTTGAGACGGTTCAACATTTTGTGAGAAGCCAACTGAAAGAAAGACAGCAAATCAGGAGGCATTACTTCAAGGTCTCTGTGTCTACCTTAATTTGTGTAATTAACTTTTTTGGCTTAGTATTTAAATATTACCAAACCAGTGTTTTTTTTGTATATCTAAATTTACAGAATGGTATACTCTTATTTCATAATCTATCCTGCAGTCTTAGAAAATTAGAATACAAAAACACACCCATATTTAAACACTACAATGAAACCTTGGACAAACTAACAATCAGAACAATAACTTTACCTGAGTCCCAGTCAGATAAATTGTTAGAATCCACATGTAAGCAGGATTGTGAGAAGCCTTGTTAACCTCCCTTCCTGTGGGTCACTTATGGTTTCATTTCATAGACTACAACTTCTGTCTTTTTTTTTTTTTTTTTGCCTTGACAATTAGGAAGTGCTCTGATTTTTATTTGTACTTAAATGGCAGTGAAATGTGCCAGAGTGAAAAGGAAACTAGCAAAAGAACAAAAAAAGGACTCCAAACCAAAAGGCAAAGCTACAACAAAAATCATGTATGGATTTGAGACTACAAGGATCTTATGATTAGGACAGTTCAGGAGAAAGTTTCTGCCCAACAGTGGCACATGTCAAAGCTGCTGTCTCTTAATTTATTCCTTTCCCCTGTCTTTCTGCCAGGCGTAATAACTCTACATTGCCTTCAGAGGACAACCGATCACATAATCACTCTGCCGAGCAGCCAGATGGCACCCAAGGGTTCCGACAGCACAGATAAGTGAGCCCTGGGTCCACCTAGCTATTGAGGGGAGAGACAGCAGACTTCTTTCCTTCAGTTCCCTTATATTTGACGGGCTGCGCATACAGCTGGACTGCTGCCTTCCAATAGCAATCGTGGACCTTACAGGGAGCTTGGAACTCCAGAAGGAAGTCAAATAGAAATGTACTCTCTTCTCTCCCCACTCCAAGTCTGTTGACACTGTGATTATGGACATTTTCTGGACTCACTGTGATGATCCCTTTAAGAAACGCCCCTCACCTCCATCTCTCTCCTCTTTCATTCCCCGGCCGCTCTGTCTCAGGATGCCTGAAAGGCAGAAGCAAAGACTTGAACAAAGAATGGCGGGGAGGAGGAGGAGGAGGAGAAGTGACGGGCCTTAGCAAAATGAGATGAGCTGATACTTGGGCAGCAGCTTCTCATCAGCAATAATACCAGACATCACTTCTCACACTTTTACGTATGTTTTTAATTTTGTAGGTGTTGTCTGACAAAATTTAAATCTTGTTTTCTTGCTTATCTTTAATTATCTATTCTAGGGATGCTCAGAGATCTATCAAGTGAAGGTAAAAGTACTTCACATTACACGTACAACAAAAACAGTATTTAGTATTGCCTTCTTTTTTTTTAAATGAATATATCTCCTGTTTTTATGAAATAGGATGCAGTTGAATCTTTCAACTTTGTTTGCTGATGAAATTGTCATCTAAAATGCTACGTTTTGGTTTGGTATCAGATCTCCCACAGTAAATTCAGCACTAATGCTGAATACTTATTTGGTACCTGCCAGGTAACAGCTGTTAGCATTATCACTGCACCCCTTATATGTAAATTACTATTTGTTCTTAAACATGGAGGGTAAAGGTCATTTGTGTCAAGTTGTATCTCTTATACGTTCCGTCTATGCTGGGATATTTTTATTTAAGCTTTTCTTCCTTGGCCCATCACATTAATGTTTCTATTTAAATATAAAGCCAAAAATACAAATGAGATTTTTAAGCAGCTTTTCTGCCCTTTTGTATGAGATGGCAGGAATGTCAGAGCAGTATTTTAATCAAAAAGAACCAAAATCCCATTTTAAAATCAACCTGTACATATTTGTTAATTCAGATGTCATTATTTGAAGCTATTGTTTGCATCAATTAAAGGGAGGGTCGAATGGGGGAATGAATTAACAGCTGTACTTCACAAGCCTCCCTATCAAATCCACACCTTGTCAGCAGTATGTTTCTTGATGTCCTTCACTAGCATACAGTATATAGGAAGTGATAGTGAACAAGACTGAATGAATGTAAGATTGTATTTTTCTAGTGGGTTTGATCGCTCAAGCAGCTGGTGTCCGTATTAAAGCTTGGGTTGGCACTTAGAAACAGTGCTGTAGAGGGTGCAGTGATATGAAACTGTCTCAAAGATGAATAATTTCTTTTAAATTTTGTTTGTCGGACTGTTGACATCTGGCTCATGTGAGAAATGACTTTGCTCCCTGTGTGATTGTTGAGTAACTGATGGTTCACTAGTGAAATGGAACCTGGAGACACAGCTTCAAGTGAACCACAGACTTGACTGGCCAGGACCATTGTGGCCAATAGAAGTTTTAGCTTTTTACCTTCATTTGTTTTGAGATGTCAGTAAAGCCATATTCAGAGGTGCATGTCCGTAGAAAGGTTCTTAGAACGGTTGACTTCAGCTTGTGCCTCTTTTATCACTTGTTTACTTCCTGGTTATTTTCAATACTTTAGTTAAAGAAACTGAATTTATCATAGGGAGGGTTCACAATATCGGGAATATTTTGGATCAGGAGACATACTGATTTAGCTCTGAGAGAACACAAACTGCCTGTAAATACTGATTTAATAAAATGATTTTCAAAAAAAAAGTCATTTTCATTTTATGATGCATGGTCATTACATTACAAAGCAGCTTACAATTCCAGTTGACTTCACTGTACTAGGGAGGAGGTGGGACTCTCCACACCTGGACAAATTAATTCAAAACTATGTTTGTTGTCAGATGCAACGAGAGAGAAGTGTTTTCAAAGGTGTGTTCAAACTTGACTGGGACTGTATATTTTGGCTAAACTGACCCTTTCATTAAAACATCCACCAACGCAGTGTGATCCTTTAACACCTCCAGGATGATACTATAAAATCACATCAGCCGTGACTTGATAGAAAATATTGATGTCTCTAAAAACGCGCAGGCTTTAGTTGAAATAGCTTTTATTAATACAGGTAAACACATTTGCATTGCTGGTTGAGGATGTAGCTCAGGCATCCTCATCATTCAGTGGGATGGGTGAGTGACAGTGTCCAAAGAGGGGTAAGCAGATGCTAGCTGAGTGAGAGAACTGTGTGATCTGTGCAGGGCAGGAATTGATTAAGAGGCGGCCATGATGGGGAGTTGGACAGAAGGACGTTCAGACGTTTATACTGTTTCTTTGACTGGCGCTTCCCATGTAGCAAACGAAAACAGTTCAGCAGACCAATTTCTATCAGCACCTGGAAAAGAACAACCTCAGAATCAACAAGGGCTATTAAGAATATACCAAGCATATGAGATTGTCCATAAACCGCAACAGTGAACCACCATGAACAACACCAGGACCATGTAACTGAAGCAGCTAAATGGAACTCAGTATTTTATTACGTTTATTCACACCTGTGCTTTCTGAGTGTGACAACATCCTGACATGGCTGTTGATATGAACATTAACACTCTTCATGTCAACAATAAAAGCTTCAGTGCTGGCAGGCATGAGCTGAACACTTGCACATATTGAAGATAAGTATGATATCTGGTGGCCTTGGTGTCTGAGCTAATGTAGCCATGTTTTACATAAATATAGATAATTGTCATAAGAGAGAATGTTAATGTTTCATTTCTCCACTCACCTCCACAAAAAAACAAATAATGAAGTTGAGAGCAGCCAGAGCAATAATCAGCATTTTGAAATCCACCTGAGAGATATCGTACAATGTAAATATTTTAATAGCAAAATTCCCAGGATGCATCACCAGCCAAATCATTATGGCAGTGAGGACCAACAGTAGGCCGAGAAAAATCACTGGAAAGATAAGGGGGGGGGGGGGGGGGGGGGGGGGGGGAAATCACGCGTAAGTTCAGGGTCATAAATCTTTAAGAAGTTTCACTTGTTATATTTAATAAAACAATTATGAATCGCTGGCCAGTTTGTCAGCATAGGTCTGAATGCATCACTCCTCTAAACCGAAATCCTCTTACATTTCTAAACACTCACCATTGTGGTAGAGGGGCTTCTTGTGTGGGTAGCCCTTGGTGACCACAACAGCAATTAAGATGTACTGAAATCCTGACGAGTAAAACACAGTGGTGTTCTCGATGCTGGCCTGACTGACTGTTGAATTGAGTGGAACATACCTAAAAAAAAAAAATACAGGGAATTAAGTTTTATAGAGTATAAAAGTGCATAATATGTTGATAGGATGCTAGTACTTTTCTAAGGCACACATATTTCATTTGTTTGTGAATACAGAAACATCTAGAATGGCACTCTGTAGAGCACATATTTCTACCAAGCCCTGGTTGCCTAATCCATGCCCCACCCCTCCACAAAGTTCATTGGGAATCTGTCCAGTAGTTTTTGTTTAATCCTGCTGAAAGCATAATCTCCTTGACAGAGTTGAATATAAAACTATAATTTTCTTGCTGACCAGTCTTGTGAGGTAGCCATGAAAAGTGCAGCCAGCTGGCCCAGGATGATCATGCAGAGGTGTATGAAGATGCTGCCCAGGACTGGCAGAGACAGCAGACTGGCTGGGGGTCTGCATGGGTGCAGCTTCATACTGGGGCCTCCTCTCCCCATCACAAGGGCCACGAAAGTCACCAAGAAAATGTCAGTGAACAGGAACTGTGCGTCAAACAAGACTGTCTCTACCTGGACACACACAATGAGAAAACCTTGTGTTTCATTTCGATTCCTTAAAGAAACAAGGGGCGAAGGCAGAAGAGGTAGCAATCAAAAGCAGAATTGATAGAACAAATACTCAAAAAGTAATTTACCTGATAAAGTTTGTACATAATCTGACTTTTTACAATAAGGGAGCTGAACCTCTCCTCTGTCTGGTCTTTTTTTTCAGATTTTGAATGGATCTTATTGAGTCCCAAATAGTTCAATATTGAACAATTACAAAATGTGAATATTCCATAATAATATCTTGGCAAACTGGCTGAGATAATACATTAAATAATTTGTGTAATTTCTACTTTATATGCTGGAGTTAGAAGACAAAGGAATGATTAAGAACTCCTGTGAAGTTAGGCATGTAAAGTTGTTTTTGCACGTTAAACTGCATTAACAGAAGTAATGAGTTGAAAATGTTCACACTGACGGTCATTTAGTCACAATTTCACTATGTTTACGCTGTTTAATAAAGTGTGTGAACATTTGTCAGGCTTTTGTGATTGATGCTTTCCTAATGAGTTTGGCATGTGTTTAGACTTTCAGAGTATGACAAGGTGCACTGATGGTATTGGGTGAAAAATACATAACGCTGACAATTCTTCAGAGACAAAAAACAGGAGGGTTCCCGTCACCATCCTCATAAAAAAACTACTTACATTCATATTGACATACCATAGTTTCTTAAGAGGCTTTGCACTACTGCAATATATCTTATTTATCCAGCATTTGTGTATTTTTTAAGGAAAGCAGACGGATGTTTGGAAATTACGAATGTTGTAAAACGAGTGTGTTTGTGCTGTTAACTTGCGAAGACAACAGCAGAAACTGTCAAGCTCATTTCTCACAACCTGCAAGCATTTTCACTGCCTTCACTGCAGTTTCTCTCTTGAGGGAAACAAAGCTCATAATTTCTCTTCTTGATTTAATACTAAATATTTTGGGGTTCCATAGCATCTAGCCTAAAATTTGACTGGATTCAAAAAAATAAATAGCACAGAAATGTTGATCCACCAGAGACAGAATGGCTGCTGTGAAAGTGAAGATGAGACAAGCTCCATTGCTACTCACTGTGTAGAGGATGAGGACAGAGCAAAACTGAATGAGGCTGTACATGGCCATGTACCTAAAGAGACTGACAGAGGTGACCAGAGAACATCGGCCCTCTCTGCACAGAGAAAGAGGGAAAAAATGGTTATTTCTTCTGCTGCAGATGCTGGACCACAAAGACTACTGGTTTGGTTGGTATTCACAGATGTCATCCAAGTTTCCACGACTTTGATCACTTAAAAACACACAGTGCCTCAAGCTTCCTCACCTGATAAGCAGCGGCACACAATTGATGTTTTCAGTCTTGGAAGTAAAAGGTGAAGCAACAGACGCCTCAGCTTCAGACAGGGAAACCCCGACATCAGCAGCTTTCAGGGCCCCACAGTCATTGGCCCCGTCCCCACACATGCCCACACAGTAGCTGTAGTAATAGAAGAGGGGTTTGACGAAGAGTTACATTTTAAGTCAGGTTGTGCTGCATGAAATTCATGGTTTTTGCATTTTGTCATTTATATGTAATAGTAATGAACACAGACATGAAGAGAATGTGCAAACTCCACACAGAAAAGTCCCAGGTACTCAGGTGGATTTGAACCCAGGACCTTCTTGCTATGAGGCAACAGTGCTCACCACTATGCCACTGTGCAACCTCTCAGTATATTCCTAAATTCCTTATCTTTTATTTCCTCTCTGTTCTCACTCTATTTCGCATTTTTCCCCTTATGTGTCCGGACTTACTCGAGTTTCTGCAGCTCCTTCACCAGCTGCGTCTTCTGGTCAGGAGTCATGCGTGCAAATACTGTGGTCCGCAACAAAACCTGCAATGATATCAGGATAAAAGCACTGTGGACAAAATTGTGATCACACTTTAATTTGACCGACTTTCTGCAATCATCATCGTTGTTATTCAAAGGAAATGGTGCTTGAAAATAACCCAAATTGGGTTTGATCAATCACTACTCCCTTAGGAATCTATGCACAAGGATTAAAGCAAGATTAGTTTATGAACTTGAAAAGTTGTCCAGGAGGGAATATGTACAGTTTAAATAAATACTATGAAAGAATTTAAAACTGCTCTCTGCCTGAAATTAGGCATGCTGCTTGCAAACTTTATGTTTTGTATGCAGGTGTCATTGGTGCATCAGCATGGTCATGGGATTACATAACATACAGTACCTTTGGCAGATACTCGGGGAAGTGGTCACAAAGGGCAGCAAAGGACTTGCCACTAATAGCCAAGTGATAGCGAAAGCCACTCTGGTACAGGCCCTGAGAGAAGAAAAGAAACGCATCAAAAACTGAAACACCAAAGTCATCCTGCCAGTCCAGAAATGTAGCCTATGTTTGTATTTATTATGTGCCTATTATGTGTTACTTTGTGAGCAACTCAATCATTAAATAAGTACAACCCCAATTTCAAAAAAGTTGATACACTCAAACATTAATAAAACAGAATGAAATAATTTCCTAATACTTTTTGACACTTAGGACCATCCAGATTGTTACCAGCACAAAGTAAAAAAAACAAAACAGCATCTGTGAAGGTATGAGGGTGTGTTAGTGCTGTGGTGGGAATTAATTATGTGGTGACACCTCATAGCCATGTACGTTGTGTAATTCATAATAACATATACAACAAACCAGAGTGACATCTACAGAGTTTTGGCTAGACATGGCTTCGTCTTCCTCCAGGTTGAACATCAGTGTGGGTGTGGAATCGGCAGTGTGGGGGGTTGCATTGACGAATATCACCCTCTCATCAGACCCCACCATCCCACAGGATTTTGCTACATTGACCGCAGTTAAAAGGTTGTCCCCTACGAAAAGAAGGAACAAAAAGATTTGACATGACTTTGATGAGATGGGGAGATCGATGGGGAGAGAGAGATAGGGAGGACAGGTGGAGAGAGAGAAGGAATGAGGGACAGGGACACAGACATGTTCAACCACTGTAGCAAAAACAGCTATTATAATAGAGAGATTGCAGTTTGTAGAATTTATAATAACTGCTACAATAACAACACTGATAATAATGATAATAAGATAAGATAAGATATTCCTTTATTAGTCCCACAGTGGGGAAATTATCAATGTTACAGTAGCACAGTGTAAAAATACAAATACTATAAAACAAGAGGGATATAAAGTGTCTCAAAAATATTGCACAGACAAAATATACAAGATATTGTGTGGTCTACTGGGATAATTACTGGGATAACTGTATAATCCAACAGCTGCAGGAGGGAACTGGGGGTGCAGATGAGGGGGGTTGCAGCAGACCTGACTGGGCTGGGGGAGGGGCAGATGACTGATCAATCTATTGAAGAATAAGTTCAGATCATTCACCCACTGTTGGTCCCCCACAGCCTCCTTGTGACCAGAGATGGTTTTCAGGCCTGTCCAGAATCCACTGATGTTGTTCTGCAGCAGCTGATCCTCCATCTTCCTCCTGAAGCTGTTCTTCCCCTCCCTGATCTTCCTCCTTAGCTCCTTCTGTACAGTCTTCAGCTCCTCATTATTTCCTGACTTAAAGGTCTGTTGTTGGAAAACCACCGTACAGTCCTGGTGGGTACGGTGTTTTCCACACAGAAGTTAATGTAGCCTGTGATACAGTGAGTGAGGTTGTCGATGTCCTCCCCGTGAGAATATTAATAATGATGATGAGAGTAATTGTAAGAGTAATAATACTAATGGTGATGATGATGACTTCAGTGTGTGTCAACCGTGTTCCCAGCAGTAGACTGGTCCACGGTGACCTGCGGGGACCTACGGTGACCTACGGTGACCTGTAGAGGGTCATTCAGCTGTGGTTAATACAAATACAAACAATGTCTTACCAGTGACCATGATGGTCCGAAGGTTTGCCAGTCTCAGGATGTCAATAGTGTTCGCACTTTCTGGCTTCACCAGGTTCTTCATCATCAGCAAGCCCAGGAACTGCATGTCTTTCTCTACCTCATGTCTGTAGAACAACACACACCTGCATTAACACTCACTGTTGTATCTTGTAGATTGTGCGTCCACAGTCCACATCAACATGACTGCAATTCAAACAAGCTTCAGGTGAAGGAGTTTTGAAGCCTTAAAGCATGGAAAATATTGTGATTTACCTTTGAATGGTCCGTAAGTCAGTGTTCCCAGCTAATGGTTTACAGGCAAGAGCAAGAACCCTGAGGCCTTCACTGGAAAAGTTGTGCAGATTGCTGGAGAACTGCGTTGGCACTGTCAACAAAGGATCGTGTTGAGTATGAAAGTCGTGAAACAAGACATACACTCCATTAATTCTTGTTAAAAATATTTTTCACACAGAGGATTCTAATTATAATATTGGTAATGATAATAATTATGATAATAAAAATAATAATGATAATAATTACGATAATAATGATGATAATGATAATGATAATAATACCACTTTCTGCTTGGCAGAGGCTAACCACCATCTCTGGGGATCCTTTGATGAAAGCGAGAGCTGAGTGTCCTCCCCTGGCGACCGTCACTACACTCATCCTCTGTAGGGCTGAGGAGAAGGGAAACCTCTGAATAATGGCCACCGCCTTGCTTGTGGACTGAGAGAAGAATGAAAGAGAATAACAGTAATGTGTAACTGGAAACTGACAGACATATGTTGACAGATTAGGCACACAGCAAAGAAGAAAGCAGATGTATTGATCAGTCTATATAAGAGTGATGGTAAGAACACACGGTTTCTTGAGCTTGGAGCTGTTGAGTTGGAGGTCTCATTACAGCCAAAACACGGTGGCCCCCAAACTCTGCATCCAGCAACGCTCCATCTTCCTCTGGCTCCTGAAGTGTCTGTTGAATTAGATGTGATTGACTTCAATTTAATTGATGCAAGAAAATTTTAAAGTAAGACGCAATATTCTGAGTGAGAGAATGGATAGCCTGAGGCATGTTAAAAACAACAACTGATTGTTGCAAAGTCCCAAAAGTGTGAACAAGAAGGTAAATGATACTTTTTGACAAGAATATTTGCCACATCTTTTCACAATGATAGATTATGTTTGCGTAGCACAGCATCACTAATCAGAATAAAATTTGAATTGCAATTGGGGGGTGGAGAGAAATGCCAGGTAAACAAGGTGATGCATTTTAGCCATCTGCTAACCCTTGAAAGCTGAATCTATTTAGGGTTTAAAGACCTTTCACCTCTATAGTCTGAGTCAACTGGAAACCTGTGACGTTAGCAACTCTGAATCTGTTAGTGAGCT
The DNA here is from genome assembly GCA_037577475.1 of Chaunax sp. Z400. NCBI lineage: Eukaryota > Metazoa > Chordata > Actinopteri > Lophiiformes > Chaunacidae > Chaunax > Chaunax sp. Z400. Next base: position 22,150,170 of record CM075195.1, read on the forward strand.
CAGAAGAATCTATAGCCACTTTCAGAAAGGCATTGCGCAACAGTGCCGAAATGAATTCCTTTCTCTGTGACCCCTTTGGTGTGTTCAAACTGGACTGGTGTGTGCGTTCACAGTGTATGCCGGAAAGAGGCGTGACCAACGACGCAACAGCAAGCATAAAAGCTGATATATTTGACTATCTCCCCAGTTTAGCTGTCATTTTCTGTGCTTGCTCTTCAAATAACAGACTTCCTGTTGCTACCGTATCAGGGTAAATCCCCCGGGGTAGATTGCACACCTGAGGTGCAACAGGCCTGGAATGAAAACGCTTTCTGAATGGGGCTTAAATATCTGAAACTCCCCACCAGTCAGTTATAGCCTCTTGAATGAGAAGCCTCTTGAATGAGAGGTGAAATGTCTTCAAACCCTTTGTAAGTAAGGCAAAGGTATCAAAAAAGTATTGCAACAAAACTTAGGCGCTGCATCAATACTACTATTGAAATTTTTTAAAATAATACAGAATGCAAATCAAACACATCTTGAAGTAAATAAGCTTCATAGCGTCATACCCAACCAGTGGATTCAACCATCCTGAGCTCCAGAGGATCTCCAAGGGGCTGACCTTGCAACAGCGTCACAGTGTGACAGCAGGCCAGCCCTGACAGCATGAGTCCCGGGGGCAGGAGTCTGGGCTCTGGGACCAGCTCAGAGAATCCAGCAGGCCCCCCCTCCATCACTCCCCATACATCCAGGCCCTCCTCGGTGAGAGTTCCAGTCTGGAGAGTCAAAAGTACTCTGGTGAACGGCGAATTCAACATGTCAAGTGGCCAAGACTGTTCTCCACATACACAGTGAGCTTCAGTTAATGGATTCTCCCTCACCTTATCAAAGCAGAAGACTGACACCTTGCCGCAGATGTTTATGCGTGGTGGACTGATGCAGAAGATGGCATTGCTCTTCAGCCTATGCTGGGCATAGATAGTGGCAGTGGTGATGGCAGCAGGCAGGGCAGGAGGCACTGCGATTGTCACAACGTCCAGGCTCCTAATCATCAACTCCCCCAAGGACACCTGGACACATATCCACAAGTCAGTGATATCACTTCATTCATTTTTAGTATGTCACATGAGGCCAGGGAAGAAATTCCCTGGTCCTGACATTGTAGCTTGCACTTACGTTGTTTCTGTAGAGGATCACAAAGCTGTAAATGGTGCCAATTAACGCTAAAACAAGAAGGGAAATATTGGAAAAAGTTTCAGAGAAACTCAGCTATAGATACAGATAACGTTCGCTTTTTTTACACACTCTTGAAACAAAATGGCTTAGGTCTCTGCTCAGACGCTTACCAAGAAAACCCAAAATGAGCAGGAACTTGGCAGAATCTCTGTAGAAGCGGAAGTTCACCGGCTGAGGATACATGATGGAGCTGACCAGGCTACCTTTGGCTGTGGAAAACCCTGAGGATGACACATTATATATTGTGTACATTATTTCGACTTAGGCATTGGGAGTTGCATTTTTATTAACGTGTATTACTGAGATGTCTATTTCTTTGGGTTTGAGAACGCAGCCACAGCTTTCCAGCAGGTGCCAATTACCTGGTTAGGCTGTACCAAGTAGGTGCACAAAGGGGAAGTGAGGAAGAGGACATTAAGTTGGGCTTTTATGTAGTATTTCTCCAGTTTATTATACATTTTGTTTGTCCTGTATTAGACTATAGTCATTTGTATATTGTATATAGAAATGTGAGGGTCAGGATAATTGTAAATATAAGATTCTGTATCGTGTGGGAGTTTCTATAGGCCCCCACATTCTGTAATGGTACTGGGTTAGATGGGGATAGTTGGCAGGTGTGAGAGGAGAAGAGGTTTTGTCTGAGAGGGTCAGTTTGAAATGTTTGGCTGTTGAGATCTGCTGCACCTGCAAAGCTACTCTGTCATCACTGCAACTCTTTGGTGAGAATTAGGGACCTTTGGTTATTTCATGGACACAATAAAAAAGAAAAGGAATCAGAGCTCTGGAAAAAGAAATCTGCTTGTCTGAAGCTGCTTATTTCTCCACCACACTCTACACCTCAATCCCGCTGGTGCTCATCCTTTGTTTGTAGGGGTTCATTACCATCAAAACCTTACAGTCATGTATCTAAAAATAGACTAATTATCTCATTTGAATCCCGCCTCTGAACAAATGAGGCTCTAGAGAAAACCAGATCGTTGACATGAACTCAATATGGGTCATTTGTATAATTTGTGTAATTGTACTTCTATAATTTATCTAATTTATTCGTTTCAGCGCTACATTCAATGTTCCTGACCAAAATACAATACAATAATATTGTGTAATGTTGATCGGCTTGCCATGACAATAACGTTCCTCACATAGCCCCTCACTTTAAGAACTTCCACAATGTGAGAAACATCATCATCATCGTCATACCAGCCCAAACAGAGGCAGAGCAGGGCGGGTCATGGCGTCACCACTGTTTACACTCCCTTGACCCGGAGGACAATACACACACACACACACACACACACACACACACACACACACACACACACACACACACACACACACACACACACACCACCAAATTTATAACATAACAAAAGTCATAAAAAAGCTGCTCCATAATGCTACTCGTGGTCAAAATCTCCACAGGTTACCTTAAACGGTTTACTGACATCTCACTAAAATGTTGCTGACTCAGACAACTAGTTTCTCTACTCACCAGTGCTTACGACCACGGCAACAGCACCCCTGCCTCTCGGCCCTGCTCCTCTGGCTTGAATGAGTTGGGTGCCACAGAAGAGGGTGTGTCTGCGCTCAGTCTCTGAGCTGTACGTCCTCTCACATGGGGCCAGTGGGGTTTTCAGCACTGGAACACTTTCACCTGGACATAGGAATGATGAGCCCCGCTGAACACACTGATGCCTCAATAATAAATACAAGCTGGAGGCAAAGATAAGAGTTGGCATCATGTACTTAAAGTGGTACTACATTTAAACTTATTTGGTTACAAGTTATATGGCTGTACTTTGATAAAACACATCGGTATCGGTGTAAATATTGACATATCTTTCCAAATATATGAATATCTGTATTTCATGTATTGTAAAAAACAAAAAAAGGCTCAACACCACATGCACTGTTTCAAATCATCCTGAACCTTGGTAAGCCAATGCTGACAAAGAGTAAACATCCTCTAATCAGAGGTGGAGACCTCCACCAGACATCACCCTTGATGGTAGTTTGCATTCATTGCATTCACTCTGCATTCATTTTTTGATTGAAACTCACAATTTGCTGGAGTTTACACAATTTTTTGCAAACCCACTATTTAGTGTTCTTGAATTTTGGTAAAATAGTTCAGATGTGTGATATCTGTAGAAGCACCAACGGACTGCATCCTTTCCATTGATAATCCAATGATTAACAGCAGGGCTTTGGTAATGTACTGCTACTCCTCCACAGACAAATGCAGGGTTAGGCTCAAGACATTCAGGGCGGAAGCAGCAGCAGTCAGGATGGACCCAAATCTTTGGTACTGCTCACAGCTACTGTGTTCACTGTTAACGTATACTCAAAGGAGACGCAGTATGTTTTCTGTGATGATACACATCCAGTGGGTTTTAGAGTCAGCTTAACTCTCAGAATTAAGTGGGGGAAAAAAATCAGCTTGGTTCAGTTTTTTGGGGGGAATCTGATGTAATGTCAATAACAAATGTTGGGGTGGGGAGGTAAACTCGATGGGCGTAATCACCAGTTGCCTGGGGTGATGGAACTGCCTAGTGTAGTGAGTCCAGTCACCATACAGCAGAAAATCATTTATTTTAAAAGAAAAACAGATTTAAAGTAAAGCCAAAATACAACAATTCAGTGTTGTATGTTCCTCCTCCTGGGCCAAAATACAAAGCATAAGCCTCACCCCTGTGGTTAAAAAACTGTTTGTAGTGCCTCTCCCATTTTGCACCACCCCCTACCTTTTCATAAACAATGAACAGTCCCCAGTGTAACTTGAATAGAGATTTCATTTCGTTGCCAACACTAAATGTATTCTGTGCTTTAAACTAAAATTCAAACATAAAATGTAGTGTGATGGTTAAACAATATAGTAAGATCTGAAATCTGAGACAGCTTGGTTTAATTTTTAAATTTAAATAAGAAAACTCTGTTAGTCGTTTGGGCACATTTTGGCTTCAGTGAATATAATACAGTACAAAAAGAAAAAAATATACCAGCTTCAACAGTTCAGCATATAAAATTTAAATAATGTTATCGAGGTAAAAGTTTGAAATAATCATGATATTGAATTACTGTCATATTGTCCAGCCCTATTTCTTTGCCATAACTTTCAGTTACAGCTACAGTATATGCTTCGAGTAGCGCTGCCTACACACTTTTTTTTAAAGGCCAATAATAATGACAGCTTGGACCTGAAAAAAGCCTATAGCCGATTAATCATTTGATCTTTAATGCCTGCCATTTGTAAATGTGTTTGTCCTGATGTTGGACTGGATTAAAGGAAAAGAAATTGGATTTAGGCGACACTAATAAATCTTATATGGAACTAGAAGTAATAGTGGAGTATTTTTCTTTCTAGGCTGAAATCATATTGAATTAAAATGTGTCATTTCAGTTTTATTGAACACCTCTGAGAAGCTATTCAGAGGTCTGGAATCTGCATTTTCCCCATTTAAAAACATTGACAGTTTTTGCTCAAATTTGAGTGGTTTTCCAAATCACAACAATATAGATATTAACATAATTACAAATGTGTTGGAATGTGTATGATGACTTTTTTTGTACAAGCTTTGTTTGCAGGTTTGTAAGTAAAAAAAAAAAAAGTATGCCATTTTGTGCGCCTACGACTTTCTTTTTGCCGTGGTATCGAAAGGTATCATGATTTTTTAGTTTTTTTTACTAGTATTATACTCTTAAGGAGCACATGTAATATTTTTATTGAGGGGCAAAAAACCAAAAAACCAATGGTTGGAACCCTGTTGGGTCATATACTGCACACATATTTATGTGTTGAACAAGCAGCATTTTGCAGTCATCTTGAAATTCACTATTGATGGACATCAAACAGCCTCAAAGCTGCTAAATGTGACACGATCCAAGGCCTTTTTAAATCAAATTCTACAATAAAAGCGAAAACTGTAGCATCAACACTGAAATTACTCAGTGAGGAAACCCAGTAGGTTTCATGGCCCCTGTGGTCATAGCATTTCATCAACAAGAAGAGGAGCAAGTAATCATGAGGTTTAAGTTGGAGAGTATGGTAAATCTCTGCAGCTTCACTGTGCCAGGTGTTGTTGTTGAAGTTTGATGCTAACCTGTGAGCATGCTCTCGTTGACCAGACATTCCCCAGCCAGCAGCGCAGCATCACAGGGCAGCAGCATACCTTCCTGAGGGATGATGAGACAGTCACCAGGGACCAGGTCCACGGAGCTCACAGACTCCTCCACTGAGAAAACACACAACCAGGAAGGAGGACAGAGGCAGCATGTCTTTACTAAATGTAATAAAACAAAATTATTTCCTGGTTTGCTTCCTTAATTTTACTCACAATAACAAAAGAATCAGAGGAGACTTCATTAAAGCACATACTTCTTGAAATAAGGTATTCTTTTCCATGTAAACTACCAAAAACAGTTGATGTATGTTTCATCTCACAAAATGTGTGACAGAAAATTCCTTTTTTCCCCACTTTGTATCCCCCAAGCCAGCATATAATGTGAGGGGATATGCTATTGTTCAGTCCGTCTGTCTGTCTGTAAATATATTTTGTCCAGGGCATACCTCAAAAACCTTTCAATATTTCCTATTTCAATATATTTTTTATGAAACTTGGCACACAAATCAACCATATGCTGTAGTGGTGCATTTGGAAAAAAATAAAAAATAAAAACTTAAACCTATTCTTAAAAAGAGCCTTGTATATCAGGAATGATGCGAAATGTATTTTTTGCTGATTACAAATTATTATCATTTTTGTGTTTTGTATTTCCAAGGCAACAATTTTGGGTAGGACTAGAATATGTATTCTTTACTAATTTTTGCATATGAATGTAGTTTTCATTATCATGATTTTGATATTTATTTCTAACTGACTGCTACACTGAGAGAGCTTGTTTTCAGGTAAATACTCCTTACAGTTCTTGTTTTAATAGCAGCTGAATGTTGCTAATGAGCATTTTGGGCTCAACACACAAAAGACAGTTAGCTTTTGCTTTGAGGGAGCATAACTTAAAATTTTCCTATAGAGTTGTTTTGTTAGCCATTTCTGTTCACATTGTTGTGTTGTTCACTAAAGCAACAGCAACGTCAAAAACAAGGAAGGCCTGTCTTTGCTATACTTTAGTGCTACTCTTAAGAGTGACCCGTACATGGCGTCAGCTCATTGGAATGGTAATGGTCTACATGGTTCAAGAATTGCACCTATTCACTCAGAAGACATGGCAACTATTATTGTCTACCATCTCAAACAACACCTTAAGATGAAGCACATTATTGTAGGACTCAGGTCCAGTTCAAGAAATTCATATTGGAAGAAGACATTTGCAAAAACTCACATCCTGAGTCCCTCCGTATTGTGACATTTGTTATAACCTGGGCCATGTTGCGTAGAGTGATGCTTTGCTGTGGAGTGACAGGAGCATAAATGATTGTTTCTATACAACAAATTATAAATCAGATTTAGTTTCATACTACAGGCTCACCTTGCGGATCTCATAAAGTGAGATACAGATAGAGAAAGCTGAGATAATGAATATGCATGTGGCATAAATATAATATTCGTCAGTCATCCACAGGGTGATGCTGAACACCTGGAACACATAGAATGGGTTGAGGACCTGAAGGAGCACATAAAGAGAGAAACAAACAAAGAAAGCAGGATAAATTTGATGTTTCACCTTGGCTGTGAATTAAATAGCACTTTAGACATTCCAAACAATAATTTAAAGAAGTCAATCTGAGGCAGCGTGAAAGACATTTTTTTCATCCCACCTCCTCAAACAGTAGTTTCATGTAAGACTTCACAGGCACATCAATGAGGTTGGGCCCATACCTGCATCTCCTGAAAGAATTCAGGTCATGAATTATTTAACAGCAACCTCCCTGAGATTTAAGAACTGTTTTTTTCTCCATTCATGCATCCTCTCCTACCTTATGCTCTGTTCCCAGTGATTCAGGCCCTTTTGGTAGCCATGCACGTCCAAGCAGGTCCAGTCCTCATTGAGGACACTAACAACATTACAAAAATAATGTTTAATAAGAACATGAAAAAGTAAATATTTGACTTTGTATGTTAACATCTTTAAATTAAACATACAGTCTGTTCTTAGCTGCTTAGTACACAGTGATATCACATAGGTTCCTGCTTTTCCTGTTTGAGTACCTAACATGACAGTAAGCTCCTTTCTTGTCCAGCCAAATGTAGCGCAGTCCTTCAAAAGCATAGTATCGTAGCACCATTTTCTGGAAAACAATAAAGGTCACTTTCAGTCTGGGGAAGAAGAAGATCTCTCATCACATTTTTCTGCCAAAAAAATAAAAGCATTACATTTTTCTCTACCTTCTCCTTATACAGTTTAACTGTATCTCTCCATTCATTTTCCTCCAGATCTCCCAATGGCTCCAAACTGAAAGGGATAAACCAAGCACACTTTTTCCTTTTGTCTTTCAAGCAATTTTCACAGATGTGTGTGTAGTGTTGAAAGGCTAAAAGGTAATGCTGCCAGAGGAATGAAGACACAAAAGCTGACCTGCCCTCCTCCATCACCTCTTTGAAGACCTCCACCACATGCTGCTGGCCAAAGCTGTCCTGAAGAAAAAAAAACGACACAAAATACATCAGTGATCGCTGAGAACCAGGCACTTTACCCACCAGATAGTACGATCACATAGTATCATCACAAAGTGAAATATGTACTCAAGTTATACATATACTTGGTTTACCCACGCCAGACTTGAAGGTGGATATTTGCAAATATGGCAACTTTGTAACCAGGGAGACTTTATCGATCCACCTTTGTATCTAGCAAGTACATGTAAATCAGCAAGATGATAATAAATGCTGGTGAAGCAAGATGAGGCATTTGTACAACCTGACTGATATAAGCTAAGATAACATAAGGTATACTATAATGTCCCCGTGGACATTTGACCCATCCCTGAGGAGCAGTGGGCAGCCATTGCAGTGTTCGGGGAGCAAATTGGGGATTAGTATCTTGCTAGAGGATACTTCGATATGTAGATTGTAAGGGACAGGGATCGAACCACTAACCTTCCGATAAGTGGGCGGATAAGTGGGCGATCACTCTACCTCCTGAGCAACAGCAGCCCCTTAATATGGTCTAATTTGGTCCTTCTGAAGGCCATTATTTTTAGATCAAAGATGGTAATTGCTAAGATTCTGTGCCAGTGTATGTAACTGTCAGAAATTACAATCATACATTGTTTTCTTTCAGTGTAGAAAAGACACGGCTACAATATTTTGGACGTCCTCAAATTTCATAAATGTCTTTAAAGATTAGAGCAGTACCAAGAAACACATAAATATTGAATTAATATATAGACTGGACCGAGAAAGAAAGCATTTAGAGCAGATTTTTATTATAGTTGTGACTGTTCAATTAATCATGTTATGACTGGACCACTTTCAGCCATAATGAGCCTAAACTCCATCATGTATGTCTTTTGAACATATAACGATAATGTGGGGAAAAGTGATACACAAGTCAGTTGCTATTCTTGCGGGGCTGAAAAAAATCAAAAATCTAAATTAATTTATGTCTCTCACCCTTAGTATCAGAATATCTGCCAAAGCCAGAGGGCAGGAGCAGCAGCGGGCCAGGACAGCAAGGCGCGGGCGCCAGTGAAACACAAGAAGGATGAGACCCAAGGACAGCACAGCAGCCAGACGACACAACCACACCCGCCAGCGAACATACTTATACCCCTTAACATCCTGGAGGGGCGAAACAGTGAGACAGTCTATTAAGATTCAAATAGAGGCTATTTTTCAGATTGTGACAGCAGCTTGTTCTCCTTTCAAAACAGTGATCCAGTAGATCATGGATTCATCTGTATCTATACATACGGCAAGGGTATAGAGGACCAGCATGAACATCTACAGGCTGTACATCTACAGTTGATAGCAGGGATCATTTTACGTTTTCACACCACATTCTGAAAGTGACGCTCACTCCCTCTTCATCCTGCCCATGTGTCAAAGGCTGCATCTTCACCTAATATTTGCAATAATTTTACAATTTTTTTCGTCTTTGCTTATATAACACTCATTGTGGCAAATATCATTTGCAATACTTGCTGCTATTGTTGATTTAGCAGAAGCGCTATTGAGGTTCTTACCATGTGTGTGTGAGGACAGAGCTGGGGAGTTTGTGGACTAGGTGAGAGGAGTCCACTCAGCGACTCCACCAAACTTCCTAGAGATAAAAAGGTTTCCCACATTAACGGGTCATCTGATACAACATCTGCTTAAACAGGACAATACGGTCACACCTTCAACGTCAATATTAACACAATACTGCTAAGCTCAGAGCCAGGTTTGAATGACAGCTTTGTCGGAACAATATGACACAAACCTCATGAAAAGATTCATGGCACCACTTAAAAGTAACAGCATTAGATTTATAGTTTGGATCAGAGTGGTTAAAACACTGCCTGTTGAAGGAAAGAGGATGAAAGAGTATGCAGTACAAACTAAGGTTATCAAAAGTATTGATACTTCCATTCTTTTTCTCTATTACAAATTTCAATCATTTAAAATGTGATATATTACAATGCTGAAATTATCAAAGCAACAAAAAACAGATTTCCTATACATACATGTGTATGTATAGGAAATTATATATACACACACACACATATATATATGTACATACATATATATACATGTATATATATATATATATATATATATATATATATATATATATACATATATATATATATAGACTAACATTATTACAAATATGTTTGTATGTGTTTAGTGAATTTGGACGAGCACTATGTGCATGTTGTTAACACAAACAAGCAATATATAGGCTACTTTGTGTGCCTCGGACCTTTTCTTTTGGCCATGTCATTAAGGTTCATCAACATAGGGTCAAATTTCAAATTTTTTGCGCGTCAAGGGCTTTTTTCCCCCATATCATAGCATCGTTTTTAGAAACTACAAGCATTGTATCGACGTTTAAAACTCTGGTATGGTGACGATCTCGAATATAAACACAAACTTGAATAAAATAAGCGAGATGATGGGATTTTAAATAAAATGTAACAGTATCTTTAATATCCACCCGAGTACGACGGAAACACGGAGGTCCTGGAGAGGCATTCATTACAGAGGATGATAAAAATGCCCCATGAAGTATTTACACGGATGTATTACAGTCACAGTAAAGCTCATATATAATATACAATAACGATATGAGATAAAGATGAGAGGTGGTTTGTTTTTAGCCGTATGTTCACCTCCGCGACAACCAAACTTTCGTATTAAAAGTGAAGAAACGGAGCTTACCGTCAGCTTAACACCCGAGTGAGACACGAACCTTTTCCCAACATGATACAGCTCCTAAGTACGGTGAGCAAATACCAGATCTCCTGTGAATCCCACTGTACACTTCCTCTTTCCTGTCTTTACCTGAGAGCGGAGTCCCGACAATCGGATTCCTGACTGGGAGACTATACCGGTTTAACCGGCTCTGAAGCGAACCTGAGAATGGAGCCCGACTGTTCGGTAGTGGATGAACCATTAATTAGTCTTAAATGGAAATGGAAGGGGAAAGAACATGTAATGCCAACTCACTGTTGACGATGCGCTGACATTGGATAAATATAAATAGTATACAGTTGAAAGAAAAAAACATTCATCCCTCAATACAGTATTTTTATTGGCACATATACTCTTTAACAGAACAAACAAGAAAGCTTCATACATTTACTAAGTTTTCTCAGATTATAATGCAAAACGCTACTTTTACTGACTACTGCTGTCAAAATGATTCAACCCCTTGATGACGTCTCCAGTACTTTGTTGATCACGTTTTTTGCTGCTATGAACTGCTGCAAACCTGATGCATACAGACACCAGCATCCGGCAGCGTTCCTGATGAATCTTAACCCATTCCTCAAGGACAAAAGGTTCCTCCAGTTCTGCAACATTCCTGGGTTTGCGTGCTGCAACCGCCTTCTTCAAAGTCATTGAGGAATTTCCAATGAGGCCTTATCGGATTTTGAGCAACTGGAGATGACTTTTCTTGTGCTTTTGGGTCAGCAGTGGTGTGGCCCAACTGCCTGTCTGGGAGTTTGAGTCATAGTGTTTTAACAATATTTGATTTATAAATGTGTCTCTTATGAGGGATGAAGATGTTGAATCATTTTGAGCCTGCATTAGTCATTAAAAGTATGTATTTGTGTTGACTGTGGATAAAACTTAATAGCTGGGGTATTTAGCTATTTAAACTGTCCTTGTTTGAACTGATCTTTGCAAACAACTGATAAATAGTATATTTTGCCAATGGTTAGCATATTTTTTCTTCCAAATGTATATGAACAATTCCTGGTTTGTTCATAAATATGACGATGCCAAAAGCCTGATAAAAGAGGCATACATCTCAACATTGTTGCACAGTTCAATTAAATGTAAACTTATTGATAGATATTTCATAGTTTTCCTCTCCCTTAGCAGCCAGTCAGTCTCATCAAAGTCACCAGACAATTTAAATGTAAGCGATTAGCCTCCTTAAATATTAATTAATTAAAAAAAAATTTTTAATGCACAATGTGAAATACTTATTTCACAAATGTGGTAGTTAGCACTTATCTTTTGCCAAGCTAATGAATCCACCTATCAGATGTGTATCAAAAATGCTGATTAAACAACATGACTATTACAATGGGACCTTCCTGGCTAAAGAAAGGATAAACAAATAAAATAAAATGCATGTGTTATGGAATAGTCACAGTGAAAGGCCACTCTAACATGTGCAGTTTATAAGATATTTATTAGGCACTGAACTGTGATGCCACATTACAGATGAGCATCATAGATACCCCACAGAACAAGGCGGACCTGGATCAGAAAACCAATAGTATCTGCTGTGACCACCATTCAGTGAAACGCATCTCCTTCTCAAAGGCTTCATTCACATTCATTCATTCCCAAGCTGAAGTGACTCAGTCCTGTTTTTTTGTCGTAATTTGACAAAAAACATATTTTTCAGGGCTGTGTGAACACAAAAACCCAATCTTTTCAAATCAGATTTGAGTCACTTTCATATCTGGTCCTGGATTCGATGCATATCCGATTCGTGGCCATGTGACATGAATGAGAACGGTCAGATGGGAATTTGGGAGGCTGTTGTCATCGGCCTCCACTGGCAGAGCAGCAAAACAAAACAACCAGAGCGGAGAGATGACAACAACAATGCCGATCGTCAGCTGTTCATGAGCAGATCGTGAACAGCTGTTGAGGTGTTTGCCATCCTCCACAGCAAAATATCATACATTCGCTACAAGTGCATCCATTTCAGTTTAAATACCATGAGTTGTTTCACAAATATGATGTTTTTGTTGCTAGTGACGCAGATGACTTGTCCAAAAATCTATCAATGTGCGCATGCCTGCTGTTTGGGACGATGGATGCACTCAGATTAGAGCTAAACACAGGTCACTAGCACTTATGAATATGAACTGTCCAGATAACCAAATCTGAACTGAGCAAAAGAATCTGACTTGAACAATGAGGCTTGTAATGTGAATGTAGCCTTACAGCTGATCGGGTTTCGATTGTGACCTGTTGAATGTTGCAGGAACATACTGTTGTTTCTGTTAAAGCCTTCCAAAGATGCTCAATAGGTGACACATCTGGTGAATATGGAGGCCATGCAAGAACGGAGTGTTTTCAGCTTCCAGGAAAGATGGAGGTGATGGCGACGGATGAATGACATGACAATGGACCTCAGGTCTCATGGTATCTTTGTGCATTCAAACCACCTTCCATAAAATGCACCCGAGCTTGTTGTCCGTAGCATGCCTTCCTGCAGAATAATCCCACCGCCGTCATTGGGCGTGGTAACACGTGGTCTGCGGTTATGAGGCTGGTTGGACCTTCTGCCTCTGAAATGACAATGGAGGCATCATATGGTAGAGAAATGAGCATTCAGTTCATGAGCCACAGTTCTGGTGGACGTCCCTCAAAACGTGCAACATCTGTAGCTTTGTGTTGTGCAATAAATCTGCACATTTTTGGGTGGACTTTTATTTTGACCAATCCAAGGCACATATGTGCAGTAATTATGGTGTTCAATCATAATCTTGAAATGCTACAACTGTTACATGGAGGGAAGAATGAATGCTCACTCAGGGTTTCCCCTACCATTTTACAGGCCTAGTGGCCGCCAGGCCAACAAGACCCCCTGCCAGGCCGACAACAGGCCAAATTTTTTTTTTAAAGTGCCAAATATCGTCAAATATTCATTCAAAAATAATTGTTCGTGTTTGGGAACTGTGCTGTGCTGTGCTGTTCTGAAAGGCGCTGTGTTGCTGCAAAGACATCGTACACCGGCAAGATCACCCACTGTGAATGTAACCAGCGTCAATGTCTGTGTGTGATGGGGTGGTTGGAGTGAATGATCTCTTCCTCATGACAAATCTTGGCTCAACACGGTAGCTGTCTGATAATCCCAACAAACCGGACAGGCAACTGAATCCACTGTAACGTGACACAGGTAACTACAAAAGTTGACTAATTGACTGCTGGTGGTTTTAATGACATTCTTCTCCAGACATCAGCTGACTAATAGCTCCTGTGCGGTTGCGATGTTAAACATTGGCGTCCGATGTGATCAGGATATGATCAGCATTATGTCCCTGTGCTGTTCAACATAAAGACTGATCATATCGAAACAACGGAGGCCTAATTACCACCGAGATTTATGTTATTTGGTAAATTACAGTGGAAACTATGGGCTCATTATAACACCACAAAACTATAGTGTGGTTTTACTATCTTATTATTGTCTGACTGTATAATTGTATAACACAACTTCCTTGCGTTCATGTACAGCTGGAGGCACATTTCTGTAATTCAAATCCAAAATGTTGCAAACTCAACCACCAAGATGACATAAATAAGGTGTATAGAATTTCACTTAATTATTTTTAATATGCTTTGACAGGAGAGACAAGTGAGGAGTCACAGATGAAGGGACAGGCAGTGAATGTAGAGGGAGAGAGAGCAAATCACGGGGGATGGATCATTCACTGCAACATTTAGACCCTGTGTAAAGCCATGGTTACCATGCGTTTCTTTTATTTGCTATAACTTTTTCCAGTGAAGTGAGGTAGTGTGTAATAAAGGCAGTTTATTGAGTCATCCTCCCCTTGTAATCACTTTGTTTTAAGTGTTTTACATTGAAATAAATAAACAAACTATGCACATGCATAGTCTCTATCAGCTCTTGCCACTGAGCCTAAAAAAATTTCTAGGGCAAACACTGCTCAGTAATATGTATCTTAAGAAACATGTGCTTAAAATCATTGTGTATAAAGAAAGACTTAAATGTTTTACTTCTACTTGTGAAAAATGGGATCAAATTCGTATTGCGCTCATGTTTGCTGTGAGAACATATACACAGCACAATATACACACTGCACCAGAAACCAAAGTGAGTCATTGTTTAGTCATTATGCGTATGATTGCGGAATAATCATGTGAAAGCTTCTCAAAACAAATGCAACAGGCTTAATAGGCAAATTACATGCTTATGTCATACATTATGGTTTGCTGCGTGTCGGACTTTTAAGAACAACAGCAACTCAGCCACTAAGTAGCAGACCATGTAAAGTCACAGAGCAGGATCCCCAAGTGCTGAGGTGCATGGTGAGTAAAAAAAAAAAAGGTGACTCAACAACAGCAGAGTTCTGAACTTCCTCCGGCATGAACATCAGCACAAAAACTGTGTCCTGGGAGCTTCATGGAATGGGTTTCCATGGCCGAGCAGCTGCATCACCAAGCACAATGTCAATCGACGGATGGATTGGTGTGAAGCATGCCACCACTGGATTCTGGAGCAATGGAAATGTGTTCTGTGGAGTGACGAATCACGGCTCTTTGTCTGGCAGTCTGATGGATGAGTCTGGGTTTGGCGGATGCCAGGACAACGTTACCTGCCTGACTGCAATATGCCAACAGTAAAGTTTGGTGGAGGACAGATAATGGTATGGGCATGTTTTTCATGGGTTGGGGTAGGCCCCTTAGCTCCAGTCAAGGGAAATCTTAATGCTTCAGCATACCAAGATATTTTAGACAATTCTATCCTTCTAACTTTGTGGTACTAGCTTGAGGAGGGTCCTTTTCTGTTCCAGCATGACTGTGCCCCAGTGCACAAAGCCAGGCCCATAAAGACATGGATTGGTGTGGAAGAACTTGACTGGCTTGCACAGAGTCCTAACCTCAACCCCACAGAACACCTTTGGGATGAACTGGAATGGAGAATGCAAGCCAGACCTTCTGGCCCAACATCACTGCCTGACCTCACAAATGCTCTTCTGGATGAATGGTCAAAAATTCCCACAGACACACCAATATCTTGTAGAAAGCCTTCCCAGAAGAGTGGAAGCTGTTATATCTGCAAAGAGGGGACCAACTCCATATTAATTCCTATGAATTTAGAATGGGATGTCATAAAAGTTCCTGTAGGTGTAAGGGCTAGATGACCCAATAATTGTTTCCATATGGTATCAATTTGAAAACAGCAACACCGTAGCAGCCGGTATTTCCTTAATGACCAAAGTGGTTACTGACTTCCAGCTGGTTTTCAATTATCACAGCCTGCAGTCTCGGATAAGAGGGGCAGTGACCTGGTCACCGCTGCCGGCCTGCCAACCAGAGAGCGTTGAGGATAAAGGCCGAAACACTCAGTGAAGGTTGGGCACCTCCTGAAGACCTCAACGCATCCAGAGGAAGTAACCAACTACAACCAGGCACTCATCCACCCCCCATCCCCCCTCCTACACAACTGGTTCCACTGTCTCCCACAAAGTCTCCCACAAGCCAAGATGCCATCAGGATAGTGTAACTACCAAGGGATTGAATCATCTAGTCCTAGGAATAACTAACTTCACACTACATAAATAAAAGGAGGGGAGGCCTCCCAAATATATTGCAAGAAAAATTATTAAATGAGAAAAACGCACATCCTCAAAAACAATTTACAAGTTAAATCACATTTTTGACTTTGATAACAACAATCCCAACAAAAGAGAATTTGCCCTCCTCTTCACTGTCCATCTTCCTGTTTCTGATATTTGGCAACCAACACATTTCCACTGACTATTAGCATGCCACATATTATCATTAACTTAGCATGGAATCTAGTTTGAGTAAGCTTTTATGTATTACAGAATATATAATAGTAATATTATTATATAAATTGATTTAATTTGTCCAGTTCCATTCAACACATTGCCTGACATGCCTTGAAACAAGGTGTTCCAACTGTCCTAGTATAGACAACCATCTTTTCTCCTTATGTAAACTAGCTTTACTGCTGGTTTGACACATTGGTCTTTAGATTAGCTTACAACACAGAAATTCTCTTACTAAATTAGATCTCATGACACATGGAGATTCCAGGCCTCTTGAAGTCCTCCTTATGCCTCTTTTAAAATACCTTGCCATAATTCAATGAAAGAGATACAATATTCTTACATGTATGACTGTATAAATCCTGCTTTAACCAGTGGGCTGTGGATTAGCCTAAAGTTCAGGCTGTCAGTTCTATCTTCAGGCAGACCATTACCCAGTGTAAACTTTGTGCAATGTCAAAAAAAGGAACTTAGTATGTTCAAATGACTAGACACAAGTCTGTGCTGAGGCTGCAAAAAAACAAAACTCAAACCCAAATATCTCAACTCCAGCCTCACCTACAAGCTTTGCAAACAGCCTTGCACACTTAATCACACTCAATTTTCTGGAGGTCTGGCCTTTTAACTTCAGTAACTTTTCTATGAAATCATGAGACGTTGTAAAATAGTCATAGCAGCAATACACACTGTAGAATCAGATCAATAAGTAATCAATGCGGAATTTTATAAGACAGAATGTATATTTGAGATTTTAAAGCAGCTCCATCAATATTTCTGTATTGATAATGGGTCACGTGACTATATATAATATGAAAGATGTTCATTGCAGTGCTATGTTCATTGCAGAGCTACAACTGCACTCTAGACCGTACACCGCCACCGAGGCCAAACAATCCTACAGGTCTGTTTTAGCTTACCCTGAGCCATGCCCCACTCTACAAAGTTTGATCAGAGATATTCCACTCATATAGATATAGTCCACTCTCAGAACTTCCAAGTTGTGTAGGTGGCATTTGCGAGGTAGGCCAAAATGAATGGGGGTCTATGGAGCTCAGGCACCAAAATGTAACATTTTCTGCCATTTTTTGATATAATGAGTAAAGACAATACATACAATTCCTTTAAATAATTTCATGCAGCTTCAATTGCTCTGAAATACCTTTCTGTAAGTAGTTGTGATCTACATTTGTCTGTGACAAAGGAAGGTCCTCCTGGTCTTCCTTTAGATACTCATTCAGTTTCATTGCGACTTCAAGGAAGGGTGTCCTTTCGGAAACAGTCGCAAATCTTTTACTGACCAATCAGCATACATTATCAGAATGATAGCATTTTGTGGGCAAAATCGCCTTCCTTCATTTCACTTCTGATATATAGTCAATACTATATTTATACAAACTGAACTTTGTCAAGAAGTAGGTGAAAATAATTACAGTATTTTAGCCTTTTAGCTCCATTCACTCCCATGCATTGAGGAGTCCTTCACGAGCACCCAATAGGTGATTTCTATCCAATTTCGGTACAATGGAATCAATAGGGAGTGAACAGGCTGTATGTAGAAGGGCTGTGGTTTTATGGAAATCAGTTCAGTAGTCTTTGTGTAATTAGGGCTATAAAATGCTCAATCTACACCAAAATTTAACAGGTTCTTTCCAGCCACATAACAAACCCTCCTGCCAAGTTTCACAAAAAACAAACAAACAAACAAACCAATGTACTACTTTTTCTTTAAAGACTTATAAATATGATATGTGCTGAGCAAGACATTTCAAAGCAAAAAATGGCCTTACCAGTTCTCCCTTAGTGGGCAAACATGCAATGGAGATTTGTTTGACATTACTGTACTTTTTCTTGTTGTTCTTCTCGGCCTACGTCAATACTTTAATGTCTACAACAAGCTAATGACGGTCTAACAGACACAGAGTTTACACTTCAAACAAATTCTCCCCCTAACAACCCTAATGGTAGTAGGGCTACCTCTAGTTCAAATGGAAGTGACAGTAGCAGTAATGACAGTGGTTACTGAGCCCTGCAGTGCTAAAATGCGTCACTCTTTATGTAATTTAAGTGAAACTACTCTTTAAAATACAGCCAGGTTGAATTTAAAGAACACAATCATAGAATAGTCTGACAGGAAATATAATACTTCTGCATTGTTTTGATTTCCCGACTTGGTTGCTAAATGATAATACTGTACTTCACATAGTTAAACTGAACAAACCTTATTTCAAACATTGCAGTACAACCAATAAGCATATGAGACTACTGGTGATTGTTGGTTTACCGAACAAGGGTATGGTTAATAGAAAAAGGCAAATTTTGCAGGCGAACTTAAAACAGTTTTTCTATTAGTTGCTGGTACCATAAAACCTGTAGTCAGACAAAAGCACAGACCAATCTTCCATACAAGAAGCTACAGCTCCAGTCTGGTTTTAGCTAACGCTCAGCTAACACATCCATGTAGCTCTACTTCTCTCGGGGGGAAGGTTATTGGCATTAAAACCACTTACCAGACCCGTCCATCCTTTGGTCACAATGACAGCCTCAACATCATCCTCCACACCATTGTAACATAAATGACAGGCTGCCCCTTGGCCGACAGTAAAGTTCTTTCACTACACTCAACCAGAGACGATTCACAGACCAGACGGTTCGCTGAAGAGCCATTTCCTGTCTATCTCCTCGCCACTCACTCAGAAGTGAATGGGATTCTGACCGTCCTATAGTCCTATAGTCACAAAAGTAAATGTTGGACCCCTTTTTCATGAGCCACATGAAACCGAACATGATGACACTAAACTAGTATTTTCAGACAGACGAATTACGAGAAAAATAACTTTGCTTGAACCATTTCTTCCTTACACAAAACTCTCGCGATATCTGAGGACATGCCGCTTTCTCACAACACACTCTCGCTAACCATCCGTAGTGACCATTCTAAACTTGCAGATAAAAATTAAGTGTTCTATTGTTTTAACATGGACAAGCAATAGCTTTCATTATTATGCTAGAATTGAAAATACCCAGTGAGTATGGGCGATAAAGGCGTCACGCCCACTTAAGAGGCAGGAAGTGTACACCAGCTTATTATGGCCCATCACTTCTTACAGATAATCTTTGATTTGATTTTGGCTTCTACACAATGCTACGGGAAGTGACGTTGTCCAAAATAGTAACAAGCAAGACCTTCACCCTCGTGTCAGTGTTACGTTTGTGTGATTTACACCAAAACCGTCTTTCTGGCAAATATTCTGCTCAGTTTCTCTTTTCTCAAAAAGATGTAAATCTATTCTTGTCCATCAAAACAGAGATTTCCCCGTAGAAGTTCGTTTTTGCCAATTACATCCTTCAAATTTCCATTAGCACTGTGAAATCACAGAGAAAACTACACATATTGCTGTGTCTAGGAAATCCTTTATTAGGTCTGATGAGTTTAAACTAATGCTTTATAGCTTCATTACAAATCATGTATTAGGACGTTTGGGTTGCTTGGTTGTGAATCCCTTTGGTGTTTACCTTCTTGCAGCATTTCTTTCTTAAAAGTGAGGTGATTCCACACTAATAGTGATCTCATCTACATACCCTTTTTTCAGCATGGATGTTTTTACTGTCAAAAGTGCAGGTGTGTCTCAGGAAGCCCCCTTAGTGATCCACTCGGCTGCTTAAGCTTAGTATCCTGGTATTGCTCATGGTGGCTCGGTCATTTTCAAAGTTCTTGGTGTTTTGCTACTTTGACACATCAAAATGTGCTATCATGTGGCAACGAAAAAAGATTTGACCTTTTGCTACAACAAACACATTTTAATGATACATCTCATTAAATAATGTAATGAGATTAGTTGGTATCACATTATAGCAAGCAAAATGTCATTACATTTAAATATATTTTCATAGTGAGCCATATATTTTTTATCTGATGCCATTTTGGCAATTAGAACGTCTCATTAGATCATTCATTATAATTTATTGCAATGATAAATTTGTTCTTTCCTAATCCAAAAACATATTTTTAAGTCCCATAATGAGGCCAGCACATCTTTAATGAACAAATAAATATTTACAGTCTGAATACAAGTTTATGAGCTTTTTTCCAGAAATGTGGTCAAGTGTGTTGCATCACTCAAACTATTTTACTTATGAATCCTTTTCAGCCCCCTTTTCCAAACTCTCCTGTCATTTGCAAGTCACAGATATCCACACAAACTCGATCTCACACACTCGTGAAAAACATAAAAGGTGATGCAAGCACAAGTTCAAGGTTGGCTCTTCACTTCGTCTTCACTTCATTCAAGGTATATTTGTGGATCTTAAGCCAGCTGGACTTTTCAGATGTTCATGAAGCTGCTGCTTTCTTCTCTTTGTAAGTCGCCATCATTTTCTTGATCTCTGCAATGGCCTTTCCTGGGTTGAGTCCCTGTAGAAACATGTCAGACAGTGACAAACTAGAAACTATAACTCTAGTAATTATGTGAGTATGTGTGCGCTTGTGTAAATGTTTCTAACTACCTTGGGGCAAGTCTTGGTGCAATTCATGATAGTGTGGCAGCGGTAGAGAGAGAAGGGGTCCTGAAGTTTAGAAAGACGTTCCTCAGTGAATTCATCACGAGAGTCGATCATCCACCGGTACGCCTGTGGGATAATAACAGTTTACCATACTTGTCATCACTTTGGGTACATTTTCTGCCTAAACAAACCCCCCTCCTACATCTTACACAGTTGGTTCAACCGTCTGTCATCCCTCATCTCTGTGATTTTGACACTGGCATGGACAAGTGTGGGGAGAACAGGTGGAGAGGTATTGGGGGAAAAAAACATTTGTTAATAAACATCACAAAAGGGCTTGTGTGTCGCAGTTGTGTTATTTACATGTAATCTAACTTTTCCAGCAATTTTAAATTGTGTCCTTGATCCACATGGTGGAAGATACAAAGGCTTAAAAATAAACTGACTTTTCTTGTACAACCCAATTTCCAAAAAAGGTGGGACACTATGTAAAATGTAAATAGAAACAGAATGTGATGATTTGCAAAACATTGAAACCCCATATTTAATTGAAAATAGCACAAAAACAACATATCAAATTCTGAAAAAGAGAAATTTCATTGTTTTGAATTTGATGACAGCAACACATTTCAAAAAAGTTGGGACAGTGACAACAAAAGACTGGAAGATTTCACATGTCTAACATGATTCCTCTTAGACTCACGACCACCATGCTGCATGCATGGTGACATCATGTAAACATACCAACTATAACAGTATCAGTACTGAGCTTAAAGCACAGGTGAGCCTGGGTACAACAGAGCCTGACATGTATGTTAGTGTGACCAGAGGATAAACTAATTAAATCTTAATAATATGGCTACACCTAAAATCATTTGCCTCAATAGTGGGATGGTTTTCTTTCTATTGTTCCCTCTTTAATTAATTTAGCTTCAGGTTTGTAATGATGCTAATTAAAGCCACAAAATCTTCCTAGTACGGCTCTGGACTTTAATTCTGGTCAACATATCAAATGTTTGAATCATTGCGTCATACGTCTCATATCTAAATAACATTAAGATAAATGTTCTGAAAGAGTCTTTACTCACCTGCATTAGAACAGCTGGTCCCAGGTATTTGTCTCCGTTCCACCAGTAGCTGGGACAGCTGGTGCTGCAACATGCGCAGAGGATGCACTCATACAGGCCATCCTGTTGGGTTAAGAGGATCAGTTTATTCTGACAATCTTTGTGCACCTCTAAGTCTCCACAGGAAAATCATTATCGGGTTGGCTGACCAGTTTTGTAGTAAACTAGCTGAAATCTTTGAGATTAAATAGTCACTATGACCAAGAGGTGAATACTTCCAAAATGGCTGCCATACGAAGAAGTTGGTTTATTTACCAGCTTTTGTCTGTCCTCCACCGACTGGAAATACTGCTCCTTCCCCTCTTGGGATTCATCCTTCTTTTTCAGGTAAGGCTCAATAGATTTGTACTGTGCGTAGAAGTTGCTCATATCCTGGTGAAAATCATATGAGGGAGAACTCATAACAGGCACTCAATCACCCCGTACATGAACCATAAGAATTCATGCAGCTTTCTTGTTGCAGTAGGTTCAGTCATGAACACTTTAGCTATTGAAATTTACTTCCAGCTTTTGCAGTACTTACAGGCACCAGATCTTTGACGACATACATATGTGGGAGCGGGTAGATTTTGGTGATTTTGCTTGTGTTGGTGTCAATTTTGTTAAGACATGCCAGTGTATTGCCTCCGTTTATGTTCATGGCACATGATCCGCAGATACCTGAAGAAATACACAATCAATGGGTCTCTGGAACCGGCATAAAGTTTCACATAAACACAGCTGTAATGTTTTTTCATTTATTTATTTAATTTTTTCTAATATCTCAGTGGCTAATCTGTTTATACTTTTTTTTGCAGGGTGCTTGTTTGTTTCTTACCCTCACGGCAGGAGCGTCTAAATGTGAGTGTGGGGTCAATCTCATTTTTTATCTTAATGAGGGCATCCAGAACCATTGGACCACAGCTATATTAAAGAGAACAAATAGATTATGACATTGATTACAATCACATAAAAAGTCAAATCCAGCTCAACAATTTTCCATATATGAACTCGGTCATGACATACGTGTTGAGATCAATTTCATATGTCTGCATTCGCGGTTTGTCTCCAGAGGTGTCAGGGTCCCAGCGGTAAATCTGAAACTTCTTGATCCTGGGTTCAGGAGCCGCAGCGGCAGCAGTCTGAGCATATCGCACTGCCTGCAATACAGATAATAAACAAGAAAAGCAGTATAAATCATTCTCATATATCAAATGGAGATTCTACATAAGGAATCATTGAGGACATTTTCACCTTTAAATTCTTCCAGGTTTTCTTTTACATCTTCCATTAAAATGCATTCTTTCAGGTACAAGTAAGATGAAGAGCAATACAAGTACGAGTTATGAATAAAGGGACAAATCATAATGCGGCAAATAGGAGGCACCTAATAATTCTATCCTGCAAATATATTACTGTATATTATTACTGGTACTAATACAACAACAATAATGACATTTCATTTGTATTGAACAAATCTAAACAATAAGTACTTAAAAGTACAATAGAGTAACTAGTGAAACAAAGATATCACACACAAAATGATCAAATAAAATCCATAAAGCCTCAAAACCATACCATTGATATTACAAAGCATCATACAGATATTGTGAAATGTAAAAATACAAATTAAAGCTCGAATTTAATATAATTGTATTTTTATAAGAGGGTACAGAGTCTCCCCCTAGTGCTGGACTGGGTGAGTTGACATGAGAGTGTTACATCACTATGCAGTCGTACAGTGATGTAACACTTTCTTTTACCTAACTGTCTCGTAAAAGAAATACAAACTTAAGCTAACATTACATTTTTCTATTTAGCTTTAGATGTCAACATTTACTTGCTAACTGCTAAACGTTTAAGACTTGATTTATAAGACATTCATAGAAGGAAGGAGTTACTCGTTCAATTTGGATAGGTTTACCAAGCATTCATTAGTGTACATTATTCATGTGGACTGTTTTGTTTAGTGAGAAGAGTCTACTTTAGTGATTCACATTTAACAGTAACCCAGACAATGCTAGCATAACATAGCTAACAGCCTTTAATGTTCTGCCACATTCACACACACATACTGTAGAACGGAGAGCAGGCTGTGTTGTTGAGCTAGCATTACAAACAATATACATGATATTGTACACAAACTGCATCACGCTAGATGCTAAATAGATCTCTGACAACAAAAAGCAGAAGAAAATGGATGATTCAATTGAAGAATTTCAGAATAACAATCAACACATGGCTACTCATTTGTAAAGTCATGAGGCATGTCTGTTATAATACTGAATTAAATTATTTTATACTCACCACCATCATGCTGGAATTCCTAACAGCCAAAACATTTCGACTCAAGACAACACAAACTGCTGACATCTTTCAGATTGGATGTATTTGTGAGGGTAAAAACACCACTGCACGGACACTGTAGGTCACCACTCTAGTAGCTACCGAGTATGTGTCCCTAAACTCCACCCTCTACGTGCATTTTAAATACGTATGCAGTGCGTCATAGTTGTTGCCTTCATGTTCTCCAGCCTAACTCTTTCATGTGGATGCCAGACCACAAAGTAATATGAACATATTTTGTGCTGCGGGTGGAGGCTATGGAGAGTAAAAGCAGCATTGATCGTGAATATGGCTTCGGTCCTGTTTTCAAATAGAAGCGAATTCTTTGCTTATGTGAGTGGTGAGTGTACTTTTGAACCATTACATCATAGATATCCGACAGCACCTGAAGGCGTCATAAGGAGGCGCTTCTCTCACCACTTTGTGTAATCAAAGGTCACTTACATATGGTTTCATAAAAAATAGAAATAAAGAATAAAAAACAAAACATGCTACTGTGCAATTGAAACAATTATATATAATATAATATAATATAAAATAATATAATATAATATAATATAATACAGTATTATATTATATATTTCATGCTGTACATTTTCCTCGTGAAATTCTTCTTAGTCTCATTATGTAGTTTTCTTAAATTTAGTGGAGTACGTTAGAATTGGTGTTATACTTAGTGTGCATTGTTACTTAATATGTCCTTGACGTCCTTGTGATCCATTTTCATACATGTATAAAATGTACAAGCTATATCCTATTACTTTACTTTGACAGTCATTTTTGATGGGCTATACTAAATCTAGCTTTAATGAATCTCACAAACGACTTAGGAGGCACTCTGGGTGCATATTATGTCAATTTTAATTTTTTGTGATATTATATGGCTTGAGTATACTGGACACTATAGATGGAGCCTAAAAGTGATTTTTAAATTTTCAGAAAAAAAAGCATTCAATTCGTCGTTATTCGTGGAATAGGCCTAATTCTTTGCATGTAACATAAACTGAAATTTCTTGCAGGAAGCTTTTCTCTTGCTTTTCGGGTTATGTTTTCTAAATGTTTCTTTTAGTAAATTAAATGTTTTTCCCATGCTTGGGCCTACTTAATGTCAATAATAGGCTATATAAATTGTGATAAACATACTGTAAATGTTTTCCTTTTTAATTTTGTGATTTGATCGACCATAAATTCCTCCTCTTCTCGTTTTCCTTGTAAAATCTTGCAGAAGAATCTTGAATCGTGATTGTTTTATTTTGAAATTCTTGGCCGGAAGTTTATCACCTGTTGGCGTCCTTGATTCTAGTAGGCCGAGCATGTGTCAGACTAGCATTGTGGAAGCACAGCCAGTTGTCCGTACACTACTGAAGCGGTATGTCCTGGCTCTTCGGCTGGGGGAAGCGGTCCGGGTCGCCGCCGACGGAGGAGCAGACCCAGACTGTTCCCGTTGAAGAAGCTGCGGGAGCACCTGGAGGTGCGGCCGGAGGAGACAAACCAGGAGATAAGTGGAGTAACTTTGACCCGACGGGGCTGGAGAGAGCCGCAAAAGCTGCAAGGGAGCTCGACAAATCAAGTGTGTTTTTTTAATTTTTGTTACCTCTTCTAAATTTTCTTGGTTTCTTTATTATATTATATTATATTACATTATATTAAAATACATTATATAATAATTTCTTTAGTGCACTTGGAGTCCCTCACATCAAACTTCACAAAAAGTGTTTAACTGAATATAAGTGTCTCGCCGGCGAATGTGCAGAGTAACTATTGTATGAGCATTGCTCAACTGTTTGGTGTTTAATTCAGCATACATATATCAGGTTGAGCGGCACAAAATAGATCGAGTGTAAACTTTTTAAATGGGTTTACTTCCACCATACAGAGGGTCGAGGAGGAGGAGGAGGAGGAGGAGGGTGGGCGTGTCAGGGAGCGTGGAGGGGAACAAAGTGTTCCTTCAGGCTCAGCCTTTCACCTGTCTCTCATATCAGCCCCCTCATGTCAGGATGTGCAGATGAACATGTGTACTGTTCTTTGCTTTCAGAGAGATGTCCTGAAACACTGCGCGTCAAACACAGTACATGTTATTTATTAACAATTGTCGCGTCATTCATGTCGTGAGACTTGGTGGGAGCGTTTGGCATGTAGTAAGGGAGAAACCATTACATTTTGGTTTGCAGAGTCAGGAATCTTTCTCCACTTTTTTGAAAATTGCAAGACAAGGCTTTTTTAAACTGTTCTTGTCAATTACAGCGCGCCCCCCATGTACCGAGGCTGTAGTCCTCTAGCAGTCGGAGCGGGTTCGATTCCGACCTGTGGCCATTTGCCGCATGTCTTACCCCCACTCTGTCTCCCACATTTCCTGTCACGTCTTCGGCTGTCCCATACATTAAAGACATAAAATGCCCCCCACCCTAAAAAAACAAAAAAACATCTACATCATGGATGAAAATGGGTGGAAGAATGGGCATTGTCACGAGCCATTACAATATTCCACATTGTAATGGCTCTAAACATTACTGATCTACATACTGCATTTGTTCTGGGTTTCTGTTTAACTATGAATCCTCTACTAGCCTGGTATGACCATGGTATGACCATGTTGGTCTCTAACATAATTTATTTGTGAGTACAGACATTTTGGTTGTGTACTGGAACAAATATTTCTGAAGAAATTTATTAGATGGCATGGCAACCTGTCCTCCACTCTGAGCCATGACAGACTGGTGTGCATTCTCTCTGTACTCCATCTCACACCTAACGGACATGACAGTGCGAGCCTTGCAGCTTTATTCTGAGCTAGCTGAAGCTTAGACAGATCTCCTTTATTTATAATCAGTAATTAGGGTGAGACAACACTAATGCCTGGGTCACGTGCAAGTTGTAGGTGTATGTTTTCATGGTGAAAAACCTAAATATCTGTATTTAAATAGGAATGTATCTTGTGGGGAGAAGGGACCCTTTTGAGGGAATGCTAAGCCTTGGTGGAGGTTCTGTTCTAACTCAAATATTGAATGACATTTTTCTTTTTTATTTCACAAGAACATGCCAAAGAAGCGCTGGAACTGGCTCGTATGCAGGAGCAGTCTGTACAGCTGGAACATCAATGTAAAGTGAAAGTAGGTGTTGGAGCAGAGGACTTAAT
Source organism: Chaunax sp. Z400 (assembly GCA_037577475.1). NCBI lineage: Eukaryota > Metazoa > Chordata > Actinopteri > Lophiiformes > Chaunacidae > Chaunax > Chaunax sp. Z400. The sequence continues at coordinate 22,177,645 of CM075195.1, forward strand.
CGTCAAAGTTCCTCTAATATTATTGCATGATCAGGTGATATTCAGATGTTACAGCAGCATAACTCAAACCAAACATTTCCCAACAGGAATACGAGGCAGCTTTGGAGCAGCTGAAGGGCGAGCAGATCCACCTCCAGGGCGAGGAGAGACGGAAAACACTTGGAGAGGAGACAAAGCAAAACCAGGCAGTACGGGTTTAACAATGCACACATAATGCTATTTTAACAGTAAAAACAGTCATATGTGCAGTATTCTTCCTGTGAATGGAATAAATTATTTTCTGTATCACCTCTAGAGGGCACAATATCAAGACAAACTTGCCAGACAGAGGTATGATGATCAGCTCAGGCAACAGGTAAAACCTTTTTAAATGCACACTATAAATTACTACCTGCTGACTTGAATGGAGCGTTCATCATATGTATGTATTATCCACAGCAATTCCTCAACGAGGAGAACCTTCGCAAACAAGAGGAATCGGTTATGAAGCAAGAGGCCATGAGAAAAGGTAGGAAGTCTCGCATTTACACATAATTCATCCACTCATGATGTCACGTAAAATCTCCTTTATTATCCTACTTTAAGGTGTAATAAGTAGGATTTGTGCTGCTCCATAGTGAAGAATGACCCTCAGCAGGTTGTTGATCATACAGATGACGCAGGGATCACATGAGTCGCTGTGAGATTTGTGTCTCGCTGAAGTCTCTCTGGGACTTGTACTCTGTGGTAGAAGACATACACTTTATTCTTGTATTTGTCATGATTATGATTAATTAGCTCTTCAGTATACAATTGCTTTGGGTCTCTGTTCTAAACAGCAATGCTGCTACTCTTTTTATTTTATTTTATTGAATATTAACAAACATAGACACGAAGAGACCTTTTTTAACAAGTAAATTAACCAAAAAGTAAGCAAATGAGTAAGTAGTGTAGGGGCATGTATAGAAAAATATTCCTTTTGTCTTTTAAATATCCAATAGATTATATTTTGGAGAAAAATTTCGGGGTTTTTTTGCTTATTAAAAAATATTTATTTAGAGCTGCACTAATCAATATTTCTATATTGAAGTGCATCACATGACTGGGCGTAGTGTGAAATGGGTTACTCCTAATGAAACACACAGAATTATCAGTCAACTCTGCAGTGCCCCTCAGCCCTACAGAGCCTTTCACCTTGTTTAGCTCATTGTTCTGGTTCTTCAGCCCATAACGTTACTCTTTCGGTTCAGTCTCACTGCTCACATGACTCTTTTTACCAACCACAGCAGGCACTAATAAACCAGCTGTACACTACTAGCCAACGCTAAGCAGCAGACCTGAAAAGTTGCATTCAGATGTTTTCTGTGGAGATGAAGGAGACCAAAAACCAAAGTACAAAGAGAATGAATATTGGACTTGTTCTCATGAGGTCACCAGAAGCACGGCGACAAATACATGCTAATGTTGTGTTGTGTCAGCTGGATGTGTAAATAGGCAGCTTTTTTGTCATACATGTGCTAATGTAACAAAATGATAATATGTTAATGTCATATCATCAATAATTAATAAATGCAGGTTTGATTTTTATGTACACACATTTGATTGACTAGTCATACTCTTTTACAGTGATGCCCTGTTAACAGTTAAGGTCAGAAATAAAATAAGCGGAGTAGGCAGAGACATGAATAAAACAGAATAAATGACATATGTAATATAGCAAATATATAGAATTTGATCACAAGTTAGAAAATGCCATTATTGGGAAAATGTGATTAATTTTATGTCAGTAACAGGTTAGCTTAAGGCTGATGAACAGCTACTTCGTCAAGTACTTAGGAACTGTTCTGTAAAAACTCAACTGTGCTATCGTTCAGTCAGTTTCAATCTAGTTTTCTACAGTGTAATAACATGTTAAACTGCACTGATTTAAAGTAGGTCGAATGTTCAGCTCTGTTAGAAGCCTGTAATTAATAGTATCCGGTTCTTTTTCCTTCCAGCTACCGTTGAACATGAAATGGAACTGAGACACAAGAACGACCTGCTTCGCATTGAAGCGGAGGCCAAAGCCCGTGCTCAGGTGGAGCGGGAGAATGCAGACCTGATCAGGGAACAGATCCGCCTCAAAGCTGCTGAACACAGACAGACTGTCCTGGAATCTATAAAGTGAGGACAAAATGCCTTTTCACTTCCCTTAATCCTCAGAGTAACTGGCATGTTATCTTCCCGTGTTCCTCTCAGCTGTAAGCAGGTGTTCAACAAAAGCTCTAGTGGCCCGTAGTGGGTGTAGCTGCCACAATGGAGGCACTGAGTGTGATAATTGTGTTTTCTTTCTGGCAGGACTGCAGGAGCGGTGTTTGGGGAGGGGTTCAGGGCCTTCGTCTCTGATTGGGACAAACTCACAGCCACGGTAAATCCATGTCAGACCTGTCATGCTGTGTCACATTTTCACCACAGGAGGACTGCAGAGGATTATGGGAAGCAGTGATCTTCACATACTTCACATTTGCCACATAGTATGTTTGAAGATGTGTGTTTGCTTTGCCCCCCCCCCCCCCCAAGGTTGCCGGTTTGACCCTGTTGGCAGCAGGAGTGTATTCCTCCAGGAATGCCACAGCGGTGGCTGGGCGTTACATAGAGTCTCGTCTAGGCAAACCCTCACTGGTCCGAGAGACCTCCAGGTTAACTGTTGCAGAGGGCATCAAACACCCAATCAAGGTCAATGTACATCAAAGTTTTCATGTTTTTACTATTTATTTTGTGATAGGTGGCCTGCTGATAAAATCCAAACATCATCTGCACACGAATGAGATACATGTAGGATATGTGTGTGATCAATATACAGGAGGCTGTCAGGTGAAATATCAGTGAAATGTCTGGACTCTTGTTGTAATTGTGGTTTTGTGTAACAGCTGGTATTGCATCAAATTTATTTTATGACGAGAAAATTGTTGAAACGGATTTGTTTATTTGTATATCATCTGCGGCATATCCAGCTAATCCTGCCAAATGGACTGAATTTGAATTTAGAACATAAGAAAAAAAGAATATTTAGTTATACGTGTATATTTAGTTATACGTGTACGTTATACACGTACGTATAAGCGTGTATATCAACATGCCATGACTGTTTGAAGTTGTTATTTTCAGGATGCTTCAACAATTTTTCCACCAAATTTGCATAAAATACAATAAAGTAAATATTTGAATTTATTTGTTTAAGAGCAAAATAGTGACTTATTGGTGATAAAGTGATATAATATATTTTTTATTTTTTATTTTTCCTCGCTACTGTCTCCATGTTCTTGCTCGTTGGGGATTGTTGGGTCTCTTTAGAATAAAGAGTCGGTCTAGACCTGCTCTTTTTGGAAAGTGCCTTGTTATAACTTTTGTTGTGATTTGGCGCTATTCAAATAAATTGATTTGAATTGAATTATTACTACTACTTCTATGACTAATTGTATACTATTACTAGAAAATAGAAAAGAAATTCTATGTATAAACACTCAGATTTAAGACATAATTCCTGTGACTAGCTGTTAATGTATTGCTGCTAAAACAAGTCACCAAGTATTTCCCTCTGTTTTCCTCATTTTTTAGACCCTCAAACGTCTGAGAAGCAGACCGCAGGATGCGTTAGAGGGCGTGGTGCTCAGTGTGAGTCATTGATTGCTCATGGTTTTTGTCGTATTGATATCTACTGAATTATCACACACTCTTTTTTGACTTTGTTGAAAATAATGAATTCTGTTATGATGCTATGGATCGCACAGGCAGCCTTGGAGGCACGAGTCAGAGACATTGCCATCGCCACTCGTAACACCAGGCAGAATAGAGGCCTGTACAGAAACATCCTGATGTATGGACCACCTGGAACTGGAAAAACACTCTTTGCCAAGGTGTGATGGGGTCAAAGACCTTTTGATGTTCTTTCTCATTTAATTTTCTTTCCTGTTTGGCTTTTGTAGATAGGAGAGCGTGAATGACTGTCAATATACAGAGCAGCTCACAAAAATAGTACATTTTTGTCCGAATATTCATGGTCTGGTTGTTGTTGGGGTTTTATCTGCCAAAAATCTCTTCCCATGACACGTAATTCATTATGTTTTTCTTAATTTGTATTGAATCTATAGAAGAAGAACTGGGTTCTTTGCATGATGGCTAAACACAGAAAACTCCACAACAATGACTGATTATAATTTCATCTAAAATCTTTACCTATCTTGCATGTATCTCTTAAAGATGTTTATGATGCATTTCATTAAAGATACAGTCTGGTTGAAAAGCTGTATATTTTAAAATATTTTTAAAGATGACATTTTGAACTAAGCTCTCTCGATTACCTCTCAGAAACTGGCTCTTCATTCAGGGATGGACTATGCCATTATGACAGGTGGGGACGTGGCACCCATGGGGCGTGATGGAGTCACTGCCATGCACAAAGTGTTTGACTGGGCCAGCACCAGTGGCCGAGGGTCTGGCACTTTCATTTGCTGCAGTAACACTCATTGAATTAGCACTAAAATTAGCACACCTTTAAAATTTCCACAGAGCTACTAATTACATTAAATGCCCTAAATGACTGTTCTTAAACTGATTCTCTTTGATTTTCTCTGATTCCCTGCAGCGTCTTGCTGTTTGTAGATGAAGCTGATGCATTCCTGCGTAAGCGAGCCACAGTGAGTTCAGCTGCAGTGCTATATGCATGGTGATGGTGCCCTGTGATTTAATCGTATATTCATGAGTCATGATTTTTGCATCGCAGGAGAAAATCAGTGAGGACCTCAGAGCCACCCTCAATGCCTTCCTCTACCGCACCGGGGAGCAAAGCAACAAGTAGGTATCTCATGTTATTCACTGTGCAAAGGTTATTGCCATGACTGAAAAGGTCACTAGCCGAGTCTAAGTAGTCTCATTTTCTCTCCTCAGGTTCATGCTGGTGCTTGCTAGTAACCAGCCAGAACAGTTCGACTGGGCCATTAATGACCGTATTGATGAGATTGTTAACTTTGCATCACCAAGTTTGGAGGAGAGGGAAAGACTGGTGCGCCTGTATTTCGATAAATTTGTGCTGGGTCCTGCCACTACAGGGAGACAGTGAGTACATTTATTACAGCTACTGTTGCTGCTCCCCACCAGAGGTGATTTACTACGGCAAAGGAAAGCATCGGTCCCTAGAGGTTGCCCTCCTAGCTCAAGTTGCATAATGGTGTATATAATGTGTTGAGTCCTAAAACAAAAGTGGTGTCTGTGCTCATTGCTTTTATGAAATGATGTTTAAGTCCTCGGGAGATGTAACACTGACGTTAATGCAGAGTGCATTGGTCACTTGAAACCAGTAAAAGAACAGATGCTCAATGTCAAGGCTTACTTCCTGTACAAACCTCCTGTGTTTTAATTTGTGCCTCTTAACAGGAGATTAAAGTTGGCTCAGTTTGACTACGGCCAGAAATGTTCAAGCATTGCAAAGCGAGCAGAAGGCATGTCAGGTCGTGAAATCTCCAAACTTGGTGTCGCCTGGCAGGTAAGTAGAAAAGCCTTTTGACACAAAATATGAATCCAATATTTAAGCAAATCTAAACCCAACCTTCTATTAAATTTGTTTTCCTGGAAGGCTGCTGCATACTCCTCTGAAGATGGAGTTTTGACTGAAGCGATGATTGACTCAAGAGTTGATGATGCCATCAAGCAGCACGCACAGAAAATGGATTGGCTGCTGACGGAAGCAGGTGTGGGGGTTGGCAAGGTCGGCGTACTCCTCCCCAAGGAAATGACCGTAGCAAACACAGCCCAGGATGCGACTTCACTTGGACAAACTGAAGATGCGACCTCAATTGCACAAGTCCTTCCACTCCTGGAGGTTGTGAGAAACACTGCAGAGGCAGAACAAGCCACTCTGCCGTCAGAAGTAGAGGCAGAGGTTATCCTCAAAGAGGCAACCACTTTGGTTAAAGAATGTGATGCTGTTGCTGAGGTAACTGAGACAGCTACTGCTGCCCCATTGCTGCAAGAAGTGGAAACCAAGGATCTGACTGAGGAGGTTTTAGGCACAGCTGTAGTTACAGACACTGTTGTCCCTGGAGTGAAGGATATTGTCGCTGAAGTTAAAGAGGCTGACGCTATACCAGCTTCCATTGACCAAGAAACTGCTGCCGTGACTAAAGAAGAGTCAACTACTGATATTGCTGTGCAAGAGAGTGAAGCCACAGAAGTGGTCCTGGAGGAAAAGGATGTTGTAACAGTCTTGGAAACATCAGTCTCAGCTGTTGCTCAGGAAAAGGAATTAGATGCACTTGTCTCTACTGTTGTCCAGGAGCCAGAAGCTACAGCAGATGGAGTGTCCAATGAGACTGAGTCAGTGGCCATGTCTGTTGCTGGTGCAGAAATTGAAGCCACAAAGGCGGCAGAGGAAGTAGCGACTGATGCTGCAAAGGTTGTAGAGCAAATTGCAATTGATGCAGTTCAAGTGGCTGAGTCCATGGCAAACATTGTAAAAGATGCTGAAGCAGTAGCAGCTGATGTGGCCACGGTGGCTGATGCTATAGCAACCATCACGGAGGAGGTGGGTGCAGTAGTTAGCAAGGAGCTTGAAGTGATGGAGAGTGATTCTGTAAATGAGGATGTAGGGAAGAGAGAGGTTACTGAAGAGATTGAAGTGGTTGTGATAGATGTGGTCAAGGAGTCCGACAATATTGGTACTGTAGTTGTGAAGGAGGTTGAACCTGTGACAACTGAGGCTACTATCAAGGCAGCTGAAGCCATGCTAACGGAGGTCACAGCTTCAGAAGAACCCAAGGAACATCAGACTTCTGTCACTGAGGTTACCTCAGAGGGTCAGGCATTGGCTACACAGATTGCTGCCAAGAAAGCAGAAGTCATCACAACCCAGGAGGCTGACACTGTGGCTGCGGTAGATGTGAAACTGCCTGAGACTACTGAGGTCGCTGCTGAGGAAGCAGAAGTCCTAACAACCCAGGAGGCTGACACTGTGGCTGCGGTAGATGTGAAACTGCCTGAGACTACTGAGGTCGCTGCTGAGGAAGCAGAAGTCCTAACAACCCAGGAGGCTGACACTGTGGCTGCAGTAGATGTGAAACTGCCTGAGACTACTGAGGTTGCTGCTGAGGAAGCAGAAGTCCTAACAACCCAGGAGGCTGACATTGTGGCTGCAGTAGATGTGAAACTACCTGAGACTACTGAGGTTGCTGCTGAGGAAGCAGAAGTCCTAACAACCCAGGAGGCTGACATTGTGGCTGCAGTAGATGTGAAACTACCTGAGACTACTGAGGTTGCTGCTGAGGAAGCAGAAGTCCTAACAACCCAGGAGGCTGACACTGTGGCTGCAGTAGATGTGAAACTACCTGAGACTACTGAGGTTGCTGCTGAGGAAGCAGAAGTCCTAACAACCCAGAAGGATGACACGGTGGCTGCAGTAGATGTGAAACTACCTGAGACTACTGAGGTTGCTGCTGAGGAAGCAGGAGTCCTAACAACCCAGGAGGATGACACGGTGGCTACGGTAGATGTGAAAATACCTGAGACTACTGAGGTTGCTGCTGAGGAAATGGAGGCCAAAACAACAACAGCAATAACTGCTGCAGAAGAGGCAGAGACTGCCGTAAGTGAAGTCACCGATGAGATGAACTCAGCAGCTGTTCCTAATGTAGAGAGCAAGGTGGACACTGAGACTGTTGTGTCAGAACAGTCTGAGAAACTTGAGAGTCCAACCACTGTTAAGTCAGCTTCCTCTCAGACTCCCAGCACTAAAGAAGCTGAACCCAGTCTCACCGAGAAACCGCTCTCAAACAAACAAAAGGCAGACGGTGACGACGAACCTCCAGCCACGTCTAGTCCAATGAAATGATTGCTTTGAATCTGTATTGAAATACTGTTGTGTACGGTGTTGTAATTCTTCAACACGTAAACCTGAAACACTTTGAATTCTATCTGTTCTTCTATTAATATATTAGGTATTTGATTATGGCTCGTGGGTTAGCAGCAGTCTCAGTAAAGGAATTTGTGAATTACTGACATCGTCTGATTCTTGCATTCTTCTTTCTTCCTTTCTCTTGGTCATCGTTGATATTTTGCGAGTGTATCTGTCTGACATTCTGAAAATGTGCCCTCAAATTGGGATGTTCTCCCATGCTTGCTGATTAGTTCTGGCTAGAATTCAGTGTCTGCAATAGTTCATTCAGTACGTTTCTTCCCTAGTACTTAATGGCAAGAGCACTGGCGCAGTTAACACCTGCCCTCCACAAATATTCATCTTTCACAGAGACACTTTTGGTCATGCCAGACACGTATTTTAATATATTTTGTAGATCTGACACTTAAGTAACCCATTTTCCCTAAAAACACAGTTGCTTACCATACATGTATTTAACAAAAACACACAGCTTTAGATCCAGGTGGCTGTTTGAACTTTTCCGCATGTTCAAAATGGAGAAAAAAAATATGCACAATTATGCATATTGGCTCCTAAACTGAGTAGTCCATTAGACAAGTAATCAACAGCACTTTGAAGAAATTTTATAAACAATAATTTTTGTAATAGTTAAATTTTCGGCAAGCATTCCTTCAGAAAGATAGTAGGTCATCAGCTATGGGCTGGTGTTTCATTGGTTGTTGGTTTTCTGACCCAACACCTATCATTGAGTTGACAAATTAGAGATTTAACCTAAAACACTATTATTTGATGACCTGCTGATACTCAACAATCAACTATCTCTCTCCTGAATTGCATACTACCCCTTAAATCACTTATTTTGTACAAATGGCCAACATTCACTGGTTCCTCCTTAGATTTGATTTTTTTTTCTTCTCAGTTTTACATTTCTGTCATTTGCAATTTTTAACATGTCAACTTAGGCTCTTGGGAATTATTCACATTTTACAATTAAACAACTTTTTGAAAATGCTTGAGATATTAATGAATAATAATAATTTCCACTTTAGGCGTAGTTAACATTTTGAATACCTTTAGCAGGTAATGTATAGTAGAGGGCTGTTCTCCATTGCATCAGAATGTCATTGTGCATTGTTAGTCATCTCAGAAGTATTGTTAGTTGGTGCCTATAAAATTTCTATTTGAATTATAATCAACTGAGTTGAAGCTGTCAGCAGGACCTCTCTGTATAATCTGTCGCTGCTGCTCTGAAATAACCTCTCGCCATGAGAGTGTGTTCTCATCTTTGCTCATATGATTGGAATGACACAATCAAACATCAGAGGTCACTGTTGTGCTTCAATGGCACTTTTAATAAAACAGACATTTCATCCTCACAACAGCAATGTCTGGAGAGAGAGGATGAGGGGGGTTTGGGTGAGGGTTCCCTCTGCTGATAGGCTGGTTGCTCCTGATAAGTGAGAGAGAATTGGATAAAGAAAATTGAACTGTGTTGTTGAGCACAGTGTGGGGAAGATGGAGGGGTGTGTGTGTGTGCATGTAGTGAACTGACTCATCTAGGCTGGCTATTATTTCGCCATCTGTCTCCACTAAAAAATGACAATATAGCAAAGAGAACCCCGACCACAACCGTGCAAGCTCCCCTCCCCCTCACATATTTACAGGAAAAATTATTACATTCAGTTAATTCACTAAGTAACAAAGCTAATTAATCTGTGTTTTTAGCAGAAATCACATGGTTTCACATCCAGTTTTCAAGCAAACTCGTCTTTCTGTTGCATTTCTCTAATCTTAACACACAATCCATCATCAGGTTTTCTACTGATAAACGACTCACAGAAATCCCCCCCCACACCCCCTGTTAAAGACACTTAAATCCCACTTGCCCATATTTATAACTATTTACAGAAGCAGCAATCTAACCATCACAAAAAAAAACCACCCAGCAATCTCATTCGCCCACTCCCCACACCAACAAAGTCCCACTCCCACCCATTACAGAAAAAAAATCTCCACCCATCACACATCCGTCTTGCCGCAGCGTTCCATACACTGCCCACATCTTACCCTGTTCTAAAAGAGCATGCCGAGTTTAACAATGAACACAGAAAATGTCTCTATACAGGAAAAACACCCTTAAAAATGTTTTTTTTTCTTCCTCCTCTAACAATGGTGGACATGGACATAAGACAAGATTTCAATGGCAACAAATAATCGTCGTCTTGCTCCAGTTTGGGATTTTTTTTAGTGCTGACGGGACAAGTTTAGTCATAAGAAAGTCCTGTCTGGAGGTTTAAGGGGGCAGTTTTCCAGGTTTTCTGAGGCAACAGTTGGCCAAGGGTTAGTTTGGGAAGGGGGAGTAATAGGTCTTGGGGAGGAGAGGTGATTTTAAGGGGAGAGGGTGTAGTTTTGTCGTTGTTATTTTGTTTTTTAGAGTCAGAGGTGACGTGGACTAGGGTGGCCGTTGTGGTAGAGCTTCTGCTTGATGTGGACCATGTTGCCACTGGAGTCTTCTAGCTGTCTGAGCTGAGCCCGGCGACGGAGGTCTCGAAGGTTGCAGAACTGGGGAAGCCATGACCAGGACGGGGTATCTGGAGGAAGGAGACGAAAGGCAACATTGCAGTCAGAGGAGGCAGATGTTAATTAGTGACCAATAGTTTAAATCGACCCTTTCTTAAATACTATTTGTCAGTCTGTCTCCACCTCTGTTGGATGCAATAATGTCATGATGAATATGCCCTTTGATGTATTTACCGAAGAATTTATTGGCTATTGGAAGATATTATCTTGATTTTTTTGCAATGAAAAAGTATGCGCCTAAAAATATATTCCTAAAACTGCAAAACAATACAAAGCAGAAATGAAAATTGTAGCACATTAATTTAGTGCATTATAAAGAGATTGTATTATTTTAGGCAATTGAGATAAAATAGTTGGTGCCAAAGCAAGGATTTTCAAGATATGAGGGCAGGACTCCTTTTTATAGATTTAGCATTAATGTATTTTAGGATTTAGCTTTAGATTTTTTTTCCCCTGCATAAAATGATGGGGAGGTGTGTTCACCAGGTCAGGTTGTCAGGTTCATAGGTCCATCCATCTGTAATCTTTTTTTGTACAGTGCTTATCTCACAGACTATACATAACCATCATCACATATATATTAACCATGATAATGGATGTTTCCATAGAAAGAACTGAACTGAACTTCAGAACTGAAGTGGGGAAAGTAAAATTACATCATCGACACTGGGTCATGACAACACCCACTGTCTGAACACAACAAACACACAAAAGAAACAAAGGACACACCAATGCCTCGGGGCTGTCCGCACAAAAAACAATAACTCAAAATATATTGCTGTGAAAATCATTCAAACTCTGGCGATACTGATGCCGGAGTATAATTATATTACCATCATCACAACATGTCACTGTACTGATAAGTTCCTCATCTGCTCTATGATGATGTAATCCTTGATAATGATGTAAAATCCTTATTCTGGTTTCTTGGTTTTACATGCAGCTGTAAGATCGAACTACCATCAACACAGAGGACTAATGTCTGTGCTGTGAACTGTCCTTTTCAATGTTAATGAACGAGTCCACTCTGACACTCATTTTGTAATATAGCATGTATGACTTAAGCCTACTGATAATGGCTTGTCATTTTGTCCGCCTCTGATCTGGTTCCTTTTTTCATCATCGTGCTCATTTTCAGTGGAGAGATGATGGCCTACATTCCGCTCTGCTAATCTGAGAAAAATACAATTCTAAGCAAAATGTTGAAAAATATATTTAATGGTAGATCAACTACTTTAAACGTGTCCTGTATCTCAAAATTAGGTCATTTCAAAGATGGGCCTTTTAAAACAAAACATGATCCCAGAATCACATGCTGTAAGATTTATGTGTCTCTAGTGTGCGCAGCATAAAAGTGAGTTATGAGCTCCACACTGACCTCAGACCCAAAGAGCTGTTGTCTTTTAGCCACAAGCTTCATCCTAGTTGCGTCAATGTGTAATTCTGGGATGTATGAGTGAGATTTTACCAGAGAGGGCAAAGTGACAGAGATGAGATAAAAAATTGGAATACTGAAATAGTGGATGACATGGTAAATGGAATCAATCTCATCAAGTGCACCACGGTGTTGCCCTTGATTCCTCACATTTGTATTTTGGTTGTGGCACATGTGACCTGTGCCCTGGCTCTATTTTGTCTTTTTATTAAAAAGGTTGTACAGTAGAGATGGCAGCTGAACCAAGTGTGAGCATCAAACGTCTCTTTGCGTATTTGACCAACAGCCACTACTACTGAATATACAGGCTTTCCAATATAAAGGCCGACCTGCCGTGAATTCGGTGACTGTCTGGAAGCAAAGAGGGGCTTCATGAATGTGAGGTGTAGAACGTGAGGAGGGGAATGGCGGAGCAGACTTGTCAGGTTATAAACTGGAGCTGACGAGGCGGAGCGAGGTCCACAGAGATGGCGGGGAGAGAGAAGGAGAGGAGAGCCCCAGACAGCAAACCCAGTAACAGAGGATCAGCATCAGCAGGGGTGGTGGAGTTGGGGAGGATGTGGGTGAGGTGTTGGATAGGGGGGGGAGAGTTATTTATAGCTGTGAATGGGTATGCTGTCCACAAGGACTGCTCTGAAGGGTATCCAAAGGAAAAAGGGCAACAAAGACAGGTTTATCTCATTTGAATAAAAGGATGGAGATGGGGACGGAGCCGAGAGATGTGATAATGCAAGGCAAAAAAATGGCAGAGAAAGGCACAATTGTTATGCTCTGTTACAGGAAAGGGAGGGGGGGCGGGGTTACTGCTGAGCGGTCATCCTTTTCTCCATTTTTGAGACAGGTTTTGTGTTTCTCTTGCAAAAGAGACTCTGGTATCAGATCAGCACATCCATGATAAGAAAAACAAAGTTGCAGCAGGAAGCATTGTAAAGGAAATGGCCAGGAGTAGATTCAATAAATGAAGAGGAAGGGGGAGGGAGGAGCTAGAGATAGAATTAGGAAGGGAAAAAAGCAATGGGAATCATAGTGCATCTCAATGCAGTGTGTGTTTGTGTGTGTGTGTTTGTGTGTGTGTGTGTGTGTGTGTCTCTGACTTGCCATTCCAGCTGCTCTCTCTCATTCTATTTATAGCTCTGGAGGAGAAAGTGTATGTGTGTGTATGTGGGGGTGGGGATGTGACAGCATCTCCATCCTGCACACATAACACACACACACACATACGTACATGTACCCCTCCCCGCTTTGTCAGCCTCACCTTCACTTATCTCAGGGAGGCTAAACGAGTCTGACCTAGCATCAACGTCACGGCCGACACACACACACACACACACACAAACACACACACACACACACACACACACAGAAGTGAGGGGCATTCCCTCCCAGTACAAAAGAAGACTATATATCCCCCATTATATAACTGCTGTAATGAATATGGATGATCTCTCCTCTCTGGGTGTTTTTTTTTAATTATACATTTTTGTACGACTGCACTGAAAAAAACAGCCTTTTCTCACCCACGACCGCAAAACCTTCTACACCTATGAGCAAAGCTTGTACAGTCTAAGTTGTTATTGCAGCAGCTCCTAAAACAGAATGCCACATGAAATTTTCTATACTAAACATCATTATTATTGCACTTTGAGTTTGATTTCCAAAATCTTTTTCGTATTAACCATCATGCTTTAATTGTTGTTTAATTGATACTTTCTCATCCCGCCTGAGGAGCTTTTCCATGTATCCGAGTATCCGGGTCACAAACCACCGACTTTAGAATTATCCTTAAAACTGAGGATCCAGGCCACCTCCACAATAAAAGCCTGAGCATTGTAGGAAGCAGCAATAGTCAATGTGAGTTCCTCCAAATCCTGATTCTTTAAGTGTAGTTGCAATATTCAGTAGCTCTAAACTGAGGTAATTTAAGCCAAATGAATGCAGAAAACCTTCATCTTGGCCGTGAAAGCCTTTGAAATCAGCATGAGCGTGAGAAACTAAAACACTGCTATCAAGCATGCAAATGCTTGACTCCTCCGTGAGCATCTTGCCAGTGCACAGAGCTGAATCCTCCGTGCTGTTGGTGGTTGACGTATCTTCAGCACAGCTCCAGACTATGAGGGATTTCATGCTGCCATGTCATGATTTCACATGTTTTTAATAGCTGCTTAGCTTTAGAATCACTGAAAGCCTTACATTTTATTATTTTTTTGCTTATTTGTGCACAACCATGCAAGACAAATGAAGCTGGTGAACTGTGCACCACATGCTGTGTCTCATTAAATCTGCTGCATTCCTCTTATTTTGTTAAACTCACATGCATCCTGCATCTGTCAGAAGGACATGGTGGGAGAAATTACACAGATATTTCAGAGACGGTGCTGACAAGAAACAGGAAATTAAGGAGCAACTATGACATTTGGTTGGATTTAAACACTCAGTATGTGAGAATGCAGCTTTCACGACAGCACAGCAGATGGTGGGAGTAGAGTCATTTCTCAGTCTCTCTTTCTCAGCAGGTATGACCCAGTCTTGGTAGCTGCTGTATTCATACAGTATATGTAGTGTATTGGTTTAGCTTATTAGGGGGAAAAAAAGCTTGGCCATACTTTCTCATTTACCAAATTTTAAGATAGTATTTCACATTAATTTATGTCATCTTCAGTGTAATGTGACTTGACTGTGCACATAGGCAAAATACACATCTACACACTAGGACACTGTATCTATATATCAATGCTTTCTGTAAACCTGTAAATATAATCCAAATTTTACATATAATGTTTAATAGTTGTAAATTATAATAATTTCTTCAAATTCCTTCAAAATTGTTTTTATTTTTTTCAACATATTCTCATATTTGCCTCACTTTAAAAAAAACATATTCTCATGTTTGTCTTTTACATATTCTCTTGTTTGTCTTATTCCTTTTTATAAAATATCATGTTTGCCTTTTACATATTGTCATATTTGCCTTATTTTTTTAAAACTTATTCTCATGTTTTCTTTTTACGTATTCTCATGTTTGCCTAATTTTTCCTTTTTTTAACATATTCTCATGTTTGCCTTATTTTTCTTTTTAACATATTCTCATGTTTGTCTTTTACATATTCGCATAATTGCTTTATTATTTTTTTTTTTACATATTCTCATGTTTGACTTTTACATATTCTCATGTTTGCCTTATTTTTTCCTTTAAAAATTTTTTTTTTTTTTTTTACATATTCTCATGTTTGCCTTATTTTTCTTTTTAACATATTCTCATGTTTGCCTAATTTTTCCTTTTTTTAACATATTCTCATGTTTTCCTTATTTTTCTTTTTAACATATTCTCATGTTTGTCTTTTACATATTCGCATAATTGCTTTACTATTTTTTTTAACATATTCTCATGATTGTCTTTTACATATTCTCATGTTTGCCTTATTTTTTCCTTTTTAAAATTTTATTTTTAACGTATTCTCATGTTTGCCTTATTTTTTAACATATTCTCATGTTTACCTTTTACATATTCTCATATTTGCTTTTTAAAAAAACATATTCTCATGTTTGCCTTATTTTTACATATTCTCATGTTTGCCTTTTAAATATTTTCATGTTTCTCTTTTTTTTTTTACTATGGATTTAATATTGAGTGTTTATGTCATCTGATCTGTCTTTGGACCAAAGCTGTGCAAACATACAGAGAAGATCTATACACTACCCACAGGGCGTTACAGGACAGAGTTCAAACCAGGGCCCTCTTGCAGTAATGTGACAGTGTTAAACACTGAACCACAGTGCAGTCATAATGGTCTCAATGACTGGGCTTGACATGCAGACATTTCTGGGACATATAGCTACTCCTGAGGCTAAAGTAATATCATTAGTTGAGCTGAAGGCCATGCACACCCATGGTGTGATCTTAATTATTTTGGCAGATTCAGGGCTTTGCAGCTGATTAAGATTGACTGACATTCCTACATCTCTCCAATTAGATTTGTTGCATGGGACAAATACTCGTTCATCACTTGGTACGCTACAAAACCTGATCAGCTCATTGTTGGTTTGTGCTGGTAGGATGCGGATTCTACTCCATCTTAATTATGCTTGCAAATGGAACATGCTGACCTGAATCATCAGCTCTGTGTGACAAGAAAACAAAATACCAACGGCGTTGTAAACAATAAAGACAAGCACACACACACATTTATTACGGTACTATAGTACTGTACTGTCCTACCAACACTTAAAAGCTATAAAACGATTAATTTCATTTCATGGACATTATTTTTAATTCATGAAGTCTGGTGATCTTCATGTAAATTCTTGCACAGCTCTGCCTGCCTTAAACCTGAGAAGAGGTCTAATCAGCAGGACTAATTGGAATTGGAAACCTGTGTTGGTGCAGGGCCTTCATACCTCAAGAGTCAATGCCAGAGACTTTTTTCTTCCACAGGAGACATTTTGATCAGTCACAGTAGCAAAAAGAAGGTGTCAATAATAAAATTAATCATAGTTAAACCTTCACAACTTAAACTATTAGTGTCCTCAGTTCCATAAAGCTTCTTGAGGAAAGGAAACATGATCTGTCACAAAAAATTCAGAATGTATTTAAATGTATTTAAATATATTTAAACGATGAACTTCATAGTAATTTGAACATTAATTATCTTGTCTATGTACTGTGTTCAATTAAATATGGGTAAAAAAAAGATTTGCAAATCATTGCATTCTGTTTTTATTTAAATGTTTTGCAATGTCCCAACTTTTTGAAATGAGGGTTGTAATAAGACCTGGATGTGCAAACAATAAAAGAGTAAGAGGAATCCACCTGAATCCACCTGAGGACCTGGAATTTTTCTGTGTGGAGTTGTGTTGTTGTTGTTATGTTTTCCCCCTGTTTCCTGGGGTTCCCTCCGGGTTCTCCGGCTTCCTCCCACCACCAAAAACATGTAATATAGGTGAATTGGTGACTCTAAATTGACTGTAGGCATGAATGTGGGTGAGAATGGTTGTTCGTCTTTCTATGTGTGGCTCTGTGATGAACTGGCAACTTGTCCAGGGTGAACCCCGCCCCACGCCCAAAGTCAGCTGGGATAGGCTTCAGCCAAACTAAGAAGTGATTTTATTTAACATAAGCTGTCACATCAACTTTTCTGTTTGCTATGCTAACAAAATGTTTGAGCTAACAGAAAGGCTAGAGGGTAACAATATAATGCAGTGACACACTGCTGTAATGCCATCAAAATTCATTTAAAATTTATACATTCAAGTAAATACCGTCTTAATTTAATGATAGATAACAGTTTGGGAAAGAAATGTCAATTAAGTTTGTTTGCTTAGATTTTTTGCTTTCCTAATTTTCTCTATAGGTTTTGCTATTTTCGTTCTCAATTCTGAACTTGTATTTTTTTAAATTTGTCACACCTTTTGAATGTCTATGGTATTTTATGAAAGTATAAAATTTTGATTTTGTTGATGACTTACTAAATTTTAAATAAAGAGTTTAATATATTAACATAGTAACAGTGGTATTATTTTATCATGAATGCTATTGTATATTAGCCTACTATATGCTGCTGTTTCCTGAGAAAAAAAGAGGCCTATTAGGGATATTGATTTTGATATATTTCGGCTGTCCAAAAGAGAAGGCAGCACTTTAAATATAGTTTTAACTCACTGATAGCTGACGTGAATCATCACACAGTTGGAAGGTTTAGTTGTGATTTTCCAAGAGGTCATAGTGAACTGAGAAAAAGATCAGTGAGAAGAGCCAAATATGGGCCAAGCATTGGCAGGAAGGTCATTAACCAGAGTTTCACCAACTGCTGTGTTAAAACCTGGCATGTGCTTGTGCATGCAGATACATGGAGGATAGATACAGATGGGCTATATATTTCTGCGTACAAGCATTTTGCTAATACTATTTACCACCAAAAATCCTGTTTTCATCTTAAATACATCATTTGGCAAATTGAGATGATGAGATGATGTTTTTTCATGTTTTTTTCATGTCAAGCAGCAGTGCAATTCCACCTCAGTTCGCACAACTGAAGTGAATAGAAAGACTGATACAACATCTGAGGGAATGCTGAGCTCATGCTTGTGTTGTTTTAATGTGTATCTGCAGAAGATCAGCAGACAATGCCAAGCTTACCGTAGTACCGGCTCGCCCTCCAGGCCCTGACAGCACAGTGTAGGACTCCATCCAGCCACAACAGCAGCCAGCTAATGCAGAAGCCCAGCAGCAGCCCCAGCATCAAGTCCATCTCCTGCTTGGTCACACTGTCACTCACAAAGTAGTTCTCTGAAGAGTCCACCAAGGAATGGTCCCCATCATATGGGATTACATAGTGGACATGATGCCTGGGGCAAGGGCAGACAGGGGAAGATGATGGAAGTGTTATATATCTAAATATATGCAAACCAACATCATATCATAAATCAATAGACATTTCTTAGCCATCTCTGGTCCATGACCCTTCTGTACCCCTCTGAAATTACTTCAGTAGTTTTTGTTTAATTGGGAAAATGTCCAAAAGAAAAAACAAACAAAAAACAATAACAACAACAAAACTATTGCCTATCGTGCAATGTTAAAGAAAGTGGAAAAGAAATTCCTGGATTATCCTGATCTGCAGCAAAAATTAATGGGCTCTTTCATGGTTTTGTAGAAATTTGTTTGAATTTTTTTTAATAATCCTACTAAAAAAATAACCAACAAACTAGAAAATATGTGTTCAAAGACACAGATGCCCCCACTACTAAAAAACATAAGTTGTGCAGATGTGGATAGACCATATTCTCTATCAGGGGTGAATGTGAGCAAACTGACAGGAAAATCGCTGAAGTTCAAATGTGGCAAAAAATGTAAAAATAATCAAAATGAAGGGACCAATTATAAAATGCACGCTTTCTTTTCTCCCATAGTGTTCAATTAGGTTGAGATCTGGTAACTGTAAATTTCAGCATTTATACAGTAGGCCTATATACAGAATGCCTGTGGAACCCATTCTAACTTGGATGATCCGCGATATTTCTAACTCAATTTGAATAAAAACTGCACTAATCTGCACCTTGGTACGCCCTTTGTAGTCCTCTCAAGAGGCTTTATGGGTCCCCAGGCTGCACTCCAGGCAAGTTTGAGTTTCAGGAGATGGACAAGAAGAATAATAACACTCTGCTACCTCCTTTGTTGAATCCTTTCTTTTTAGCAAGGCATTTACTACAATAGCCCTTCAGGTAAAGGTCATTCCTGCTCAGCAAAAAAATTTCTTAAATTTTGCCAAGATAAACGCATATTTTATAATGGACAAGCATGCAAGTTTAATTCTTGAGCTATCTTATAACTAACATGTTTTTTTGTTAAAATTAGTATTAGACACGTGAAATTATTCAATATAAATCTTTTTCCACAAAACCACAGACTGTAGGCATTCACGTCTCACAGCAGGAGAAAGAATATTTAAATGTTTGCTCATCGAATGCAAACTTAATTTGATGTTTGTAGGAGATCAATGAAAACAGAACCCTGTTGCATTTCAGCTGAGGGACAACTTTTCCAATAACACCTCACACTATTACTCGGTACATCAAGCTGTAGCAGCAACTACCGACCAACGATCATCTGTTTCCTTACATTCACTTTGCCACCTTGTCCAGTTTTGACTGCACTCCACTGTAAACCAGATACATCCACGTGATATGAGAGTCTTACTATACTGGTATTACTTGAGCTCTTGAGAGGAGATGAAGGCTTTTTCAACCCATCAACAATGTGAGGAAACACAGTGAGAGATTTAACTGCTGGAAGTGAATACAGATACACACTTCTGCTCACACACTTAAGAACATAACACGCTTGGACTGATGCAGGTTTTAAGTCCATCCTGACTTTTTACAAAGAGTATTCTGGCAATTTACCACTGTACTTCTAAGGATGTGCAAGAGACAGATTAAATCAAGCAGCAGAGACGGAGATATCCTGACTTTTAGGATTCTACATTGATGCAACATGGTAACAGTTTAATTACATGCCTGATAACATATTTGAAACTCCATGCTCCCAGTTTGTTGCACTGTTTTCTACATACTGAAATAAATGTCTGCTTTGCTTATCTCCATCTCTGACTGATATGACACCTAATTAATTCAACCTGATATGTTTAACACCCAGTGTGTATTTGATTTTTTACCAATATGATGCACTGGAAGGTTTACTAATGTTTCCCTCTTGGCTGGAGTTGATTGAGTATGTTGAACAGCTCTAGGCAGAAAAATGAATCTCAGTAGAAATGCAGCTTCATTCAACAGAATAAATAGAAAATCCACCTGTGGCGGTTGATTGACAGATGATCTCTGGGAGGTGCAGTGCAGACAAACCACAGCACTAACACTGAATATGTAGGGATAAAAGCAAATCTTGCAGATTAGCACCTTAAGTGGGGGAACAAACCCCTTTTGGACCTCAATGGTTTGAGCCATACGGCCACTGAGGTCCATTAACACTAAAATGTTTTCTAACAAAACCCAAAGCTATGTGGAAAGACAAGCCAAAACATGTTCCCAAGTATCTCTCTGTTCCCTGAAGACAGATTTTTGGCTTAAAACCTGAAAACCAAATAAAGGATTACTTCATGCTGCCTGCATGCCTGTACATCCTGTTCATTTTGTATGAGATTAAAAGAGGAAACTGCCACATTAAGAGCCTTTAGATCATTTCAGAACAACTATCCCTCACAATGACACCAATTAGCAGGGTGCACCCAGCAGCACACTCAGTTCCACTTCCTATAATTTCTTCCTCTGCCACAGAGGCAGCTATAGTAGGCAAGGCTTAAGCCCGTTAGAGAATCTCCAACTACATCCAAATCAGAGCACAGAGGCTGCCAAAAAAAATGAAACAGACTGTGCCCTCAAGGCTGGTGAGGTGAGCGCCGTGGGTGTAATGACACCTCCACGCCCTGTTGGTTGGAAGGGCAGGTGACTGAAGCTCGGCTAACTGTTTGCACTCGTATCCTGTCTTCGTGCTGTTTATGTGAAAACAGAAGACTGACTCCCATTCAGGAGTGTTTCCAAGTCTGTGAAAGACACCATGTGGGTTTAGTAACCGGAGGTGTGACTGCTGACTGTCCAGTGGTTTGGAGTTTTACTATTTCATCAGTCTGCCTATGCATTGACAAATAAAAAATAACATTGGTTTGGCATTATAAATATAGATATGCTGATTTTATTTTCTAAAAATCCTGCTGGCATTCCTAACCCAGCCCAGCTTTATGGCAGCATCAAGAATGATATGATGGTAAAATATATCAGTGATACATCCCATCCCAAAACATATTTTTGTCTCGATTACTCCATATAACATGACAAACGTCAGTGTGTGTGAGAGGGCTTTCCAAACCTTGACTCAGATTATTCCTCTGTGACAAACATAATGTAATAGATGACCCATTTCTGTATAAAATAAAGACACAGCGGAACTGGCCTCTTAATGCCGGTAATGAACTGCCTGTACTTCAGCCCCCTCACTGCAGTATGCACATACACTGCTGTTTTGTTTTAATGTGCATCTGTTCAACTCGCAACAACATGAATGGTGACATTCCCCATTCCTGACACTGCCCTACCCTCATGGCTGTAACTGCTTTCCTGCGGGACATGAGTCAACCAGGACAATATAGGTGTGAATTCTCTGTTTTAAAAGACTTCAAATCTTGCTCCAACACTGTTGCAATACCCTTGGGCACTGTAGACTTGTGAAAAACCATGGAAAGGCCTACTTGTCTCTCTGCTCATCTATGCACCGTTACTCGTGCAGTCTGTTGTGGTATTACATGCATACTGTTGATGGAAAATGCATAATACTAATTAAATCCGAATTAATTTATTAATGAGTGTCTTGCTGCCGTTTCCCCCCCATTTCAAACGTGCTCGCACTATGACAGCAAACAGCAGGCATGAACCATTCAGCTCCATGGCTCTTCATAAGCCATAACCACCTCACTTCAACACTCATATGTTCATAATTGGCCCAGCAGGTTTATATTCTCGCCGACACCGTGTAGGCCTGCGTTAATCTCACGGCGCACTTGCTACTCAATTTGTTTTTGAACGGCCTTATATTGCTCATAGTTCATTACCTATTTATGACTCCGACACACACCTTCGTACATGCAGCAAAACCGAAATCCTCGCAGCAGACATGCACAATAAAGAAAACACGCCGCGACCGAGCGATTTTCTCTAAGAGCGAAGAATAAAAGCGTGTCTGAAAACATACACCGCTATGTAAGAGCACAGACAGGCTGACGGCAGGTTGGCTTTGCGGGGGCTTCACCGTCAGAAATCTTCGAGGCCTCTTCAGCAATTAAGAATTGACGGGTAAAAACACACACACACACCACCATGTTTATCCCAAATATTGTACGAGGATGATGGCATTTACCTTCCACAGTTGCAGTGACAGACGCGGTCCTCCCCTCGTAGATGCGGTAAAATGTAGTTGTGAAAGCGATCCAGTAGTGCGTTCATGTCCATTAAACAGGCTATCGCCTGCAAAGAACCATGCAAGTCAGCTGGGACATGTCAACCAGTAGGCTATGCTACTCTTAAAGACATGGAAGGATTCTTTCTTTATTAAATCAAGATAAATAACAGTAAAGACCATAAAGAAATGAGGAAAATAACCTTGGCAGATCCTCCCGATTTTAAGAGGGGGATTTTGCCTCAAAACCGATTTAGATTATTTATTTATGACAGCAGGTAATTATAGGTAGGCTAACCTACTTCCACATGTCATAGATACGCCTGCTGTGTCAAGCAGTTCATTGCAAAAATGTGGTACATTTATGGCATATTTCTAATATTCTGATCAAACAGGCTATTGGCCTCAGTGAGTGAATTAGAAACCGTGTTATGGCTGAGGGAGGTGGAAATGTCTTACCATTACAACTGAAGCACCAAGAATCATAAAAATCATGGTGGTTGTGATCATATGCATCAAAAACTTCCAAACTGGCCGCCGTCCTGTAACCAGGGGTTCTACCCACGGCGGTGGAGACGCTCCGGCTAGGCTCTGGGCGCTCTGTCCCGGCAGGAGCCGCGCATGGAGCCGCCGCGCCGCTCCTGGCTCCCCGTCTCTTCAAACTGCCCGGTCTCCCTCCGTCCCCTCCTACCCAAGCACGGTAAGCCGCTCTCTCAGCCCTCACTGCGCCCTCTCTCCATCCAAGTATCCCCCCACCCCGGTCGGACAGATGCGGCTGCCGCTCGCTCCAAGGAAGCAGTCCTCTCGTAATTACCAATGCAAAAGTGATCGGTTCTCCCAAGTGCGATTCTATCTCTATCCAGGTTTCAAAAAAGCATAAAGAAAACAACTATAGGGCTCCCTCGATATCCTCCAAGCGATCCCTCGGTATCCTTTCCCCCTTTTCCAAGTTATTCCAAATCGGGGCTGCGCTTTAATACCGGTGAATTCTCTCCTCCATCGGCGAGAACAGTCGATCTCTCTCTCCTGGACGTTTCAAAGAACTGCACCAACTCCTCTCACGGCCATCGCCCTCGTCTTTCTCGGAATGCTTGATAACATCGACATGAGGTCCAGACAGCTCCAGTCCGGAACTAGACCCAGCCTGCGCCCCAAGTCCACTCCAGATCCCACAACGGCAACTGCATCAAGGCCCGGATCCAGACACGCATGATTATCCCATACTGGCTTCCAGCAGCTACAAGAGCATTCACTCCCACCTCGTGTGCATGCGCGAGTGCATGTGTCTGTGCACCATGTGTGCGTGTGTGTGTGTGAGAGAGTGTGTAGTGGGCGTTATGAGAGGGGAGAACTGCAAACTGTCTTTTTGGCATCAGCCTATAGGCTCATTATATATAGTGGATACCTGCAGACGCACCGAGCCGACTTCAAGAATGGTACTCGTCATGATGATTTAACCTCCTCTTGTCTCCAGAGGCTTAACGCTTTTCTTTTCTCCCCACAATTTGATCTAAACTTGTTTTTCTGATACAACTCTCAAAGTTTCTTTCTTTAAGAAAGAAGCCAAATGGGATAAAATTCAGAAATCCCAGACTGGCAATGTCTGACATAATGTTCCTTGAACCCTTATAAAAATATGTTTTATGGTGCAACAATGATTGCAAAATTATTATGCTCACTAGATCAACATATCATTTCTGGATGCATCTTTATATAAAATGTACTATGTCTAATGTGGATGTGTGAAGTTAAACCTTTGGACACTACAGATCCATGCACACATTTCTTATACTTCTCTGCAGCTACTTGTTCAGACCGAACCATCCAGTTAGATTTGAACCTGAGGAGTAATGTCAAAATCAAATCTATAGCCCAGCAGTTCCCAAATGGTCCAATCAATCAGCTTCAGTAAACAATGTGCCAACAGGTTGACAGAGAAAGTATTTTGTGAACATGTGCAATGGCTACAATGAATGTCATTGTTTCAGCACCACGGACAGTGACCACTCAGCCACCTGCATTTACCAGCTGCCTCAGCAGAATAAATTTTCTGAATTGTTTTAAAAAATCCTTACATCTTGCATGCATGTTTTACAAACTACTAAAATGGAAAAGCTGTGACAAAATAATCAATAACCAATCTTGTGGCACTATTTAAAAAGAACCCTTCACTAACACTGACATGCAAACATCTGCTGTTGCCACCCACAGGCATAGTGCCAGTGTTCATTTCCCACCTCCTCCAGTGAAGAATCACAGCCAAGCTGGGCATCAGTGTTGCAGAGTTAATTAAAATCTACGGGGGGTAGAATGGGGGTAATGTAAACATTTAATAGTAAAAGGACTTGAAGCCTGAACAGTCACAAGTATGATTGCGGCTACAGACTCAAAATTGCATAAGAATTAACCTAATTTTTCAGTTGCAAAAGCGTTCAGCCAGTTGTTTGCACTTTGATGCCACGTGAGACAACGAACATATGTACAGTAAAACAGAAAAATGATTAACATGTCAAGAGCCTCAAGAACCAGGTGGTATGTTCCTGGGAAAAATGAAGTGTTATTGAGTAACTCCACACCTTCAGTTTATTTAGCTGGCAGCTGATGTTTAAGGAGCAAATATCTGAAAAACTTTTGTGAATTAATGCAAAACAAACTTTTCGGCTACATTGAGTGAGAAAATGCTGTTTTTTGTTTTTTTTTACTGAGTGAACTGACACTTTTAAATTTTTCCATGCGTAACTTTTGTCGGCCTTAAAATATCAACTTATACCAAAAACTGTAATATGTGGTAGATAACTGTAATAGCTGCAAAGAAGCTCAGTCCACTTTATCACGGCTGTAAAATGCAGTGTATCAGCCATTATTGAATTATCAGTATGTTGAGCAGTTAGTTGGTTGGCCAGAATCCACTTTTCATTGTTAGAGGGAATTCAGATTTCTCAGTTTGCCAAGATATTTCATGATATTGTTTTTAAAATAAATAATCTTGTGTTATGTCATATATCATCTTGATATGTTATATCATCTTGAGCATGTCAATGAAGAAGACCATACATTTATTTTAAAGAATAACATCAGTCATAAATAAAACATTGTGAAATCAGTCAAAATGTACTTTATTTGACATAATGTATTGTTTTCCTACCGCATAATGATTTGATGTGCCCTGTTAGACTGACACACACACACACACACACACACACACACACACACACACACACACACACACACACAGCATGTACATAGATGCAGTATAAATGATTTGTTGTCCATGCTTGGCTGACTGCTCTTCTGTTCCACTCAGGTGATTGACGCTGATTGCTGCATATGCACAAATGTGTGGATGGCCTTCAGGCCATTACATCTGTGCATACACAGTGCCATCACTCCCTAACGTCTATAGTTAACCCCACCAAATGACATATGGAGATGTATGTCCTGTTTCTTTAATGCCAACTGGATTGGTATCTTTGTATCATTATTTTTTCTACTTTTAAGAAATAGAATTGTACAACATTACTGCTTCCTTCCTGTTTTCTGGCGCACTTTTATGTCTTGAGTTTGTGGTTGTTGTTTTTTTTGTCAAGATGTTTATATTGTAAACATGCTTTTATTTCTGCTCAGCCCAATCATCCCCCACTTATTTCGTCATGGAGATATCAGAAGGAGGTGATGATGTGTATATTTTGAGAGTGAGGAGAGCAGAAGGTGTAGTACCTTTCAGAGTAAATCTTAACTCAACCTCCTACTCGTTTCTGAGTCATATTCTATAATTGAAATTGACTCAGAGCCTTTCGACATGTCATAATTATCAAATAAAGAGATAGATGTCGAAAGATAAAAAGATAGATTGTCCCATTTCCCCTTCCGTACGTTTTGACGTACACGTGAAAACGTATGCGGAAGTCCAGTTGTAAACAAAAACGAACAATTACTACCTCCATCGGAACAAAAAAAAATCGCAACTTGATAAAGGTAAGCATCAGTGTGTTAACTGCGTCATGTTCTCCAGTTGTTTACTATGTAGTGAGCACTACAATCGGGAAGATATGGCTTATGTTAAGGGCTAATATCTACCCGCTGAATGCTGCTAGCTAGCTATTGAACTTCATATTAGCTAATAGTTACCAAACATGCTAATTATTCCTCGTTTAGTCAGCTAAGGATAATCGTTACGTAGTATTGCTGGTTTGAACATACAGTAGTCACTCCCTCTGTATTAACTATTTAGCTTCCCTTTAAACAATACGCTGTCATCTAAACGCGCCGTGAAGAGCGACAGTCAGCGGTATGAACCGTGCTGTTACACAGCAACATAGTGCTGCCTAATATATTATTAATATTTTGAATTTGCCAGTATGCTCTAGAGAATCAGACAAACCTTATAGCGCATCGGTCATCAGGCGTTATTCATATGTATAGTCTAAGAATCTCAGCTTTAAAGTGTAGAATTGCTTGATGCAGTTTGGACAGACTATGTCCTCAGACAATGTATATTGCAATGATCAATTTTTTTAGTATTAATTTGATTCCCCCCCCCCCCCCCCCCCATTCTTTGTTTCTGTGTGTGAATATTTTACAGATGTATGGCAGTCTTTAATGCTAGTGCTAGCTCATTACTATAAGAAGACATACTTTGATGTCGTTGGACCACAGAAACTACTGTTGGCAACATGTCAAGGAAACAGACGCCAAAACCTGTCCGGAGCAACAAGAAGAGTGATCTGGAACGTAAGAGGGACGAGCGTACAGCACGCCGGGCCATTGCAAAGGACCGCAAGAACCGGCCTCAGGATTGTGATGAAGGAGCAGAGTTTGTCAATTTCTCCAATCAACTACAGGCACTGGGGCTCAAGCTGAGAGAAGTCCCTGGAGATGGGTAAGAGCCAGAGAAAGATTGTGGCTTCTAGCTGTGCTTTTTCTTCCTCTGTATTGTCCTTAAGTGTCACTGATACTCAAACATATTTTGCTTACATTTTATTATATACATAAAACTTATTTTCAATATGGATAAAATTGTCTCACCACTAGTAAGCTTGGATAGAGGAACATAATGTCTTCAGCCTCTATCCAGGGGCGCACCATCAGGGGAAGCAAACCAAGCAAATGTTTTGAGGGCCCCAAAACAATTTTGGAAAGGAGGCCTCAAAATAACCACTCATCTTGGCACATTTTGCAATGACAACTATGATCTCCCTTAAACCTCCCATGAAGATGCTATACTGAGCACTGCCAACACACTAAAACCCCCCTAAGTGGGACCCCTTCTAGCTACCATGAAAGCTGGATGTTATTAGTTTGGGAATCTCTACAAGAGAAACTGCAGAGGCTAGAGATTGACATGACGCTTCCTGAAAAGAGAACAAGAAGAAAAACAAGAAAGTTTCTATGTGAAGGCAGAGAAGAAACATTGTCTACACTAGATGACCTCTTGAAGACTTTTTTCTTCCACTGGTGGACACTGCCATCAGTTTCATCACCACTGGGTTCTCAAAGATGTTGGATATTTATAACCATGGTTTTATTTTCTCCCAAGAGGAAACAACAGAGACAGTTAAGTCCGGACGGCTTGAGAGGCAGTGCCTAAATCTTGAAAAAAGTGATGGTGATTTTGTGCCTGGAGCCCTTTAGAGTCTTGGATCGCCACTACCTCTATCTAAACTTCTCTCCAGCACATACTCAATAGCAATGTATAATGAAGTATTCAAAATATTGCATTGTATTTCTAGCTGCTTGACTGCTGATTATTATAAGCAAATGTCACTCGAGCCATAATTTGACAGTCCTCATCTTTGTTGAAAAATTAATTGTGTTCTTCATTTGGAAACACCAGCAGTACTCTACCATGTAGCATTTTAAAACATCAAGGGAAATGTCTTTATATGTCTCCAGCTTAATGGAAAGATGGGAATTTAATCAATTGACAATACAGTTTTACATCTATCAGGGATGTTACTGAGCAGAGGGTCTGAAAGTCTTGTGATTTGCAACACTGAAGTCGTTGTTATTGGCCAACACCGAGAAACCTGTCAGCTAATCCCTACTCTAATGAGTACCCATGGTTGATTTACACATAACCTTCCTCCTGGCCGAGAACTTGAATCTGAGTCATTTAACTCTAGGCAATCGTATGTAGACAGATCAGTCACTTTCGTTATTTCTTGCAGGAACTGCCTCTTCAGAGCTCTGGGTGACCAGTTAGAGGGTCACTCCCGGGGTCACCTCCGGCTTAGGGAGGAGACTGTCCAGTTCATGATGTCCCATCGACTGGACTTTGAACCCTTTGTTGAGGACGACGTGCCCTTCACACAGCACTGTAAGAAAATGACCCAGTGGGTGATGCTTAGTAAATCAAATAAAATCAAATGCTGTGATAAGATATGAGACTTAAACTTATGCCTCATTCACAATGGACTATTCTGTCATGTTGCTCTAAATGGGAAGTCCATTGATTTTAATGGGAGACATTTTTAAACTGCATCTATGTAGTGACCCCTGGTGGTCATCAGTTTTCTTGTAATGGAGTAAGACATGCTGTATGTCTCATAACTACCTATTTAAATCCAGGCTTTAAGACTTTTCAATATGATCTAAACAAAAATTACATGTGGCTAAACCTTGGTCCAATGAAAAGAGGTGGTCTTGATCTGTATCAAAGTGAACCATGTTTGGGTTTATTCCTAGTGTGAAAATATTCTTTTTAGCGGTTTTGGAATAACCACAGGACGTTGTGGTTGGCCATTGTCAGAACTGGAAAATGGAAAAAGGCCACAAAATAAAAATGGCTGCGGTAGCACACAGTTAGACACAGTTAGAGGACACCAAATACTAAATCAACATTTGGTCTGACAACTTTATAAACAGTCGGTTGGAAAAGAAAAAAGAGTCATACTCAATTATTTTCCAAGAGGATGTCAGACATAGGCCTGTCACAATGATGATTAACTTATCATATTATCTATTATTAACTTATCTTAATATGAACATGGCCTTGATCATTTTTGTTAACCTTGATTTCACTCATGTTGTTTTGATGCAGTGTTGATTTACATAAAAATGTCAACATTTTAGCCAACATGAGGCCACATGTTCCAGCAGATGATGGGAAAACCAAAACTGAATATTGTCTCATGGATCCCTTCAGGGCAGGAAAATGTGAAGTTTGGGAAAGACTGAGCCATGGATGGCAAAGTTATAACAACGTCCTTTTTCATGCCTAAATTTGCCGTGCCGTCATGGCCACACTTTAAAGTCAAGCAAAAACCTTTGATAGCTTTTCATTCTTAAGGTGTTGAGATGGTGCTGACAAAATTTTAAGTCGATGAGGTCAAATCTCTGGGAGTTTAAGTAAACTACTTCCTGTTGGGTTTGGGTCAAGACTTCAGGAGGATGTTTTTGTAGATCTTGATGAGATTCAGTACACATGCCCACGAAATTTCATATTTCAAGGTGAAATGCACGGTGGGGCTGCTTCATTGAAATTTTGTCGGAAGCACCGTAGAGCCATTTTGCTACGCCCAGTCCTCGCACCCATATCAGATCACAAATTTAGCAACCTCTGACGAGTTTAACAATTTTCGTAAAGTTTCAAGCATGTCTGGCCTCACAACAACCTCCTCATGGAATTTTGCCAGGTCGCCACAGCTGCGCCATTCGACAGCAGCTCATCATATTCACGATAAAGCATCATCTTGGTGTTATAGCTGTTCTGACCTAATTTGAGGTTCATGGTAAATTGGCTTGTAGGGATAATGCAAGTATAAAACACTGTATGTCATTTCCTGACGCCAGCAGGTGGCACTCTGACAATAACTGGCTTTTGGTCCAGGGTGGGATCCTCATCCAACATGTGAAGTTTGTGTGAGTTACAACTTTGTTTCTTGGTGAAAACATCAAAATTAATCATGCTGCCATGGCCACACATTTAAAGTTATGCAGAAGCTTTTGATAACTATTCATCTTTCAGGTGTTTACCCTCTACTGTCCAAGTTTGAAGTCAATCACATTAATTCTGTAGGAGACGTTTGTTAAAGTACAACGCTTGGAAATTGAAATAAAAATAATGGTAAATTAAAAATGGCTGACTTCCTGTTTGGTTTAGGTCATTGCACCAAGAGGCTTCTCTGTAGATCCTGATATGATATATATGTGTACCAAATTTCGTACATCTAGGTGGACAAGTCATCAAGGTTGGAACCACTGCTAGTTGTGCCTGTCATGACTTCATTCATTCAGAACAGCAGCTAGTTAAAATGTTCCTATCATCACAATGACGTTTATATACAATATATAGAACCGATAGAGGAATTTGTTTTGAGGTGCCAACACCAGAGAAAGTCAAAGTGTTGATCATTGTGTGGTCACGGATTAGGATTATCTTGTAAGTAATTGTTTTGGTGTATTTCTACCCAGTGTCCAACCTCTCTCAGCCTGGAACATTCGCTGGCAATGACGCTATTGTGGCTTTTGCTCGCAGTCAACAGGTGAAAGTGGTCATCCATCAGCTCAACACACCACTTTGGGAGGTAGGGTCAGAGGAAGACTTTCAAATGACATCACACAGTCTACGTGGAACCTAACGTACTTTTGGCACAGCACATGGTTTATATGTTCCGTTTTCAACACAGATAAATGGTACAGAGAAACCATTGTGCAGAGAGCTACACATTGCCTACCGCTATGGAGATCATTATGACAGTGTGAGGCGGACTGGAGATAACTCTGAGAGTCCTGCTCAGCTCCGCATAGAGGTAAGCATACTGAAAGTATACAATAGAACAGCATTTAGGAATTATCGCACTCATCCAATAGTAGCTTAAATAATTTAATTCCAACCCACCTCTTAAGAGGAAAAATCAAAAGAAGGTATATCATGTCATGTTTAACATTCATTATTATAATACTGCACCAGCTGTATTTATGCTTTGTCTCTGATGTTTTCTTGCTCATGTGTTTCCCAGAATCTGCCAAACTCACGAGGACAGCAGCGCGAGTTTGGTGATGGTCAGAGAGACAAACAAAAAAAACCTTCCCCCTTAGCCTCAGAGGAGGACAACGTAATCCTGAGCTCCATCAAGAATCGAGGAATCCAGGGTCAGAGGTTACACTTAACTCATTAGCTGCCTGAAGAATTAGACTGTCAGGGCAAAAGAGAACAACTGGGAATGAGCTTAATTACAGACTTCATAACCATCAAATAACTAAATCTTTCCATTGGTCCCATAAACATGGTAGCCTGTAGTTAAGCAGCGTACGCTTGACATTAGCAGTAATTATCACATCACATCGAGTGCTTCTATTGATGTGTTTATGTGTGTGTTTCCTTCCTCAGGCGATGAGGAGAATCTCCTCCAACTGAGTGCAGCAACCATCAATGCCGAGTGGCTTGTGGGCTCCACGCCGGGTCAGTCCTGCCAGGACAAGTGTGCATCAGGATCCTGCCCAACCTGCAAAGCTGCAACCACTGACTGCAGGGAACACAAAGAGCCAACAGAGGGCAGCAATGTTCAAAAACCAAAGGTAGACTCACTTATTACACATCCTGTCTCACCAAATTAATTGCAACATGTCTTTTTTATTCAAGATTTTACTTGAATGTTTTCCTCTCTCATAAAATGACCTTTCTGCATACTATTGCATGTAGATGGATCACAGCATTTTTAGTCTTTAACAGATACAATTGCTAATGCAGGGGAACAAATACAGTACTGCAGGTCAAAACACACTCTAGTTACAATGAAAATAAAAGCATCCATTTCCGTTTTCCTCATGCCCAGGTATCTAACAAACAGAGGAAAGAGCAGCAGCGGCAAGAGAAGAAGAAGCGTCAGGAAGAGAGGCATCGGCAGAAGTTTCTTCAAAGTAAAGGAAGTCAGGACCAAAACCTGTCAGAGGCTGTTACTTTAGTACCAGCTCTCAACACTCTTAGTATATAGACTGGAGCAGTGCCAAAATAACCTGCTGCTACTCTAGTTACCAGTGGTTGATGCGGTCAACAAACTTTTGCACATAGTCAGATTTTATTCAGTCACAGTTGATGACTTTTCTTGAAAAGAACCCTATAGTTTCTCTGCAAATGTTAAAACGGTGCCTGCAAACTTGTATGAGATGTGTGAATGCTGTGAAAGACAAGGGAGAGAAGATTGATGACTTTCAGTGTTTTTACTGGGTTTTGATTTTGTTCAATCCCTGGTTGGTGTATGTAGATACTCTACCGATGTGGTCTACGAACCATGCTACCTAGCCCCACTCTATGCTGGACATCTGATTTTCATAACAGTCACACAGATAATCTCGTGCAGCAGGGCTTTTTGAGAGATTGAGTTAATGTCATTTCAGAACATTGTTCAATCGGACCAAAGAAGGGTGAATGGTTATGCTATGCCTACTGTGTAAGGAATGTGGCAATAAATAATAATGAATAATGTTCAGTTTTTGTGTGCATCAGATAATATACTGCATATTATCCAGCATAATTTGCATTATTGCATAATTTTTCTTTAATAAGGAAAAAGGTTATCCAATACTTAAATCACCAACGTGAAAAGGTACTGGCCTCCTGAAGCAGCAACAACTGTCACCAAACGCTTCTGATAACTGGAGATCAGTCTCTGACATCACTGTGGTGGAATTTTGTCCCACTCTTCTGTGCAGAGCTGCTTCAGTGCAGCCACATTGGAGGGTTTGTGAGCGTGAACTGCACTGTTCAGGTCCCATCACAGGACCTCGATGGGGCTCAGGTCCAGACTTGACTAGGCCACTCCATTGGAGCCATTCAGGGGTGGACTTACTCTTATGCTTGGGATCGTTGCTGCATGTCTCAGTTGGGCTTGTCAGACTGATGACCTGACCTGACATTCTCCCTCAAAATGTTTGGGTAGAGAGCAGAATTCCTGTTTACCCTATTATAGCAAGGCATCCTGGTCCCAAAGCAGCAAAGGATCCTCACATCATCACACTGCCATCATACTGGTGCATTTGTTGTAAAATGTTTTTGGGGGATGGGTCAAATTCAGACGACTTGTTAAATGGGGTCCTGGGAAATTCAAAGTTGCTGAATCACTAAATTGCAATCAAGTCTTCTGTGTTATCTAGCA
Organism: Chaunax sp. Z400; assembly: GCA_037577475.1. Taxonomy (NCBI): domain Eukaryota; kingdom Metazoa; phylum Chordata; class Actinopteri; order Lophiiformes; family Chaunacidae; genus Chaunax; species Chaunax sp. Z400. The sequence goes on from CM075195.1 coordinate 22,211,103, forward strand.
GTCAGAACAGTTAAATGTTCACCTAGTCTTCTAAACTGTTTACGTTTCATGCTGTATTTTACAGATACAAAAAAATGTCCCCTTATGAGACTTTAAGGGCTCCACATTATTTGACTGGCTGCTATTCTGAGTTACTGTATCTTGGGTTACTCTGATTCAGTTGTTCATTGTAGATGTGTAATTATATAATCAAAAAGCACGAGTGATATAAGCCTCACCCTTTGAATACCATTGTGTATTGCTGAACTGCATCGTTTAATAGTCATTCTCCAACGGGTCAATGGGCCATCAGCTCAGTGCTTGTTGATATTTTGTCAGATGGGGTTTCAGAATTTCCAGCAGAGAATAAATCTGTTATTTCTGAACAACTAGAACCTTATTTGAATATGCTGTGGGGCCCCTGCCATTTATGCAGATGGTTTTAGAGGCTCAGGCAAACATGAAAATGTTCCTTGACTCAGAGGCTGCCCATTTATCATATTGGGAGGGGGATGGTAAAAATGTACATTCACACAAAAAAGAAATCGACCTATTAAATGAAGGTACATTAGATTGAGCTAAATGAAATAGTTGAATGGGAATAAAAAATATCTCTGGACAGTGTTAACAGATTTTGAATCATATCAAACAGTCGTCCTCACAAGAATATAAAAACATGGAATCCAGGAGTTCTGTATTAGCAGGACTTTCAGGTTTAGAACTGTGGAACTGACATGGAAAACAGTTCAGCCCAAACACGAGGAAATAGAAAATGTTCATTTATTTTAAAAAAATTACATGAAAGGAACTCAGACACAACAAACTTGACAAACTATTTACACTTCACACACACTCCTGTGACTGGTACTCAGACCGCTGGTATGAATTTTTAAAGCGAGACCATGTTTTTGTTTTTTTTGCTGAATAACGCCACTTATGTTAGAGGAATAATATTAAATGCTCATGCTAGAATGACAGTAGCACAAGAGTTTTAAAAAAAATCTAAAAAGGCAAAAACTCAGTAATATCATGCACACAGCAATATCTTAAGATGGCTAACATTAGCCAGCAGACTAAGAAAGCCTGTCTTATTGCTTCTGATTTGCAGGATTACATCGTCTCACTTCAAAAATCTGTACAGTCAAAAAGCAACTTCATTACTTCAAGCTACTTCTGTATTCCACTACTGTTTTCACAGTCGAATAAGAGGCTGGTAAAATGTGTGTCGTCACTGAGGTTTCAGGAAAACTCATTCTGAATGTCAAACTTGTTTGATGTTGGGTTGACCGAGGAACTTTCACATTAAAGCTCCACCATACAGGTAAATTTCACTCCTCGTGTTGCTTCTTAGTCCAGTCAAAGAAGATGAAATCTGACTGAGGGATCATGAATTTGTGGGTCAGAGCTGAGTGTGAAGGGTGCTGCTCTAGAAGTCCTGTCGGATGTTCTCCTTGTTCTCGTCCCCCTGCTGTTGTCTGAGCTGAGTGATTTCGTTCTCCAGCTGGACGATGGCCCTCTCAATCTCATAGTTCTTACTGACCAGAGACACCCAGCTGTTGAGAAATGGATATAGAGTAAAATCTTACAGACATAATATACAACTTACATATTCCCTATGTACAGTGATATAAACATTAAGTCTCAAAACAACGCACTTTGACTCCAGCTCTCGCAGTTTGGCTCCTCCTGCCAACTGATCATTCTTGCGCTGCCAGTTTAAATCTTGAATTTGCTTCCTGCGTACAAAAAATAGACACCGTTACACGTGAGAAACTGGTTTGATAATTTTAAAGTTATGCAGCTGAAATGCCCCAGTGATTAGTCACCTGAACTTCTGAAGTTCCTTTTGAGCCATCTCAATCATGAAGGCCAAGTTACTGAAGGAGAACACAAGATAACATGTTAGCAATCTTCAGATATGTGGAAAGTATTGTAGCAAAAACTATTTGCAATTGTGCCTGTAGAATTATCTCCATCCATGTATGTGTCATAAGATTTGTAAATGTATAACTAGAATACTTATGTCCAAGGACTTCATTTGTGCTGATGTGGACAGAGCATACATCCTATCATAGCAGAATTACAATTGTCTGAGTTAAAATGTGCCAAAAGATGTAAAAAAAATATAGGCTAATTGAATAAAGATTGATTTTTGAGGCGATGGCTCGATCATGCCACTAAATAGATAGTTGAGCTGATGAAGGCAGAGTCACACTGATTAGAAACCCCTGAGTATAAAAACAACTCATTGAAATCAGAAAATGTAAATGCTGATTGAAACATGCCAGCCCATTTCAATATGTGCTACTGCTAACTAGTGATAGATAGGGTGTATAGCTACTAAGCTACACAACAATTTCCACACTTTGGCAGATCTGTGACGGTAGACTGAAGCAAAAGTCGCATGTAAAAACACAGCTAATAGAAAGCCTTGAGCCTCTGAGTTGTAACCGATGACCTGTCTGTGTTTCCAGCTCTTGGACCCAAAGACTTTAGCCATTAATATCCATGTACACATATAAAGATCTGTCTAAACATTCACAGATCTCAATAAACTTGTAAATCTTAATACGAATTGAGATTTTTCTTTTCTTACACGTTCACAAATCTAATTACACACACAGAGATTCTGAATACACATTTGCAGATTCCTGTACACAATAATAAAAATAAAAAAATCTCACTTCACAATTAAAGATTCTTTTAGAAATTAACAAATCTGGTAACACACATGCACTCACACACACACACACACACACACACACACACACACACACACACACACACACACACACACACACACACACACACACACACACACACACACACACACACACAGATTTAGATAGTTACACAACTCTCTGCACACTTTTGTAAATATTTTTTTGACACTAGAGGATCCATATTTAATAAACAGTGATTAATGGGAGGGGATGGGCTGCTGTCACGTACTCGTTGTAGACTTTCCATGCATTGGTCCCGTACTGCGACATGAGCTCCAGGTTCTCAATGCGGACTGCCTGGTGCTCTAGCTGGGCCATTGAGTTGTTCACACACTCCTGCCACGCTGTAATGTCATTCTTCTGGCCTGATGATGGTGCTGGCAGCTCATATCTCCACAGAAAAAAAAAAGTCAAATGAAATGATCAACATTTGAAAACACAACAAAAATAATAGCGGAAACATCTGAGAATGTCTGCCTCCAGTCAAAAATGTGATTTTCTTCTTTTTGCAACAGTTGGATGTTAATGCTTCACTGTGTCGAACGATGCATGTGCAGAATTTTGCACTATAAAGCTGTTTTCACTTGAACCTACTGAAAATGTAAATTATCTCCTTGTTCGTCTATTCAAATGAGGATTGTTTTCAATTGTAAATTGTTCTTTTTAAATGAAAAGTGACCAAAATCTCACCGCTCCAGCTTTTCAAATGCAAATGCAAATGCAAAAAGCTTTTTCTAGTTTACTTGATAGGAAAATTTATATTTTTAGATTTCAGACTATTAGTTGGACAAAACAAGACATTGCTAAATGTCACTCTGGCCACTTGCAGACATTTTTTGTGCTATTTGGTGATAATCTATAGATCAAACGATAAACTGAGCAAATAATCATTAGATTGATAATGGAAATAATCATGATCTCAGTTTTAATTTAGCTTTTTAGTGTGAAATTAAAGGATTCGTGGTTGTCCAAGTCTTGGAACTCAGTTACCACACTCTAGAGGTATCCTGTGGCATGTTTTGGAACTTCATTAGTTGGATCCCTGATTAAGCTTATTTTTCAAACTGAAGGTTTGCAGACTTTGGGAGCAACAGTGAAGTGAATTACCTAAAATACCTTAAAATATATCCATCACTGAAAATACTGTAGTATTGTATTCAGTGATGTATTTCAATCATATACATATATCAATATCAGGCAAATGAAGAAAAAGCACAACCTTTGGCCAAACTATGATTCGGGTTGGATGCAGTAGTCTTGCTGCACCAAGTACCAGCACAGGCTCCTGTAGTGTATACGTTTACCTCTTCATGCTAAGAAGATCCATGGGCTGCCGAGATGCCAGTCGCTCAAATTCATTCCTCATAATTTCTGTCTAGAGGGTGATAAGAAATAAGAAATATTGTAATTTTTGTCACACAGGCTAAAGCTGCGAAGAGAGTTTCAAAAACCTGAAGAGTTTGTCACCTCAAAAGCAGAGAAGTCGGGAGTAATCATATAACTCAGGTAGTTCTTGGTGGGCCGATATCTTCTGGTCTCCTCCTCCACCAATGCTGCAGCCTAGATGACAAAATAATAATAATTACTTTTTTTTGGCACAGGGAAACCCTCCAGCTACCAAAATATCATTATCACAATACAGGGGATTTTTACTGGATGTCAGAGAGCAGGTTGAATTGATTATTGAGTACCTAAACATTTTCCCATGTTTCCCCCATAATCCGATCCTTTGACAGAGTGCAAAAGCATTTCAAACAGCATTCAGACCCAACATGGGTAGTAATGTGTTGAGGATGCCTGGAGTCTGCGTTTCAAATCATCAGAGACTAAAAAAAGACCATGAGGTTTCTCCTCTCCACTTGAAGGTACACTCAAGGTGTCATGACATCTTTAGATAGAAAAAAGAACCTGACTCTTTTAGCACACATTTCTCAAAGCTGACTTTGACCTCAAGAAATGTTACTAATTTCTGCCAGGTTAAAATAGTCCTTTGTAAAAGCCTGGTGTGTAAGCCTGGCTTAATTTACCTAATCAAACAGAGAAAACACCTCAGGTGATAGATGATTCTGAGTTCACACAGACATGTTGTTTGTTTTAGACTTCCCATCTTAATAATGTCAGCAGAGCTGCAGCCTGAGGCTATTAACTTGATGATGTGATGTTCTTGAGGAGGAAATAAAGATATGTGACAAAAAAGGGAAAGTTTGAAAAAGTTTTTTCTCTCATACTTTTCCAACACCTCACCCTTAGGTAAATTAAGAAAAGTAAAAAAAAATAGTTACACAGTCAAAATGCAGTCCAAACAGAACTTGATAGTTAGTCTACATTGTCATAGTTCCTCAGAAGACCCAGATTTAAGTTTTCATGTCTTCCAGCAAAGACATTTCATGTTGTAATTAACACTGACTCATGTTGTTTTATGCATTTCTCTTGGCAATTTTAATCTACTTTCATTGATTATGTTTGATGCCACTTTGAGGAGTCCATTAAAGGAGTCAGGTGTGAGCTAACTTATGTTACATTAAGTTGTGTCATGCTGAAATGCACAAAGAGGAAGCATCATGTGTGTCACCCACTACTTTTAATTTAAAGTCACGCACTGGCAACATACTGTATTGTGTGAAACTGTGTGCTAGTTCTGATAAAAACAAACAAATTAATCCAAACCAAAAACTTGTGATCACAGACACAGTATAGTCTACATTCCTAAGGATGTATTATTGGAGTAATGTAGAGGTTGTTTTCCTTTAGTACTGGCAGTCTTTCTGCAATCAATGTTGCATTTTAACAAATTACAGTGTTTACGAACAGGAATCCAGTTTGTAGTGGGCTAAAGGAAGTAAATTTTTAATGTTTTCTAAGATCTTAACTATTTTAGTTGATTAGATTGTGCTTCCATAGTGTAATGTTGGGTTTTATAGTGTATTATACTGCAGTACTACAAAGGTAAGCAGATTAAACATTTAGAAAAACTTTTAAGTGCAAAAAAAAAGAAAAATATTTACACCAGAAGCCATTCTTTTGAACACCGACGTAAGCGTTGCCTATGCAAAAAAAATCACTAAACATATGAACATGGTAAATATTAGTATACGAATGGTCATATCAAAGTCAGCAGCCCTTATCTGCCAAGCGCTCCATTGATATAATAGTAAAATTGTATACTGTGCCTCCACCATCTAATTGTTAGCTTGAGCATTGTTAGCTAAGTTAACACGCTGCGGTTAGCGAATGAAGTTTACTCACTGCTTCTCTGACACCTGCTGCATCGTAACCTTGGTCAAAATATGGTAAAGCATCGACGAACACTTCACCAGCTACAGACGCCGTTCCGGCCATTTCCACGGGTCTTTATCGATTATTTTATATGAATTATAGACCTTACCGATAAAAAAACTTCAGCTAGCTAAAAGCGAAGCTTTCCGGTCTGGACCTTCAAAATAAAGTCGTACCACTGCCGTGAGTTTTTGCTGGTGACATCTAGTGGACTGGAATGTACTCTGCAGTGTTGTGGATGCAAATAAGGTATAATTAACGTGTCTTCGCTAATGTTCAGTTTAGGCCAAGGTTTCATGACAAGATGCAGCACGGCTTGTTAGGCAGTGCAGTTACTGACACCAGAGAAGCCTGCCCATTTGAACATCTAAAATTAATGCATTATGACCACATCAGTGCAAATCCAGATGAGTCAGAAGTTTAGAAAATCAAACTCAATGAGAATGACTTCCTTATAGTTTACGTTGTAAACCAACGTTTACTTGCTAAAACATATTCCTTGGCATTTTTCCTTACAATTTTTGTCTGTGTTGGTACTTAGGATCTTGTTGGTACTTGACATCTTCTGGACCGGTTTACTATGGTGGACTCTCACATGGTCTGCAGCAGATTTGCATATTCTCCTGGACTTTTTTTTTTTTTTTTTTTTTTTTTAAATGTAAATTTAAGACTTGTGTTGCTGTGCAGTTTTTCTGCTGTCTTCACAAAGCACTCCAGCTTCAAGTGGTCCCTCAGATCAGTTGTACTGCTATGAATAGACATGTTGAGTTTGCAGAGCACGACGTGGTTTGCCTCTGTCTCTCACACTTTAGATGACTGAGGGTGAGTACTTTAATCTGTAGCTTGTTTTCTGAAGGAATCATCATGCTTTAATCCATGGATGTGCTGTTTTGGGCCCTTCGCATGCCATTGTGATTGATGATGTCACTTCCATCGATATGTCCCATTCTGTCCCATTCAGAGCATTGTTCACCTGTTTATTCTTAATGTATTAATATTGAGCGTGTCACATATCCACATTTCACCAAATTTGACACTGCTCTTCCTTGGTCTCACAGCAAATCAAATGCCAAGTTAAAAGTAGATCAGATAAACGGTTCTCGAGATAGACAAGTTACTTACAGACAGACAGACAGAGTAGATTATAGTGAGATGAACACATTCTTGTGATCATCAAAAGCAAAACCCTAACCCACATACAAAAATATGCAAACTGTACCAGGTAAATACTAATAATTGAATATAAATTTTTCTCTGCGTTGAAAATATTTTTGAAAAAGCTCTGAAGCGCTTTAATCCAGCAGAAAAATTGCAAATGGCGGTGTGCATTTGTGTATCCATAGATATGGAATTATCTTTTTGACAACATTAAGAACTTTGCTAGTCTTTGGATAAACAATGATCTTAATGATGACATTTTATATTTTAATGATTATTTTTTTAATTGGTAAAATGATTCAATAACTTCTCTCTTATAAAGCACAGTTTACATGGGTGATGTCCTGTGCTGACTCTGCACAATGAAGTGAGGGTTTGCATGATGTCAAAAACTCAAGCCATGTGTTAATATCTGTTGTTAGAGAAAATATAGGTAGGATCAGACTTTGAATGCATAAGAATGTTTCTTGATCTAAATGTGTTGCTTTTCTTTTTTGGATATACAATGGGCTTGCCCTCACTTTTATATGCCCATATGATGTACACCTTTTTAAAACACCAGTAAAAGAATGATCTTGAAAGAATAGATCCCTACATTAGCAACCTGTCTGTTCTGTTTTACTGTGCTTAGTTTAGTCACTGTTGATAAAAAAAATAAACAAACTACTTTTAAAAGTTATTGGGATTGAAATAGGGAGTACATGAGTACAAGCAGACTATCACACAATGCAAGAAGTACTGTGAAACTTAATGAAATGATAATAATAATAATAATATGTTTTTAACATGCTAAAGACCTAACCTGTAACCTGCATAACGTATTGTGTGTGTTTATTTTTTAAGTTAGATGGACATCATATCAAATTTTAGGCTACATCTCAGGAGTGGTAATGTGTCCCACATTGTCCCACACAAACGTACTCTTTGCCCCAAATTTGGTTCGTTGGGATCTGGTCACCCTTGATCCTGGACAGTGTATGACTTATATGATGCTTCTTTCATTGTTTGATGATATGGTGGACTGTCCTCATGTGGTTCAGAGACTGAAACAATGTTTTTTTTACATTTCTCCTCGTACCTGCTCTGCTATAACTTCAGGATGAGCTTCAGGATGAGCATGAAAAGGCGAGGATGGACATAATAGAGAGAGAGATGAGCAGATTGTCTCTCTTCAGCACAGCCTCCACACTCAGAGAGAGGAAAGTGACAGAACGAAGAAGGAGCTCACTGAACAGGTGAAGAGGTTTCTAGCAGAAAGGACATGTGTTAGCTGTGTGTCTTATTTTTCAAGACAGAAGGAGACCTCTGATCACTCCACAACCAGCCCTCTCTCCATACCTACCTACCATACAGCCAACCAACCAACCAAAGAGCTAACGGGCCATCATCACACTAGGTCGTTGGTTCGATCCCCAGCTCCTGCAGTGTGTCCTTGTCCTTGGGCAAGATACTGGACCCCAATTTGCATAACAATTTTTAGCATAACAATAACATTATCTGTTGTTCCCCAGCATTCTTGTTGTAAATGTTGGGTCATGGAACAGATCTGTTCACACTGTTCACACCCAATGCTGAGTGTGAACAGTTAAGTCAGATTTGAGAAAAAAGTCAGCATTGTGTCACTTTAAACCAGAGTGTGAATGTAGCTGTAGTAGGAGTGTCTTGTAGCTACAGGGAGATGGGCCTACTGGAGATGATGGGCATAAACACTTATCTGAAAAATCTTTCTGGTATTGAAGGTTACACCTAAAATAATTCATCAATATTTTACAATAAACGTTGATTGACTTTAAAAAATGTAAAACGGAGTCTCCAGATTCTCATCAGTTTCCAGCTGTGAAGAATGTTTGTATCAGCTGGTATATTGCAGATGAACTCACTTAATATCATAGCTGCTAATTCATTTCCTATTGAGACTACAATAACCCTAAAACACAATGGAGGCAAGACAGGACGCAGAGCTGGAAATTCCTCCCTGACTGTATTGGGGCAGTTTTTTGTAATTCTACCTTATGATCTCATTCTTTAACAACATATGCAATATTCACTCTAGCTTTTCTGCTCTTCTTCTCAACCAGTCAGCTTTCATTATGTTAATTAATGTTATGTTTGGCTGCAGCACCTTTTTCGCTCTTTTTCGATGATGCCTTTGTAACTAACCAAAAGGTCTGCTAAAACTTAAATACATAATCATGGAGTAATTTAATAGCAGGTGATGTAATTACTGACAAAAATTAAGCCCAGATGCAGGCCAGTTGTGCTAATACACACAAAACCACTGCCTTGTTTGCTCTTGATGCTCGCCTTGATGTAGAGGTGGATAAGCAATATATTATGATACTTTGACATAATAAATTAGTCCACACAATAACACTGTTCAATATAATTACATTGTTTCACTGCATAGTATACTATATACCAGGCAAAAAGATATTAAACTTTGTTCCATTTGCAGATGATACTAGTATTGTTTGTTCTGGGGAAATTTGCAGCAGCTTTTGGAGGTGGTTACTATGGAGATGAGAAAATTAAACAGTGGTTTGACATAAACAAATTGCCATAAAATTTTAGCAAACTAACTCATGTTATTTAGAAATTGTAAAACAAACACACAAATACAAATGACAGACAATGTTAATATTGAAAGAGCTGGGGCACAGATAGCGCAGCGGTTTAAGCGCGCACCCCATGTGCAGAGGCTGCAGGCCTCGTGCGGCGGCCGTGGGTTTGTTTCCCACTCACGGCCTTTTGCCGCATGTCTACCCCCTCACTCTTTCTCCACATTTCCTGTCTCAGATAATAATAAAGGCAAAACTACCAAAAAGAAATATTGAAAGAGTGCATGAAAATAAATTTCTGAGTGTGATACTAGGCCACAAAATCTGCTGGAAACCTCACATAAGTTACCTGATCTGATTTATTGGCCAGGAGCATTGCAGTCACATACTGGATAATAAATCGGTGAACACTCTGTATTACATCACCATATCTGAATTATATGTGGAAGTCTGGGGTAACAACAACTTACAACCATCATGCATATGACAAAAAGAGCAATTAGAATAACAAACAATGTAGGATATTGGGAACACACTGTTTTTGAAGTCACATGGTTGAAGTTCATGGATACAGTCAAATTTAAAACTGCACAAATTATGTTTAAAGCAAGATGTCATTCACTTCCAAGCAATACACAAAAAATATTATGTGACAGGGAGGGAGGCTTTAATTTACGAGGAGTTTAATAATAAAAAAACATTGTGTTTGTACAATTGTGATGAGTATGTGTATTTCAATCTGTGGGATGTATTTGTGGAATGGTCTGGAATGAGGTTAAAACAAATTACAAATATCAATCAGTTGAAAAAGATGTACAAAAACAATATTTTTATGAGGTACATAGATGATGGAGGGTTGTTTCAATGGGCTGGTTTCCCTTATTTTTTGACAGCAGGTGAAAATTTGGGGTTGTAAATACATTTTGAATAATTGTTTATGAATTTTATATGATTTAATGGAGAAATAGTGAGAAAAAGTTAGAAATTTATAAGTATATACTTCTTCCTACTCCTTTACGAACATTGTTATTCTTGTTGTGTTAGTTCTCCTTATTTACCAGTTTTTATGTCCATGTTTTAAATAAATAAATGAATAAATAAATAAATACATTCAGTTCAATTCAATTCAAAATATAATGGAAGCAAAATAAGTTGCCAAACATAAAATCAAAAGAATATGTGATAAGACGGACATATAATACAGTTGTGGATTGATGCCAATATAAAGAGACATTATCAATACAGTGATAGTAGATTGTGAGTGATACGTTGTTCGTTTTGGATTGTTTGTTTTTTTGCTTGCCAATTTGTTCTCTTCTGGATGGTCAGTCACCCCATTTTGTTGCATTAGAATCCTACACATATACATGTTGTATGTTGTGACACAACATGTATATTTACAGTGTGTGCAGTATATGTTTACTTTGTAGCTCACTGGTTAATCTTAAATCTCCAGGCTAATCACCATACCTAAAATCAATTAATTAAATATTTTGGGGCAAAATACATTCAACATTGAGAAAAGACAACTTGTAGGTTATAGATAGATAGATAGATAGATAATAGAAAAAGTCGGGTCTAGGTTGACGTCATCACGTAATCATACGTACGCCTGGTCTAAAAAGCTACGCAGGACGTGCGGCGGTTCAAAGAGGAAGGAAGATGGCGGATAACAAAGGCGAAGAGGATATGGAACCGTCTGCTAATTCGGATTCAGTGCCTTCAGCGCAAGATAACGAGCAACCAGAGACAAAGGTCGAAAATGCGCCAATAGTTATAGAAGCGAATACAAAGGACGATGAGGAAACAGAGTCCAGTGATATCGCCGCCGAGGCACCTACACCCACCAGCGACGAAGCAGACATTAGCAGCGGCGCGGCTGCTGGTACGCGAGGGGAAACCAATAGTAGCCCGAGTAACGACGTCAGTGATACTGGGTCCAGCAGCACGAATGCAGAACCAACAGTAGTTGAAACCCTGGCCATCGCGGAGTCTCCTGTTGGCGGACACACTACTGATATGTCCCCTCCTTCTGCGGCGCCAGCGGCCACGCCGGTATCCGCTCCCATTAATTTACTGGATACGTGCGCAGTGTGTAAACAAAGTCTTCAGAGCCGAGACTGTGAACCAAAACTTCTGCCTTGTCTACACTCGTTTTGCCTGAAATGTATCCCACAGCCAGAGAGACAAATAAGCGTACAGGTGCCTGGACCCCACGGGCAAACGGACACACACATAGGTGAGTGTTTCATGAGCAACTAGCTAGATCTACCTGTGAAACCCTCTGTTGGCTAAGATGCATTGCTGCCTGTCAGACGTCGGGGCAGTTAACAGTCTGAGGGGTAAATTTCATTTTTTACTTTATCTTTGGTAGGGTTTCAAATAGGCTAAGGGACAAGGGATTGAGCTGAGACCCTAAACACACTGATGCTTCTAGGGAGTTGAATTACAGATTGTTGCATTGCACCGATGAAGGCAACGCGTCTGTTTATGCATAAATACACTCCCATCTCCCCCTGTAACCTAAAAGTGGTCCAACCATTAACAACTTCTTCAACCATAATAGATATAAACAGTTGACAGTAACATGAAATAAAACCATTGATTCTAATTGTGAAAGGGATGTTAGGAAATCATACCAAAATATGACAAATCAGGGATGGTTCGGAAATAATTTGTAATGAACATTATGTTATGAGTTTTTCTCAGAATTAATAGAAAGATTATATTGATTTAGAAAATTTCCAATGGCATTCTACCATGCCAGCGCCTCTCATGGTTAACAAGATGATGCTGAGTCAAACTATGTTGGCTGGGACTGATATATTACTCCATATTCAGTAGAAACTAGTCACAGGAGTGTAGTAGGAGTATAAAACAACTGTCAATAAATACTTATACTTGTTGCCACACAGCTTGATATAGTTGTATTAGTCTCAGTTGAGACTTTTAATATCACACAGTCTACATTCTGTTTTCAGGAATTACATTAGTAGTGGTTTCAAGAGAGATCCAGTATCACATGGTCTGAATTGTATTTACAGAACTGCCCGTCACTACAAAAGTAAGAATATTATATGATGTGCTTAATATGATGTTACTCAGTCGTATAATTTGGAATTGTCATGGGAAAATGTTTTCACTGTAAATGTTCCTTTGTCCATGGTTGCTGGAGATTCAGTCATACCCAGACTGGCGTTTTGAAGATGCTGTCTGAAAACACAGTTACCATAATAGTGTATTACACAGCATCTGGCCTAGTCTTTCCACACTGCTTTCCTCAGTTTGTGAAAGCCATAACATCTCAGGAAATTATTAATACTTTCATCTTAGCAGTTAAATCCTCCTAAAGGTTTGTTAGTAACTACATTTATAGCATTGATTAACTTTACCTCACTTAAAGGATGACACAGTACATGTTATTCTGTCAGTGATAGAGGATTTAACCAAGATACTGATTGATAGCATTTAATCCTGTGGATTACGTGGTGAGAGGTGAGATGGTTAATGATAGGCTATCAGATTTTATGGTGGGTGCCAAAGCTTTTATGTGGTAAATAATTAGATGGTGCACATTTATTCCCTTCACCAAGAAGCTGGCATTTGTTTGTCTGTGTGTCTGTTACAGGATTACTCAAAAAGTGCTGAACAGAGATAGGGTATGGCCTTAGGTACAATTTTAGTGGTGATCCAGATCACCATCTTGGTCCAGATTTTAAAAAATGATTCTTTACCAATATGTGATGGGGGCAATTGCCAGAGTTTTGCTTCTTACCTCATGGATAATGCCTACAATGCTTGGACAGAAGTGACACGATGACATCCCCATAAAATCTACAAAAAACACATTAAAGTATAATCTTGACCCATGTAATATGTTTTCAAATTGAGATGTTATTGTTTTACAGTTTCAAATCTGATTTTTTTCAGTTTCAGATCATTTTTTTGTCACTTTCAGATCATTTTTCACTTTCAAATTGTATTTTTTCAGCTTCAGACTTTGGCACTTCATCTGCCACGGGCAGGTGGGGGTTGTGTTGTCCACGAAAAGGGGCATGAATTCATGAGTGATAGTACAACAAAGAAGTCTGTGGACCTTCCTCAATTATAATGCATTCAGGGAACATTGGCACTGTGAGAATTATGACTCAACAGTTTCTATACACCATATTCACTTGATTGGTGGTGAAAAAAACTGACTCTAATGATATAGGTATGTTTAGGAAGCTGTTTCAGACCATACTTGCCACTAATCGCAGTATAAGAGTAATAAGCTATGCCAGATTGTGCAGTTCAAAAGCCACACTTTCAGAATTGCCGTTTCCCACTTCCACATACCTCTGTGAACGTGGAGTAGTATCCACCTTTGATGGCGTCCACTCCACCAGGACAGCCTCCTAGCGCCAGCATATAGGCAGTTAATTCTATTTTTTGTATAGATGCTCTGGGAAATTATCCTTAATATTATAATTCATATTTATTATGTTATATATTTTTTTGAAAGTTCAAGATCAAAACTTTCAATTACATTTTTTTTATTAAACTATAAAACTTATTGGCCCAGATTTAGCACCATAGCAACATGTCACGTTATCAAGCTGCTGCCAGCTTGGACTCAAAAGCCTTTTGCTACACAGATCGCACAAATTTTCCGCAATAAAGCTATACCCCTTCTCTACAATGCCTTTTGTTTGTTTACACTGAACAAGACAACGGTGGAACAACGCCACTTCAATGTGTAATTTTAAATAGTGAGCAGGCTTTCCACGAGTAACAGTTGTGATGTACAACACAGCAGCATCAGCATCTAGTGGATATCTAACATTTTATAACAACGCTTTATAAAGTACAGATTAAAATGGGCAAAATTTTTTTATTTAGCTTCCCTATCAGATGATGGTTGATCTTTTCCTCTGATCGGAGGGTAACGACCTTCCAAACCTTTTGCTGTCTCTCCAATTTGAAGACATTTTCGGTTCATTTTCCTCTTCTTTGAGTTAGCGGCTAACTGCTAGTAGCTGCTTTTTAAGAGTTGCGGTTTGGGACGCACGAATAATACAAAGTCAAAATGTCACAGCCCCGTCCTGCCTTTCCACCTCGCGTTTCCACAGACTTGCGATTTGGCATTGTTACTGCTGATGGAAGTGTGAGTGACATGGAACGAAACAGACCCCCATTATGCCTTCATTGCATTTATACATAACGTTGCGGCAGAATAAGATCGCGCCAGTCTCGCCTTGAAAAGGCTGTGTAAATGGCTATCGAGGGCATACTTCTGCCTTGCTTGAGAAATCAGGAAATAGTTTTCAGACCAAGCCACAACAAAAGCATATAAAAATGTTTAGAGATGTATCATCAATGACTTAAAAAAACAACTGTAATAATGCTATTGGGCTGGATTTAGCACCGTATGTTGCTTTTTCTGATATTGATATTGAAAGATTTTGAAATATCTGTGAGGTGTTGCTTTATCTGGTCCACAAAGTTGAATGTGTGTAAACCTGCACAAAATTACTTAATAACTAGATGAGTTTTTTTTTTTTTTTAATTGTTTTCTACTGGATTAAAATTGGTACTTCATATTATAATCTAAGTAATTTGTAGCATTGTTTGTCAAAGCCTAATCTCCAAATGTACTTTGTCGTTTCCATATTGTTGTAAACAACACAAACACCAAGCAGTGTGATGATATCTGTCACTTCTTCAATATAATTAATGTCCCTGCCTGGAGATTTTCTCTCTCTTCGGTATTCTCTTGATCCCATTTTAAGATGTGATGGCAGCTCCTCTAATATTATCTGTACTAGTGGTACCTAGACCTTGCATAA
The DNA here is from genome assembly GCA_037577475.1 of Chaunax sp. Z400. NCBI lineage: Eukaryota > Metazoa > Chordata > Actinopteri > Lophiiformes > Chaunacidae > Chaunax > Chaunax sp. Z400. Next base: position 22,226,625 of record CM075195.1, read on the forward strand.
TGATTTTGTTAATATTTGGCTAAGTAATAGCCATATTTGGTCAAACTAACCTGTTACTGTGACTAAAAGATGCTGATAGTCTTGGCTTCCCTCCATATTTTCTTTAAGAGAGGAGGGTATTTTTGATGAATGTAGATAAACACGAACCTCAGACTTGTTTAGAACAAAATTTTAATTGTGTGTGTTTATGTCAAGGGAGATGGTATACAGGGGTGTAGCTGAGTATGGGCTGCTTTAGTTCATAGTGACAGCTGTGTGACACAGCTGTTGTGGGGTGTGTGTATTTAAGTGTGTGTTTATGTGTGTATTTAAGGGTTGTGTGGGTTCCTCAACACAGTCCCTGTTCAGCTGCAATCAATCACTTGGGGACCCACACAGCTGGATCCTACACAAACCGGCTGTGTGCTGCTCAAGCCAGAGTGGTGTGGCTCAAACCGGTTTACACCGGTTCTTACCTCAGCTGGAGGAGTGACATATCATTATCCTGTCTTAATTTAAATCATCTATGCAAAGTATATCAAGTAATCTTGTGCTTACTTAGAAAATAAGTGGCAAAGTCAATGCATTGAATTAATTATTTGTTGGGGTTTTTGATTATTGCAGTATTTTAACTAATTTCATTAATGAAGCCACCTAAAGTGATGAAGTGAAATAGTCCTTTTTGTTTGTTTGTTTGAATCAAACTGCCAAGGATGATGAGATTGAATCCTCTTGAGACATGCGTTAAATCAATTATCCCTCGTGAATAGGCGCTGGGTATCCCACAGTGACAAGAATTTTGAATGAGAACAGGAAATTATGGAAATATTCAGAAAGTAAGGCCTCTTATTAGTACTCTTGTATGAGTTTAGCTGCTTATCTAGCTTGACGCGGTTTGTCAGTGTATTAGCTTATTGATCGCCACTTTTCTTGAAATTTCAGAAAAAAGTGTGATATTTCATTACCTTTGTGTTTACTTGCTCATAGTGGTGAAAACATTCTAAAAGCAAAATAAAATATACTAAATTACACTGTATAGCATACCTATTTTGGTTACTAATATGCAATTCATATATTTTGCATAAATCTTTGAATAGAAAATAATTGCATTTTCCTTTTTTTCAGTAATTTCCATGTCGTATAACCTAGTGATGCCAAAGTAGTGATGCTGAATTGTATTACGACACAGGACAAATAGAGACAGGGATACACCAATTTTTTTGGATTTTAGTGCAGCTTCCGTTTTGGTAATTCATTTTTTCTTTTACTTAAGTACATGGTATTCTAAAGATGCATACTCAAATTGTGTACCGCACATGCCGTGCACGTTGTCTGGTGTTTGGTAACATTTTAGCAAAAAATAAATCCAGGCAGACCCTGATGGAGCAGAACTATTCTTTGCTGAGCTTTAAGAGGTCTTCAGCTAAATCAGATTAACTAAGTTAGGTAACAGATTACATACGGGCTTGTCCTTTATGGTGGCTGCTTGCATCGCTTTGTTTTTATTTTTTCTTCAAGAATCAATCATCAATGAAATGTTACTAAGCATTGAATTTTAAACCAGACTTTGACCTTGAGATTCACATTTGACTAGGTTCTCCCCCCCCTCATTTTCTGTCTCCTCCCTGTCTTTAGTAAATGTTATGCGCTGTTCGGTGTGCCACCAGGACTACAAACAGAGTGACATTATTGACAACTACTTTGTCAAAGACACCACAGAAGCCACCAGCACGTCTGATGAAAAGGCTGCACAGGTATGTCACAACTGTTTGCCTAGTGGCCATAATGTTTTGAATAATCCTCTTTTTTTTCATTCATATATTCAAGCCAAGTTATTATGTAGACATGCCATACTGTATGTGGCTTTACAGGATTTCCTTCAATGGCTGATGACAGTTACGGAATAATACATCACACAACCCCATAATATTTATGTTGTTTTAAAAGAAATACTACCCTAAACACTCTTTATACAGTGTGTTCCATTAATATTGCTGTCCAGTCATTCATGGGAGGGCAAACCCACAACCTATTTTGTGTTTTAACCTTCATAATAGTTTCCAAGAGTATTTTAAAACGATGTTCACGTGTTTGTCTGAGACTTTGCCGAAGTACTTTTCCACTGACTTTCCTGTAGTGCCACCAGTACCACCCCGTCATGCTTCTCTTGATCCACTACTCTGACACAACATTTGCAAAGCAATTCATTTTAGCAAACCCACAGCCATTTGTTTACTGTCACCATCATCCATACTTTTCCAAATAATTCAAACGTGTGAATCAGTATTTATTTTGAAGAAGCACATGTACAAAGTAGAGATGGGCATATCAAGCTTGCGAAGGAGTCCTAAATGAATTGGAGTGAATGGAACTAAACGGCTAAATGATTATTTTCACCTACATCAAGACAAAAAGGCCAAAATTTTATTTTAGTTTGTGCAATTATAGTATCGATTATATGCCTGAAGTGAAGGAAAGGATTTACAACTGATTGTGACCTGACACCCTTCCTCAAAGTCGCCTGGTGTCTACAGATTTTTTTTAAATTAAATCAAATGAATATCTAAAGGAGGACCAGGAGGACCTTCGTTTTTGACAGCCAAATGTAGATCTTTTGTATTTTTTTTTTTTAGATCTTTTGTATCTCCAAAGAAGGAGAGTTTCCCATGACATCATGAATATTGATCATTTTCAACACAAATTTGCAGGCATGGTACTCCTTTTTATTGACTTATGACCCCCCCCTCCCTCCCTGGAAGCTGCTAGGAACCCCCCCACCCCCACCACACACACACACACACACACACACACACACACACACACACACACACACACACACACACACACACACACACACACACACACTCAAAACAAAACAGACAAAGCCAAATGTAGATCTTGTTAATGTAATAGCAGAGATATTCCACTGACTATTAATGCTGTAAAGTGGCTTGTGGTTCAGCCAGAGAGAGCTACCAATGCTACTAACTAAAAATGATATTTCATAACAATTGAAGCAGCAAAAAAAAATCTAATGGACTGATATTTATTGTGTCTACCCATTATATTGAAAACATAACGAAAGCCGATGGAAAATTGTTTTTTTTATCCATGCATGTTTAATTTTAGGGCTTCAGGTTATGATCCAAGCCCATGTTTTCTAGCAACTTATCAGTAAGCACCAATAATGTTGTCTGAAGAGTTATTTTAGATGCTTATTGTTGTTATCTTCTCAAGGTGTGCACAAGTTGCGAAGACAACGCAGGAACTATAGGCTTTTGTGTTGAGTGTGGAGAATGGCTGTGTAAGACCTGCGTTGAGGCACACCAGAGGGTCAAAATTACCAAGGACCACAAGATTCACACAAAGGAAGATGCTGGCGCTGCCTCAGGTAAGATGGCTGACCCCTCAATAAAAGATTCACCAATGTATACTGAAGTTAAAACAGCAAAAGCCTCAACAAGACAAACATTAGTTCGGCACAGTGAATGTGGTGCTGCTGCTGATAAGACTGTTGCCATGGTAACAGTTGGTTGCTCGCCTGGATACATTCTGAAGTCTGACCAGACCTAACGTCTGTGGCGTTTCTTCTTTGATGCAGTCTATTTTTGTCATTGTTTTATGCTGTCCTTATTCCCCTGTTTTCTTTGATGCATTTGCCTTTTTATTTGTTTCTCTCTCTCCAATTGAGCATCAGTGGTGTCATTTTCCCTTTGTGTCTATAGAGTCAGTCGGTACGTCAGGGCAGAGGCCTGTTTTCTGTCCCATCCACAAGCAGGAGCCACTGAAACTTTTCTGTGAGACCTGTGACACTTTGACCTGTAGGGACTGCCAGCTGCTTGAGCACAAGGAGCATAGGTATCTCATCAGCATCAACACTTCTCACACAGTTTAAGCACTGAAGTCCACCAACAAGGTCACAACATATCCAAAACTTAAAATCCAATATTAATAAGTGCAGCGAATAAGCTCTGATCACGCATCTGAGCTGGAACATAGGGATCCTGCCCAAATTTTTGGCAGGCGTACCATCAGGCTCGCTGCTCGTGCAAGAATCTCCATATTTAGGTCAATATCTTTGTTTAATTATGTATACAATTCCCGCAACCTGATATGAAATGGCACAGATGACCAAACAAAAGAGGAAGTTGATGTAGACTGCCATTGGTTCTTGTTATCTCAAAGTAGGGCTGATCACTACAGTAACTTCATCAGTCATTCTGTTTACTTTGCATAGCTGCTTCTCGAGAGATCACTTGAGGCTGTGCATTCATGGCTTCTTCGGGCACAAGAATCTGAATGAAATCCTGCAGTATTCGATGCCCCATTATATTTTTTTAAAGAAATTTTTAGTGTGTGCATGTTTAAGATTTAAAAGAAAAAAATAATCTGTTGAGATTCTTATGCTTAAACCTGATTTCAAAACCTTTTTAAAAATCCCTGTAGTTTAAGGCCGACTTTAGGTTGGTTTCCCACAAAGCCATTGGTAGGTGATATCGGTAGTTTTTATCCTTGTATTATGAATCTGAAGACCTGCTGGTTTTTCATTTTAGTCGTCCAATCAGGGATTGATTTACATCTTGTAGGGTGAATTGAAACTCCCACTGGGTAGGAAAAAATAATACTGTTCATACCCACTACAAAGCAAAGTAACTAACCCCTCCTAAGATATTCACTCAAATATTTGAGTAATTACAGCAAAAGACAGTAGTTGCATTGACACATGGTTCCTTAGATCTAATGATTCAAATGTGAACATGCCTAATTGACAGGGTCTGTTTTTGGCTCATTAGTTTTTATTCTTGAATTTTCCCCAGAAAGCAAATATATATATTTTATACCCTATTTCATGTTTTTCTTATACACAATTAGTAAAATCATGGCCATTCAGGTCATTGAAAATTGTTGGTGTATAAGAGTGCTTCCCCTCATCTCTCAGGTACCAGTTCCTGGAGGAAGCTTTCCAGAACCAAAAAGGTGTTATCGAGACCAGTGTGGCCAAACTACAGGAAAAGAAGAACTACGTCCATTACTCGGTCTCTCAAGTGCAAAGCAGGTAGGAGTTTTTTCACAGCCAGCTTCCTCTCCAGAGCTGCACTTTGGCATAGTTACTGTTAGTTTACACCTGACATATGCAAATAGCATTTGTGTTGGTGGCTATTCTCTCTAAACAAAGTGGTTTACTTTCTTTTTTCCATCCAGGTTAAAAGAGCTGAATGAGACACATAAGAAGGTGGAGCATGAGATTAAAATTGCAGTATTTACTCTTATTAATGAGATCAACAAGAAAGGAAAGTCCTTGCTGCAGCAGTTGGAGGTAAAGGAATCTAAATTTAAATGGGCTTGATATGGTTCAGCAAAATCACTTCGTAAATATAATGATTCAATTTATTGTACTGAATTTTAAACATTAGTATTTGTATTCATTTATTTAGGCTCAGCATGTGTGTGTTGAATCACTGCCACTGAGCTGAAATATACAAGCTTCACTCCTGAAACATACAAACTTTACTGAAATTACAACATATAATGAAAATGTATGGTTTGCTAAACACTCGGCACACAAATATGATGGACATCAAACAAGACATTTTCACATTGGATCCACCTTCCTGTTTTATTTTAAATATTCAATGTATACCTTGATTTTGTGATGCATTGTGTTTTATTTATTTTTTTATCATACACCATGAATTACACATACTACTAATTAACTTCCTCTTCTTAATGACTTCTTATTGTTTGTCTCCTGAATATCTTTACTCAGTTTGATCGCTGAAGCTAGTGTATTGTATGTTACATGTTGTTATACTTGACTACTTCCCCATAGGCTCTTCTCTCATTTATTGGTTAGTCTTTGCTTAATTCTATTATAGAGCGCTGTAGCAAACCAAGCTCTGATTGAGGATCATTCAATTTGAATCTGATCACATTTAATCATCTACGCTGTCTCTATGCATATGCTAACATTTTTGTAATTGCTTGGAAAGCAATTTGGTTCTGTCAAGACTCATTCATTTAACAAGGATTTTCAGACTGTCAGTAGCAGTGCTTTAACCAGAATAATTTTGCTTTCTGTTTAGAGTGTGACCAAAGAGCGCTTTACCAGGCTTGTAACTCAACACAAGGATACCACCCAACTTGCCCAACAGATCAACCATGTGCTTAAGTTCTGCCACTGGGCCATCACCACTGGCAGCAGCACAGCACTGCTTTACAGCAAGAGGCTGGTATGTTTCTCATAAGCCCCAGATGTACAGCAGTTTAAGAGTTTAAAGCCTACACTTTGAGTATTCTACTGGCCCAGTATTTTCTAGATCTGCTGGTGAAGTTGCAGAACCAGTTTTTGCCCCCACGTTTTGTTGTTACGTCTTGCTTTTAAGCTTTGTTTTTGTTTTTTCCTGGCTTAAGGCAAGTTTGGAACACATGGATTTGACTAGGTGCCATCATACCATCAGAAAATTAGATTACAGAGAAAACTTTATTGTGGGCCTGTGAGGTCAATGGTACCAAAGGATATTTTGACAAATGAGCTATTTGTTGATCGTATATAGCAATGCTTATTTTCTCTCTTTCTATCTCTGTCTGTCTCTCTCTCTTTCTGTATGTGTGTGCATGTAGATCCTGTTCCAGCTTCGCCAGCTCTTCAAGGCTAGACTAGAGCCAGCACCCCAGGCCAATGGGGTTGTGCGCTTCTTCTGTGATCCCACCTTTTGGGCCAAAAATGTGATGAATCTAGGTGAGAGAGACCTATTATCTTATTTGAACTTGAGTGTTCAATTTTTTTGCTATGTTCATTTTTAAAAATTTTTTTTTTACTCTAATCAAGTTTAAGACTGAGAACAGTATTAATTTCTCCAGACTGATTCTTGTGTTATTGTACTATGGCCATAAACCGCATTAAAATGAAGCAGTAAGCAATTGATGTGCCCTGCTACGTGAACAGGATAAAGGAGGGTTTCACTCCGGTGCAGAACATGTGCACTTACTGCCATCACCTCTCCTCTTATTTTAGGTAATTTGGTAATTGAAAAGCCGCCTCCTCCTGCACAGCAACCAAATGTTATGGTAGGAGGGCCGCCCATTTCACCAGGCCAAGGCCACCCTGGCAAACACCCAGGACAGATCAACCTGGCCCAGCTCCGGTTGCAGCACATACAGCAGGCTGCTTATGCACAGAAGCAGCAGCACCAACAGCAACAGCACCACCAGCAACAGCACCACCAGCAACAGATCCAGCAACAGATGCGCATAGCCTCCCAAATGTCCCAACAGCACCCCAGACAGACAGGCCCACCTCTGGTTCAGCAGCAGGTACACAAAACATTCACCAGTCAAGATACCACTATGGGAGAGAGAGGAAGTCTGTGCTCTAATTGGTCTCTCGTGTGAGTCCTCCAAATGTATGGAGCTAACTTTAAAACCCATTTCGTGGCGCCCCAGATTGGAATTGCAAAATTTTCAAAGGTGTTTCTTTTGCTTTTTATGCCCCTACCAAAGTGTGTATATACGGTTACCTTTGTCCGTTTGTATGTCTGTACGTTACGTTGTATAGTCTATCCACATCTCCTCAAAAACCACTGAACAAAATTCAATGAAATCTCACACATGCTTGTAGGTGACCTAAAGGTGTGCATCTCATAATTGGTTTCTTCAAATTTGCATATTTCTTTAATTTTTAGTCACATTTGAACTTAGACGATTCTCGTGTCTGTAGGGCTGCAACTAACGATAATCTTTTTATTGATTGATCTATCGATTATTTTTTCCATTAGTCGATTAATCTATGGATCGTTTTTTCGATTAAACAATTTTTAAAATTTAAATACATAAAATTAAATATAGATGCCTCATTTTAACATGCATTAAAACCCTTTACACAAACTGAATTAAAAGAAAAGCATTTCAACTTTCGTTCAAGTTTGACATTGTACAGATGAATTAATCTTAGCTAACGAGCTTGTTAATTAACTCACGTGAACAAGTCAGCATCACGACTGATGGGATTGTTTAGCATAGTGCGTCCGCACAGGAGCAATTTGTCAGCTGATGTCTGGAGAAGAATGTAATTAAACTACCAGCAGTTAACTGGTTAAAATCTAAAGTTGCCTGTGTTGCAGTGGCTTCAGCTGCCTGTCCGGTTTGTTGACGTAATCAGAGAACCAAGGTGTTGAGCAAAGAGTTGTAGGAAGGACAAGATCATTCACTCCATCCAACCCGACACACACACACACACACACACACACACACACACACACACACACACACACACACACACACACACACACACACACACTAATGCTGAAGACCACATAAGACAGTCGGTGATCTTAGCGTTGCACGATATCTTTATAGTTTTATTTTCTGCACACTTGGGAGCGGGAGCAGCCGTCTTCATTAAGATGTTCCATCTTAATTGTAAACAGCGCGACGAGTCGTCGAATTCTAGATAAATCGAAGAATTTAAGTAGTCGACGTAATCGATGGCGGCGTTGCAGCCCTACATGTGTTTGCTCGCATTCACCTATGATAGAGGTTTTGGTCTATCCACATCAACACACATTGATTTTCTCCAGTAGTAGGGCCATCTGTGTCCTTGGACTCACATTTTCTAGTTTATTTATCGATTTATTTAGTTTTGGATAAAATTCTCTTCAGAATTCTGAGAGCTTTACCAGATGGAAGTCTGTATATCTATTTTCTGAAAATCCTCCCTTGTTTGCATAAATTGACATGATTGTGTTCATCCAATTATCTCATTTTCACACAGTTTGGGTATATGTTTGATTTTGACAGCCTCCAAGGCTTATCAGTATGCAGCAGCTACCAAGAGGCCCTGGGGGTATGAATGGTGGGCCAGGTTCGTCCATGTACCCTTCCTCCCACCATATGCGTCTCCCAGGTCCACCACAGGGCCGACTGCCCACGGCTCAGCCGAGACACAACGGACAGCAGTACCCCTCCATGATGCAGCCTCAACTACAAAGACAGGTCAGTACAATTGCACTCTGGTTTTACTGGAAATGCAGGTAATGTAAAGATGTAATTTCGGTATTCGTTTTACATTTGAGTTGGTTTTTCGTGTGTAAAGCATTTGTTGCTGATATGTAAATATGACTGTCAAAAGATTGTTTGACCCAAAATTCCAATTCTACTAGCAGTAGACACACAGGGTAAGACTAGTCTATAGCACTCAATCAGCAAGCCCAAGACAAAATGTACAGCATTTGCAGCATATTTTTTATGCTTTTGTAACATCTTTGCATTACTGCAAAACAAAAATTGGAAATACTAACAGACATTCCAGTGAGGTCTCATTTGTTTTTTTGGTACCTAGTTGTATTGTTGATTGTGTTTTGTCAGAGTTTAACTAGAATAAGGTGATAAATGGTGAGACAGCTTGCCCACCAGACAGCACTAACATGTTCCACTCAGTACATGTACTGTTCGTCATTCTAAAAAGAAATAAGGGATCCATGTCAAAAATGTTTGACATGTTTAAGCTTATTTTTATTTGATTACGTGGAAATATCAGTGTTGAAAATATTTAGTATTTGACAACACTTGCTTAAAAAGAAAGCTTGTGGCACTTATTACATGATCAGTGGTGTAAAAAGGTATTGGACTCACTCCAGATCTATTTTATTTTTTGTGTATCTCATGCTAAACTATGTACAATACTTTTTCAACCCACGGTATATTTGCCTCCTAGTTTTGATAGGTAACAGATGAATCCTCAAAACAGGCCTGGAAGGAAGCTGACTCTATTCTGGTGACGTACACTGCTGTGTCTAAACTACCGTTTTCTCAGAATCAAAATTAAATGCAAAATTTCAATTTTCAATTTTCAAATCTCAAGTGGCCTTGTGGAGGTTTCTCATAAACAGCTTTTATGTTCATGTTCTGAGTTATTCGTCAAAATGCACGGAGTGTATCAAACATATTGAGTAGATTTCCTCTCTTCTAAAACATTTGGAAACCCGATTTAGCAGCAGATGTTAGTCGCTGTTTTAAAGCAAGCCATTCAAAGTTGGCCCATCCTCCCCAGCTCAAGAGCGTAGCAGTGGTCGAGCGAGCTAGACATTGAATAGACAGAGGGAGTGGCGCATGAACAAAGCAGTGAGTCAGAGAAATAAAATGTTGTTTTCTGTTTGATTGACAGCAGTTGCGTTGTTAACACGCCCACCCCCCCACACACAACTCTAAAGAGAGGTGCTACCTGCTATTTATCTCTTTGCTCCAATTGATTGTGTGCAATTCGATCCCAACCTCCAGCTCAGACAGAAGGAGCAGATGAGAGAAAGCAATGCTACGGAGTAATGGTTTCCCATCCCAACCTTCTACTGGTATAGGTCGATCCTGAAACGCTCTGAACACAGAAAAAGTAGTCAAATATTTTTTTAAATAACAGCAGAGTGTTATTTTTTACTTAAAATACACAGTCACACACTTCTTGTGGGTCATAGGCAATTATTGAAAGAGTTTCCTTTTCATTATTTTCTAGGATTCTTCTGCATATTATATTATTTTAGTAAGAAGGGATTTAAGGACTGTATTTTAAGTCTACATCTTTGTGTACCAGCTCGCAGTCGTCTTCTTCCATCTATTTGTTGGCGCATTGCAGCTTATCTTGGCCTGATAACACCTGTAGATCAGTGCAATAGTGTGACACGTGCAGGACTGCTGTACATGCATGAGTTAACCAAATTATGATCCACTCTTCCAAACAAGGCCCCATAGCACTATTAGAGGTCTGAAATGCCACAGAGAATCCTAAAGAATCGTAAATGAAATGTAAATAAAAAATGCACAGGCCGTTTCACTTGCAGTTTCTATTTAATATGGCAGGGCTATATTAGGGAGTGCACTGGGAACAAATTGTAAAATTGGTTTTTGGCAGTAAAAAAGTATTTTCAAACATGGAAATAAAAGATTGATTTATTTTAATGTAATTTTGTGTTCGCCAAGAGAAAATTTAATTTGATTAATAAGGCTTAGACTAGCCAAATAAAACAGTTGTTAAATTAAAAAAAGCTGTTTTACATGAGTTCTCATACCAGGGTGCAAATCTGCAGTTTTCTCATTCTTTTTTAATTGTCTTAGTAATATATCTATACATACAACGCGCATTATTTGCTTAAATAACATGTACAGTATGTAAAATGTACATTCACTGCCTGCATTAGGTAAGAGAAAGCTCTGCTATATCTAGCCCCTTTTTCTTTGTGTCCAGATGTCTATAGAATCTGAGATGAGCCACCAAAGGTTTCGTTTCTTACTTCAATCAGGGGTTTGGCACCTTTTTTCTTACATTTGTGTGTCTTGTGCAGCATGTGTTGTTACCCAAATGCATGATCATGTAACCATATTGTTTTTGCAACAAAGAATAAATTATAAAAGTCAGTGAAGGATGCCTCATTGTTTTTGTCCTCCGTCAGTTTATCTCTTCCTTTTTCTTCCTATCATTGTCCTTCCTTTCCTCCCTTCTATGCTCTTTTCATCCATGTTTCCCTCTTTTTCTTTGCAGCATTCCAACCCGGGGCATGCAGGCCCTTTTCCGGTGGCATCTTTACATAATGCCAACCCCACAAGTCCCACCAGTGCTAGTATGGCTGGTGCCCATGCTCATCGCAGCCCAGCCAGCCCCATCATAGGTCCCATCGAACTCATCCCCTCTGTCACCAATCCTGAGAACCTACCCTGCTTACCTGAGATCCCTCCCATTCAGGTTTGCCTATTTTCATTATGTATTTTATTTCACTCAGGGTAGAATCTGTAACGTTTTGTTTTTATTCACTTACCACTTAAAGATTCTTTCAGCCATATTCGTAAAATTTAAGTTAAAAATGCAAAATTATCAACAATTATATCCATTTAGATAATATCAAATGTAAATGCATGTATTACAAGTATTTTATAATTAGCATTATTCTGAACAGGACCAGGAAGAATGAATGAAATATTTTAAAATTTTAGAGAAATTATAGCAATATGAGAGAATGAAAAGCCAAATAAGAAAATGTGTGCATTTTTGTAAAAATCTGCCATTTAAGGGAAATGTATAGAGAAGTACAATTAAAGTCTAATGTGGAGCAGGTGTGTACACATGTCACGCAGACCAAATTTCATTAAATATGTTAGTTAACATAAATCTGTTTAGCTCTTATGTATTTTGTTTCTCTGACATTTCCCCTGCCACTGTACAATTTTGACATCACTAGCTGGAGGACGCAGGTTCCAGCAGTCTTGGGCATCTCCTGTCTCGCTACATCTCAGCCAGCACGCAGCATCAGCTGGGTTCAATGGACATGAACCCCTCACCTGGACTGTCCACACACTCCTCTGCATCTTCAGGTACCTACACATTCAGGGAGAGGGACTCTACAAATAAACTCCCATTCACATCAAACAGTTCAGGGCAGTATCACGTATGTATATGTTACAGTGGACCAGTTACAAAAATGACTAGAATCACTCTCAGCTGTGCTCATATCTCCACCAAGGCCTCCACCAATCCTATACATGTCTGTTTCTCTCTCACTGTCCAGCAGTTTAATATCCCCCCCACAGATACATATTTTGAAACAGCTGCCAGCACTATGCACTATACACAGTCATTGATATCAACACGAATATTATCTGATTTGGGTTTGTTTTTTTTCATGTCAGGATTTATGAGAAATTAGAGAAAATATCTTAGCACTGCTAAGGGAAGTTATTAAAAGCATTCTAGGAATGCCCTTTTGGATCTGCACCAAAATTTAATTTGCTCTTGCCTAACAATTTCTCACTTTTCCACAAAGTCTCAAAGAACTCTGTTCTGTAGTTGTTTATTAGGGAAAATGTCACAAAATGCTTTATCTTGCAATGGTAAGGTGCATTTTAAATAATTCTTGGATCAACGTTTTTATCCAGATCTGCACCAAAATTTAATCGGTTGTTTCCTGGCCCATGCCTCATCTCTCAATCAAGTTTCATGAAAGCCAACTTGTAGTATTTGCGTAATCAACCAACCACAACCAACCAACCAACCACAAAATAAACAGGCATGGGTGAAAATATAACCTCTGTGGCAGATTTAATAAAATTAAATAATTCAATGCATAAGCCATCCATAAATTAAAATTTACAAAATTACGATGTCATGACATTACTATTGCTGTCAACATTATATTGTACTAAGTATTGGTAATGTTGCCCACTCTTCATCATATCCTGCATCTCCTTCTGTGATACTGTGTATATTTTCATGTCTACTCAAGGGAAAAGAAACTTTGATGTCTTTGCTCAATAAGAACTGATCACCGCTGCATCATCGCCTGTTTCCTGTCTCATTTCTGTCTTCAGGTCCATCAAATGCGCACACACCAGCTCGACCCTCGAGCACATCCAGCACAGGCAGCAGAGGCAGGTAAGATGATATGAAGCTACTTCACAAAAAGCAAAAAAGATCTTATTAAATCCTCTAGAAAATGGACCAAAGACTTGACCAAACCTTTAATTTGACAGTAGTCTGGTAAGTGTAGCTGCCTTTGACACAAGAGAAGATTCAGGATTCAAAGTGTTTATTGTCACACCGGTTATACAAGTACAATGGTGTGGAAAACTTTTACTGGAAAGCTCCGTAAGTGTTTGATGGTTTAATTACTGGTCTCCCGCCTACTTTTCCTTTGAGATAACTTTTGAAGTCCGACAGTTGCTACTGACTTAATCTAACCATTTTATTGTTGCACAAAGCTTTGTATGAGTTGGCAATAATGCTGTAATGTTGGGCTGAAACTGTTGAGAAGGCTGTATCTGTGTGAGAGAAGGACAAACAAAACAGGGCAGCATAGGTTTATGTTCTGTTTAAGGTCAGATGTGATTCCACCCATTCAACAGGTAGTATTTGTGGAGTATAATTTACACCTCGACACCAGAGCTGTACTTTGAGTTGAAAATGAGTTAGACAATGGCTTAGAGCTGTGGGTATGGATTTTTCCTTACCGCAGTGAAAAAAACTATAATTGCACGATGACTGTTAACCACACCCCCAAATTGCAAGTCACGCAATCAGTAAGCGCTCACCAGTGTTTGCTGTCACGTTAGCACTTTGCTCCTCTTGTAAAAGCCTCGGAGACGCCCAGCTGTCGCTGCTGGCCAGAGTTTTTAGGCATACATCCTTCCTAGAAAGGTGTGTTACTGCCAAGATTCTAAGCCGTAATCTTAGATTAGACTATTTCCTAATGAGACCAACATTTTTCAGAAATGCATTACATTACATTACATTACATACTTGCTCAAAAATCTTGTATGTTTATCTTTTTCATCTTTATTGCCCCACACCCCAGTAAAAATTGTTACCCGGTTGCTTTCCGATTGAAACTAGGAAAGGGAATCTTATAAAGTAAATGGGATGAGAATAAGTGAATGATGAGAAAGGTATTCTGTCTTTATTTCTTACCTTCTCGATTAAGAATGGCTGCAGATAAATCTCATCCAATGCAGCAATAGCGGGATAAATAAACCAGTGAGTGACTGCTAAACCTCATTAGCTGTTGCAGCTTAAACCAGTTGCTTGAAAACAGCAGCTGGATTAATGACAGTGGCAGAATTTTCTTTTCTCATATTTTGAGTCAGCATTTCACGAGTTAACAATGACAACAATCTTCCTGTAACCTTGTGGACAAAGTTTTTCCTCATTTTAAACAGTAACCGTAATACTCTTCTTTGTCACACTGGGTCGTTTTTCACTCTGAAGCAAATGAAGCAAACTACCACTCAGTCCTGAAATCACTACGGTTATGATCCCTGTGCACTCTCAGTGAACATAAGAGCCACAGTCTGTCATTATTTAGTCTGATGTTTTTAATGACATTAAACAATCGCATTAATAATTTCTTCACGATTTGTTGTTCTTTGTCCGTGTTTAAGCTGTAGCTCTGCTGGGAGGGCGGGTCCTGGAGGTGGAGCTGCAGTGGACCAGGTGAGGGTGAAGCAGGAGCCAGGCACAGACGACAACTACAGCTGTCCAGCATCTTCTCTGAAGGCGGAGCGGGGCAAAGATGCAAGGAGTGCCTGCATGGTATGAATACTGTTCTTCATCAATTAGTTTTAATAGAGGCCAAAGGGTTTGTACATGTGATAAAGTCTTATTTCACTTATCTGCCATACTTGTTGGTAGCTGGTTATCTGTATTGCATTGGGCTTGTGGTCAGCTTACATCAGCGTATGACTCACTGTCTTTTTCCAATAGCTTATTTTAGAAAGAAAGCCCAGCAGTGCAACGAGACGGTTACCAACCATAAAACTATTAAATACAAATAAAACATTGAATATAAATAAATCTTTGTTGACCAGAAATGTTTGGTTCTTTATGATCTTACCCTGAACAACAGGCAAATGTCTGTAAGATATGCTAAAAATAAAAAATGCCCGATAAGCATTAACATGATTTAAATCGGCCAGAACCAGAGGATCATTCTCACTACAATAACTGTCATATATTGTCATATAAAAATGCTTTAGTGTGATATGGGCATTTTTGTTGCGAAAACGTTTTCAGCCACATTAATTTGCGCTACACGTAGCCATTTCAGACAGAATTGATCAATCTTTACCATGGACATACTGAGATATGCACTCCTTTATTAACTGATGTATAAATACCACACAAAACTGGGAAAGACACAAGAAAGCTGGAAAATATGAGTAAAATGGGATTCTGATTGATTCTGTCACATTGTTTCTGGGAGTCCATTCTTAAAGGCCACATTTAAAGACATAAGGCATATAAATATTCAGAAGATTATAATACCACCTTAAAACAGCCAAGTGTTTTTGTCTATTTTCCTCCAGATGAGCAGTCCAGAGAATAGCCCCCTCCCTGTTCTGGGCGCTGTATCTACAGGCCAAGATGTACTCATGGCTTTAGGAGAGAGCATCAAAACAGAACCTAAGTCTGAGACCTCTTGTTCTGGACTAAATGGCTCCAGTGCAGGCATTTGTCCTTCTACTACCACTTTGACCTCCACTACCTCATTATCCACCGAGAACCGCAGCGGCACTGCAGGCACTACGCTCACAAATGGAAATGGGGCATCAGCTGAAACAGTCAACTCTGGTGGGAAAGAGGACGACCCCAATGAAGACTGGTGTGCTGTGTGTATCAACGGTGGTGACCTGCTGTGCTGTGATCGCTGTCCCAAGGTGTTCCACATGAAATGCCATGTACCCACCATAAAAATCTTCCCAAAGTAAGGGTGGTCTTAATGATGCAACAGTAAAACCAGAACAGGTTTTAGACAAATATACCTGATATGTAGTCACAGACTAATATTAGCAGACATTTACATCACTCTAAACCTAATGTGTAAATACACCACTCTAAATTCTTTAGAAGCATTTGGCTGTGGCTGCTGTTATATGACCATGCAGATGAAAGGTCAAGTTAAATTAAACATTATGCTAACAAAATGTCATCTCTGCGATTTGTTAATATTTTTCCTCTAAGGGGTGACTTTCTCTGCACGTTTTGTCGAAGTCTCGACAACCCCGAGATAGAGTACTGTGACGATACCAGGAAAATCAGTGGAGAGCAGGCCCTGAGTCCTGAGGACCAAAGGGTCAGTACAGCCACCAACCTCAAAAAACCTTCTCTCCACAATTGGTATGAGGCAGCTCATTCCCTCTCCTCTTCTCTCCGCAGAGATGTGAACGCCTCCTGCTGCACATCTTCTGTCACGAGCTCAGCGTGGGCTTCAGAAAACCTGTTCCTACCTCTGTAAGTATCTACATGTATGTACATGACCAGTACAATTCTGAAATCCACTGAAAACACCTAGCAGCAGCTTTTTTGTGTCCTGTGTGTTGTGGTTTTTTGTCCTTGCCTTATTTTATTGCATGCTATATTACATAATTTTCCTGGGGTTACTAGTTGATTAGCTACTGATTAGTCTTAGCAAGCTTCTTAGTTTAATAACTCATGAATGGCATGTTTGTAATGAAGAGCTGTACAAATTAAATAAATTACTTATAGCCCTTGTCCCTGATCTGCATTTTAAGACATTTGAAGAGCAAAAATCAGATAACATTAGCTTTAAAACCATGTCAGTGGGCAGTGGCATAAATTCTGTCAAGCAGTAATGCATGAGAATCAGGTTAAATGTTGCAGTGATTGATCCATCCCCTATGATTTGTTCTCTCCGTGCTCACCTCCTGTCCCTTCATCTGTGACTCCTCACTTGTCTCTCCTGTCAAAGCTTATTAAAAATAATTCAGTGAAATTCTATAAACCTTATTTATTTCATCTTTGTGTTTGAGTTTGCATCATTTTTGATTTGAACTGCAGAAATGTGCCTCAAACAGTACATAAACATAAGGAAGATAAGAGTTGTGTTGTTGTGTTTTATAATAATATAGTCAGACAATAATAATCTGCTGTATTATGACTCTATAATTATGCTATAGGTTTGTGGTGTTATAATGAGCCCATAGGTTCCACTGTAATTACCAAAGAGCATAAATCTCAGTGGTAATCAGGCCTCCATTGTTTCAATGTGATCAGGTCAGTTTGTGTTGAACAGCACAGAGGCGTAATGCTGATCATATCCTGGTCACAGTGGGCAGTACCTGCTCTTCCTCTTCCTCTCTCATCACCTTCATCACCTTCTCTCTTTCTTTTTCTCTCCGTCTCCTTTTGTCTTGTGTCACTTTGTTTACCAAACCTGAGCTATGACTGCTGCTTCTTTTCACTTTAGTCTGTGTCAGTGCACAAAGTAAACACAGTCAGTTGATATTAATATGTAAATGTTAACACCTCCACTGAGTTAACCCTGCAGTGAAAATAAAATAAATATGGGAACCTCATTTTAACATGCTTTTCACCCCTTTACACAAGTATTTCAGCTTTTTTTTATGTTTACCAGTCTGGCATGGGATGTATGAATTAATGTTAGCTAACAAACTCATTAATTAATTCACGTGAAGCAGCTAGCATCAGGACAGACGGCCACTGTTAAACGTAGGGTGACCACACAGGAGCTATTTGTCAAATGATGTCGAGAGAAGAATGTCACTGAATTACCAGCAGTCAACTAAATAACTTCTGTACTGACTTGTGTCACGCTTCAGTGGATTCTGCTGCTTGTCCGGTTTGTTGCCATAATCCGAGAGCTACTGTGTTGAGCAAAGAGTTGTAGTGAGAACGAGATCATTCACTCCACTCACCCCAACACACAAAAACACTGACTCTGGTGAACTGAATGTATACATGAATATATGAATTTGTTGCACCACAATGTTTTTTTGGGGTGTCGGGGCTGTGTTGTTCACACACACAGTCATCTGTGTTAACAACAGATGACTGTTGTTATCGTTTGCCACAATCAAGACACACAAATGCACTTAATTTAAGATACTAAACAAAACAACAAAAAATGCAGATTGAGCCTACTGTGGGTCCCTTTGTAAATGGAAAGGGGCAGGCACACCCTTTTCTGAATGTCTTACACCTTACTCTCTCTCCATACGTCTCCATACGTCTGTCTCTACTGTCAAGCTATCGAATAAAGGCCAAATAAATGAATAAATATCAAAGTTACTCTTTAAGGGTCTCCTAGCAGCTAGCAGGGGCTTAGAATCGGTCGGGTCAGCCTTTCTCTTGTTCTTGTACATTTGCTCTAAGAATATCTGGATCCTAAAACTGAGAGACTGCTCTGGGTTCAGATTCTTTTTAACGAACAGACAACAAAAAAGCAAAGCAGCTGCTTTTTAGTCTCAAAGGATATTTGAGATCTTTTTGATAAGTGAGTTCCTCATTGGTTGTTGCATTCATATGCGTAAGCTCTGGTTCTGGTTAGACCTAAAAGAGATTGAAACAGTCTATGACACAGGGAAAAAAAGCCTTTTCTCCTTTCACTGCTTAATTCTCATTTCTCAATTCTTCTCTTGGTAGCTCATAACTACATTTTTGTTTGCCACTGGGCAGCTCATTTTGGTCTGACCAGTCTCAAAACAGTTTCTGAAATCACTAGATTTTCAGCTAGAGATGATATTCATGCATCAATGGTACCACCGAGTAACACCACCTTTCTAAAAACTGTACCTCAGTTCCACTTCCCTTGGAGTCTGTTTCTTCCAAACTCCAAGCTAGATCGCAGATGTTCTCTGACCCACTTTTGTTAAACCAGGTGCCGAACTACTACAAGATTATCAAACAGCCTATGGACCTGAAGAAAGTGAAGAGGAGACTGCAATTACGGAGCTCCCAGTACTACCAATCTACCCAGGACTTTGTGTCTGATATGCGCCTGGTCTTCAAAAACTGTGCAAATTACAATGAGGTGAGTAGCATGAGACTTAAGCATGCTTTGGGGAATGGCATCTGTTTGTCTGTGTGCATGAGAAGGGCTAGACTGATATAAGTATACATTTTGATGCTACGCTAACGAGGCCTTTAAATTCATAGTTATTTTGTATGAATTTAATAGATAAAACAATATTCTTATGTCAATGCTAGGTGTCGTATATCTCTTCAATGAGTCCAGAGTGGGAAGGCAAATATACTAGTCTAACGATCTGTGAATACACAGCTTGACATTAGAAAAGGGAGTGGGATGTGGTGCTCATGGCTTGCGTCGTTTTGTCTACCTACTAACATTGACTGTTGGAGGATGGAGTTTAAAAGTGTCATTGTTCTTTCTTCACACTGCAGGAAGTCTTAATAAACCTGTTAACACTGTTTGCATCACAATAAAAACCACAAGTTTCTTTTTGACTTTTTTAAAATGAATGACTGTGGTCACTTGATTATGTCTTTATGCATCGTCTCCTATGAAGGAATGATGTCTTTGAAAGTATGTTGGATGTATTTATTCATTTGGGTCTGTACATTTGGATGCTGCTATGGGTATCGTTTTAATTGCCAATGATACCCTCTTTTCATAATGGAACATAGCCTTCCCTGATATGGGTCTGCTATAAAGTCTGCTGTACATCACCATTATTATACTGTCCAGCCACATGAGGGGGCCTTCTTTTTCATTAAGAAGTGAACAGTGTCTGAACTCAGACTACCCTGAGACATCACTCGATGTGGCTGATGTTAAAGTCTCTGAGCCTTGCAGGATGACCTCACCATGCAAGTGGTGTTATTATATCACCAAAATTAACAGCAAGCAGGAATCTCACTAGAAAGGGATTTCAGTAATGCTCAAGACACCGTAAATGATTTCACATTATAGAACGCAATCTGTAATGTAATGTAATGTAAATCCATAATGTCATATAATGTAATGTAATTAGATTACTCAAGTCCCTTTGCTTAAAGTAATTAAGAAGTGATTAATAAGTGTGAATTTAATCACTCATTCAGGTGACTTGAGGCACCACCCATGGCAACAAATATAAAGGTCTAGATTGAAGGTCTTTTTATTGATACATCTTCTAGAACTGAAGACACTAAAACAAACAATTGGATTTGTGTAATTGAAGAACCAGTTTCTCTGCCTGCACCGTCAGATATTACAAAAAGTTCTGATGTACTAGCTCCAACAAATATACAACAACAACCAAGACATGCTATCTATGTCAAAAGAACAAGCCTCTTATAAACCAATTGAAATCCTTAAAAAATACAAAACAAGAACTTAATTTAAA
The DNA here is from genome assembly GCA_037577475.1 of Chaunax sp. Z400. Taxonomy (NCBI): domain Eukaryota; kingdom Metazoa; phylum Chordata; class Actinopteri; order Lophiiformes; family Chaunacidae; genus Chaunax; species Chaunax sp. Z400. The sequence continues at coordinate 22,247,241 of CM075195.1, forward strand.
TTATATTTTCGTCAAAAGTTAGGGCGAAGAGCTTAATAACTATTAAAGTCAGGGCTGTGATTATGTTAATGTCGTTCCCCGAGAATCGTCAACAGTTACATAATCTATGATTGAATTATTCCTGTAATGATATCAGATGAAGTCTCTTGACACACACTATCAACATAATTAGCCTTTAAAAATGTAAATAGGAAAGAAACATCAAAACTAAAACATTAAACATTTGTTTAAAAGAAAGGAAAAAACCTAAAAACTTTATGTAACTAAATTCACCAAATGGATTCATAAACTACAGATTAACGTGAACTAAAAGTGAATACAGACATGACTTGCTGTTAATTTCTGCAGCAACAACTTGGTGATGCGAACCTTGCAGGCTTGAGCACAGTATGCCATAAACAGACTTCTCATATCTAACCTGCCTGTGCTGTGAACTCTTTTCTTCCCCCTGCTGCTTCATTATTATTGTTATTGCCCCTTTTTTAGATGTCTCGAATAATCCAGGTTTATGATGAGGAGAAACAGATTAATACGCAGGTAAGCCGTTTGAAATAGAGCACAGATGTCCTGTCCCCTTCCACTGAGGCTCTAAGAAATGTTTTTGCCCTTCGTCTCAGAGAATTCATAGGAAGCAGACATGAGCCATCATACAAGTACCAGAAGGCTGAAAAATGGATTGCATTGTTTTTATTTACTCTTAAATGACAGATAAGAACAGTGTGATAAATTACAGGGTGTGAAGGTCCTAAAGAAGTATGAAAATGTTTCCATGTGCTATTGAATGTATTTCAAATCTCTTGAAGTACACTCCATCTGAACTGCCTGTCTGATTAGAGGGTGCTGTATTCAACCATTTAACTCCCTTAAAACAACAATCTGACATTCTCATCCACATCGCTCCGTCAAAAGCATTTGAACGTCCCTCTCGTCCTCTTTTTATTTATTTATTTATGTTACATAACTATTTACGGCACTTTTCACGTGTCAAACTGAGCTCAACACTATGAACGTCTTCCCTGAGAAACAAATGTTTTCCCTGTGTGAAAATATGCACCAGTATCCCTGTTTTGTTTTTACGTTATTGCGTCACCCACCATGATGAACGACGTTGCACTCCACCTTTGTGTGTCACATGATTTCCATAGTGGTCCAATGAGCCACCTCTTTTCTAGTATATCCAAGCCCTTAGTGTTTGTGTGTGACCACATGGTGATGTTGCATTGTAAGATATAAGACAACGTGATGTGGATGTTTTTTACTATTTTATTAGGGCCTGGGCTAACTTGAATTAATTCTGGGCCTCTTATCTATATTGGTTCTGCTTTTACTACACATTTTCACTGTCAGTTTGTTTTTTTCGCTTTCATATGCTTCTAATTTCAATTCCACATTTTTTCATTCAGTTGTATTTATTTAAAATGATTTTTTTTTAAAGTATATTTATGCAAGATGAGAGTGGTTATGTGACACCATGCTTCTCCACAAGAGGAGAACATGTTTTGAATTCAGTAGACTCGGTATACATAACTTTGGAAACATTCCCTACTGGTTGATTCAGTGACCCTGAAACTGTAGTAAAAGTAAAGAAATGCATTTGAAGCAGCGTTATTGAAGTCTTGAAACTTAAATCTTACTTGTGGAAATGCTTCATGGAGCCACAGTGGGACGGGGCGGCAGGATATCTCTGCGGCAAGGTTGAGCCAGGGCCACCCTGCCACTAGAAGTGTTAACCAGATCTAATTTGTCTCCTCATTCTCCTCTTCCTCCTCTCTGCTTCAACCCATTCTTCCCTCCTGCTCAATGGTGCTCTCTCACACCTGCCTCTTCCATATCATTCTTCACATTTCTCCTCTCCCCTCCTCTCCCTCCTCTGGCAGGCTGGATCAGAGATGGCATTATCTGGCGAGGCAGTGAGTTTGTACTTTGAGGAGAAGTTGCAGCAAATGTTCCCAGGGCAGATCTTCCCAGAAACACCTGAACCAGTGGAGCCCCTGGACACGAAGGAAAAACAGGAGGATGAGACAGACGACTCTGACGACGACTTCATACAGCCCAAACGCAAACGGTTAAAAACAGATGAAAAAGTGGTTCACATCAAGTGAGAACAATCCTCAAAAGAAACGAGAGAAGTGAAAAAACTGTCTTCCTCACATTTCACACTTCTCATTTGTTCAAGGTAGCAAACAAAAAGGATGAGATTCGGCATACAAACTGTTCATGCCTTTGAAAGAATCACTACAATCTACTTAGACATCTGTCTTTATCAGAACTCTTGAGGACAGAAACATAGAAGAGCTGCATTCCCTTCTTATTTCATGGAGACTCGGGAACTCGCTTGTACAGAGTTTAAAGTAGAACTTGTTTTGCAGTAGTTGAAAAATTGGCTGTTTCTTTTCTAACATACATTTTCATTTGTAGAATTGTTGTGACAATTGCTTTTTAAAACATATAACTTTCCTGTTCCCAGTTCTCGATGTATTATATCTATACTTTGACATGAAACCTAGCAAGTATTTGTATGACTTTGTGGAAACTATGTAAATAAGAGAATCTAGCCAACTGATGGTATTCCCCCAGTATAGATGTTTGGTTGCGTCCTCAATAAAAACTTGTTCTTGAAATCTATCAAAATGTTTGGTGGTGTTTTGGTTTGGCATTGCTGTACAGCTCTTAATGGCTGATCCTTTGGCGCCATCCATGACTCATCCAAATTACAAAAATTACAGCAAATACATGTTCCCATGTTCCCCTAGTGGTATCAAGCCGTGTTCATATTAGTTTCATTTGGCCAGATTTAATGCCTGTCTCAAAATTCTTGCCTGCACTGCAATCCGATGAAGGTGAATGCATTTTCAAATGTGGTGCGCACCAATTTAACAGCTGAATCCATTTACAGCAATGGTGTGCTCTATGGATAATCCACAGACGTGACTGTCAACAGCACAGTAAGAAAAGTACAGGTGTTACTAATAACATCAGACAATGCAAGTTTATTTCTATAGCATATATATAGAAAAGTGTTTTAAAGTTCTTTACACAATGCATAAAAAAACCACTACTGTACTGAAAGCAAATGATTTAAAGTTGAAACATCTTAAATATTGACATAGTGTATAAGCAAGAGCAGCATTTAAACTAGGCAAAGGGCTATACGGACGACATTATTTGCCTTCCTGATTTAGGAGACCGTCCGGTATACTTTCTGCTAAAAGTCATAAGGAAAGCAATGAAGCACCTTTCCCTAGAGTTTAGAGATTTCGACCAGTCCTGTCATGGATGACGCATAGATATTTTTGGGTCATTTCACTCAGGAATTACTGAAGCTGAGGCGGCTAAATGGAATTCAGCCATCATTAATAAATTATAAATAATAAAAAATAAATATTACATAGACTACCCGCGCGCCTACTGTTGCGTGTCGACATGTAAACCTATTTCGTGTAAACAGGTATTATGACCATTTAACAGGACAATAATCACATTGGTATTGAGTGTGGCAGACTCGATACTAAAAATACATGAAACGAAGCCATTAGCCTATCTGTACAAAGAGAATGATTAGATTATAGCAGCTTCAACTTCTTTATGGCCGATTTCAGAAAGCTCCCTGAAGTCGGAGCTAGTTTAGGAGGAAGTGGCGCTAGTGGAAAATGGATTTGTAAACCTAAACTAAGAACTAAACAGCTGACATCAGCTCAGAGTGGTGCTGAATCGTCAGCCTGCCAGACTGTCAGCTGACACATTTTGCATCACCTCGGAAATTTCTAAACCAGTCGTCCTTTTCCTTTTCAAAGACTGCCTTTGGATTTAATCGCATTTCCCAGGCGGGAAGTGTTTTCTCCTTTTGTTCCTGTTCATGTCCCCCTTTTATCCGTCGGTATCGGTTACGGCAAGGTAAAACTGTAATTATCACATCTTTGTCTTTAAATTGGTTTATCCATGACAAGGCCTTATGATGAGATGATGATGATGATTGTGTTATCTATAACGAGGCATTTAATCATCTCTGCATATAACAAAAGAAGAGCTATCACGGTTAAATGATTTACTAGAAGTGAACATTTGCACACAAGTCTGTTATAGATTATGGCGTTTTGGCCTGGCCAGTACAGGTCATTGTTTTTCACGGCTGCATACTAAAAAGCAAAGCTAGTTGAAGAATGCAGGAGGCCTCAGGACAATTTCTGCTCAGGACTAATGAGTGAATTACTATGTGGAGCGAAATAATCTATTTTAGCAGGACTTGTAGATATGTGATGAGAGTATGTGAAAAGTGTGGCTGCTGGAACATCAGATCAACACCTCTAAGTTATCCCAGTTTTCCAGAAAAGTAACATCAACATTAAAACATACCAGTAGCTTTTTCCATAGCCTTAATATATCTTTACCTGAGATAAGTCTCGAGACAGCTGTTCACTAATGTTGATAAATTATTTCTCAAGCTTCAAAAGCAAAACAAATTCTAAGAGCGAAAAGAATATATCGACTGGAGATCTGCTCAAAACACAGTCGTTTTCCCGATTGATGTTTTTTAATTTTTTTTTTACTGACTGACATGAAAATAATCGGATACTAAAGGAGAGAGGGATTTCTCTAGCCAACTTTGTCCCCATTCTTTATTTTATCCCTCTTAAATCACACTGTTAACATGTATCATACACAACTTGGAAAAATGTCTGCCAAATATTTCCGACCCATGATGAGGGATATAAATGTTATTAAAAAGGTGAAATGTACAATGACGGCGCTCGATGTAAATCAAACTTTTATTTTGAAGGCCTGTCTGGTTTGTTTGGAAAGCCACATATCGCTGGTCACGTGATGATTTGCTGCGGTGACGTTTCGGCCTAATGACCAATCAGGTCACGGCCACAGAGTAGCTTGTTTATTACCTGTTTCAGGTCAGGATCTGCAGTCACGGGGAGGTGTTTGTTAGCAGCGGAGCTCGTTTGGCATCCTTACGGTCTCACAGGCAAGATAAATGTGCTTTATTCATTTCCATTGTGGTATTTTATTGACTTTTTTCACATAAATGCTAAAACACGCGATCCAGCCGTCTATTTACTTAGTTTTTGCTGATTTGGCTAACTAACATTAGCCAAGAAGCTAGTAAAAATGTCTTTATTTAATGTCTGGTTTCTGTTTAGAGTGTATAGTGTGAAAGAAGTAGCCCTACGTTTTTTCAGTGCATAAATGTGAGTTACAAATAGACGCACTTCATTTAGCTTCCACTGTCTCGATCTAATCAGCGGGTTCTTGATCTTAACAGGCTGTTGTGATGTTGTTTATCAACAACCTTTGAACCCCGATACGACCGTCTTAACTGGAAAACAACATTATGTCTAGATTTATGGTCTAATTCTGACGTTCCTTCTGATTTTTATGGGTAATTTGAGTACACGACGAAGCTTTGGAAACTCATCTTCATTTGAAAGTTTCTTGGGAACAAGAGACATAGAGAGAAATAACCATAACTGCAAACATAGTTCATAGGCTGGCGAAATCCACATTTATGGAGGTTTTTCTCTCCAGCAGAATATGTTGACAGATGGAGTCCTCACACGGGGTGCCTTTGGATGGACCACTGAAGACAACTTTACTTCCTTGTGCCCTAATGGAACCCAATGGGTTTGGGACGTGCTTAAAGAATGTGCCCAGGATGGGAGGGATATGGCCAGCATCTACCTCGGCCTCCTGTCCATCCTCTGCTTCATGGTGTCCTCACTTCCGTAAGCATTTGTGTTGGTGTCTCTTAAAGCAAATGTTTTTTTGTTTTTTTATCTTAACACATGTATAATTCTGTCTGTTTTTTTTCCTGATTGCAGACAGTACTACAGCTCATGCAAAACAGGGAATATGGACAGCGCTCTCTCTATTTGGTTCCTCCTGCTGTGGTTAGGAGGTGACACCTGCAATCTGGTGGGCTCCTTCTTGGCAGAACAGCTTCCACTTCAGGTGACTTGTGGTTATGTAGTGATTGCGTCAGTGTGAGGCTGCAACTTACTCCATTCAAGCGATAAGTCATTGTTTTTGATGAATTTTTAATTTTACGATATTTGAACAGCAGCAAGGAATGCTTACTAACAGTCATAAAAACCAGTCAAAAGAAAAAGCATGGGTTTTAAAAAGGAAATGAATAGTTAGATTTTAGAGCTGATACCCACTAAGTATTGCTGTTATGATCAATGACTTAGATGGTAAATGGGTTGTTCAAATTGTCATTGATAATTTGACTTATTTATTACTTGATTATTAATTTCAAGATAGTTACAAATAGCTGTTTAACAGAATTCCATTACAATGTTTTGTTTATGTGAAGAAAGTCAAATTTCTCATGTTATGTCACATGTGTCTTTCTCCCTGTCATCCAGACATATACAGCCATTTATTATGTTATAGCTGACCTGCTGATGCTGGCCATGTTCTTTTACTACAAGATAAACAACAAAATGGCTGAAAGTGAGTGTTTTTTCTTGCTTTTTTTTTTTTTTTTGTTTCTTTTAAATGTTAATTTTCCACATCCCCAATTTAAGAATTCTTGTTTTGTGCTGTGGAAAATGTCAGTACCTTATCTGCATCATATTGCCTCATTTGATAATCTGCCCATGGGCCTTTGTTAAAACACAGGACACACATGAATGAACCCAAACATGCATTCTAGCTGTAAAACCGTAGCTTTAGTCTTTAATGATTCAGACAGTATGAAGACGCCTCTTGAGACGAGTCTGTCTGACATAATTGCTCAATGAACAAGCCTCTGATAAGGAATCATCCAATACTAGTCCAGACACAGGACCTGGGTAATCCATGTAACCTGTAGTGATATTACAAATGACCACATGTCCCCGGTTTTTGTTCTCTAATGGGTGACCTTTGAAACAGGAGGAATGTGCTGAGATGTCTTTCTCGGCAGCGATGTAGAACCCATGTGTTGTCTCTTCTCCAGACAGGAGGGTTTTGAACATGGTGAGTGTAGCCTGTGTCCTGGGCTTCACCACAAGCCTTGCCCAGCTCCCCGGGTTAAGCTCCCAACAAGAAATAAGTCCGTCTGGGTTTAGAAGTCGTTCCTTGCTCTCAACCGCTGATGTAGGCACTGTTAAGGTGAGCCTTATTCACTTTAATTCAATTTAATTAGAGACCAAAGGAAAGTGATGTAGTTATGTCTGTTCCCAGTCGAATATTGTGTCTGCTTCTGTCACTTCAGACATTTACTCCTAAAGAGATCATTGGTTTCTCCATTGGATCAGTGTCGTCGATGCTCTACCTCTGCTCCAGGCTTCCCCAGATGTACACTAATGTGAGTTTAACAAGTTGTGCCACAAACGTGAACGTGAACTGAAACTCCTACTTAGTAAAGAATGGATAATGATAACCAGACAGCACCAAGACAGTGCAAACCTCTGCCCAGACAGCTCAGTTTCCCCATTATGTCATTGTTCCTAAAAGCAATAGTCCCATGATAGTTTGACCATCATAGTGTGACTCCAAAATGTAATGTGTTCTTCCCAACCCTCCCACCAAGTGTCATGAAAATCCATCAAGTAGATTTTGTGTCATCCTGCTAACAGACAGACAAACAAATTAACCAACTCAGGTAAAGACATTACCTCCTAGGCGCAGGTAATTAGAACAATTATCTTCATGATAGTGTTAAATTCGCCATCATTACATAGTGCAAACTTTCACATTAGAATTAGCTCTCATTTCACTAATATTGCTAAAACTGAATCTGATATACAACAAACTCTAAATAAAAGTCAGATAGTTTGATATTGAGATGAAAATGTCCTGATATGATGAAATAAATAACAATAATAACATGTCGGTTAGTTGCCTCTGCAATCCTCACTTGCCCTACCACGCTCTCATTTCTCCCCTCAGTTCAAGAGGAAGTCGACAGAGGGAGTATCTTACTTCCTGTTCGCACTGGTCATATTGGGAAACACCACATATGGCCTGAGTGTCCTACTGAAGAACCCTGATGTGGGCCAGGGTGAGAGGAGCTACCTAGTCCATCACTTGCCTTGGCTCGTCGGCAGCCTCGGCACCCTGGCATTCGACCTCATTGTATCCTTCAAAGAAAAGACAACCTGGCCGCTGCACCGGGGCCTCTGGGCTCTCCTTAATACCACATACATGCTACATTTTATTCAGTACTGAGGCCAGTTCACCCAAATGGGTTTAGGTCTTGTGACTGTTTGTGTGTGTGTGTGTGTGTGTGTGTGTGTGTGTGTGTGTGTGTGTGTGTGTGTGTGTGTGTGTGTGTGTGTGTGTGAACACAATACGTAATATCAAAGGTCTTGACACACATAAAATTCAGATAGTTTGATATTGAAATGAAAATTGCCACATATAATAAGAATAAATAACAATAATGATAAAAAATAACATGAGAATTAAGAACCACATGTGAGCACGACGCAAACAAGAACAAAGTTTTGAACTAGATTTTGAAACAGAACTCTATTAACAAGACAGGGATGAGATTAGGTAATAATGCAGGTTATACCATAGTTGATATTGTACTTAAGTGCAGTTAATTAAATCAGGAAAATTAAATTCCCTATACCTGGAATTCTGTTGGGAGTTTTCTGGGAATCTGTGGGCTCAGGGCCCGCTTTAACCAGTTAGTAGTCTAATCTTGTACAGCAGATGTAACGGACTCACTGTCTGGTATTCTGTAAACATTAACATTTTTCTTTATACCAAGTCTTTCATCACATGACGTTTTCAGGCTGAACAAAACAAGTTTCTTCTGTCCTTTACAGTCTCTAAAGTCCTCTGACAGTAACTTACATAAACTCTTCCCCAGGATTTCTACAGATTTCCTTAACACTGTTTTTCAGATCTCCATTCAGTTCATGATTTACCGCAAAGGTAGGTCACAGGTGGATGGTGGCGACGACGAGACGATGCCTCTGCTCAGGGGCTAAGCCAACAGAACAAGAGTGTACCGGTGGGACACGAACAGACACTAACTTCCAATGAACCTTCAAACACATTCCCAACAAAATCAGGATTGATTTTACGTTTTAGTTTGATTTGACAGTTTTATTTATTATTCTCTTCTAAAAATATAATAGTACTGCAGTTGTACCCTGACAGACGTCCACCTTCACCTGGGGTCTGCTACAGTGATTGGATTTGCGCTGCTCTTAATTTTGGAGTCTTAATGAGACAATTGAGGGTTTCAGTTTTGGACACAATGGAAACATCTGTCAGACTAAACTTTGTCTCCTGATTTTAGGTCACAGCCTCAATTTGATGTCAGACCTCATGTAGATGTGAGAGACCTGTTCCAGAGGCTGACTAGATCACACTGAGGTTTTTCTTTATTCTTTTATAAGGAGCTGTTTTTAAGTTGCCCAACAGTTTTAACACTGACCACTGCTTGTAGCCCTGTCTGATCTTGTTTACAGAGTTTTTGAATGGACTCCTGTAACTTGAATCTTTTCATTCTCTTCGGGCAACAGTGATGCATCTAATGGAGAAGAAGAATTGTTTTGTAAAACATTTACAAGTGTAAATTTTATGTTTTTAATCGATGTTTACACCATGTGCTGTAATGCCAAAAAAAGGTTTTTGAGCATGTCTGTTTTTTACAGAAGCGTATTGCATTCACTTGAGAGAGAAAAAAGCTCTGTTTTCTGAATTAACAACATAATTATCTCGTTAATTCAGAATAACAAAGAGTTGTTTTTCTGAGTTAATGAGATAAAAAAACAAAAAATAAAATTCGGCTCTGTTTTTCTGAATTAATTTTACTCAATTTTCTGAAATTCAGAAAAACAGAACAATTTTTTTTCATGAAAACTTAATCAGAATTCTGAGATAATTATTTCATTAATTCCGAAAAACTGGGCATTTTCTTAAGTGAATGTAATACGCATCTGTAGTTTGCTGTGAATTTTATATATCTTTTTAATCCTACTCATATGATTTCATTTTTTATTTTCAAGTACAGACACTTGACCAGTTTTTAGTTTGCACTGGTGATGAAAGTCACGTCATCAGACACAGATTCTCACTACCATGTTTAATGTACACATGTTCATGTATTTCATTCTCACCGTTTTGCACAACAAAATTTGTTTTGTACTTTAGGAATTGTTAAATATGTCCGATGAGTCAATGTACTGTAAAGATTAAACACGTCTACGGGAACAAGAGTTTTCCTCTTTTCTTTTGATTCCATTTGAAATGATTGAGTCATTTCAGATTGTCCCATCTCCCTTCTTCACGGTGATTCTCTGCTTTAAGATTTTTTATTTCAACTGCTCCTCCAGTACAGAAAAACTCCAGGAAGAAACATTGCATAGTGCAAACTTTCACATTAGAATGGGTGGGCTTCTCATTTTCCAACTTTATCATTTCACTCATGTTGATAAAATTAAATCCAATACACAACAAGTTCTAAATACAATTCAGGTAGTTATTCCTAGGACTAGATGATTCCATCCCTTGGTAGTTACACTATCCTGATGGCATCTCGGCTTGTGGGAGACTTGTGGGTGACTTTGTGGGTGACGGTGGAGCCGGTTGTGTAGGAGGGGGCAGCTGATGGATGAGGGCCTGGTTATAGTTGTTACTTCAACTGGATTCATTGAGGTCTTCAGGAGGTGCCCAACCTTCACTGAGTGTTTCGGCCTTTATCCTCAATGCTCTCTGGTTGGCAGGCCGGCAGCGGTGGCCAGGTCACTGCCCCTCTTATCCGAGACTGCAGGCTTTAATGGCCTTATTGTTTGAAATGAAAATTGCCACATACAATAAGAAGAATGAATAACAATAATGATAAAAATAACATGATGAATGGTTCCCTCTGAGATCATATATCCTCACTTACCTTACTGTACTCTCATTTCTCTCTCTCTGTGTGAACACAATATGTAATATCAAAGATCTTGACACAGGAAAATTGTGTTGCTGCCAGAACAGAAACATGAGTGTAAAAGCTGCACTAGCAGCACCTGCTGACCACACGTCTCTTTACACACCACTAAAGTGCGAAGTGTGAAGTTATTGCCGTTTTTTCAGAGGCAGAAGTAATAATGAATTACTTTAACTGAACTTTGTCAGACGTGTAAAGCTCATAGCCCCGCATAGTTAGTGAAAGCTGTGCTGTTAAAGGAATTGTTCTAACATTCTGGTGGAAATATGAAGTCTGGAGACAGCTAGGGTAAACTAAGCATAAGCTAACATCTGATGCCTGTAGCTTAATTTTTAATGGACAAACATGAGGGTAAAACTTTAAACTACTTTAAGATAACCAATTAACCCAAATGTCAAAGTATTCTTAAGTTAGAGGGCTGACTAGTAGAATATACACAGTACAGGGAAGCCTCAAGAAATGCTCATATATCCAGAGACCAGCCATTACTGCAATGCTGAAATAATACTACCAGGGCCCACGTCTGTGTTTCAGTTTTGGTGATTTGACTAAATGCAACTTTATTGAGAAATAAGAACCACGTGAGCAAACTAAAACAAAGTTTTTTAAGCTTCTCACAGTTTCACACAATAAAATTTGTTTTGCACTTCAGGAATTCTTAAACATGTCCGATGGGTCAATGTACTGTAGAGATTAAACACGTCAATGGGAAAAAGAGTTTTCCTCTATTGATCTGTTTGAAATGTTGATTGAGTCATTGATGATTGTCCCAGCTCCCTTCATAACGGAGATTCTCTGCTTTAAGATTTTCAATTTTACTGCTCCTCTTGTGAAGAAAAGCTGCAGGAGCTGCTCCTCATCCTCTGCAGTTTACTCTCCTCAGCCTCCACTCTTTTTCAGAGGTCAAGGCCTGCTCTTGGCCTTGATATTGACCTTTGACCCTTTGCCTTCACTGACCTCAACCCCCTGCGACTGTGTTTGACCTGCTCCTGGGAGGCCTTGACAGCCATGTTGTTTTTCTTCATTAGCAGATTCACACTGGCCTCTCAGTTGCACCCTCCTCCCTCACCCACGCATGCACACACTTTCTCTCACTATTAAACATAATGCAATCAGACACACTCCAAGCAGTAAGGGCCCACCCACCAAGGAAGCAAGGTCAGTGCAGAAAATATCCAGAGTTTGGTAAGAGTGTGTGTGTGTGTGTGTGTGTGTGTGTGTGTGTGTGTGTGTGTGTTTGGCGGTGGAGGGTGTGCGGTTGTGAAACAGTGGCAGAGAGATAGTTACACGGGTTGGGGAGTTGGCAGGAAGAGCCAGTGATAGGGAGCGTTCATCAATCACATGGGATGAACAAGAAGCTGTTTATAAACAGTCTATCCTGGGAATTTCTTAATGAGATGATTCCAGTTCCTACATGCATGGGAGGGAAGGGGTCCTAAGGGGCTCAGAGGTTGCCAGTTCAAATCCCCATTGCAACAGACAGGTCTTAAACTGGTACATTTTCTGGTAAACTGGATATTTCCTTGTCTCGACACACACACACACACATAGACATAGACAAATACTACATTCAAACGCTGCTGTTCCTCAGCTTCATTTCCCAAATTCTTTCCCATAAAACGCCTGTAAATGATTACTTCTGACAGACTTCAATTGTGCAAGAGAACATTTACAGAAAAATAAGGTCTTTTGTCAGGTTCCTGCAGCTCACACACACAACAAGGGCAACTGTCTCATGAAAGCGTCTGTTTACTCTGCGTGTGTGTGAGGATGGAGGCTGGGCTGGAGCGTTACAAAAAGTGAGACATTTGGACAAAGCGAGAGGACGACGGGACGCTCGGCACAGCAGGAGAGCTCACACCATCAGTGGTGAGTCCACAACCGCTGTTCCTAACACAACTACAACTTTAACAGAACTGTCATGTGCCAACACGGTGTTGTTTTGTGATCTTTGACCTCAGTATGTATGTGTCCTGCATTCTGAATCAGTCTTATCTACAGGGACATGACATTTTTGTGGTTCTGCTGATGAAGATTTCAAAATCCTGCGTTCCTTTGCCGTTTTAGCCGGTAGGAATTTGCTTTGGTGAGGTTAAATAATGACGGCAAATAATGACATAACATGACCAAAGGGGAAAATTAATTAAAGATATCAGATTTAATAGTGAGCATGATCATAGTTAAGTAGATGTTTAACCAGGTGAGAAGAGTGAAAAAAAGATCTGTTGTGTGCGCTGCAGCAAGGAATGATTCCAATGCCGCTCACACCAACATTTATACATGTGTTTTATAAGCTGCATCAAATACGGTAGAGTACTGTTTGTGTAAGGAACTGAATGTATTTGATTACATTAATAACCTCAATACCAGAGCAGACAGATCATAGAGGAAAATGAGCTCAAAAATATAGTTTGAACATTAACCTCTACAGACTGGAGGAAATGGTTTCAAACAAATGCTTAAAGTAGACAGAACTACCATATGACGAGTTACATTCCCTCACATGGTAGCCAAATACCCGCGGCCACCACTCTCACATGCGCTCAAACATAAGCTATGAACTTTACTCACAAATACTGAGGCCTCTTTAATGTAAGCGTCAGTTTCCTGTGAGGATCAGTAAACAGTACAGGCCATTATTGAGCTGCAGCTACCAACCAGCAGCTCTCTGATAAAGAGAAGATCAGGCCTCACTGAGAGGTCATCCTGAACAGGATTTATGATGTGTTAAATATTTCTCCAGGCTTGTACTCTGAGTGATCCAGGACTAATGAGTTGAGGGCCATCAGTCTGTTCTTTGGTCTGAACCGTGGACGATAAAATGATTTAGTTGCTTTTTTCCGTTTGGATCAATTTAGTGAGGAAATGATAGACTTTGCTCTATTTCTCTGGCGTTTATCTCTTCGGACCACGTTCCTTTTTTTATGCTCACATTTTCAGGAATCGTGATGCAAAGACAACAAACTAATTGCATGAACGCTTCAGAGTCCAGTTGAACGAACCATACTTGTTGTAAATGTCTTCTTTCTTGACACTCCTCTCCCATGGGATGAGCCCTAAGAGTCAGGCCTGTGTCCAGCAATGTGTCCAATAGCGTGACACCTCCATAAGATCCATGGCGACATTTGCATGCTTTCCGATGTTGTCCTTATTGTTTAGTGTCACTCCGAGCGCTGCTGTCTGCTCTCTATCCTCCTTCCATTCCTCAGAGGTCAAACACAGTTGGATGAATGGCTGATGGCTTGTTTTGCTACATATGTTGGGACGTGACTGTAGAAATAACAACGGACCGTCTCTTGGATTAATTGCTTTCCAGGAACGACCATAAATCATACAGAGGAATTTGTTCTCAACAGCAGCCAATGCAGACGATGCATTACTATTGCATTAAGTTTGTGTACGGACATTTGAGAACTGCTGATAGATTCTTGAGCCATTTCCTTTTCCATGATTTGAGCTATATTAATGTCTATTATATATTAACACTAACGCCCAGGCTGAAAACAAGCTGAAAACACATTTCTGCCTCTGAGGGGAAACAATTTAACTACAAATTCACAGAATCTAGTGATCTGAACTCTCCAGAAACAAAGACCAGCACACACAGGGTAAAAAGGATCATATTATTCTTGTAATCTCCAGAAATTTATTCCTGAGGGCATTGGTGATCCTAGACCAAGGGGGGCCCCGGGCAAAGAAGTGTGAGTCACATCACACTCTGATGATCTTCTATGGAATCTCAGAACACATTACAAGATAAACATTAAAAAAATAACAGGACGTCACACACCATAGGATGTCATTAAGATTCTCGTGCCTGTGGGAACAATGAATGCACCGCCTCATGGGATCTCTGGAGAGGCAGGTTAACAAAATGACTGACAGAAGTTGCCGTAGCAATTAGTATACTTTGAATAAAATATAAATATAATATAAAGAATAAACAAGATAACAGAAGAAACGAGTGTGGGTGAGAAAATGTTTGGGAAGACGCAGTCAACGCTGGTTGTCTATCCTCGAGAGAGAACGGGAGACAAGAGCTTAACGTTAACCTAAAAGGCTCAAATGTTTACTGTTGCTTGGTAGCATCGTCAGCTGCTCTAGGATGTCTCTCTCATTGGCTAATCTGATCTTGCTTGGAAAGCACTGGCATAATCACCCAGATTTCAACTTGAGAAAATCAAACATTTTTTAACATTATCGGGGCGGCTCCAATTGTCAACGAGCAGATCAGAAGACTGGATCTGTAAATGCCTCACACTACCACATAATCTGGGCCAAACATCGGGACCAATTAAAGTTCCAGGCCAGTTTTCTACACCGATTGTTGGGAGGGGTGAATCGGGGTGAAATCGGGACGTTCTCCTGTAGTGTGAGACCGGATTTAGGTTTTTTTGGGGTGTTGGTGGTGCACAGTAGACTGCCTTCATGAGAGGTTTAATGGCAGTTTCTAGTTCGCATGGCAAAGTGTCCCATTACAAGTCGTTTTTTGGGAGCCCCCTTTCCCAAATTTTTTCTGGGGGGCCCAAACATTTGATTGGTTTGCCTCTCCTGATGATGTGCCCCTGCCTGAGGGTAAAAAAAAATCCAAGAACTTGCTTTGAATGCAATCTAAGATGCTGATGTACCTTATGTGTACACATATGGACTTAATATCCCTCAATAATCAATTTTATTTTATTATTTAACATATGATGCAAATGTGTAGTTTTAAGTTTCCATACACAGTGTTTTAATTTGAGTTTTCTCTACTTTGATTTTAAATTACTCTGAGATGAATTATGTCACATTTGGTTTTGTGGATTCGACCACATTGCCAAATTCGTTTTGTGTTGTTATCTCTTTGCTCGTCCCATAAGGGCAATTTATCTTGAAGCGGTGTTGTCATCGTTCAATGTCATCACATGTGCACCAATTTACCCTTTGGACAGATCTTCAAAAGAAAGACAACCATGTGGCTTGCAGCAGTAGAATTCCTGTGTCATGTGTCACTAAGATCGATCGTGATCACTCCAGTGAAGGCTACAGTGTCAGGGAACATGACTGCCTCCTCTGTAACCCTCTGCTACCAGTCAGTCCTGGTTCCCATAATGAGCGAGTGAAAGGGATGATATGCGGGTGGGAGGGCACCGTTAATCCTCAGTAAGCATGCTGCATGTCAAACGGCCCTGCTAAGAGATTTACAGGCCAGTGTTGAGGTCACTCCTCTGTCTCCTCTGAGGGCCTTGGGCCATGACTCCTTTGGCTCTGCCCCGGGCTGGTTGACTGTCTGTGGGGGAGGCAGAGGTCCTTGAGCCCCTTAAATTTAACTGCTGTCCAATATTAACTGCAGCACAAACATTAAAGTGGTAAACAAAAGGCAGAGTAAACACACTCCCAAGGCTTAAAGTACAAACATGGACAGACAAACACACACACACACACCAGCGGTTCGGTTTGTTTCCTCTGCATCAAACCTGCCAAAAGCTTCATTAGGTGGAGTCAGAGCATGAAATACTCATCAAAAACATAAACGTTTAACTACTGACTATTCAACTCGTTTGATCATGATGAGAGAATGTTTCTTTTTCATCCACTCAAACCTACACAGACACACACACACACACACACACACACTCACTCACACCATGAGTGAGTGACGGATGAGGTCTCCATCTGTCCGTTCTCGTTTATCCATTCATCCTTTCTGTCTGCTGATCTGGAAGTCTTGGGTCGGGTCCAGATGTTTGGATCACAGTCCCATCCCTGCCCTTCCTGGGTGTCCCCGCTTTCCCCATCATCTATCCCCCAGGGACCGTTAAGACCTCCTCCAACACATCATCCACCACAGAACAAGAGTCTCAGCTGCACTCTTGCTCTCTGCTTTTTAAAAATAGGCTGGGATATAAACCGGGACAGCTAAGAGACCTGGATGCATCCTGGGGATTGAGGAATGTCTCCACACTTGCCAGATCCTTCATATCTGTGTGAATCCTCTGAGTAATTGTCTGTGTGTGTGTGTGTTTATATCTTTGCATGTGTGTGTGAAGATAGATCCCGTACTACTAGCTAAAGAGTGGATCTTCTATCCAGATGAGAGAGTGGACTGAGTTGGAGATGAGCTTTTCAGCAGGGGGGTTTCTCTCGACCACGGATGGTTACTGCTCCACAGAGCAGCAGCTCCAGTACTATGGTGAGTCCACAGCGACACTCTGAGTCTTCCTCTGTGTCCCACTGTAATTTGACTTTTTTTTATATCTCCTCTCCTCCTACCTCTGTTTTTATTTTCCTTCTTTAGAATAAGCAATGCAACTTAATGCTTACCATAATAGATCCAACAAAGAGGATGGACTGATACGACCTTTTATGATGTTCTGTCTTGCTGGCATGTGAAACCAATTCATTTGAACCGATTGGTGAATTTAAGTAAGAACAGGAAAGACAGAATGTGATTTGAATATGTGGAGCCTTTTAGGTATGAATGTAGAATACATTTCTTTTTTGACGCTCTCAGATTTTGAAATATTAAACTTGTCCAAATGGTTTTATTTTGGCACCACTGTCGCAAAAACAACCAGATTGCTAATGCTAGCAGAGATATTTGTTTCTTGTGTTTGTTTGCAAACTCCTGAGTTGTTTTCTGACTGCTAGCATTAGCAACATGGTTACTGCTAGCAACATGGATGCTGTCCAAAGTAAACAACCATAGATTTAACCATTTAAACCTAATTTAAAAATAGAAATTCTAATATTGGTGAGGGAGAATAAAACACCTTAGGTTTTGTTACTAAATGACTAGTCAAAGAAAAAAAAAGAAGCCAACTCAATCTCGGTTTTGAATCCTCTCAAGTCCTAGTCATAAGAGACAACTTACACAAAACGGAGTTCACTGTATGCCTGGTTTTAGCAAAAATGTTGTCTATTTCCAATTTAATGAAATTCAAAAGCAACCATCTCCTTCTAGAATCAGTGTTCCTGTAACTTTGGGTTGTCCATATAACAAACAGTTGGTTTATATCTGGACTATTCAGCAGTTTTAAACTTGGACATATAATCCCTGTTGTTGAGTTGTTGTTTTTTTATTAAGTGAACCAAACCTTTAAAATGACAAAAATCTAAAAGAAGACCATCAGCCCTATTACACTGCTCTGACCTCAGTCCTAACCAAACACTCTTATGAAGGCTACTCTTGTGTAAATATGATAATAATGTCAACATGTGTCAGCTGAGTTATTAATTAAGCAGTTCAGTCCACAACCGACTCAAAGTGGAACCATGTAAATTTGGACAGAAGAAATAACACATTCTTCTTCTTACAAATGAAAAGATGGAGAAATAAGCAATAAAATATGTTTAATTCAAATCCATTCACCATCAGGGGTTCTGTTGCCACAGATTCACTTGGTCTGGTATGTATGGCCGAGTATTAAGGCAACATTGAGAAAAACAAAATCAGATATTATGAGAATAAAGAGGAAATATTATGAGAATAAAGTTGTAATTTTATAAGAAAAAAGTCATAATAGCAAACGGATGCAACCAAAGACAGCCCTGCAGTCGACCACTACCAGCCATCCTCCTCCAGAAGACGCGATTTCCTCCAAGTCTGTCTGGTTGTTTCTTCGGAACAGACCTAGTTTCTTACACAATCTTTTCAAAGTCCTGATATTTATAATAATGTGGTGTTGATGTGCCAAAATATTAAATATTTCTTCATTTGTTAAACCAATACTAAAGTATAGCTTAACAAGAGTCATAATTTTGATGCTGGTGACATTCTGCTGATATTTATCCTCTAATACATAACCTCAAATTATGACTTTACTAGTATTCATACAATATTACGACTTTTTTTTCCATAAAATTATGACTTTATTCTTGTAAAATTATGACTTAGTTATTCTTTCAAAATTACAATTTTTCTTCATTGCAATTTCTCATTATATTCCAACTTTATTCTAAAAATCTCAGATTTTTTATCATCCTCAATGTGGCCCCAATACTCCATAGTAGATATTAGCTCCTATGGTGGCTAATATTAGCTTTAGATTAGCAACATGTAGGTAGGACAGCCCATTCCTGTAAACTGCACGTTGATGAGTCAGATTTGCTGACTTTGTGTCTCTTCAGTTTCAATATTCTTCAATGTGACTTCTACTGTAACATTATATTTGTACTTTTTTTCCCTCTAATATCTGTCTGCACGTATACTTATGGTTTGTGCCAAGATTTGGTTAAACCCATTTCTTAAAATACATGCAGTTTGATCTTGCAGCAGATAATTAGTATTTCTGTGCTTGTGAGTGTGTACAAAACCTATATTATATATTATTATATATTCTATTATATTTGTACATTTAACATTATCCTGCAACCACTTGTGATGAAAAAAAATTATGCAGGCTTGCTTTAAGCAAGTGGGATAGTTATCCATCATCTTGTTACACAATGAGGATGTGACTGTGTGCACACAACCTCATCTCATTCACTCTCACAGTTGATGCATGAATGCCAGTTGTTTATTTACCACAGTTGGGAGCTTGATGACTTGAACAAAATCGTTCCTGAGGAGGTGCAGCCGGCTTACTGCATTCAGAGCATGCAGGGGAGGCTGAGCAATTGTCAGATGATCTACTTATACTGACATATATCATCAACAAATTCTCCCTATGCTCTCCACTCGTGCCCTTAGGGGCAGCGGTAGGCGGTGTGCAGGGGAAGCTATGGGGGGTGGTTTGTTGGTGGTGTTTGGCTCCCTAGTGTGCGTGGGATGGTGGGGAGGCTGAGGAGTGTTTAGACAGTCCTCAAATGGTTTACAAACAGTGAGAATCACATCTCTGTCACATGTTGAGAAGCCCCCCCCGACAGACCATCGCTGACACAGTTCGGGAAAGACAAGAAACATCTGGAGGGAAAACTGAGGCGAGGACAATAGGAAGGAGTAAGAAGAGGTTAATACGTTCCCTTCAAAAAATCAGATTCTTGACCAGAGCAGTGGTGTCGATCAGCTATGTAGTTTTCAACATCTACAATCTTTTAAAAAAATATTATTTATTATTAGATACTTTATTAATCCCACTGGGGGAAATTGTTTCTCTGCATTTGAGCCATCCCTGAGGAGCAGTGGGCTGCCATTATGGCACCTGGGGAGCAAATTGGGGTTCAGTATCTTGCTCAAGGATACTTTGACATGTAGACCTGGGGGAAGTGGGGATTGAACCACTAACCTTCTGATAAGTGGACGACCTCTCTTACCCCTAAGCCACAGCCGCCCTTCATTACCCATCGAAACTTCCAAAATCCTCCCATATAAATCTTGGGATCCAGGATGAGCTAAATTCAATGACTATTTATCGTCAATTAGAGGTGGACCGTCCACCTCCACCGTCCACCTCCACTGTCATGTTTCTTCAGTAGCCCAGAATGGACAAACCACTGCAGTGTTGTAGGCCAGTATGAGATGAGGTGTGTTCAGTTGGGTGGTCTGGAACCACACCACTAGAGGTCACTAAATCCTACAAACTAGACTTTTAAACACAATTATTTTCTTTCTTGCTGAGAGTGAGATGAGAAGATTATGTCGAGATTCAAATGAAAGTTTGCCATACCCCTCAAGATAGATGGTGAAAATAACAACAAGTTGGGGTTTTTCTCTCCAGGTGCAGCGGCGTCCTACAGTCCCTGCTTCTTGCCTGGGAGGTTCATCAGTAGTGAGCTTTGGAGGTGTTTCATAACCTTTGGACAGATCCATCTTTTTCTCCAGTCTTTGAGCAGAGCTAAGCTAACTGGCTGATGGCTCCACCTTCACATTAGCTCACATAGGAGTTGCATTGATTAACTCATCTTCCTACTGTATCAGCTGATACAGCGATATTAAAGGATCATGATGGAAAAACATTTTGCGATCAGGACATGCTTATTGACTATCACCATTTGACTGATCCGTGTCACTTCCTGAAAGGATACAGTAGCTGATAACCTCAGACGTGAAGCTTTGGGAAGCCTGTGAAATTCATCTGTTGCCATTAGCGTTGTGTACTTTCTTTACTTTTAATTTGTGCTATTAGGGCCCCCTTAACAACACCACAGACCTACAAGGATGGTTGGTTGGTTTAAGTGTCAAAGCTTAAAGATTTAAGAAACAACAACAATTTTAAATGATACATTTGTTCAACATAATCCTGTTGTCGATATAATAAAATATCCAGCTTTCATCTTCATACAACATGTTTTATCCTTTAAATTTCCACTTCCAGCAGTCCCAGTTGCACTGGTCCAGCTGTACTTTAAGAGGCTGCCAGTGTTCACACATGTTTTCTCAAAGGAGACAAAATTTGCAAAACACAAGCTGTTGACTCGCTTTCAAAGACTTTTCACTCACACGTCACAACTCTGAACAGCCATTACAGACCAAATGAAGCATCCAGAAAAGGGGATCAAAACGTCCTAAATGGTGCTTGGAACTCAGCTGCATCCTGTTTCAAAGGTCTGAACAATTTCACATCGACTTACTCTCAGCTTCTTATTATAGCCATAGAGCAGTGAAATAACACAATTCATGTAGGAACACTTTCCTATGATTCTCCTTGACTTTGTAACCACATAACCGTGTTACTTCAAATGTTCAATCAAGTTTCTGATCTTGCAAATGCAATTGATGACAGATGTGCACAAGTGCTTGTGTATGTGTGTGTTGACAGATGCAAACTAGTTCCCTTGTTAGGATCAGATTTTTGGAATATCCTGGTTGTGTTGCACGAGGAAACATCTGACCCTGATTTCAGAAACCTTATCCTGACTTAGAGACACCTGGATATGCTGCCAGCAGTATTCCCATATAAACCAGGATACTGGGGCGCGTTATGACCTTATCCATGTTTCCAAACACTGTTTCTTGGTGCAGAAAATGACTGAGATGGTGAGAGATGAAGATGACTCATGTAGACAAACCTAGAAACTGTTAGAATCTTTTTCACAAAGGATGTAAACAATAAGGCTTCACATGTTCCTTATAAATCTCAAACTGTCAATCGACATACCAGCACAAATATATATTACAAAATAAGAATTTTATTAAACATCTAGGTGCTGTAGTTTTTAACAAATAGTAGCAACCAGGAGTAAAAATACTGCATTTTTGTTGACTATTTTAATACACAGCAGAATGATATTTATATTTTGTTCCTTATTAACTTTGAATGATTATCTCCATTTAATTAGTAACAAAAACAGAGACAGAATAAAACAACACCAACAACTTAAGCACCATACATTTCTCAGGTGACACTACTTGAGTAGAAAACATTTTACACATCAGTAATTAGTGTGTCTTCAATCACTATCGATTGCAGCAGTAATCCTCCTCCTCATGGACTGACACAACCACCAGATGATGTCATCCTGTGGGATGGGGGGCCCCAGTCTTCAGTCAGAGCTGCTGCTGAGTCTGTGGAGGATGTTCATGCTGTCAGACTCGCTCACTCAACCAATTTCCATTTCAGACATGTTGGCTGACCCTCTGGGCTACCCCCTGCAAGACCCTGACCTCCAGCTGCTCCCTTACACCCAACAACAGTACAGCCATTCCAACCTGCCCTTCTCTCTCTATGGCTCTCCACCCTCCTCCACCTCCTCTCCCTCCTCCTCCTCCTCTTCCTCCTCCCAGCTTTGCCATCCTCCATACCACTACAGCCCTCTTTACCTAGAGCCCCACTGTGATCCCAACCCCGAGCCCCACTCCGAGGGTCTGGCTCAGGGGCTCGGAGGGGTAGGGTTGCCTCTGACGGTGCGGAAGACACGGATAGGGTTGGGAGGGAAGAGCAGAGGTCAGGACGAGCTGTGTGTGGTGTGTGGAGACAAAGCTTCAGGGTATCACTACAACGCCCTTACCTGCGAGGGATGCAAAGGTATTTCTCACGTTTGTCCGCTATCTTAATATTTTAAGCTTTATTTTCACGCTCACCTGGGCCCTCTTTCCCCGTCCTTTACCTGGACGCCGTAGGCTTCTTCAGGCGTAGTGTGACTAAAAAGGCTGTGTATCACTGTAAGAGTGGTGGTGGCTGTGAGATGGACATGTACATGAGGAGGAAGTGCCAAGACTGTCGGCTGAGGAAGTGCCGTGCGGTGGGAATGCTGGCTGAGTGTAAGTCACCTCTGCTGTCCTTTAAAAGTGAAACGTCACGTGAGAACACATTTTTAAAACAATGTGCCTTCAACTGGTTTGAGTCTGAAAATGTTTCCTCTTCCTCAGGCCTTCTGACTGAGGTGCAGTGCCAGTCCAAAAGACTAAGGAAAGGAGGTAAAGGGAGAGGACAGGAGGAAGAGGAGAACACAGACAGCAGGAGGGTCAGCTCTAGCAGCAGACTGCCTGGACAGGTAGTGATGATTCTGTTTGTTATTGATTGGATGGTTACCTGAGTTGATCCATCATACTGTGAGAAGTTCGCCATCAGGCCTTTCTGCAATAAAGACCTTTTTGGCAGAAAGTGTTCTGTCAAACAGCATTTCTAATATGTGATGTTGTAAAAGGGTGTATTTAAACCCAAACTACAGTCTTTTCCTTAACCTAACCAAGTAGTTCACCAAACTGGAACAGAAACCTGAACAGAATGAAAATAAGTCAACTAAGTCTACACTTTATAAAGGTTTTTGCATTAGACATAGACCTGTCTTTGGACTACTCCATCACCTGCACTCTACATGGACATTATCACTCTTTATACTGCATCACCTGACTCCCTAAAGCCTTCCTGAAAGACAGCCCTGAATGTAATTGAGTATTATAAAGATTTTAACTGATCTTCATGTTTCCCAGAGGATACGTCCCAATGACTTTGTTTAACCAGTGACTTTTCTTCTGGCTCTCTAGTCTTTTTTGTTTCATGTGACTTCATGTGCCTTAGCGTTAGCCACACTTTGTATTTAGTGGTAATCAAATGTTAGCATGCCAGCACGCTAGATGGAGAGCATGGTAAATGATATTCCTGCTTTGTCTCAGCATGTTAGCTTCATCATTGAGAGCATAGTGCAGCCTCACAGAACCACTAGAACGGCAGTAGACTCCTGTCGATTGTCTTGATTGTGTCTTGAAGGATGGTGCATTGATTGCTCTTTAAATTATTGAATGGTTTGTCTGGCAGTTAGTTATCCATCACCAATGTGTATAGAATAGAATAGAATAATATAGAATAGAATAGAACAGAATAGAATAGAAAGCCTTTATTGACATTATACAGTGTACAATGAAATTAAAAGAGCAACTCCTTAAGGCGCACACACAAAACAAAATGCTTGACTACGTTGGCTACAGCTGTCTCTGAACAATACAGCCAGATTAGAATGTTTGTTTTAGGTTAATCTAGCAAATTAGATACTTGGAAATCCAGTATCAGCATGACGCAGTGCTGCTCATTGATTCACACATAATGGCCAAATACACAGACAGATATGGATAGACACCGCAGGATAACGATAACTCAAAGAAAAGTCTTTGACACTTCATGGTACAGTCGGCAAACCACCCAACAACTATTGAGGAGGCGGATTGTTGGATCACTCTGATCTATTTATTTTTCGATAAATGTTGGTTGACCGGTTAAGAACTGGTTGGTGAAATGGTTTAGTGGAGGGTGACTGACTGGTTACTCCGCTGTTTTTTTAGGGTGGCTGTTGTCTGGTTGGTTGGATAAATGTTAAACTAGCATCATGATAACGTTTGTCTGTCATCTTCTTGTACTTTTTTAGCTTGTACTTTTAACATGGTGTGACATCATAATCCTGACGATTTCTTTCTCCCATCTGCACCAGGCTTTGTCGGCTAGTTTAACCCGAGAACAGAAGTACATTGTGGACAGGATGGTGGAGGCCCATCGACTGTACAGAGCACAGGACAGCAGCCACTGCCGGGTATATAACAGAATGAGACACGCTAGTGATTCTCCCAAAAACATGTTTTTTATGTGGCCCTCACCATTTGCTGTGCCATCTGCTCAGTTGTTTGAGTGGCCATATACAGAAGAAGCAGAGGGCTTGTCTGTATCACCCCACCTGCAAAGACTGCTTCACTTTGCCAGGACAGTGCCAGGTAATATGGATGGAAATATATGATCTGGAAAATCTGTAATCTGCTGTTTCAGTTTGAGAAAGAAATAGAATCACATTAAGTTGAAATGTCCTCAAAGTATATGATCATTTAAAGGAGTGCAAAAAAAAACAAAAATCAATGAAGGGATGATTTTTCTTATTTTTGTCATAATAATAAAATGGTTCATCCCAGATAGGATCACATGACACATGGTAATACCACATGTAGACTTCCAAGGACACACCTATTGGAAAACTGGCCTTGTGAGGTTCAGCTTTATTTTTAACAATTAAAATGTCACTAGGCTTAAGGATGTAGATAGAATAGATGTACGTACCACCACCCATCATCACAGCTATTGTGTCGAGTGATTACAAGGGAGTAACGCTATGCAAATACAATGGAGAACTTCATCAGTTTGCATAATATAATCAACATTTCATTCATAGGAAATCCTGAAAAAGTACATTTAAAAAGTATCTAAAAATAAATATCTTCCATAGGTTTTGAACTCCTGGATTTTTCAGACCAGAGCTCTCTCTTGTCCGTCTCTTCACTGGAGGTCATGTTCCTGCTCTCAGCTCAGCACTTCTCTCAGAGCCCAACAGGCCTCAGTCCAGGTGAATTAACCAACAGACACTTCTGTGAGTCTATATGACATAATTCAGTCTGATTTTAGTTAAAAAAAATCTTTTCCTTTATCAGACAATCAACTTTTCAACATGTCAACACACAGCTGGCTGAGAAATGTTGAGTCAAAAGATAACATCCACAGTAGGATGTTGGCCAACTCAGGTGAGTGCAGCCAGAAACTCACTCAGAATATATTTCAGTTCTTACACGCTGCAAAAAAAAAAAAGAAGAAGTTCAAGTTACATCACTGTTTGCTCCTGTGAACAGGATGCAGTGAGGATCTTTTTGGACTGGTGCTCAACTTCTTCCACAGCATGGCAACGCTGAAGGTGACGGAGGCTGAATACACTCTGCTAACCGCTACAGCTGTGCTCTGCTCAGGTCAGATCAGGAATCTGTGCTGTTTGTGGTCAGAAATAATCCGGTCAGATGTCAAGACATGTAATTAACTCCAACAAAGAGAAAATGTTTTCGCCAGCGTTGGTTTGTCTGTCCTGTTTTAGGATTACACAAACTGATGGATTTTAATGAAACCTGGTACAAGGGTTGGACAAATGACAAAGAACATTTCTGAACATTGAAAGACATGGATTTTCGGACTGTTTCACATAAACTACTTGACAGATTAGTAAAGTAGTAAAGTAGTAGTAAAATTTGGTGGGGCATGTGTCATCGGAGAAATGATCACATTTTGGAGCTAGATCCTGACGTTACCCAACATTATTGAAACAGTTTTTCTTGAATAACTATTAAACCAGTGACACCAAACGTGATTCCAGATTCTAGGGGTAGGTTTTCATGGTCGAGGAGGAAATGTGTTTTAGTGTTGTTAACCTGTCTCTGTCCCTGTCCTGCAGATCGTGCATCCCTGCAGGCAGCCGGCTGTGTTGAGAAAATGCAAGAGCTGATTCTGGACCTGCTATCCAGGGTGTGTGGGGCCCAGGCTGGAGCTGCACGAGGGGGACCACAGCGGTTTGGCCGCCTGCTGGGCAGACTGACAGAGCTGCGAACCCTCCATCACAACTACCTTCTCCTGATGAGACAGCAGCCTGTATTCTGACAGGACCTACCAAAGGTGGTGAAAAATCACCACCATGATCTCTAGGCAGTTTCATGTATGAATTTCAGGACTGGGTGGTTCTGTATGAGCTGAGAAATTGTA
Organism: Chaunax sp. Z400; assembly: GCA_037577475.1. NCBI lineage: Eukaryota > Metazoa > Chordata > Actinopteri > Lophiiformes > Chaunacidae > Chaunax > Chaunax sp. Z400. Next base: position 22,273,986 of record CM075195.1, read on the forward strand.
AAAAAAAAAACTAATTCTGGAAATGCAAGGATTTGACCAGATGTTGACAACTATCTGATAAGTTGTTGAAAACCCTCCATTTTCTCAGCTGATTTCAGTTTATTTAGTCATTATTGAATTTTTGCTTCTAATGGGGCTGAAGTGTGTTCATGGACTTCTGTAGTTTGTCTGGACAAGATACTTTATAGGTCTTTTTATAACTGATGTACACAGCTAACATGTACACTAGAAATACTTTTTACTATGTTGACTATTCCTAAAATAAAACAAAAAAGGAGTGCGTGCTACCTGGAGTTTCAGTGGAGAGAATCTTGACTGAAATTAGGGACTAATTGGACATTACTTTCACCAAGATGTGAACAGATGATCACTATGAAATACTACAAGACCTAGTTTTAAAAAGAAAAAACACCAAACTGCAGTTAAGTATCCCAAAAGGTTTTTTTAATAGAGCACTTATCTCCCCAAAAGAGAAAATACTGGTTCAGACAAATGATTTGAACAGGTAAAATATGTAAGTAGTACAAGCTTATAAAAGGTGTATTTTTTCCATTTCATTGAAAATGGGGCCCTCAACAATAAATAAACTCCTCTGGGGGGTCGACAGTGAAAGATGGTGGTTGGTAGTAAGTAAATCATAATCTAACCAAACGTGGACGCACCTGTTAAAATGTTGGCTGCATTTTTAAAAAACTCACTCCATTTGTTTAAATAAGATTTAATTCTCAACTTTAACCAATATAGCTTTATTTCTATAGTTCTGTCCTCCATAAATAAATTATTCCTCTGTATCAAAAAGAGAATTCAAATATAAAGACTAATGGCTCATTGCACACAGAGGACAATGAAATTACATCAATGACAAGTTAAGTACACTGCAGCAAGTCAGGAATTATTCATCTCCACAAATATACACAGCCTCGCTTTGACCCATCTGGGTTGATTGAAATACGCATTTTAAAACAGCAACATTAAATTAAAATGTGTTTGATAATACACATACATATGTACACAAAGTGTGCATTTATAATATACAAGTGTCTTTGTAAAAGATTAAAATGTAAAAAGCTATTGTATAAAAGATGGCAGTTGTCTCATTCATATGTCCTCTGGTTATATAAATATGTAAAATCTCTTCTGACAATTTGATTCCTTGGCAGTAGCATTATACAAAATAGAGGGGAATTCTGTTACACATGATCCAGACATACAGCTTCATCACACCCACAGAGTGCGCAGATACCTTGATACACCTCTGAACATGGTATTAACGCTTACCCACTGCAGCAACATGGGAACTAAAGGTGACTTCAATCACACCTGGAGTTTCACGTCTGCAGCAATGACACGAACGACAACGTCACTGCTCTTTCTGGGAGATACTAGTGGTTTGGTAATGAAGTACAGTCCAGGACTCGACTGCCACAACTAACTCTTCAGACCACAGTGTGAATACAAATCCAACTGGCAGCAGTGCTAGGTCCACTGGTTGCTTTAAGACCAATGAGAAATGCATAGTGGTTGGCGGTGGGCTCACCGTCACCCTCTACAGGTAGTTGGAGGCCACAAAGCCCTGACTGTGGCTGACTCTACTCTGGTGGATCATGGCGCGGTCGTACGCCACCTGAACAGACTTGCGGATATTGGACTTGCGGCCCTCCATTATGCGCAGTTTGTCCGCTGTGTCGTCTGCACCCAAGGGTGTCACCTTGTCGCGAGGGAGCCACTGCCTACAGCACCAAAGACACAGATTTGGACAGTCAGAGCTTTTAAATACCTAATTGAGTGTTCTAAAAAAATATGTAACCTAATTAATTTTATTTGCAAATAAAAAAGTTGGTAGTTTATTGGAAAAATAGTAGTTATGACTCTCCGACAATTCACCCATCTAAAGTGCATTAGGTAAAACATCTGCTCCATGTGGGCCTGTTGAGGTCTGTTCAGCATGTCTGTTTGACCCTCACCACGTCCGCTTGTTGTCAAAGAACAGCACCAGGTAGAGCCTCTCGTTGGCCTCCTCCTGCCTCTGTTCCCCCAGACGGAGGACGTCTTTGGGTGGGACGGGGATGGGCACCCCATTGTGCAGCAGGCCCTCCTCAGGCATCTCTGGGTCGATGATCTGGAAGGAACGCATTGGTCAGTCTAGTGGAGAATTTAGTTGAGTTGCACTGAACACAGCTGTTCTATGGTCCCAGGGAGTAGCAGAGTATTGTTGTGTCTAGTTGGTTAAATCACAGTAGAACTCACTTATTTTAATCTGTGGTTAACGTGTTAAAAATGTGGTTTGTCTCTAGTATTTTAGTTGAACATGTTGAAAATGTATATTAGATAGAAAAAGCAATTACCAGAGCAGGATAGGAGGGATATCCCCGACACTTGGCCCAGACCAGTTCAAGAGGCTCCAGCTCTGTCTCATCTGCAGATATTTGGCTGCTGTTGCCTGGAAAAAACGTAGCAGACAGCGATGTCGCTTTATGATTAAAAATAAAATGAGGAGGACATTCCCACATACATTTTTCCAATAAGGTTGTTTTATATATTGTAGCGCAAAATTTCATATGCTTAAGACATTTGTGAGCAAGGGGAAAGAGAAGAGGATGACATGATGTGGTACAGAGAGGGAAAACTGCTACTTCACTTCAGTTTAATAAACAAAACAATCAAAATAAGATAAAGAAAGAAATACCTGTGTAATCTGAGTCTCCGTTGACTATCTCCAGGAAGGGAACTTTGGAAAGAGCTGGTTTCCCAAGGCTTCGTTTGGGGGGTGAGCTGCTGTGAGACAGGACATTGTGTCATCAATGTGTTGTCAATAATTACTATAACCAAACAAACAATGACAACAGATACACTATATCTTACATTTCTTTGTGCAGGACTGGACAAGGCCTGTATTCAGAGTCAGACCCACAATCTTGGTGCTTATTGAAGCCATTGGTCAGTCCTGAAAGACAAATGAGACAAATCTGACTGGGAGGAAAACTAGACAAAAAAGCACACATATCTTTACTCTCAAAAAGCCACAAAGAAAACAACACCACTGTCCAGTTCTATGACGACAATCAGTCCAAAGGAGTGTATTCCACACTAATCAGATAAGGGGTGGGGGGATTGGGCAATATTTGTATTGCTGATCGGGTACGCAAAAATAAGTTTGGATAGTCCACTTTGTTTGTTCACAACATAGAACCTGGAGTGACAAACTAGACAATACAAATGGATATAGATTGCTCTTATATCAGTTGAAGCAGAAGGATGATGAGTGTTTTCTGAATAAATGAATAGAGCTCAGATTACTTGGAGGGAAACAATAACACAAATTCGAGTCAGACTTTTTTTTTATCACTGTCTGACAACGTAATCATTTGTATTTCGACTGATGACACAAATGTAAAGGCAGAACATTCTAACAAGAACCATAGGTCAACACATCCTAGTGAATGTCTTCAGTGCCCAGAGTCATGTGTTCTAAAACACAAAAAACAAAACAAAGCCTCTCACCACTTTCCTGTGTATGTTGTGGTGTCATCTTCAGCTCACTATTGGAGATCATGTCTTGATTAGGGGTCCATTTTTCATTAAGGGCAGGGGGTCCTGGGCTTTTCTGTGGGATCTTGGGTGGAGTGGACATGGGTGTGGAGGATGGAGTACTAGCTGTGGAGGTGGGTGCTGTAGGTATATTGCTTGTTTTATCGTCCTGCCGCCCCTTTCCATTCAACAAAAGGCTGTCTCTCTCTCTGAAAAGCTTGGCTCCATTTTTTGCCTTCTTGAACAATACAGAGGTTCTTCTTCCAACTCCTCCTGTGGTGGGCCGTGGGGGGACACTGAGCTCTGGCAGGCCATTGGCAACCACTTGTCCTTCACTGTGCAAAATGGGAGGCGGAGACACCGGCCACTCCTGTGCTTTAGTGCAATTAATGTTCTCTGTTGGGCTGTCTGAAAGGTCACTCTCCATCTTTAGGCGTTTGCAGGGCCAGTTGATTGGCCTCAGGGTGGGAGGCTCTAGAGGTGCATCCCCCTGTCGTGGAGAAGGAGCCAGCCCTGTAGGTTCCAGTGTTGGGGGTGAGGTGAATTTGAGGTCTTCTGGAAGATAAGAGGAGAAAAAAATTAATTCAAATTCACTCAGTTTCTTTGGAATGAATGCCCATTTAGTATGTAGTGTGATGCGGTGGTGTAATATCAAAATGGTATCACTTCATAATGATTTCATTCTAACATCCTAACCAAAGCCCAGGAGAGTTGAGGTATTTCTGGAGATATGAAGGACTTCAAGACGAGTGAGTACATAACTTTGCTCTCACAACTGTACACCAGGAACATGGCAACATGGCAGTTATTTTATGACTCAACGGACACAAATCACGGGTGTTCTGCTGCCCTCCTCTATGGTAGCGAGAGACTGTTTGTCTGGATTAGCCTGTAGTCAGAAGTGGGATGATATGCAATGACTGTATGTGGCCAATGGAGAGTGGTGAGTCCATGAGAGTGATGTATAGAAGAGGTGCAGACATAGAGTGCACTGGGAAAGAGGAGTTGTGAGGCAGCCATGGCTAACGAGACTCTGTGGGCCCCTACTTACTAGACTGGAGACAGTGGGGTGGTTGGGGTTGGTGCGTGGGGGGGACCCTGGCTCAATTACCTGAGGACAATGTTCTGTTAGCTCATTTTCACAACTGGTCTCATTGAATAAAATAGGCTTTCAAAGGTTCATGCATTGGCAATTTCTTACTGTTGAAACATCAGCGATTTTCATTTCCCACCTTTGTCCAAAGATGAAGGGCCATTTTCTGCCTTGGCATCTTTATCGTCATCTTCCTCATCATCGCCATCCTCATCATCATCTTTCAGATGCCCATTGTGAAGGCTGTGGCGCGAGTGCTGGCCCTGCCTGTAGCGGATGTTGTTGATCTCACGACGAAGCAGGCGGATGCGTCGAGTTCGGGCGCCACTGCATCGCATGGATGTGACCAAGTCCAGCTTTTCTAACAACTCCTTCAACTGCTCCTCCACTGTCATATGAAGCCGGTTGTCTGGGTCCAGCACACTGTCAACTGGACACAACAAGGAGGAGTTAAGATAACAGTGAAGCTAGAGATCATGTGACATGAAGGGACAACAAATTACTTTAACACTGATGTTTGTTTTAAAAAAAAAATTGAAGCCAATTAGCAAACCCACCACACGTGCGGTTGGTTTTTCCACAAAGGTGAGTCAAATCAACACCAAACAGCCAAAATCATAAAATGAAATCCAATTCTCCACATTGAATTTGATGAATATTATAATTAAACACAGTATATATTTATACACTGTCTGCAGACACAGTATACTGAAAGGACCTGACAACAAAGTTACATCTATAGTATACGGGTGATTAACCAATAACAAAATAAATTGATAATAGTCAGATACACAACTACACTGATACAAAAAGACAGATCCATAACAATGTCTGTGAACTCAAGTATGATGACCCAGTTAAATATATGATCAACCCCTCTACAGCAAACTTGATTAACCTCACACCATATCACTCCTCAGAAGAAAATTCCCTCACAGTAGAAATTAGTGGTCAGACTGAAATGAACAAAGTGCAGCATTTAAAATAAGACATGCACCAGTGTCACATACTGGCAGCATTGTTGCGGACATTAATCCTGTTCCTACAGGAACAAATTAAATTCCTTCTCCTACCTCCTCTCATAGTCTTATACTTATTCTCTGACATATCAATGAAATGGTTATTGTATTAATGTTAAACCATGGTAAAATTCCTGACTGTTGAAATCAAACTTTAAAAATTTAATTATCATTAAAACCATGTTTGATTACCATGCTTTGAAAAAATATAAATACTGTCTAGCCTTAATGAAAGTTTGCAAAACAGAGGCATGCAGGCCTGTCATGGATTCGCATTGCATCAATGAAAACAGCAGTGGTTTTTCAGCCTTTTAAGAGGACCAAGTCTCAAATGGGTCATACATTTCTTTATAAGTGTGCTGAGGGAAACTCAAAGAAAGTCAACTTTAAGCTCAAACAGGAGACTTCAGAATGGTTGAAAATGTTTTAGTTTGACTGTCTAATTTGCTACTGGCTTATCAATAATGTAAACAAAAACTTTCAGTGTTAGCTTCTCTTGTGGAAACACAGCATGTTGTTCCACTGCTGTACAAACCATGTGTCAGCAGACTCTACTCACTCGTTGCACATGATAACGTGTTACTTAATTTAGTCACATACCTTGTTCATTTCAAATCCAGCCGTTTTGTTTGTATAAGTGTTCCAACAGGAGAAACACTACTGATTCTTGTAAAAGACTCATCTGTATTTATGTCAGTTGTTGGACTTTCCAATATTTTCAGCATATTTTAGCATGAGGCTATGATATTGTTACCCCTGAAAATTCTGATCAATAAAATCATAGTACGAATTTCACATCTCTGCTCCAACTGAAGTACACAATGTCTGCTAACCAACATTTCAGTGAAAAATATATCTACGGCCTAATAGACAGACAAATTATAGACATTTGTGGCGAGGGTGCATATAAGTCTCAGCTACAGCTTCAAATGAAAATAGCACATTATGACCCTGAGTCATAATTGGTACTTGTAATGGTGGTTTTTATGTGCTACTCTCCCTCATTTGCCTGGGGGTGATACTGCCGCCCTGTTGTGTCCTTTCTGAGTTACAGCTGGAGGATGTGCACCTCCTTTAAAATGGCAACCATGGATGCCAACAGTGCCTCCTCTTCTTCCTAGCTTCCAACCTGACCATTCCTTTGGTTGTCTTATCGCTCTGTGCTGACTGATGAGCATCATAGAAATGTTTGACTATTTCTGTACAGCTTGTAAATAACTAATGAGATATATATATATATACAGTACCAGTCAAAAATTTGGACACTGTGGACCATTCTGATGCCAATAGGAAATTATAAGATAAAATTAAGTATAAAATCACAGGAGAGGGTTATACACTGCTAAACTCTAAAAGATGTATGTGTCCAGTCTCCCTGCTATGTACACAGAGCATTGTGACTTACCATCTTCCCAGGTGCAGCTGTAAAAGTCTCGTTTCTGCGGTGACTCTGGGAGAAGCATGCCAGTGTCCAGGTCCAGACCGGTATTGGTGGCCTGTCTTTGGGCATGGCGCAGTACGGCTCCCCCTAACTCTCGAAGACGCAGCGCTGCCCGGTGAAAGACTGTGTCCTTGGCATTGTAGAGGAGGCAGTTGGACACCATCAGGTTGAAGTCAGTCTCTAGGTCAGCCACTGAGCGGTAGGCATGACTCTCCAGCTTAGAAAGCATAGTGGAAAAATCCATGGGCTGGTTGATGAACTCCAGGTAGTCTGGGACCTGAAGACAAGACATCAGTACAAAAGATTCAGAACCATGTTAGATAATATCAACTCTTTTCGAGAAAAAAAGCAGAAGGCACAGACCTGCGTACATGAACAGTTCAGGGGGAAGGTTCGATAGCTTGAAAGACGTATTGTAACAAGAAAAATTCAATCTTCACCTTGAAATTCTGTCATGTGCACCTATAATCATGGGCAGGATCTACATATCATCCTGTTAATTGAACAATTTCCACTCTACAGCTTAAATCAGTTCATATTTCATTTATCGGTCAAGTATTGGTCAATTAAGTAACTATGGAGCCATGCTTTCTCTACAGTCAATTCATGCCTCAGACACGCTTTTTTCCATAGCAACAGTGGCCAAAAATTGAAAGAAGAACCCAAACCTATAGGATCTTATCATTATGTGGCAGAGTCCTGTGTTTTTCTGTTAAGTGACATTAGGCATGTCATTTAAATAATTATCTGAAATGGGAATACAGAATGGGGAGAAAAACTTATGGAAACATCTGCCCATCTCACTTTGCCACCGAAATTAAACGGAATACATGCCTCAGGTTTCAGTATTGCAGCAGTGAAATGTCTGACCTCCTTAATGTTGACCGGCTGTGCAAAGATCTTTGCTGAGTCCTTCTCCTGTAGCTGCTCTAGAGTGGAGCGGAGCAGCATCAACATCGGTGTCAACTGCATCTCCAGAGATGCCTGGTGAACTTTGACCTGCAGTTGTCGGAGAATATACAGATGCTGTCAACATATGGGAAGTTGAAACTATAAAGAACAGAGACACAAGTTTTTAAAGATTACTGAAGGCAAAAGAGAAGAGATGCCAGTGTGCAGCGAAGAAATGTTAACGAACCAGGCCAATAATTTGCTGCATGAAATGTGATCAAATCAAATTATATGTATTATATATTAATATATAATATATATACTAATATATATATTATATCTACAAAGATGTCCACAGACAACCAGACTCATTTGAAGTCTTGATCTGGTCAGTGTTCTAATGGAAATGTCCACTGCATCATACACATAATTGTCTATTCGATGGCTTTTACTTTTAAAGGGGACTTGTTTGTTTTCCTTTCAATAAAGCAGCTCTACTCATTCATAGCCACCTGATTTGTTTCGCCATTCACCCGTGTTAGGAGAAAAAGAGTCAGTGTATACTCTCTACAGGACAGGTAAAGATAAGTGAGACCATCTTAACATTGCAGAACATCACACTATATTGGCGAAGACCATAACATTTTTAATATCTATTTAAAGACTATACCTGTTAACATATGAGAAGCTGTTTGGGTTACCTGTTCCCGTTTAAGTTTCTCCCTCTTGCGGATGAGTTCCACCAGCAGCCTGGCCTTTTCAAGGTCATGCCGGAGCTTCTGCCAATATCTCAGTGCTTCTCTTGCAGCAGAAACCTTTGCATCCACCTCAGGCTATAGAGAACATCTTTTTTTAGAGTTCCATTTTATAAATACTGTATATAAGATGTGTCTACAGGCAATCAGTGAATGTTAGGAATTTTTAGATCGAATAACACAAATCACAAAAAATGTAATCATCAGAGTACCAAAATAGTTAGAAGGCTTTTGGCTCTGTTCCCTGCCCTGACCTGTTCAGTATTCCTTTGGGATTGGACGGTAGAGTGCAAATGCCTGACCAGTGGCACACCGTTCCTCGACTGACGCTTTAGTAACCAGTAGTTATGCAGCCTCTGCATGAACTGGTTTTTCCTCTGGAGGATGATTCCTTTGCAGATGATATTCAGCCTGTGCAAGATAGAAAAGTGCAGGTTAGTACTGTCAACATGACTGACATAATTTAGTGCATCTCCACTCAAGAGTTGTTTCTTGAAATTGTATGTTCCCACCTATTTAAATGCTTAGCAAGTCCTAAAATCCCCACCAGAAAGCTGCTTCTAAAAAAAGCGGAGTAATGCATTAAATAGGGGTGTGAGATATGTATCGTCTACAATCATATCTTATTGGTTGTTTAAACAAAGTGCGAGCTGACATTATCAAGTATTTACTCTGTTTGCAAAGACCAATCAAAAACACGCATTGTGAGTCCAATAAATTTGATGGTTATACCAGTGTTTCCTGTACCATTGTACAGGCCTGGTGGGCCACCACGCTGATGAGACCTCCCGCCAAGCTAACAATAGGCCAAAAGTGTTTTTTATATGCCAAATATATATATCCATTCATTCGAAAATAATCGCTTGCGTTTGGGAGCCTCTGTGCTGCGCTGTTTTGAAAAGCCAGTCTGCCTCCCGCTCCGTGTCCACCTCCACTCAGAGCTCTGTCTCTCTGGCTACTTCTTTCATCATCTAGTAAACAAACCCGGAACTATTTGAATGAATACTGCAGTGTGATGTAGTGATGGACTGGACCAGAGTAGTGCTGGCTTTTATCATCACTGATTCTTCTCCCAGGATTCTCAGCGATATAAGTTTATGATATTTAATACTGTAATTTCTCGTGTAATTGTGACCTTGACATAACGCTGTTAAAGTCATCAGCTAACGTTAGCTAGCCAATCAATGTTGTGATTGTTAAAAGAGTTCGCCATGATGATTCGCCACAATGCTACAGGTTAACTAACGTGAGCATAGAAGAAGCGAAAAGCAGGGGAAGGACAACAAAATATTTCAACATTTTTCTCAAAAAATCAAGAGCCAAACCAAAGTACAGGTGGGGGAGAAGGGAGAGGGACAGACGTGGGGGAAGAAGTGAGAGGAGAAGACGTGGGAGAGAGAGAGAGAGAAAAAGAGAGAGAGAGAGAGAGAGAGAGAGAGAGAGAGAGAGAGAGAGAGTTCACCGTTCCTGCTCAATATTGCTTTTAGCAATATAAATAAATATAAATCTATCTTTAAATTTAAGAATTTACGAACTAAGACAAATCTTCACTTTTGGTAGGTGAAAACTGACCTCAGGAACAGGCTACAAGGAGAGCACTTGGGAGACTGTATGAAAATCTCAATAAATGAGCCTCCTGTGGGAAAATTTCCAAACCATGATGCCATGTTGAAAATTTCTCCAAGCCGAGGAAGATCAAGTGCAGCATTAAGTCATGCACACTGTGTTCATGATGTACTAAGTGTGTACTTTGCACAACTGAGTAGGTTTAACAGTCATGTGACGGTATTATACTTGTATAATTTGATATAATACAGTATTTCATGTGGAATTGATATTTTTTTCTTTTCTTTTACATATATCTTTTAAAATAAAAAGTTTAGAACCACTTATTTTCCAAGTAACCTTAGTTAACCAAAGAATTTATTGTATTTGCTTTAACTTCTTCCAGTGAAGTGAAGTGTGGTAGTGTGAAATAAATGCAGTTTATTGAGTCACCCTCTCCTTGTGATCACTTTGTTTTAAGTACATTTACATTGAAATAAATAACTAAAAGTTTGGTGTGCGCGCATAGTCTCTATCCGGGCCTAAAAAGATTTCTAGGGGAAACACTGTACCATGAACATTTTCTTATTGCCGGTGTTATTGAAACAAAGGGGGAATCTCAGATGCCCCCCTCCATTTGCACAACGGAAGCCACTGACATACATGCAGCCGATAAAATGACAGGAGAAGGGAGACGGATAGCCTATGACTGATCTCCATCGCACTGAAAAGAAAGTGAAATCAGTAATGTGTGACTACCTTGGAAATACGGAAAACCAACAAGGATTAGTAATCAATGATGCTTAACTCAGTTTGTAAGAGATGTGGGCACAAAATGACTGCTAAAGGATGGAACACGTCCAACTAGATCACACATCTTCATGAAATCGTCCCTCTGTGCACATCACAGTATGTGTCCCATTAATGACTTTAATCCCTAACAAACGTGTGAACATATACGAATCAGGGGACTAAAACAATCAAAATCAATAAGTTTATTTTCTACTAAAAACAAAAATACAGAGAAACAGACACAGACAGGTGTTTCTCTGTAGGATCATCTCCTTGTAGTCAGACACTTAATAACATTATGAGCCTGTAAGTGGAAAAAACAAGTTGTTTATGTTTCCTTCCCCAAAGGGTTGTATGATTGTATTGCTGTTCAAGTTTTACAGTTCTATCTATACTGGACTGATTTTTGTAAAGATTTGCAGCCAAAAAGATGAGAAAATATGGCTCCGGTGAAAAAATTCCCAAAGTATCCATTTAAAGGTTAATTCTAAAATGCACTATTCAAATAATTTTCCACATACCCGCATCTGCGTCGTCTGTCCGTTCAACAAGCTCAACCTAAAGTTAAATCCTGCTTTTACATTAAGGATGTGATACTTTCTCCACCACTGTTGCCAACATGCTTTAGTTATATAGCATGTTATAATTACATGATAGTTTATCATGGTTATCAGTCTGTATATTTTTCTAACACCTGAAAAGAAGTCAAGAAATACATGCTGCTATGATAATCTGATCTCAGGAAAATAGAAATAAAACATCTGCACTTTTGTGTATTGAGTTCATTATACTTAATGAAATGTTATTATTATTTAGGTGGAGTCTTCAAATACATCCAAGTGGTTTTCTGCCTCTCTCCACACTGTACATTATTAGTCATATTTTTTTGTGTTTTTAAATTGTGCAAAACAAAAAACCATTAAAGTAAATAAATAATACAAACTTTTCTTAAACATCTTGCTTCCACTGGTATCATTAGTAGGCAATAATTAATATCCTATTTATAAGAGTGAACGAGTACAGTGTAAGACTTTTATAAACACATTCTGAAGGATGCAAATATTGTCTAATTATCATTATAGATAAAATCCCAGAAAATATTGAGGTATCATTTTTTTTGTCAACATCACACACCCATAGCATCATGTTGGGCCTATTAAGGTATGTTGAAGATTTGATGAATATCATCTTGGTCAAATGTATGGCAAAAATAAATAAATACATATGTTAATCAATTTTTGTTGAACTTCAACAAGAGAAGTACAATAGTATATTTCACTGGACATAAAAAACTAACCTGCTTGTGGGGATTTGAGGCACTGCCACTTGTGCTGTTGACTCTGGGCTCTTCGTCCCTTTCTTTTTATCAGTCTTCTTGGCATCATCTTCAGATTTTCTGCCTTTTTTTGGTGTCACAGGACCCTCTGTGTAGGCACTCCGTCCTCTACTGGCTCTCCCTCTGCTGCCGACCACTCTTCCTTCGCTTTCCTCATCTGAGATGGTCTCTTGTCCAGGTGGCGAATGAGCCTCACAGAATGCCGTCTTCTTGACGGAGAAAGTGGTCCCATTGATGTTTGTCTCTCGCACAGGATCTATCTTCATGAATAGGCCAGCACGCTGAGCACACGTAACATGAAACGCAGTGTAACAGTTGGCCTTGTGGCACTGAATTGATGCACCCCTGCCCTTCTGCTTACACAAGTAGCAGGTCAATTTCCAGCGTGCTGGGGGAATGTTATTGACCCCTTCCACTGGTTCTAGAAAAACTGTGTTGGCAAAGCAGACTTCAGGGATCCATATGGCACAGACTACATGTGCCCAGCGTCCGTCACTTGTTTGCTTGAAGGCCCCACCACGATTCGGACATAGAACACAGTCAACAGGTTTCTGAGGGGACTGGAGGCAACAGCGGCACAGCCACTGACCCTCAGGGATGTAAGGCACCCCGTAACACTCCTGATGCACAGCCAGGTTACAGGAGTCGCAGAAGAGGATGACATTGCTGTTGAGGCACTCATCATCCAGGCACACACAACAAAAGGCATCGTCGTCAATAGTGCTTTGAGAGGGCAGCCGGCTGCGGGCTTCCTGGTATGCCTCCTCCTCCAGCCGGTCTACCAGAAGCTCAAAGGTATCTGGTGAGACAGCTGAATAACCGTCTGATGTCCGGCCAGCATTTACCATCTCCAGCCAGGCGGTGTCTTCTTCGTCCATGTCATATTCTGCCTCAGCTTCCTGCTCCTCAGCTAGGCGTTCAATGTAACGGTAATATGCCGTAGGCAGAGGAGGTGCCTCAACCGGCACAAACGTTTCTAGAACATGAAATTTAGGTTCAGGGAGGGTCATTTGTTGGTGTGATGCATTACACTTTTCAGGTGTTTGTGAATGAGAATTAGGGCAGTTGTTCTTGGAAGGGGGTGACTTGATAGGAGGACATTTGGTGTCTTTCCTGCGGGTTCGGGGTGTAACGGGTTTGTGGACTGTTTGAGCACTGCTTGTGGGAGATGATGACTGCTCACTGTTCTCCTTGTTGCTGTTACACTCACTAATGTCCTGAGCCATCATCTCATCTTCAGTGATGACCTCTAAGGGCTCCAGAATAGAAATGCGGTGGAGCCTACCATCCAGTTCCACCTCCACCACCTTCTGGGCCTGAGCGTAAGTCAGGGTTTCTCTGCTTGGAGATGCTTTGAGGCTGTAAGGGGATGGAGATCGCTGGCGGGCAGCCCCTCGCCCACTAACTGTTCCATTGGACCTCTTGACATCAGCTCCACCTCCTGTAGCCCCCTGGCCTTTTCGACGTGGCTTCCTCATAGGCCACTGATCACACTTTCCTTCCTGATTTAAAATGAAACAAAATAATATAATAAAACCGTGGGAGACTTTTATAATAGTCAGTATACATATTTCATATATTATACAAGGATACTGTACTGTAGAGTAAGAAAACAATATTCCATTATTCCACCTTTTAAGGATACTCTTCATAAAAGACATTTGCCCATGCTGTAATATTTTGCTGTTATTCTTTGCTTTAGTTATCTCAATGATTTATGAATTATCCAATAATCACTTAATCTTAACTACCTAGATTGGCCAGTGTCACCTTATGATCATTATATAATTTACAGCACTAAGAAAAATATCTCATTGTTGTAACAATGGTACAGGCTTAAGCCTAATTAGCCTAAATAAGATAATAAAATTTGAAATTCTTGATATATCTGGTTAATATCAATTGTAGAGTAAAACATTCCTTCTTACATCAAAAGTCGCTAAACTCAATCCATGAACCACTGCTAGTTGAGGTTTACCCTGCACTGTCAATACACAAACGCCCAATAAAGTAAAATAACCTGACATTTTTTGTCGACTTCAGCTCATAAAAAGCTGAGAACTACTATCAGGGCAACCCACAACACAACGGCACCGTCCAATCTGCTTTTAGGACGTTTGACTGATTCATCCCTGAACCAATCGGCTTTAAGTATACCAAGGTCTAAAATGATCACTGTCCTTATTTCGGGACTAAAATGTCAGCCATATTTACAGTTTAAAAATACTTATAAAAATCTGTTTGGCAATTTAAAGTTTAATAATAGTTTTGTAATATTTAAGCAGTGTTTAATTTGTCCAGGTTGGGATGAGAAAGGCACAGTATTCCGGTACTCTGACATAAAAGTACGGAGACAGGTCAAGATATCAGCTAGCTAACCTGCTAACTTGAACAGATGGGCAGTGCCAACTTTAGATGGCTTATTTTTTTTTATCGTTGACAAGACGCAACACAAATTTCACTAGCTTGATGCAGATAGAAGTTATGAGCGACTATATTAAAAAGAAAGAGTTGGTAGCAAACTTACCTATTATGGCACCTGACTGATACAACTAGCTCGACAGCCGGCGCTCTAAGCCGCTCTACGGTAATGGTTGCCTAGCCAGACACTTTAGCTTGCTGTATTCTCGAAGCTAATATCTATCGTTAGCCAGCTAGTTTGCTGGTACAGCCGGTATAGTTTTCCAAATTATAACACTTTAGCTTCTTCGAAACTCGGCACTCAGGAGGCAAGCACTCAATCCCAGATGTATCATGATAACACAAATGGCATATTTGCATTTATAATCAGAGAAATATCTTATTGTCGACCCAATTTTGTGAGTAGGATAAACACTAGCCTCCCTCGGCTAGTTGCTAGCTATTTTCTAGAGTGTATGCTAAACCGAAATGAGGTGAAGTAAAAACATGACTTCCGGATAGTTCTTTAAAAAAATAAAATCCTTATTGAAGTAAATTGTGTATCAATGTTTCATCAACTCAAATTATTACATTCAATCTTATAATTTGTTGAAGTTCTTTTTCCTGGTAGCGTCCTTTAACGGGTATTTGTTGGGCTACAAAATGCAGATACTTTGCCACACTTTGGATTAATAGATTTGTAAGTTCTATTTCACCTTAGTGAAAATGCATTTAATATAGTATTGTTTGAAATATCCTCCTGCCTTTAAATTGTATTTTAATGTCTTATTTTATTTTGATATTTCCTACTGTAATACGCCATTGTCTGGGGATATTTGGCCTTACATCCCACTATATTAATATAATTTCCAATGTTCTCAGATGTCTGATTTGTTTTGAAATGATGCAGTCATTTTTAGACTTAATTGATTGATTGATTGATTGATTAAAAGAAACAAATAACTTTAAATTTAATATAAACACTTTAAATCAAAGTATTACTTTGAAGAGAGACTTCCAATCTTGATAAGTAGAATAATTGCACAAAATGTAAATATGTCTCAACCCTTCTGAATATCTAATTTATGCTTTTATTCTGACGGTAAAATACGACACTTCCGCTTTTATCAGCGCCTGTGCTGATTCGAACTACCTTGATAACAGCTATCATCAGCTATTGATACAAGTTTTGCCCGCCCCTCTGACGTCACCAGCCCATGACTTTCGCGCGCAAGCCGCTTAACAGTCTTGAAGACAGAACAGTCTGTGTTAATTTTAGGACAGGTTGTTATATTCTAAATATGTGGCCTTAAATGGGTGTGTGACATGTGCACAAACATGCAGGATCACTGACTGAATTATGGGCCCCAATCAAATAGATTAATTAAACAGAAGAACTTTTACCCAAACGAATGTTTTTATACATCAAACAGCAGCTAAATGTACCAAGCCAGTCAAGTGTGTATGCAAAAGATGTTACATACAGGAAAAGGGCTGCACTTGTATGGCAATGTGAAGTTATAATACAACATGGCACACATCACAGTTATGAAGCATGGAGCCACAGAGTGATACAAGCATCATGATTGCACCATTATATGGTAGTATATTCCACCTGATGCTATTGACATATTTCTCTGAGTGCCTTCTACTTTTTTGGGCCCTTTGTTCATTTGGACATTTCAAGACATTTATTGGCAAAATTCAGATCTTGATCCTTGCCAATTATTAGAATTAACATTTAATTTTCAACCCAAGACTGAAATAATTTCAATGACAAGCGACTTTGACTACTTTGAGTTGGACTAGTCTGTAATGGACAGGGACATTTGCTGCAAAGACAAAACTTCATACACATCTTTTTTTATTGTTTAATTGTAAAATAATATTACAGTAATTTTTTCAGTAAACCATGTGACATTTGGTAATGATAAATTTGCAAGACAATCCACTGATAGGGAATGTGTAAGAGCCATCTACAACTGCACATATTAAAAAAAGAAAAGAGGAGTAAATTTTCATTTTCTTAACACCGATTCAATATCTAAACATATCCAGGGTAAAATAAATTGAGTGTGAATCCATGGTTGAAATATACAAGGGCACCACTAGCTGTCTGCTGTGTATGTTGGGGCATAAGACATTCATGGAGACATAGTCAGAGTGTTTTTCCGTTTGGAGTCCCGTCGTGGAAACGGTACAAAGCTTTTCACCTCTCTGAAACATAACCCTGTGGGCAAAAGGGCAAAACCATTTGTTTTCTTCATGTGGAGCATGCCATCAACTTTAATAATTATTCAAAATAGAAAGTCAAAAAAGGCATATTGAATGATAATTTAACAGTAATTATTAATGACTCCATTAACAGTCCTGCCACAGATTGTTTGCATGATGAATCATCCAACACTGTAAACACTTTCAATAAAAATAATAGTATTCTTATTATTATTACCTTAGATTTTATGAAAGATCTCTTTTCTGAGATATTTGTGAAATGACTAAAAACAAATACATTCTGTGAGCTCTGTATATAACAGATGACAGAAGTCTCCCTCTCTATCTATCGCTCTCTCTATCTACTACTCAAATCTGCATGCTATATTATGGCAATGTCTTTCAATAATGTTTGATTATTATTGATTTTCACTTACGCTTCCACTCATCCAGGGATAACGTGGCGTTGTCATGGCTGTCATCGTACGGCGTAGGTTGGGGAAAGTCGTCCGGGTCGCTTAGGTTGTCGAAATATGAGTGTTCCAGAGCTAGTTCGGCTGTGGGCCTCTCGTCTCCGTCCAGAACCAGTATCTTCTCCATTAGGTCGATACCTGCAAATGGTCAGAGGTACAGCATAATGCAGCGACCATAAATAAAAAAAAAAAAAAACATCAACTTGATGTCAGTCATTATATAAAACATTTTTACTGACATATAGTCGGTTGAAAAAGCTTTTCAGAACCTTTTTACTTAGGTTCTCTCAACATGTCTCCTTTTAGAATCTGCAGCAGGTTATTTTTCCCTCAGATATACAGTGATCATTCAACTCATCCATATTTAGTCCACCATAGCGGTGAAAGTTGATTTTTAAACTTCTATTTTGTAGCAGTTGTAACAGACTGTAGACTACTTGTAGATGTAAATGTTTTACTGTGTTGCTAGATATGAGAGAAGCAACCCAGAGTAAAATACATGCGGAGTGATGCAGAACTGTGTGAAGGAATTAGACATCACCGTGATTGTATACGGTTATTACACCATGGCTAACAACTAATCTGATGGCTTAAATTGAGCTATACATTGTATAATGAACATTAGAGGCAAATGAAACAGACAATTACTTCAAGAACAAATTTTGTCCCAGTGGTGCTCTATACTCATACTAAATGTGCCTCAAGTATGATGAAAAGGTAAAAATAAAAATTTGTGAAACTGTTGAGACTAAGAAAAAGACTGTGGCTAAACTCACCCTTTGCACTGGCTCTGGGAAACAACGTTGAGAAGTCTTTTCTGGGATAGTGTGGAAGGGCCTTAATATAATTTCTGGCCTGTTGTTACAGACAAAAGACAACCAAAGTTAGGCTATAAAAACAACATTTGACAAGATTTCAGTGCTAAGCAAAGCAACAGCTAACAATACCATGTTCAATTCTGAGGACGTACAATGTTTCATATTTATACTGTGTGTTGAATTTGGGGAGATTTAATTCTGTATGTTAACTGGCATAACCACGACTGAAACAGCTTTTTAGTATGCTAACCTCAGGTAACTGCTGGAGTCCAGGAATACACACAAATAAAGAGGTAAAATAAAGCCAACAATCCCCCTGGGGGAGCAACGCTGAAAATCCTCCAAAAATGAAAAATAGAATGTAGAATTTCATGAATCTCCTGAGGCACATTAGTCTACTATGGCGCAGAAAGGGAAAACCATTACAATCATGCAAGAAACAATATGTCATGAATTCAGAGTACATGTCATTCTACTCATTATTTGTGTTATTATACTGCAACAATACGTAATGAATGAATTTTTCATCCAAACTTGTCTGTGGGTTTTATAAGAAGTGACTCAATAAGTAAAGACTCGACTTGTTTCAGCTTGACTAGTTGGTAGAGATGTGTTTAGGCTGTTGTTGTGCCCCATCAGTGAAAGTCATTTTTATACGATTATTTTCTTGTCTTTAAATAACCTGATTTTCCATTACCCCTCCCTCCTGCATGTTGTGTTCTTGCCCTTTCTCTCTACTGCCACCCCAAGGACAAAGCTTAAACGTTTACTTCCACTACTGAAAAGCTTAAAGAATGCCAGAATCTTCAGTATGTTGTTAATGTTGGATGTAATTTACTGTATATGGCAACCTGAGGGCTGTTAGTAGGACTTTAACCTCGTTGATAATATTTTCATGGATTTTAGAGGAGAATTTAGTGTCCTGTTTTCTGAATGATATTGCTGTAGAAAGATGGGGCATTTTCATTCAAGGGGAAATCACTGCACACTAGGCATATATTTATTTAATTCATCAGCTTTTAAGTTCCTTTCAATGTAAGGAGTTAGCTGAGGTGGTTGAAACATCTGGCTACCTCCCTTTGGAGGTTTTCTGGGCAAGTTCAAAAGGACAGACACCCAAAACTCAGAACTGGATCGGTGATTTTAAAAATCCCTTTCAGTGAAACTATAGTTTCATGACACACATATATAAAATACTCATAGGTCTACTGTAATGTCGTACCTCTAGACTGTCCAGCTTCTGTATGAACTCTGGTCCGGGTACTCCAGTCACTTTCATAATCTGAGTCAGCTGGTCCATGTCTGGTAGTAAACGAGTTACAATCAAGGATTTTAGTGGGACATTCTGTGGGTTGAGCAAGCAGTTGAAATGAAAGATGTATGGGTGGTAAGTTATTTTAGAAGCACTAGAGACATATTTTATTTTAGTTTTGTTTGTTGTCCCGACAGAGGGACACAGTGGCATAGTGGGTAGCACTGTTGCCTCAAAGCAAGACGGTCCTGGGATGAGGACAGGTTCTCCCCCTCTAGCTCCAATGGGTGGCTCTAAATGGCCCGTAGGTGTAAATGTAAGTGTGAGTGTTTGGTTGGCTTTCTATGTGTTGGCCCTGTGATAAACTGGCGACTTGTCCTGGATGTACCCCGCTTGCCCAATGCCAGCAGAGACAGGCTCTAGCTCCCCACGTAAGCAGCTACAGAACATGAGGCTGCTAAATTCAAGACAATCATCTCCTTGAGCATTTTTAAAGATTTATTATATGAATCTGATGTAGAGGACTGCAAATGTTTTATGTAGTTTATTTTAATATTTTTATTGGAATTATTTTATTGATTGATATGCTGCTATTAATGTCTCATGTCTTATTGCTTTTCCCCGTTTTGTTGTCTCTTAATTGTTTTAGATTAGATTAGATTACTGTTCATAACCATGGCACCATTTAAGGCTGATGTTTTTCATTACTTTTCCTCTTGTTCTACTGTTTTTGTTTTGCTTTTGAATTGTGTTTAATTGTCTCGTTTTAAATTATTGTATGTAACCAGGGCTCCATTGAAAATGAGAATCCAGTCTCAATGGATTTCCCTGTCTAAATAAAGTTTAATAATAATAATAATAACATGGTTGAGTAGAATGTTGTCCCCACTGAAATCAATAAAACAAATGCTCAAAAAAAGAGAAAAAAATCTGGTGTCTGTTGCAGGCCTGTAATAAGCCAATGTCTTCCAATTTACCTGCCTACAATTTTGTGCAGTATGCGTATATTATAATACAATATGGTATAAGTCATACCTGTATATAAACCATTTGTATATAAGCAAATTGGCTTTAATGAAATAAAAGCCAATTAATAGTCAATAGTATATATAATATATATTTGCCATATTCGGCAGTAGATATCCTACATCCATAATCCCTAGAATCATACAGTACATCTCCAGTTCTATATACTGAAACCTAAGTAATTATTGCAAATTACAGACTTAAAAATCGGATGACTTTGATGAGGGGATGAATCAAGTAAAAGGATACAGTCTTTCCCTTTGAAGAGTGTTTTTCCATTGATCATTTCTGCCATGATACAGCCCACAGACCAGATGTCCACTAGAATAAACATAGAAGAAAAACACATCAGTCAGAACCCAAACACAGCACATATCACTAAAAGTGTTTTGGGTTTAGCTCAATGCATGTGAAAGCAAAGTTCCCATTCATGGGAGAGAGACATATCTATTACACCTGTTACATTGGGAATACTGGGTGATAACTACAATTCTGTGAAGGGTGTAAAAACGTGTTACTTTCTGCGCTACATTTCATTTTGTAGACGCTGTTTACAAAATGAAAAAGAAAACACTGTCTCCTACTAAAAAACAGAAATCTAGGCAAAGTCAGTTTAATTGTAATGACAGCTTCGTTATCGAGGCTCAGCACTCTCAGCTGCTGTCAGACGCATCTGTGTCAACTGCAAACAGATGAATGGAAATAAAATTAATAATTGAGTTTCAAATTTGTTATCAATTTATTATGACCCATGCTACTTCAAATGTCATGCACTGACAACAATATTATAAAAAAAACCTGCTGCCCCAAATACCATACAAGTCAAGACATCCCTGTGAGCAGAGTTGATGTCTCCACACAACAAACAGCAAACAGTTAAAACAACGACAGGCCGACCTACAGTAGCACTGAGACAACAGCATAGAGGTAAGAATATGTAACAGCTGTGATTGTCTTGCCAGTCTGGGTGTAGTGCATCCAGTTCAGAATGACCTCAGGTGCCCGGTACCAACGGGTCACCACGTAGCCCGTCATCTCAGCGTCAGCACTGCGAGCCAGCCCAAAGTCCAGGATCTGCATCAGAAGCAAAGAAACCCAAACACAATAAGGAACAAGAACACTGAATATAAAAGACATTTGTAAAGTGAATCTATGGTTTGATGAGGAGTTTAAAATGTAAGATGATTTCATACATCAGTGACGTATGGTGTTTCTTTTATATTGCTAATTTCACGGCACATATATTGTATTTGTTTTCTGCTGCTACATCCCTATTTCTTTCATAGACTCATAGACTACACCATATGTTGGTGTAGATTCTTATTCATCCAAGTCGCAGTAATCCTTGAAGGTTGAATACGAAGCAACTGGACTTCTGTTTAAGGTTTGGAGATGTTTCACCTCTCATCCAAGAGGCTTCTTCAGTTCTGACTGACTGGTTGACTCATGGGTCGCTGCAGTCGTTGAGGACACAATTGGTTTGTTTGCCTAATGTGGCATCATGTGAGTCGTAAGCATTATAATCAGTTTCCCTTGACAAGTGAAATTAATTATAATGCTAACGACTCACATGATGCCACTAACCACTTGTGTCATCAGCGGCTGTCACGACCCATAATAGTGCTTTTGAGTCAACTGATACTTGACCTTGCTTGACCTTAACGGCTCTCAATGTCTCTTCAACCTCAGAAGAGTCTAAATATCTGAAACTTCCCACCAGTCAGCTAGAACTGAGGAAGCCTCTTGGATGAGGTCTTCAAACCCTAAATAGAAGTCCATTTGCTTCAGATTCAACCTTTAAGGGTTAAGTTTTACAATGTTTGTCAAATGTAATCCTTATATGTACAAACCTTCAGTTCACAGTCCTGGTTTACCGCCAAGTTTCCAGGCTTCAGATCCTGTAAAAGAAAATGAGCAGGGTGATACTAACATAGTGATTTGCACCAAATTATAGTGTTTTGCACTGTGCTGTACAAAAACTAGACAGAGTGCATGTAGTCCCTGTGGCCTAACATGGCTCAGCTGTTTCAATGCAACTGTGGTGATTTTTAAACAAGGAATCAACGGCGTGACTCATCTGTAACCTGACCGTGGGATTCATTGCACTCATTGCATTTCTGCAGTCATTTATTAAAATATTGTGACATAATGTGTGATAAGTGTGAAGCTGTTGGTGACTGTTGATAACACCTTCACTGCGTTAGGAAATAAGAGAGTAAAATCAGGGTACTTGTACTGAGAACTGATTGTGTGCTCGACCATGTTTTCTGTAGTCTAAACAATCACAAACTTACAGTCAGCCGATCTAAAACAAGAAGATATAGTCATCATTATCACCTGCCACATGATGCTTGTTTCTAATCTGCATACTTTTGCAAAAGGAGACAACATTTCTAAATAAAGTCAAATGTAAAATGTCATGATAAAGAATATGAAGCGTCATTATAAATATTAGTTTGGATGCATACTGAATAAGAAATAGTGTGATAAGAGATTCTGAAATGTTTGGTGTCCACGGGATTAAAAGCCAATAATATCTGCCTGAGAAAAAGTGCTGCATTGGCCTAACCCTATTTTCTCCACTCCACACACACACACAAACACACATCTTGGCACTGAGGTGAAGGGTGTGGCCTAACATCTCTGAACATGCAGGAAGTCCCAGAATCAACTCATACTACCTGTTGGGGCAGGGTTTGATCTGACACAATGACAAATGAAATCAAGTCTCCCATGTCTTTCTGTGGTACGGGAAGAAGTGCACGTCTGCTTTTCCAGAAAGAATAACTTGCAGTACAAATGACAGCACACATTCTAATTTCTTAATAATAGTAATGTCCTGAATAAAGCTTCTTTTTCCCCCCACAAGCTCTCTACGATGTCATTGGACTTGCACTTACCCTGTGGATGATTCCAGCCTTATGAATGTACTGCAGACAGAGAGAGACAGAGCAGCCAGCGCACATTTAAAATGTATGATATCGTATTAATTCATAGTATAATATTCCTGTTAACATGATGGTCTTATTCTCTATGAGCTCACCTGACAACTCTTTTTGTAATGTAAATAAAGTTAAGTTAATTAATTATTATTATTTTATTTTTAACAAATTTTTGGCCTTTCAGCTTGGATACTTGGATAGGACAGTTTACGGACATGTACATATATGCATACATGTATATGCATGTAGATATATGCATACATGTATATGCATGTAAATATATGCATACATGTATATGAATGTAGATATATGCATACATGTATATGCATGTAAATATATGCATACATGTATATGAATGTAGATAATCTCTGTAATATACAGTATAATTTTGGCATGACTATGATTCATGCCCTCATCATTACCTTGGAACGTACTTACTGAGGCTTTAAATCATTACATTTCATGCTGTCATTATGCTTCATGATAAATATCCCCAGCTCACCCTGAGTCCACAGAGCATCTGGTAGACAAGAAATTGGACTTTATCTTCTGAGAGATGACCGCGCACCTTCGACAGGTCAGTAAACATATAAGGCATCACCAAGTAGCTAAGAAAAAGAGGGGGGGGGGAGAGAGGCAGAGCAAGCAAGGGAATGAATGGAAAGAGATGGACATTATGATTACCTCCACTGAACAGTTAAATACTACACAATTACACTTTATTGTACCATTTACTATTCAGTCAAGATTACGACTAGCACAAGAAGTTGTCATTTTCTACACCCTGTTAATGCTGTGACAGATGCCTTTTCATATTTTCAGTGAGAATCTTAGAGTCTGTGAGTATGTTTATGTAAAACTCGTGTTGATACCACCCTCACCATATGAATCCTCTTTGCAGGCTCCTCCTTCTATACTGCAGCAGTTTGCAGTTTAACGTATTCATCTTATTGGCATGAGATAATAATTAAATTAGTTTAAGGAGTATTCAAACTCGACTTTGAAATGACCAAATAAAATCAGTGGATGTGTTGTTTTCATGTATTTTGGTACCATTTTGTACTTTCTGTAGGTACGTTGGGTATTTTAGTGTTTACAGTAATTTGTGCTGTGTCGCTAGGCATGAATCAAAATTGAGCTAATATTATTGTGGCTTACAGTTATCTCACTACGCACAGAGACCAGTAAGAACATGACATATAACCATCACTGATTTTTGACTAATCCCCATTGGAAACAATCTTGACTGTGTTTTTAAACACAATCTGTGATTTGAAAGCAACATCATGCTAAAACCAATATTCATCCGAGATAACTTCAGCTCACTGTCAAACAGCTCACATTATTAAATAACCTGGTATGTTTTATGATGGGTTTAATTTTCCCTGTAAGAGTCTCTTACTCTAGACCTTTGTGTCTTGCTTGATTTATAGGTTTTGGTCTCTGTTTAAACTTTGATTAATGTGACGCCCAGATAATACTTCACAGCAACAAGATAACATATGGAAAAAAAACAAATAAATGTGGACACCCCTGTCAGGGGCTGTTATTTATCATATTGGATGACAAACAGAATAGAAATAGTCTTAATACTGCTGCATACAATGATATTTTAGTCATCAGCATATTTATGTCCATGATGTTAGATTCACATATTCAGCATTCAGACATGGGAACAATATTCAAGGGTCTAGATCATTTTAGCCATCGAGTGTATAACATTACATCCATCATCAATACCTTTTCTGAAAAGCTAATGACTTTCCAGATCCTGGTCTTCAAAGTACAGTATTTAAATGATAATGGTAGCATGCTGCACATGAGACCTCAACAACCATGTCAAACACAGTAACCTGATACGCTGAGAGGAGGAAAAAGAACTTTTCTCATCACTCTGGAGACTGACCTATTGTTTAAAGACAAAACAATCCTTGTTCCCAGACATTTCCTACAGTCCTGTAGGCTGTTTGTCAGGTAAATACTACACTGCAGATCACCAGAGGCATTGTCTGTCTCTGCATGAAGGCTTTGTGAAAGTGATGGAAATTACTCACAAGTCCTGCATTTCATCGAGGCCAAGGGCAGGTGTAAACACATCAAGAAGTCCGATCACCTAGTTGGAATGAAAGAGCAAGGTGACGAATATAAAGGCCCAAAAAGACATGTTAGAACTACTGTCTAAAAGACATAGGAGATGTGTTGGGTAATATCTACTCACATTTTCATGCTTCATGTGTTTGAGCAGTCGGAGCTCTCGGTAGGCCCTCTTCGCAAAGATCTCTGATTGGAAGGGCCTGTGGAGCTTCTTAATAGCCACTTTCTCTTTAGTCTTCTCATTTATTGCTGAGCTGTGGTGAATAATGGAGCAACATGTCATTAGCTTGCACTCTAAATCTGCATGTACCTTGTAGCTTACCCGCTTTTGAAGTCAGGGGGGGCAGCAAGAAAATGATATGATGGTCTATTTTGAGGTTTCGTTATCGCTATGAGGTTTTGCATGGATGGAGGTACCGTTGATGAGACTCATTCTCTAAATGACTCAAAGGGATCTGTGGTTTGTTGAGAATCAACATGTAAATGTTTGCCAACTTGTGACGTGCATGTCTGCACTGATCTGCAGGGCATCAAACCGTAGGAGGACAGGCTTATGCTATTTGGAGCCACATCCACCAACACACATTACACACACACCACTTATGCATAGTCCTGTGGACAACACGACAGATATTAAAGTCGATTTTACCAAGACAAACATCTACAATAAATGCAGTGCATGTCTCACATGCAGTAGTTATTTAAGTGTTGATTATATTTCAGCTTATGAGCTCCTTTCTCTTGCAATGTTTGCAGTTTTTTAAGCTTTAACAAACAACAGCTCCCACTCTATAGTGCTTAAAACCCTGGTAACCATCATTAGCAAGGCAATATCTGCAGCTCTGACAACAGAGTGTGGAGTGTGTGCTGGATGTTAAAACATTTAGACCTTTTTGATGTCTTTACATTCACTCTTCTCCCTCACTTACTTTCTTTGGTTGTTGGGGTTCTGCGAGGGGAACTTTTATTTTTTAAACCATGGCTACAGCCTTGGGTGTAGGTTATGGAGATCCCAGTGCATTTGTCTAATGTTGGGATGAAACTTGACAGCAGCCTTGAGGGTGTGACAATAGTAAGTGCACAAGCTTCTACTCTACTAGTCCCCTTTTGCCTAGTATTAGCAGTGCAATAGAACAATGGACCATCTTTGATATATAAGGGACATGTTTTTCATAAGGATTTAATGATTGGATATCACCAATAAATCATATACTATATCACAAACATACTGTATCACCAGCCTTAGTAGACCTAAATGTTTTTTTTTTACTAATCTATTCAGCTGGAAAACAACATGATACCTGTAAATCTATGATGCTGAGTGATGGTGGGTGTATCCAGTTACTGTATTAGCTTAAACAAGCATGTGAATGCCAGGACAGGAAGAACATGCAGCCAGTGGAATTTGTATTTACCTTATGGCTGAACAGCTGACCGCCTAAAGCGATGTAGCCTGCAGCCATTACATTTATTTAAGTTCATGTATTAACTTATTACGCAATATGCAAATCCTATGTTTCGGTGGCTTCCACATACCTTGTATGTAGCTGCATGCAGAAATTAAAGTGGCCATCTTTAATGCTGACAGCCCCATCTCCTCTATCAGAGTACAGATGAATGCACTCACTGTGGTTGTTATGAGCTGTATTACGTGATAACACATGAAACATGCTGTTGGGATGTGTTAAAAGGCACCAGGTGTTATAAGTTGTTGACATGGACTAGCTGTGTCATCAGTGTTGACAGTGACATAAGCCAGGCCCAACCCAGGCTGCCAGTCAGCCAGTGTGGCGAACATGAAAACATGAAAGAGTGCTGGGCTCAGACTAAATAATATTCACACACAGTTCAGTCCCAACCACGACACACTCTCCATGCAGCAGTCAGTCGATGACATGTTAAAACTACGGTACACTCACCACACCGAGCCGTACGCCCCGGTACCTATCTGTTTGAGCCGTGAGTATTTCTCCGGGACTTCCCACACCGTGCTGTTGATTTCCTCACGGGAGAAATGCGCCCGAGCCTCCATTATGCACAGCAAACTTCTTCTGTACGCCTTTCACTTGAGCAGGCTGTGAGGCAAAACACTACTCAGGTACGAGGTATTGCGCTCTACACACTACTTCCGTCAGGGGTTTTCAAAATAATGTCCGCGTGGGAGTGGAAACAAACAGCTGCTGTTTGCAAAACCTGCGGAAAACATAAAATACTCAGTACAAACTGATTCAAATGGCTGACTTTTTGTTTCGCTTTTTGCGTTAATTTATTTAACGTTTTGTCTTCGGTAATGTCTAATTAAAAGCAAATTTATGTTAACAATAACAAGCATGAAATAGTCTACTCGGGATTCCCGAACATGGGTGCATTCATTGAAGAGGTACTGTTAGAAAGAAGTTATTTAAGTTGTCCATGTTAATTGCATGTCTGAGAAAAAGTTAAATTTTCAAAACAATAAATTTCCCCTAAATATCAAAAGGCACTTCTCCAATACAGGAAAGATATTCAACAATTTCTGAGTCCTGCCACAGAAACCTTCATCTGAGCCAAATCCTGTTCACAGAATGAGCATAAATTCAACTTGTAACCATGGGAGCAAAAAAATATAAATGATATAAGTTCCTCAATAACAAAGGGCACCACTTCAGTAATTGGTTGGTGTGTGTAGAAAGTTTCACGAAAAAATATTGAATAAAATTTTATTCAATATTTTCAGCGAACAGAAACTAACCAACAAGATGAGCCAAATTTTAACCGTGAAATTAGAAAAAGTTCAAAAGGCACCACTTCAGAACTTGGTTGTTGTGTGTCGAGACTTTCTTGAAAAAATATTGAGCAGCTTTTGAGTTATGCTCAGGAAACGAAAGGTGACAGACAGATGGATGGAGCCCATGTCTCATACCTCACTTGGTTCGTGGCGGGGGGTAAAAATGGCATTTGAAGCAAATAAAACCCCAACAGCTAAATATATTCTGCCTTGTTTCATAAAATTTAAATTTGTCTCATCATTATTTTAGGAATCTACATAAGCTTTTATCCCCAGTGTTAATGAAACATGACTTTATATTGAAGGTAATATCACAACAGTTCCGGTCTGAACCTGACTGTTTCTTACAGGCTTGAATGAGCACCACGGTGTTGTGCTGTAAGTACAGTCACTACTGCTGCTGTACATAACATGTTAAGTAATGGGAATCCTCAACATTTAGCCTTGTGTTCCCTTTACAGCAAAACATTCAATCTGAAAAGCCTCATCCACCGAAAATAACACAATGATCCAAACATCAAACTAAACCTCAGTGTGAAAAGGGCCCTACTTGCTGAAACATGTTAATATGACTCGACTTCCACCCACATACAGTAGGTTTTACTTGTCATGAATAATTACTGTACATTCCCCAGGGGTTATGAATCATCGTTGTCTACAGCAGGATGCTTGCACTGCCAGTAGAAAAACATGTAAACTACCTTGTGCACAAATACAATGTAGGTTCAAAATCAAATTAATGAATAATCCATAAATATGAGCACTTTCAGCTATAACCCATTAGATTGATGCTGTTTGTAGTGTCATGACTGGAACGAACAAAAAGACTAATGCTATCTCTGGACTGTAACATTTAACATTTGTGTAAACGAACAGCTTATCTTGACAGAAGCCAGGAAATCAAGAGATACATAATCTGGTCTGGTTGTTTATTAAAGACAGATCTTGGGAGCTCAAAGTTGGTGTATATCTTTACATTTGAATCATTACCTCTTCCACTTCAGATTAGATTAGATTTCTCTGCATACATGTGTAACAATAGGCTCCATTATAACTATATTTTAGCATTTTTTTTAGTTAAGCTGTGAAGTTTGAACTAAACCTCATATGTGTACAGAGGGTCTTAAACCTCCATATTTTTGATCATGTTTATTACTTTTGTTCTCCATACTGAGGTACAGATTAGAATTCTGAAGAATATCCTGAATATCAATAAGAATATAAAATGTACATTTACAATTCAGAAATATGTTATAAGATCAGTTGGGAATGAAGGAATGAAAGTGGATTAGGTGGTTAGGAATAAAAGTGAATTTGTATTTTTGAAATTTGAAAAGATGTAAATAGATATAAATATTAAATAATGTAAATAATATAGAATTATTGACAAAAATGAAATGAGCAAATTTAACCTGAAATGTGGAATATTCAGTGGCATTCATCAATAATTGCTTATTTGAGTCATCATCAGCTCTCATATTTTGGGGGCAGCATTTAAATAAAAAAAAAAAGAGATGAGGTTTCTGTTTAAATATTAAAAGCCCACTGGATGAGACAAAATGCCCATAATATATCTGAGAGCTGAAAAGGTTATAGATCAATACCAATGACTCAGCCATTACTTTGGCCAGCAGCTGAATCTGCCTTTCAAAACTCATTTTCCACAGTTTAGTCAAATGATTAGCAAAGTGGACTTGCTTTATGCTGAAACTGTAGCAGCCATGTAACAAAGAAATGTTTCCCTTTCCCTCATTTGTCACAGAGATATGCCCAAGAGAATCTTAATGTATGCTCACCATGCTAACAATTCGAGGAATAGGCTGCTTGGCTCTGATGGTTGAGGCAACCGACTGCTGCCAAAACCCACATTGCTGTGGTTAAATCAATTAATTTTAGTTGTAATGCCCTTTAGTTATTAATTTTGTTTTTATTATTGTATTCAACAAAGTGGACATGCAGAATCTGGGATGCCTTTTAAGGAGTAGCTGCCAGTTATTGACGGTGATCTGTTGATATTTTAATGTGTTGATAAACATCTGGATGGTATGACATCGCCGGAATTGTGCTTTCATTTTCTTAATGCATGCCAAAATGGTATGAGTGATGGTTAGGAAGAATATTCCAGGCCAAGTCTGGGGAAGTTGAAACTGCTATAAATAAAACTTTACATTAGACCTGTACTTGATCCTTTTCTGGGACGCCAGCTCCTGTTGCTCTGTTGATAATTTAAAATGTCTATTATGATGTTTTTTGTACTTGTTGGCATTGTTAGTGCTTTTTTATTTCAAGGATTGTGACCAGGCTGAGAGAGAGCAGAGGGTCCTAAGGATCTGTGTAGCTACTCAGGGACGAGATAATTAATGTTCATTAAAGCAGCAGAGGTAGTCAGTCTGTGCCCGCACAGAGCTTATTGATCTAATGTATGCTTTAGACAAGAGCTACCCGTCCAGCTTTCAATGTACTGTACCTTTGAGGCGCCTTAAAAACTCTTTCTCAGTCTGGATGGCTAAAAGATTGTCTGTGTCCAAGAACTGAAACAACAGATGAATCCAGACATTTGACCAAATATGTGCCAAGTTTGCTCATGACAGCTTGTGACATATTTTTATGTTCTGGTACATTTATGGTTGTTACTATTGCTTATGAAGTCTTGGCATGAAACATTAACTGTGTTCTAATATTGTATAAATCCGCCTTCATTGACCTGCTATTAATACATAACCTGTTATGTATACATATGGAAAATATAAATATTAAATAAATCTGCTTTGCAAATATTCTAGAAGGAATAAAGGCTTCCACAGTTTTGTTACACTTCTTGAGGTCTGACTAGTGTTTGTTAGTAAAAATATTAAAAGTGATCACTTGTTTGATGACAAGAAAACCTCGAGGTGTCTTTATGTGTTCAGTGTCCAGTTTACATTCACTACTAAAAACATTGTCTGAGATTTGACAAGCTGAGAGCAGGCTGTAATGTTAAGAATTGGAGGATTATGCAGTCATTTTATACCTATACAATCCTAACCTCTTGTAGCTAAAATGAGTGACTAACATTATTCGGTAACACTGTTACTGAATTACACTGGTTACCTCCGTTCGGAGGAGTTGGAGGAGGTAATGTGACCGGTGCTGTTTGTTTATGTGTCTGTGTTTGTAAGCAGTATAACTCCAAAAGTTTTGAACAGATTTCAATGAAAGTTTGTGGAAAGGTGGTATGATATGATTTTGTGGCTTATCCGGCATGGCAGACACGGCGTCCCAACGTTTTTGGACGCAGGCTTGTAGGTCGGATGTATTCATAGAGGGGATAATATACTGAAGTTCTCTTGGGAATTTAAAGTTGCAGTGTTCTCAGAGGAGATGGGGAGGTTATTTACAGGTGGAATGATACTAACTCTGATGTAAAGTACTTTGTTCTTCTTCTGTACTCACATGAGATGGTGGGGCCTCAATACTGGCAGTGATGAGACATCTCTATAGACTTTAGCAAACCTAGTGGCAGTGGAAGAATTTAGGATGTGGGTGCAGAGAAGAGCAGGGCACACAGTAAAGTGACTGAATAGATGGAAACATCCTAACAGAAGTGGAGATAGATAGACCTGAGGAGAAAACTAAATCTAGAGTGGGACCTTGAACATGAGTAGGACTATTCACAGGTTGTTGAAGACTAAAGAATTCAGCCAAATTTATAAAATCTTGGGTCAGTGCTTCTTAGGGACAGCAAATGGATGTTGAAATCTCTGAGAAGGAGAATATTGTTGTATTTCATTGCAATGAGGGAAAGGAGATCAGAGACTTCACTGGTGAATTCAATATTGGGCTTCTTTTTTTTTCTCTCCTTTTTTCCCCCAGATACTTTTTTGTATCCCACAGTGGGAAATTCTTTCTCTGCATTTGACCCATCCCTGAGGAGCAGTGGGCTGCCATTTCATTACAGCACCGAGGGAGCAAATTGGGGTTCAGTATCTTGCTCAAGGATACTTTGACTTGTAGATTTGCAGGGGGTGAGGATCGAACCACTGACCTTTTCATTCCGTGAGCGACCGCTCTACCTCCTGAGCCACACCCTCCGCCCGCTATACTAGTAAGCAGAAAACTGACGATCAAAATAGGTGTAAAAATAGGTGTGATGTTGTATGTTTAGGTCAGTCTGCCGATTGCCTGGAAAGAGCTGGAAGAAGTTGACGATGGGAAAGGGACATCCTGTGCAGTTCGGGTGGCGCTGTTACCACAATCAGTCAGTAGGTGGATTAAGATGAGCAATGAATTGATAACTATGGTGATGAAGGCACTGCCACACACATTCATGAAGATTAGAACCCTTATTGAAATTACTAATTGAAATCGGTGGCGAAATGTAAATGTTATAGTGCTTTTTTTATTGAGAAAACCAGCAGCTGAATCCAGTAAGTGTTTGAGCCGACTAGTGGTATGTGGGCTGTATAGATAGTGAGGTACACAGACAATCTACACTCTTGCAAACCACAATACACGTTTAAAATCCTTTGACTAGGCAAAAGTATAGCAAAAGACACATGTAAAAGACGGCCAATTTAGAGGCCCACAGGAATCATAACTGATGACTTGTCTATATTTCCAGCTCTTAGAGCGAAACATTTGACTTTTTAGCCATTAATATGTATTTAAAGGCTTGTCTACACATTTGCAGATCTATGTAGGGTAAGTATTTACAGATGCGTTTACATATTCACAGATCTATGTAGGCATTTACAGATTTGTCAACACATTTTACAGGTCTATCTACATATTTACAGATTTGATTACATGTTTAAAGATGTCAATATGCTTGGAAATCGTGATACAGTTTTGGAGATTTTTTGTACAATTTAGAATTCAGATCACAAATCTGATTGTGTTCTGTCTTGGTTTTCCAAGGGTACATACAAATAATGGTTGAGTCAGCAGTTTTCCTCATCCACATGCCTCCAGAACAGCTTCAGTGGGAAGTGTAGAGGGTGCTTGACAGGTAATTCAAAATAAATGGGGGATTATGGCGCTGAAGCCCCAAAATATGCAATTAATAGGGACTGAAGAGGCTGAATGCAGAAGGGCTGTGGCAAGGCCTCTGCCCTTGAAAACCTCCAGAGATTTTTTGTACAATTTAAAATTCAGATCACAAATCTGATTGCATTCCATCTTGGTTTTCCCAGGGCACATGCAAATCATGGTTGACTCAAACTGAAGCCCCAAAATATGCAACTAATAGGGAGTGAAGAGGCTGTATGCAGAAGGGCTGTAGCAAAGCCTGTGCCCTTGAAATCCTCCAGGGGATATGCATGGCATGTCTTCAAGTCAGTGTTTATCTCTCAAATCTGTGATCCTGAAATCCTTTACTGTTGATTGGATCACAATTGTGGTTGCATTCATACTTGACTTTCCCAGGGGACATGCAAATCATGTTTGACTCAGATAAATTCTCGTCCTCCACAAGCCTTCACAAAGACTTCTCTGTCACCCTCTTTGCTATTGTCCTTCAACCACCTTTATTCCGAGCCCCACATTCATTGATCAGATCACAAATCTGATTAGGCTCCATTTTAGTTTTCCAGAGATACTTGCAAATCATGGTTGACTCAGCAGTTTTCTCTCACCACATGCCTCCTGAACAGCTTCACCTCTCCCTTGTTTGTTGGTTGGTCTTTTTCTTTGCAGAGATTTGTGCTCCAGAAGCCTGGATAGCTCAGTCGGTAGAGCATCAGACTTTTAATCTGAGGGTCCAGGGTTCAAGTCCCTGTTCAGGCGTTAGTTTATTGCATAATGGGGATGTCAGGTGACTCTATTGCATGAAATTCTGAGCAAATTTGTCAAACTGCCCAAGGCAGAGATAGTCCACATTCAGAACGTGGAGGATGCTTGCCAGGTAATCCAAAATAAATTGGGGTCTCTGGAGCTGAAGCCCTAAAATATGCAATTAATAGGCAATGAAGAGGTTGTATGCAGAAGACCTGTGGCCAAGCCTCTGCCCTGTACACACCAAAATTCATATGGCCAAATATTTCATCTATTGATCAGATCACAAATCTGATTACATTCCATATTGGTTTTCCCAGGGTACATGCAAATCATGGTTGAGTCAGATCAGTTCTCTTCCTCCACAAGCCTTCACAAAGACTTCTATGTTGGCCTTTTTGTAATTGTACTTAAGCCACCTTTATCCAGAGCCCAAAATTCATTGATCAGATTACAAACCTGATCACGCTCCACCTTGGTTTTCCCAATGTACATGCAAATCATGGTTAACTCAGCAGTTTTCTCCCACATTCCCCCAGAAATCACTCAGCACAGCACTTCAGCACTCCCTTGTTTGTAGGTTGGTAATGTCTTGCAGAGACCTGTGCTCCTGAAGCCTGGATAGCTCAGTCGGTAGAGCATCAGACTTTTAATCTGAGGGTCCAGGGTTCAAGTCCCTGTTCAGGCGTTAGTTTATTGCATAATGGGGCTTGTCAGGTGACTCTAGTGCATGGAAGTCTGAGCAAATTTGTCAAACTGGCCAAGGCAGAGATGTAGTTCACAAACACAAAACATCCAGGATGTGTAGAGGATGCTTGTGCTAATCCAATTTACTTTGGATGGCTCAGCTGGTCTATGGAGCTGAGTCCCCAAAATATTCAATTAATAGAAAATGAATTCAGAAGGGCTGTGGCCAGCCCTCTGCCCTTGAAAACTTCCTGGCAACATGCATGTCATTCAGCCACATTTATGTTCACAACAAAATTCATATGGCCAAATATTTCATCTATTGATCAGATCACAAATCTGGTTGGTTGGTTGGCTGTCTGGCTGGTCGATTGCTTTGTTGGTTTCCATGCTGGCTGGTTGGTTGGTTGGCTGGTTTGTTGTCTGCATGGCCATACTTACCATTGAGGTCACCAAGGTCCGGACCTCGGTATTTTTTCAGTGGTGTACATAATAAAAGTCGTGAAATAATCGCCTTCCGCATCGGATCGCCTGCATCATTGTTTGTGTATATGTTTGTGTGTGTGTGTGTGTGTAGGTGCGGGGAATGAATTATCTTGACTTTATTACAACCCTTTGTTCAACACAGTCGTTCTCTGATTAAATCAACAAACCAGACATGTAGCTGAATCCACGGAAGCACAACACAGGTAACTACAGAGGTTTATTAGTGGTCTGCTGGTAGTTCAGTGACAGTCTTCCCAGACATCATCTGACTAATAGCTCCTGTGTGGTCGCACAAGTCACGTAAAAAAATTAACAAGCTCCTTAGCTAACATTTATTCATCCATCCGATGTTAGATTTGTAAACTTAAACTAAAGTTTAAATGCTTTTCTTTTCATTCAGTTTGTGTAAAGGGTTTAAATGCATGTTAAAATGAGGTCCCCATATTTATTTTTAATTTCACTGTAATATTAACCGATTAGAGGCCGGTAACATTTGCTTATAATTATCACCTGACCCTGTGTTTACTTTGTGCCAGTGTAGTGATATAACCTGCATGCATGTGGCTTATTATGTGTTCCATCCTGTGAAGTAATTTAAAAAAATAATCCATTAATGTCTTCAAAGGACAATTTAGTACCTGACACAGGCTTAATTTAAAAGTCTAACTGTATAATGAACTAAATGAGCGAAGTGGTTCCATTGTCTTGTCATTCATTCTGTCTAGACTTGAAAGTTTTAAGTATACAGTTAGATGCTAAGTTATAAATTTATATATAGTCCCCATACGTTGCATTATTCTAATTACATACTACATGCAGGCTTATATCTAAAGTTAAGAAATTCAATTTAAAAGATATCTGTTGTCTTTCTGCGATTGCCAATATTGATCATGAAACCATTTTCGTCATTTCATTCATTTATTTGCATTCAATCAATATTCTGGGGTCATTTCCAAAAATAGTTTTCATCAACTCCTCGAGAAGTGCCTCTGTCACTCTACCATGTCTAATAGTCACATAAAGCAAAATGGATTCAGTAAATTGATGATATGCTAATGTTTTTGGATTAAACAATACACACACAATAAATAGTTTATATTATAATGGCTGCAAAAAGTCGCTACAGTCATCTCAGTCTATGCAGATGTATGCTGAGAATAAACAATGAAATCATGATCCCATTTTCAAAAACATAACATCACATAATCTTAAAGCCTGCTCAGGTGGCCACATACAGATAAGTTTAGTAGATTGATGGCATCAGCTGATCTTCATCCTCCTCCACATCTCTCAGTCCAATTCAAGCTTAGTTTATCTGTGTTAGCGATAGGGTAAGGGTTAGGGAATAAAAGATTTGAATGTGGAAATGCAGTTATAAATACAGCCCACAAGATGGAGCTAACGCCTAGCAGAGGGCTACTAGATAAGCCGAGTGGTGCATCTGAATAGTGCATTCAGGCCTTTTTTTTGTGCAGCTCTCCATAGACATGGCTTTGTGTACTTTTCATGTGTTTCAGGTGCTTAGAAAATAAAATGAACTTAATGTGTGAATTTTACTTTTGTAAAACTTGAGTGGTGGTCCATAAATCTCTGCCTCTGTTTTGTTGAAGTTTCCGAAGTTGCTCCTTATATCTTTGCACATCTGCAGCTATCCCTGCTAACTGCTGTAGACCTACCAAGTATGATGTAAAATGCATCACTTCCTTTGAGCAGTGGGATTTTTCTAAAAGATCTTCCAAACGCTGTGAAGAGCTGCATATATAAAAGTTTTCATGGGTTGAGTCATTACTCTGCTTTAATAATTGGCAACAGAAACTAAGAGACTGTATGAGATAGTAGTATATGATATATATTTATATAACATGTCACAGACTATTATTTTAAAATGAAAAGCCTCTGAGCGGTACAGCTTCCTTCATACAACATAGATTGGTAGATAATGAAATAACATGGCATGTCCTCTATTCTTGCTTGTGATGCAGATAAAATGGCATGGCTGGTGGCATACATGTGACTCAAGACAAAGTCACACATACCTTATACATCACTATAAACACACACTAACAAGTCATACAGTCATGCAGACTGTACACTCTGAGCCAGTGTGTGTTCTCTCCCCATCATTTGTGCTTCAACCCATCTGCCAAAATCCTCTCAAGCAAAATTTGACTTGACATTTCCCAACTCTGAATCAGCAGAGAAAGTAGGCCTGCACGTATATGGGTACTGCTAGAGAGACATAAAACTTAAGAGAGAGAGAGAGGCAGGGAGAGAGAGAGAGAGAGAGAGAGAGAGAGAGAGAGAGAGAGAGAGCAGCTTGTATCACAAAAGGCCACGGGGAGAGGAAGACATCTATTTGGCCCCCGTGCCACCAGGGCACACAATGGTATTAACCAAATGAGTCTTTACATAATAATTAAAGGTTCCTCTCTGAAAGATGGCCTCTATCGTTCAGTACTGAAGAAGAATTAATTATTGGTATCAATCAATGATGTTATCAGTGGGTGTTACTTGGTTAAGAAAGGAGACGAGCAGACAGTGGCATTTAGCTGTGATTAATGAAGTGACCTTCCCTACAGCCTTGGCTGAGATCTAGAAAAATCTATTCCATTTCAAAGTGACCTCTGGGTAGGATGGCTGGTTGGAGCACCCTTATACTCAGCATCCAAATGCAACAAAACACACACACGACTGTCTTTGTGAGGTTTGGACAGTGGTGCAGATAAAGAACGTCAGAAATTATATCCGAGAACGTCAAATCCGAGGTTCCTAAAATTCCACCAATCATTTCCTCTCATGTTCAAGTGATTCTGACATACTGTATGTCCTCCCTATAGCTAAATTTAGTGAGCTGTTATTCCTCAAAGCTTTGGGATGCTATCCTCTGGCATGCAAATGTGATGGTGGCATTAGCGGTGATGATAATGATATTAATGGGTGCCCAAAGTCTTATAAGAAATTTCCATATTTTGTCCCCTGGGCCTCAGTTTGTACAGCATGGCATTAACATTTTCATATTGGTATGATTCCCACTAGAACAGGACAAGTCAAGCATGTAGGCTATATCCATTCTTCACACTGGAGAACAGGACAGAAGAGAAGTGTTTTCCACATGGAAAGGTTCACAAAGCAGGTATAGAATGTATTTGTAAAAAAACATACACAGGACAGTGAAATGAACATGTTACATAGTTGCTCCAATCCAGCAGACACTGAGTAACATTAGCGTTTATTGCATGTGTCAGAGGTATTAGTGTCTTTCTGTTGTTTAGAGCTGCAGGTAGGCTACACAGGGCTAAACCATGAGCTATAAGAGACCAAAATAGCTCTGTAATGGACAGGAATCCCACTATCTTGTATCATGATCAGTTTTTTAATTTAAAAATATTGATTAGTGTTGCTTTCAGTTTTTTTCTACTTGTCACAATCAGACTCTTAGGCAATGACAAAAAGAGACACAGTTGTACAGGAAAATAGATGCCACTTATTTACAGAAATTGAAACAGATTACATTATATGTTTGTATGAAATGAACACTGAGTAGATCAGTAGTGCTAACGAGTGAATGTGTTTAAATGGTAAATGAGCTACATTTCTGTAGCCTTACCGACCACTTAAAGCGCTTCACAACATGAGCATTCACACACACATTCATTGACTGGCGTCATGCTTCCATGCAAGGTGCCACCTGCTCAACAGGAATGATTACCATTCACATGTATTAATGTCCACTTGTCAATTGAAGAGCCACCAGGAGCAATTCTGGTGTCATAATCTTACTCAACAACACTGTAAACTGCAAGGCCCAGAGATCGAATCACCAACCATTTGATTACTGGATGACTGCTTTACAACCTACA
Source organism: Chaunax sp. Z400 (assembly GCA_037577475.1). Taxonomy (NCBI): domain Eukaryota; kingdom Metazoa; phylum Chordata; class Actinopteri; order Lophiiformes; family Chaunacidae; genus Chaunax; species Chaunax sp. Z400. The sequence continues at coordinate 22,313,156 of CM075195.1, forward strand.
CCGACCTGTAGGGATGTATGGTGTGACATTAAACCAAACCAAACAAAAGAAAATATGTTGCAAAGAGGTAAAACAGCAATGGAGTGAGACAGAGGGAAAACAGGGATGGAATATCCTAAATACACGCATTTTCAGTCAGGTGCACCCACAACATCTGTCTACCAGGACCTGAAGGGAGAAACAAAACACAAGCAGCAGCCCAAGGGCCATCCCCAGGACCATCACATACTTTAGATGATTTAAGATGTTCTATTTACTTTTAAATGAACCTGCAGTTAGCATATAAAGTGGCACTGCTAGGGTTGGACTTAGACATGCAGACAGCTTTCATCCAGGATCAATCATCAGTGGTGATCAGGACTCAGATCATTTTACATTCCCAAATGGGTCCATTCTATTCAGACGACCACCTGGCTTTCCTTCCATCTGACTCAGCATCAGGTCAGCACTGATCATCTCCTAATGAGCTGAGGAATTATAGATTAACATTTGGTAACAGATGGGTAATACATGCACATGCTCACAAACAATGCCAGCAACAACTAACACACTAGTGCTCATCTAAACAGCAATTATCATTTCATATGAGGCTGGTGCACTGCCCAGATGATGACAGCTCTTCATACAGTACAGGAAGTTCCTGTGGTGCCACATTACCCAGCCTCAGAGGCATGCATGTCATTGTGCCATGTTTCTACTCCTCCACTCATTAATGATGCTCACTGGCCAGCAGATGAGAGACCACAGCTTTACCACTGTTTGCCTGCTGGCTTCCTCAGTAGCAAAACCAGCCAATTCTAATAGTATACATCGCATGTAATTGCTGCATTTCTGCAATAATGGGCTAAAGGAGGCTGTTACTTGGGTGACCCTCAGCATAATGACCCACTCAGTCCTTATAAAGTATTCAGGCTGTTGACTTTTCATTCATGAGTGTGACACTGAGAAAAAGGGTATAATAATGAGCATTAGCGATGCTAGTATATTCATTTGTGAGAACGATGACCCAAGTAGTGTCAGAGGTTACAGAGTCATGAGAAAGAGGCTATTATATGAAGGTTTCCTCTGTCCATATTCAATGCATCTTAAATTCTGATTTTATTGCAGCAACAGTGGAACAATGTGGTGTTATTAGACTTCTCGAAGGAGAAAAGTGCCGCAAGTGCTGATCAATAAAATTTTACCATCAACCCTAAATTGCCCTAGTAGCCACTGAAGTGAAGTTAAAATGGTGTATTACACTGTTCTCTCCACTTAACTCCCATCAGGAATGCAGCTGCAGAACTCTGACCAGACTCTAATCTGGTTATAATCTGATGGGTTTGACACATTTCCACAGAGGCGTAATGAAGAAGCGTGGGTTGGAGTTTCAATGGTCAATCCAAGACAATTGTGTTGCAAAGAAAACATGTAAAAAAAATTCTGAAGTGCACTGAGAGCACTTTATTTGGAGGTAAAACTTTGTGTAAGCAGCCAAAATGTCTGCAATAATTCCCCATTGCACAGGTAACTGTAAGTGTATAACTAAGGCAAGTATGGTAAGGTACAACAAATCTCAGCAATTTACTTGAGTATGAACAAATGAACAAACTTTTACTGACAGATATTATGGCCAAAACTACAAACACAGATGTAGTAAAATAACAGATCAAATTTTATCATGTTATTATTTTTCATACAAAAATGCTGAGATTGCCTCTCCTGTCCAACATGTACAACAAACATGCTTATTTTGTCTTATTCTTATGATCGTATGTCATAAACATCTTGCATTTCATGGTTGCATGCAATATCTATAAAGCTATGCACAACAGAATTGTGATTCATTGATTTATGACAGGAGAGACTGTACAAATGTTTTCATTTGTTACATGGGTTCTGCCCATAAGAAACTATGTAAATGCTAAATCTAATTTAACATATGAACACCAAATTTACAGTTATGAGACTGTAACAGCTGTACAGCTGTAAATTAATTTGGTCTCCTCATAAACAAAAGCCTCATTATTTTGAAAAGTCCACATTCATCATCAGTGCAGGAACTTTTTACAAGCAGATGGGAAAACAGCAGTGTGTGTGTGTGTGTGTGTGTGTGTGTGTGTGTGTGTGTGTGTGTGTGTGTGTGTGTGTGTGTTGAATCCACATGTGTATACGGCTGAAATTCATTCCCCATTGCTCTGTAATGTTGCTAAGTCATCCTGTATGTTTATGTATTGAACACACTACGTTGCACACATTAAAACAGCCCTTCTGTTTAACTCAGTGTTTTCACTTTAGTTGATTTTACAAGAATTACTATTCATGATTAAATTTTGGTGATGATCTGGATGATTGTTGGGCCTTGGCGGAGGTTTGCACTCTCTCTTTTTCCCATCATTCTTGCCAGAAATAGTGAAATGGACTCAGCCCAAGCCAAGACGCATAAAATCTAGGAGTGATTTTTGACTCTGGTTTTACGTTTAAGGCTTAAGTCCATGAAATGAAAGCAGCATTTTATCATTTGAAGAAAATCTCCAAACACTGAGACTAATACACATTCTTATAACTAGCAGGCTGGACTATTGTAATGCTTTCTTGTCTTCCAAGGAATACAATAAATCGACTACAATTTATTCAAAATATGACTAAGACCAAAATGAGAGAGCACATTACGCCTATTTTAAAGTCTCTGCACTGACTACCTGTTAGTTTTTGTAGTGATTTTAAAATTCTTCTATTGGCTTATAAGGCACTCCATGACCTTGCACCAGACAATATCTTAAAAATGCCTTAGTTTTATGAACCAGGAAAACCAAGATCCTCTGGTTCTTCTCTTTTAGCTGTTTGTCAAAGCAGAACTAAAACATTTGGTGATGTTGCTTTCAGTCATTATGCTCCAAGCTAACAGAGCATTTTTTTTAACAGAAACTAAAAACCCATCTATTTGGTCTGGGTTTATGTAGTGTTTTATAATCTTATACTTAGATTACTGACTGTAATATCTAATATTTCATTATAATTACCAAATGTCTGCTTTTTCTTATTATTATTTTGCTTTTGTTATATTTTATTATTCATCTTTTCTTATCTTAACTACCCATCTTTCTGTGTTGTTGTTTAGTCTCTAAATGGTGTGCATTCATCTCTAAATCCATTTTAACTTCTTTTGTTTCATCAATTGTTTATTAAGCACTTTGAATTGCATGCAAATATTTTGAAAGATGCTATAGAAATAAAATTGATGTAGACAGTCAGAACATGCAGCGAACATGCAATTCTGACTAAATTTTATTTAGGAAAGAAAAAGAACATTATTGAAGGAGCTCGCAGAAACTTCTTACTGACTGGGAATTGCAGGATTGTACAAATATCTATATTATATAACATTTGTATGATAAATTTGGTCCACAAACAAACAGTACACGACTCTCAACTTCATTGATACTGTTCATCGCTCTGTTAGAGATATACTGTAAACTATTTGATTGTACAACATTATTTAGAAAATTTGATGAATTCTGATAAATACGGTCTATAGGCTGCTTTGAAAATGATACCAATGTAATTCAACTTTTAAATTCCGGTAGCCCTTTTAACACGTAGTTTTAAACAATCAAGCATCTACATATACTGAACAAAAATATAAACGCAACACTTTTGTTTTAGCTCCAATTTTTCATGTGTTGAAAGCAAAGATGTAAAACTTTTTCTATGTACACAAAAGGCCCATTTCTCTCAAATTTTGTTCACAAACTTGTTTAAATCTGTGTTAGTGAGCACTTCTCCTTTGCCGAGACAATCCATCCACCAGGTGTGGCATATCAAGATGCTGATTAGACAGCATGATTATTGCACAGGTGTGCCTTAGGTTGGTCACAATAAAAGGCCACTCTAAAATGTGCAGTTTCATCACACAGCACAATGCCACAGATGTCGCAAGTTGTGAGGGAGCGTGCAATTGGCATGCTGACTGCAGGAATGTCCACCAGAGCTGTTGCCCGTGAATTGAATGTTCATTTCTCTCCCATAAGCCGTCTCCAAAGTCGTTTCCGAGAATTTGGCAGTACATCCAACCGGCCTCACAACCGCAGACCACGTGTAACCACGCCAGCCCAGGACCTCCACATCCGGCATCTTCCCCTGCAAGATCGTCTGAGACCAGCCACCCGGACAGCTGATGCAACAATTGGTTTGCATAACCAAAGAATTTCTGTACAAACTGTCAGAAACCGTCTCAGGGAAGCTCATCTGCATGCTCGTCGTCCTCACCGGGGTCTTGACCTGACTGCAGTTCGTCGTCGTAACCGACTTGAGTGGGCAAATGCTCACCTTCGATGGTGTCTGTCACTTTGGAGAAGTGTTCTCTTCACGGATGAATCCCGGTTTTCACTGTACCGGGCAGATGGCAGACAGCGTGTATGGCGTCATGTGGGTGAGCGGTTTGCTGATGTCAAAGTTGTGAATAGAGTGGCCCATGGTGGTGGTGGGGTTATGGTATGGGCAGGCATATGCTACGGACAACCAACACAGTTGCATTTTATTGATGGCATTGTGAATGCACAGAGATACCGTGACGAGATCCTGAGGCCCATTGTTGTGTCATTCATCCACCACCATCACCTCATGTTGCAGCATGATAATGCACGGCCCCATGTTGCAAGGATCTGTACACAATTCCTGGAAGCTGAAAACATCCCAGTCCTTGCATGGCCTCCATACTCCCCGGACATGTCACCCATTGAGCATGTTTGGGATGCTCTGGATCGGTGTATACGACAGCGTGTTCCAGTTCCTGCCAATATCCAGCAACTTCGCACAGCCATTGAAGAGGAGTGGACCAACATTCCACAGGCCACAATCAACAACCTGATCAACTCCATGCGAAGGAGATGTGTTGCACTGCGTGAGGCAAATGGTGGTCACACCAGATACTGACACTTCAGTGCCTATAAATGTCTCTTTTCAAGATAAAACTGCACATTTTAGAGTGGCCTTTTATTGTGACCAACCTAAGGCACACCTGTGCAATAATCATGCTGTCTAATCAGCATCTTGATATGCCACACCTGTCAGGTGGATGGATTATCTTGGCAAAGGAGAAGTGCTCACTAACACAGATTTAAACAAGTTTGTGAACAAAATTTGAGAGAAATAGGCCTTTTGTGTACATAGAAAAAGTTTTACATCTTTGCTTTCAACACATGAAAAATTGGAGCTAAAACAAAAGTGTTGCGTTTATATTTTTGTTCAGTATATGTAAAATCACTTTGAGGAGAAGTGGCTGAAACGACTGTATTGTTTATAATGAAGCAAAAAGAAACAAAGAAACAACTAGTACATTGATGACTGTGTCTTATGAACTGTGCACCTATAAATGAATATTTAGAGCCTGTGGTGTGCTGTTTTGTTGTTGAGTCCACCTTTGCAGCTAATAGCAATATACATGGAATTGCTTGATCCATCTTCATGTTTGATTAAGCCTTTTTAGATTTATTTCTCTGGTTATTAAATGATTGATTGATGGATTATTATACATATAAATTACATTATTTGTAAATGAAATGAAGAAGCCTGTATGTGGAAGTTAACTGGGTCTGCTAATAGTTATTCTGCAAAATGTTGTGGAACTACAAGAGTAAGTAGACAAGACAGGGAAGTGGAAACAATGATAATTAGCACAATACAATGAGTCCCATAATGACTTCTAGCACATTTAAACATCATAGATTGATAACACACAGAACTGTATAGTAACTGTTGAATTTTCCATCCCTTTCCATCAGCATGCTTAATCAGAACCTTTTAGCTCTGATTAAGCATGCTGATTGAGTTTACCAACAATAAAGTGTGAAGGAATTTTCTCTCCTGAATTGAAACTTGATTAAGAGAAACCAATGACTGGTAACATCTTTCTACTTCTTAAGTACTTCATTTGTCATCTCAGTAAGTGGAGTCACAGACACATTAGTGGAGTCCTACCCAAGGCTTCAAGCCCCTGTCTGTAGACCTTCTGTTTTAAAGCAGATCTGATCACTAAATTACAGACAAAAATACAAGATCCAACATCTACATAAGGCAGTGACTGCCAGCAGAGAAAGAGACCAAAAGAGAGAAGGAGGAGAAGAATAAGGAGAGAGAGATAAGAGGAGAGAGGTAAAGATGAACCTTCAGCTGGAGGGAAATTGAAGCAGAAATCTGTAGAAGTTGTATGAATGAAGAATTTAACAGAAGGTCATGGTTTTCTATTCAGCTCAACAAACATCAGCGGTAACTAACTGAACTAATCAAAGAATATAGCACTTGTTGAATGTTAAGGCTAAGAAATTAGTTTTAAGTTTAAATGAGTTGAGTCAGGTTATCTGATGTCAGCTGGGAGGATATTCCAGAGGAACACTTCAAAAGGAAAAGGCCCTGCTGGACTTTGGGACGACCCTGATTTCTGACAATGTAATGATCCTGGATTGCAGACTACAGAAAAAAATACACTGATCAACACAAAAATGTCTGTACATGACAAACATACATCATCATCATGCATCATTCACCACTGAATTTAACCCAAATCACTGGCATTCCCCTGAAAACACTGTGTAGTGCCTGTAATTAGTGTTGAAACTATAGGTGGTGAGTGGGCAGCTTGTGTGTTAGGAAACATATGTCATAGTGTGTTAGTGTCCAGGCTAAAACATGTTACTTACGCCTGTCATGACCACCCTACTGCCTGTCAGACCAGCCATGAGGTGACAGTGATGCGTCTTGTCTGTCTAGTTCACTGGCCCAGAAGTCCTGTCACCTGTCAAGACATCTATACACACACACACACACACACACACACACACACACACACACACACACACACACACACACACACACACACGCACACACACACACACACACATACACACACACCCTTTTCCTTCCTCGACAGATACTGCTGGACACACTAACTCAAATCATGAGCTGAAGTTTTAATTACTTTCTGCTATTTATAAGATAACAGATTATGTACCAGTATAATGGCAAGGAGAATACAATGAAAGCTCCCTTTGTCCGCTATTATTGGTGTTTAAATTGTAAGCCAATGTCCCATTTACCTTTGTTTCATTCCTTACTTATACACCTTTACTGTATACTCTGTAAGATGTCCACATCCCCAGTATTACCCTTATTTCAGTCACATTTAGCTTCACTATATCTATCTGCAACAACCTTGTGTCCATATGGAAATCAGTGAAGATTTATCTCATCTTATCACTCCTTCTCCATCTGAGCCCTCCTCTGTCCTTGTGGATGCTCCAAACCTCTGCTTTCCACCCTGCAGCACATAACCCCAGCTACTCTCGCCCTCTCTCTCCAACAGCTCCCTCTGCTTCTTCCTCTTCCACTCTCTCCTGTCCAGTGGCCCTTGTCTAAGTGTGTATTTGTTTCTCTCTCTTAGGCCCAGTTTGTTAGTGCTAGACGACCTCAAGCCACCCATGACCAGTGATCCATGGCTAAAAGGAGAAGGCAGGGGTCTCCTCTCTCTGCTGTACCTCCTGTACTCTCTTCTAATCACCTTTGATTTTGTTGTTTTTCTTTTCCTTTCTTCATTAGGGCCTGAGCACCGAGATGCCAGGGGCCGAAAGATGCAAGGAACTTACTGTTTTTGAAAGGATTATTATTCTTCCACACAAACAAACACATTTTTGGAGGGCTTAACATACTCGAAGACTGTTGGCATGCTCTTCAGAAGAGGTGAAAATCTTTATATTTTACCATAGTCAGGATTGGGTGTGGCAAAATGACTCTACAGCGCCCCCTTGAAAATGTCAAAGAAGCAGCCCCCAGATGACGTTTGGCCTAGACTTCTGAAATTTGGTAGACATATTAAGCACATGGAGATCTACCAAAAAGCCTCTTGGTGCCATACCCTAAACCAAACAGGAAGTCCAACTTTGAATCGAATTTGAGATTTTTTTCCATTTCCGCGCACTGGATTGTAACTAACTCCTCCTAAAGCATTATCCAGATCAACTTCAAACTTGTACAGTAGAGTCTCAACAAGTCAATGATAAAATTTGTCAAAAACTTCTGCATAACTTTAAAGGTGTGGCCTCTTGGTGAAGGATGATGCTTCGCCATTATACAGGAAGTTATTATAACTGTAAAAATGTCTTGTATGACACATTTTGTTTGTTTTACTCATAAATTTAATAGGGTGGTCATCACAGGATAAAGTCAAAGAGAAGGTAGATTATTTGGTGCTCTCTACCGCCACATAGTAGACAAAAAAAGTGAAATTACAATCCTTCCCTCAGTGTCTGTAATACATGCAAATACAGAGCCATGTTAACCTCCAGGAGAAGAGTAGTGATGCGAATGCTGGGGCACGTCACGACGGGAGAGCGAGGGCCTGTTCAATGCTGCTTGCAGCTTTAATTTATATTTGATATTTCAAAACAAAAATGGTATTAAAACTGTCCCAACCCTAACCTTTCATAACCCCACCTGGGAACACTTGATCTATCGTTCCATAATCTGATGCAGGAATACAAATAAAAGGAGCATAATTTCTTTAGAAAACAGTTAGAGAAATGTGTCATTATCATTTGCATGATTGACTTTTTTCCATCCTTTCTTTTCCTTTTTCATGAATGTATGAATATAATAAGCTTTTCAAACATTATTGCACTGTAGAACTTTTCTGTAAATTTACAGTGAAATCTTAAAAGCATTCTGCTGAGCTAATGTCATAGTTAGATGCTATAAACTACAACACAACACAACACACAAACACAACACAAAGTATTTTTTTATTATTGGTATTAAGAAACGCTGCAGATACAGGTACATGTTTGTTTATAGAAACAAACCTTGCTTTTCATTAAATACCAGGAAACGACTTGTTGCCACAACTTTCTTACCGCTTCTTGATTATGGTGACATCATTTACATGAACGCCTCTGCCAGTTCTTTACAGATGTTGGATGCTGTTTATCACGGAGCACTAAGATTCATAACAAGATGTAAACCTCTCACCCACCACTGCACTCTGTGCTCTCTGGTCAACTGGTCATCATTATCCACACGTAGACTACTGCATTGGTATACCTTCATTTACAAATCCATCCTTGGTCTGCTCCCTTCATATTTATTCCTCTTACATGTCACGTAAACAGTGCAGTCGTAGCCTTCGCTCCCAGGCCTTTATGACCTTCAGTGTTCCCTCAGTCCGTACAGAGCTTGGCAAAAAGGCCTTTTCATACTCTGCACCTTCAACCTGGAATACATTACAGCAGGATCTGAAGCTGTCCAGCTTGATCCCACTCAGGGATTTTAAACTTATTTTAAGGACGTTGGAAAAAGCTACGGAAATTTGTAGCATTTTTACTAATTACAGTTTTCCAGCTGCTTCCACTTTGCACTTTTGAATTGTTGAATGTTTTGATTGATCTGTCTGTAACTAATTGTTGTTGTATGTGTGTATTGTATTGTAATAGGAGTATAACCATTAAAACACTTTCCATCATAACTCCTTGTTTTCCCCGGTGTGTTTTTCCTTTGTTTCCCTGTCTCTCTCCCAGTCCTCCCACCCCAGCCGTTTCCCTGTCTATGCATGTATGTGTGTTTGTGTGGCTGTGGGTGCGGCCGCACACACCTGATCACTGGCTCCATTGCCCACCTGCCTCTCATCATTTTGTAGTAAAACTGAATGATATTAATGTTGAACTGATGAATAATTCTGTTTGGATCAGGTGAACAATTATGTTTTCCATGTTAAACTTGTGAGGAATGAAATATGTCATTTTTTTCACCTCTCACATATCGGAGAGAAGCAGAGAAAACAATGTCAGAATACCAGCCTAAGATGTGCCTATATGCTAACCAATAGAGTTAGGAAAGATGACCTTGAATGGCTGTCTGTCAGCAGTCTGCTGTAGTGTGAGTCGCGGTGCACAGCCAAGCTGTCAGCTGGACACATGTGGCAGATAGTGTGCAGCCTCAGCAAGTTTGTCCATGTAGAGAAAGCCGCTATGAGCTGTCAACATAGGCTTGTGTATTTTTAATTTTTTGAGATACTGCATTCATCCCACAGGGGGAAATTCTTTCTCTGCATTTGACCCATCCCTGAGGAGCAGTGGGCAGCCACTACATTGCAGCACCTGGGGAGCAAATTGGGGTTCAGTATCTTTGCTCAAGGATACTTCAACTTGTAGACTTGCAGGGGCTGGGGATCGAACCACTGACCTTTCGTTCCGCTTTACCTCCTGAGCCACAACCGCCCTTGTGTGGATGTTTTAGGAAAGGGAGGGATATGAGGAGATTGGAACATATAAAAGGAGGACCACTTTGTGTTGAATTTAGTTGTGTCCTGGGAGGAGCTCACTTTTATTGTATGCTTTGTGATGAAGAGCACAATAAAATCTAACACTTCCGACTCTGGAAGATTCAAGGGTTTTATTTGAAAAATGTTTCATAAAAAGTTTGTTGAGGGTCCAGGTCGTTTTCCTGGCTCAGGCTGGGACCTTTTTTGATCCATCAATCACTTCATCAGCATGCATTATAAGTACCTTGGCTCGTTAACTCTCTCGTTAATCTGCATTCTCATGGTGTTCAGGAATTCAGTGCCGGCCAGCAAGATCCAGTCCTCAACGCCCATGCTTCATCCTGCTCTGCTCTCTGTAAACCCACTGCACAGCTACTACTGAGGTGATTTAAAACATCCATCACCAGAGCACAAAGCAGATAATACAGCTTGTGGTTGTGGAGTGACAGAGAGTGTAATGCTTAGCTATCCAGCAGTTCTGGAAGGATGGTAACAAAGGAAGCAGCCAAGACAGAATCGAGCCACTACCAAGGGCCAAGCCTTCAATCATCAGGATTAAGAAAATAGTTAAACATGTTATCACAGACCTGCAAAGTTTTGCGTACAAGATTATGTGGATATTCATCTGCCGCGAGAACCAGGAATTTAACAAGAGGTCAACAAAATCATGACCCCTGAGAAAAAAATCAAAAGAACAGGACAATAAGATGGTATCATTTCAGAGCCCTGTAACATAAAGAGGAAAGAAAACGTTTCTTCTGGGAACAGCATCATCTGTACAGCCATCAAATCCATCAAGAGCATCTTGGATGAACTGTCGAATAATGTCTTTGAGAGTACAAGAGATGAGATAACAGCAGATGAGTACAAATTACTGAAGTCCATCTCCTCCCAGGATACAGACAGGGTTTAAATTATACAGGAAGGGGGTAAACTGGCAACAGAAGCCACATCTCACAGAGAGCCTCAATCACAGGACAAAACATCGTCCTGGAAAATGGTGGAAAGTAAAATCAAGGCCTTTTTTGTCTGCATATTTGTCAAGACATCAAAAACAAAAAAATTGCATTAAAGCTGAGAAGGACATTTCACTGCTCCACTGTCACCTGAAGCACAGAAACCACTGTTGAATCTACTTGATGGTGTGGAATAGATAGTATATGATTCTACCAGAGGAAGACCAGAAGATAAAGGACACAAAAGACATTTGCATCTACACAAAAACTGCAGATGACATTAGCAGTGAAGAGCATGATATCATAGCTAAGCAGATGTCTGATATGGTGTTCCACCATTTACAACATGACTAACGACAGTTGCCCTTTCGGCATGAGATTAATGCTGAAGTGGACATTTTCATGAAGCTGATGTGGAACTGGCCCAACCAGCAGGTTCAACAGCAGCAGAGGAGGAGGGACCTCACTAGTAATGAAGATTAAGAGAGTCGTGGTAAATCTGCCAGAGCTAACAGAGGGCCCCACTGTCACGGAAAGTGAAACTTTGGCATGTGTGTTTATAGAACCACCAACTTTTATCACTGATGAGCCATTTGTCTGTGATGAAGATGAGGAAGCTACAACTGAGACAATACCAGTAGGAGGTTTGGAAAAACAGTGCCACACAACAACCAGATTCAGATGGTATCAGATATTCTACACTCCAAAGTTGACATCAACAACATCATTCCATCTCTGAGAAATATGCTCTTCACAAAGATCCAGGACTCTAATATCACCGTCAAGACAAATGAACGCCATATTAAAAGGATCTACAAGGCAGTTCAAAAAGACTTGTGCAATGAAAAGATGGTATGAGTGAACCTGATGACAAAGACATCATGGATTTATGAAATACTAATCAGACAACATTAGACTCTGATAAGGTATGTGGAGACAAAGACAAACTGCTTTGTTAGGTTCTTCAGATCTGTTGCCAACATTACTAAGTCATCTTTGCCAGGTTCAAGGTGTAACATACTCTTGCTCCTGCTAGGACAAGTCAAGATCTCCTCTATTGGGAACTGAAATCCTGCCACATATACAGCTCAACACTCTGCTCGGCCAGTAGCACAGAGTGTTCAACCTGAATATGATGCAGCACTTCATGTCTCAGAGTAGCATTGGTGTGATCTCACAGCGACAGCATGAGGACATTTAATTCTAATTATGGGCCATCACCTTCTTGCTCTGAGGAGTACATGCGTGCTCGTTGTGTTTGTGTGGGTTTTCTCCGAGTGCTTCGGTTTTCCTACCACATTTTAAATAAATAATATGTGTTTGAAAGACAATTTAGGAATAAAGTATGATAAAGTATCTTGACACTATCAGCAGCAGTAAACTAATAATGTTAGCTACCTCTATCCGAGGTTGTCTTGGTTTTTGGTTTCAGCCACTGGTGTTGTTTTCCTCTTTTCTACCATTATAAATTCAATATGTTGTGCTGGATGTTATTCTTGTTTGCCTTCGCACTGTGACTCACTCTATTTGTTGTTGTTATGTTATGTATCAGTATATGACACATCCTCCAGTCCTCTGGTAAGTCTAGTGTAGTGGATATTGTTTGGTATATATGCTGTGGAGAAGATGACCAACCTTCAGAGCCACCTTAAAATCACATTTTCATGGAAAAAAAAGTAAAAAAATCGGACAACGTTGAAAATGTCAAAAGTCACGACTGCCTATCATGGTTAATATATGTATAATGTTTATCTGTCAATAGATAGATAGATAAATAGATGCTGAGGGAGATCCTCTGTGAGGTGATAGCGGTGTGCAGAGGGTGGCTGACATCATCAATGATAGACAGCAGTTTGTCCAGTGTTCTTTTCTCTGCCACCGCTACCACAGACTCAACCTTCATGCCAACCACAGAGCCGGTGCGTCCAATCAGTTTGTCCAACCTCTGGACCTGTAGAGGTAGTCGGTGTTCAAGTTTCAGCTCCCGCTGTGTGTTCTTCATCTCCTCCTTGTATTTATTTTCAAAAGCCCTCTTCTTCCTGTTTAGAACAGCCTTCTCTTTGCTGGTTACCCAGGGTTTGTTGTTGGCAGTTCCACCATGGACCACCACATCCATACAAATGATCAAGTAGTCCCTCACACATTGAGTAACACCGTCACTGTCCTTCTCACTATGTGAACCTTGCAGTACACTCCAGTCAGTGGATTCAAAACAGTCTCTGTGGGTCTCCTCTGCTTCAGGAGATTACCCTTCCGAGTCAAAGTCTTCCACAGGAAGTAAAAACGGTAGACAGCACCAAATACAGTGCAAACCTACGCCAAGGCAGCTCAGTTTTGACATTATCCAAAGACATTAAAGACCTGCGCCAAAGAGGTCATGTTTTTGCTGGTGTTTGTTTGTTTGTTTGTTAGCAGGATTACACAAAAACTACTAGATGGATTTTCATGAAACTTGGTGGGAGGGTTGGGCATGGAACCGGAAAGAACTTGTTACATTTTGCAGTGGATCTGGATAAAGGGCTGGATTCAGAAGTGAGTTGCTTTTGGCAATATTTTTTAGGATTTTTCATTAAACTGAAAAGCTTGTTATTTTTGACAGGCTAATCATAAAGCATAGTAAAAATATTCTATGTCATACGTCATATGACATGGTCCTCATCATGAGAGGATGGAAACACAAATGTCCAATTTTAATGAAGAGAAGGACAAAAAATGAACATTTGTGATATGATTGAATAAAACACACACTGTCATCACTCGGTTTAGTCCCTGACAGCTGTCACATCCTGAGTAATTAAAGATAACACACACGTTTGTTTCCTTGTGTGTTTGATGGAGCACTTATTCGACACTGTGAAGGAAAACGGACCCATACAAATGATTGGTGTTTATAATGATGTCATTCTCATCTCCCAATATATAGACCATGAAGGTGAAGGGCTTTTACAACGATGTCATGAAATTCAGAACACATTTTATATGTGTGTGACATTTCATCCGTCTTGGCGCATGATATGATGCTGATACACTCAAACACACAGTCTGTGTTTTTTTTTATTGTTTTTTTAAAACTTTATTTAGCACACACACAAAAAAACAACAACAATTTGCGTACAATAACCTTAATCCAGTATACAGTATAAACATGTGCAAGGAAGACAAGAAACCCCGAGGGGTGTATGAAGTGTCTCCCTAAGTTAAAGTACGTGATTACAGTTTTATATAAAATTTTAAAAAACGACAGAACAAATGAACACATAATTATAGTGTTATGGTTATGTATTTGGTTAAGTTTGGATCTTTTTGTTTGCTCCCTATCTCTGCCTTGTGTCTGCATTTGGGTCCTCACTTTAACACTGCTGAAACATAGCAGTCTGTTATAGTTCCAACAGCCAGCGTCACACAGCTGGTCCTATGCCTTGTTTATGCTGCGTTCAAGACGATGGTAAACTCGATAATCCCAGTTAGGAATTTCCAACCTCTGTACAACGTGTGTTAACATGATCAATTCGGAAAAACTGCAGATGCCCTGTTGATTGGACATATCAATATTAGGGGTGTGCGATATTGATAGAAATTATACCTAGATGTTTTCTGTGATTTTGTCAATATTGATAATTAGACAGATATTTTGTATCCTTGAAAATGCATTTATAAAATCCTTATATTGTACTAGCTTGCTCTTGTTAACAGGATATCTATTGCTGGCTACAAATGATATCAATGGAAACAACGTTTTAAGGAAAATATGTATTATTTACTTGTTTTATCTGAATCACTCCAGTGAGAACCATGTCTTTAGTGATGTACTTGGTGACACCATTTGTTATTTGTTGTCATTTGTTGCTTTTCTTTTCCTAAAGAATTATCTCTCTATACGTTTTACTTGACAGCTTGTTTACTTACCTAATTAAGATTTTTGCAGGCAAATATGAAGCGAAATAGTTTAATGTAAAAGCTGAAAACAATTCCACGACATCACCATGACCTATCATTTGTGCGGCCCATAGCCGGAAGATTTAAAAAGCAGCTAATAGCAGTTAGCAGCTAAGTCAAAGAAGAAGAAAATCAACCGAAAATATTTTCAAATTGGGGAGACAGTGCGAGGTCCGCCAGATCCATACCCTCCGACGACAGTAGATTATTGTTGTTTTGCCATGTTAACCCATCCTTTACAAAGCGCTGCTTGATGCAAAGACAGCACACTAGATGTGGATGCTGCTGTGTTATACGTCCTGCCTCTTTTGTTCATGAAATGCTTGCTTCTTTAAGTCACACACTGGAGCGGTGTTCCATTGTTGTTTTGTTCAGCATACACCATAATATCCTTTTTTACATTGACCTTTACAGCACAGTCTCAGCTCTCTGAGGGTGAGGCTCCTATCCATCCCACAGGAAAACGAAAAGTGATAATTTGAGCCAAAACCTGACACATTGAATTTCATACCACTGTTTACTACAACTTAATGTTTTCTAGTACTGTATTAAATGATACACAGTGTATAGCAAGCGGTATGAAGTGGGATTTTTCCAGGCAACGTTCAGTCATTTTTGATTTTGTACAGACAGAATGACAAGCAAATCGAGGCAGACAAAAGTGGAGAAGAAGATGTTGGATGAGATCATTTGATCATATAAACAAGAAACACGCTGCACATACATATAATCTATACACAAAAATGTTCAGCTGTAATTGTTGCTTGATTTATATTTTTCTGTAGCCTTGATCACACTTTGTTTCTTCAAATGGCTTTTAAAAAACAAATCCTGATCAGCATTTAAAGAGCTCCCTTTGTCACCCACATGTGCAGCCATTAAAGCACTTTAACTTGGAAACAGTTATGTCTCTGACTTGTCATGAGTCGGTCTGCTTTCTCTACAAGATGACCACATTTCATAAGTCCCCTGAGTGATCTTCTTTGGCCAGTTTGACTGTATTTATTTCTGGTAATACACTGTAAATTTAAAATACAGTAAAAAATAATAATACAGAATTGTGGTGGAAATCTGAAATAATGAGTGAAGACCAACGTTTTGAGCGTTTTATTAGAAAAGGGATAATACAGTAATAATGCCTTTGCAAAGGGACCAGCACACAGAGCGACATAGAGTCAGTCTGGTGAAGAGTGTCTAGAAACATTGTGTCTTTATAGAGAGATGTTAGGAGGCAAAGCAAAGATGTGTACTCCCATTTCTAGTGTTGGCATAGAAAGCAAAAAAACCAACTCTGTGCATAGGATGACCTTCAGAATTAGATACGACTATCCTGTGTGTGACTCCCTGAAGTTAATTGAAACTGAGTCTGTGGCCCTCATTATTTGGCCTGACCGGTCAGTCTAGCCTTAACTTAGCAGTTCAAAAGAGTTCAATAAGTTAGCGTAGCATAGCATGTGTGTATGTAAGCATGTGTTTAAAGCAGATATATGTGATTCCCATTACAAGAACTTAACAAGTGAAGCTGCTGCCAGTTAATTGCTGAAAAATTACAGTGAAATGTTTTACAGTGTATGTCTATAATTAGCTTTCATGTTCACAGAACTCCATTCTTTGAAACATGTCTCCATATCAAATATCACACTTCCGTATCTTATGCAACCTATTGGCACGGTTTACAAATGACAGTGGGAGAAATGGCCCGTGTTTCCATTGACTTTGACTGCAGCTTTGCAAACCTGTGTTGGCAACCAGAAACCCAAGAGAGTTTTGATTAAAACCACATCTGCCCCTGCTCTTTATTGGGATTCATCACTGCAAACTCTTTGGTAATTAGAAAGACCGCCCTTCGTGTCAAATCAAAAACATGACTGATGGCTATTTATAATCTTATGAGTGCATTTGTGTACGTGTGTTGGTAATATGCAATAGAAAAATCTGATTAATGATGCTCATCTCAGCCTCCCTTGGCTGTCCAAGTGTAAACAGAAGACTCAACTGTTTGCTTGCAGTGTAATTAGTCAGTGGTGACAGGTCTTTTCTCTCTCTCTTTCTCCCTCTCTGTCTCCCTGCTCGTCTTGTCAACAAGACAGATACGCACCATGCTGTCAACAAGCCTGATAGCCAGCACTGGTGGAAAGGTTAAAATTTACATAAAATATAGCTATCCGCTTACACACACTCCACATTAGACAGATTTCCCATTATTGTGTTTTTTTCCTTTTCTTTTCTTTCTGAACTCTCTACCTCTATTATTTCTAATGCAGACTGGTGCTCTGATTGACTCACATACTGAGGCAAGAATGCACTCATGATTGAGTGCACACACACAAATAATCCTCAATCTTCCTATTTGTTGAGCTGGTAGACAGAGGAATATTGGTCATCTGTCACAGTGCAGGTAACATAGGCCCTGCCTGTAGTACACTGTATACAATTTATGTGTACCTTATTGTTTTATCGTGCAGTTGCTGCTGTCATTAAGTTACCATAGTGAACAGTGCTTATTAAAAGACAGCAATGGGTTAAGCAATTCATAGGTTCATTTTATTATGATGCAACATGTATTTATCGACTACATTGTGAGTTCCTCAGAGTATTTTCTGGTTAATGTGTGTGAAAATGCACAAAAACATGACAAAGCGTGTAGAAAGAGTGAGAGAAATATTCATAAATGTGCATGGAGCCTAGTTCTGGTAATAGAGTGCAAATGGGATATGTGGGGTTGACTGGTCACCTTGTGCCATGAAAATGTCAACTTCTCCTTGCGTGCACACAGCTCGTTCATTTTTACACGAGGGGAAACTTGCCCTTGACATTTTGCAATACACTGATTTAATAGGTGTACCTCTTCATCTAGAGTAATGCTCTTCTATGGACAGTGAGTCATGTTAACAAAGCATAAGTATGATGCAGACAGGGAGATGAGATGAGAGATGAGATATGAGAACTTGTAATATATCCTATTAGTACCACTTGGTAATCTATATTCTTCCATTAGGGTCTTCTGGCAGTCCAGTCCAGTCTTCCAGAGGCATCAGAATGGATGCATTAGCCAACATAGTACTTTTCTCTTCATGGGTCTCATTGTGTCCTACTTCATATACTTCTATTAGCCTTCTTCGTTCAAGCTTTTATCTGTACTCTAGTTTTCATATTTAGCTATTTGTGTTCCTTGCTTTCCCAGTTTTTTTCCAACAGGACGTGGAACACACAGAAGTGGAACATGTACTAAAGTAAAAGAAGTGACGATTGATACAGTTAGATTTGCCAGAAAAGGCTTTATCAGCTTTATGAGGGAGCAGGAACAAGGATTCTCCGCCGGAGAGCCAAGCCACTCTTAATAACTGTATATTTATTATGAACATCATGCATACATGAAAGTAAATCAGTTAAGTAATCTTCAATTTGCTTATTTAAAAAAAATTTTTAGGCACATTTAAACTAAGGTGATTTTTAAGTCATTCTGCTTTTATTCTGCTATGACATGTCATGGTTCTAGCTGCATCAGTAAAAAATGAGTTCTCCAATTGCAGGGCCATCTTTGTCTGTGGACACACATATTCTAGTATTCTTTGTAGTATTCTACCTTCTATTAGTGGGCAATAGATTTCATTTGTGAAATCTTAATTTGCAGAATAATATATTAATGTGTCTAAAAATGTACATTTGTCTTTAAACTATAAGGAGGTAGAAGTCATACCAAAACAGTACATAATATGTGAGTAATGCACCATTGTGTATCCCCTAAATTTAACAATTAACCTTTTTTTTAGTTACATGTCTCATTTTGCAAATTTAACTCATCACAGGACAGATTTGACTTTCATATCCATTAGGAGTCTCCAAAGTCTCTATCCTGAAAGCCCCCCTCCCTCTCCCTCTGCCCAGTGCCTCTTTAAAAATACCCAGGCATCCTGCTGGCTCTGAAGCGGGGGGGGGGGGGGGGGGGGGGGGGGAGAGGGAGAGAGAGAGAGAGCAAGCTGGCATTAGTCAACATTCTCACCGAGATTTCTCCCCAGTGATGCACCACCCACTCCCATGAATGCCAAACAGTTCCTTTATTATCTCTGCATTTACATGATTTTTGGAAGCAGCTTAGGCCTTATTCCTCTAGCCCTCACTCTCCTCCGTCTCCCAGCTCTCCTCCCATTTCTTCCCTCATTCTTTTTGCCTTTCCCTTTCTTCTCTATCAAAGTGCAGTATCATTACGCTTGGGATAATTCTGATCCCCTTGCCCCTCCCTCCTCCTTCAAGTCTTGAGCCTCACCCTTCAAATTCTTCTGTTTTACAGGGTGTTCAGAGTGAAGGGAAGAGGCGGGTGGGAGAGGCTGGAAGGCTTGGGATGTCTTTTTCTTGTGTTACTGCAAAATGATGATGAAACCATATGGAGGCTGGCGGTGGTGCAGTTTGCAGGGAGGGAAATAGGGAGATGGTGGTATGGGAGGGGAGCTATACACAGCGGCCTAAATGACTTCTTAGCAGTGCAGTGAGATGTGAAGGACAGACTGACATGAGACGGTGTGGTGAGCAAACTAATGAGCTACACGTTTCACGCCATGAAAGAAAAGGGAAGAAGAGAGTGAGGGGAGACGGAGCAGGAGGGGTGAGATGATGACAGAGATAGAGAGATGAGAGGAGGAGGAAAAGGAGAGGATGCAGTGGAAGATGGCAGAGAAGGAGAGGAAGAATGATTAAGTGAAAAGGAGATATGGTGTCGCCTTGAATTTGTAAGCTTTGGAAAAGAAAGGGGGAGATGGGAAGTGAGGGAGAGAGAGAAAGGAAAAGTGGGTGGAGGAATTAAGAGTGAAAAATTAACTTTATTTATTTTCTTTATGAACTTTATTGTTCATAAAAATGACTTTAAACATTTTTTTTGTTAAATAAACTAAATAGATATGTATATGTAAAAAGTTCCAAAGGGAGGTACAGTATTAGTGTGGAGCTAATATACTGTATGGCTCCCAGACAAACTTTAAGAATTAAACATGAGAATGTTTCAAATATGTCAGTCACTGCAGTTCACATCTGATATAACTTAGTTACATAATCATTGTGAAATTAATCAATTCAGCACTTCCATGTCAGCAACACTGAACCTATGGCTACACAACTTTTGCCGCTCTGCCAAAAATAAAATTCTGTAGTAATATCATTCAATATTGTTAATTTTTTTGGTAATATCTGCATTGATAAAATCAAATTTTCTATAATAAATTTAAGAATATTGACAACAGTCCATAAAATAGATTCCACATTTTTAATAAGTTTGCATACTGAATCGGCTGAAATTCTATAATGACATTAATATGCTTTTTCAACTGTACTTTTCAGTTATATTGTTTTTGTAAAATCCAGTTCTGATCTTTTAATGTCCCAGTGGGTGTACATAAACATTTCAACCATTTTTTAATATGCACCAATCCACACATCCTCATTATCTGCAGTCTCCCAGTTTCAAAAGCATCACAAGTAGCATGATGTCACAGCAATACATTTAGTTATTTTTGGCTTCACACCTGCTTTCCTCCCTTCTCTTTAGCTTCCCGCAGTGCAAATCTTTCAGTACCTGCTGTGAAAGGTGTAGGAGGAGGCCTGTGGTTCTCTGTTACTGAACGCAGGCTGGTATCCAGCTCGCTTGAGTCATATTCAGTGTTTGTTCCTTGCCCAACTCGTGCACCTCTCCACAGACCATCAATGCTTACAATTTTAATGCAGAAGACACTGATAAAATGTGGTCAAAGACAACACAGGGCTTTCCCTCAGATGCTTTTCTTGGTGTGAGCTCAGATTAAGTTTTAACTTTGTCCAGAAAAACATGCAGGGTGTTGCTTAGACATTTCTAAATTCATGTCATCAAATAAACCACCACCAAAAATACGGTTTAACTGAATTGCTTTATTTTGCTCACGTTTACAGACACAGACAAATCAATGAAAATTTAACTATTGCAACTTGGGTCTTATTTTTAACCATGCTTGCTGCATGGCACTATAAATAGCGATGTTGACCACTTAGTCCACCACATTGATCCAGACTTAAATATCTCAACAGCTATTGCCATGAGATTTCATATACACATTCATAATCTCTCCAAGATGAATCCTTCTGACTTCTAACTTTTGACTCATTGCACCGGGCAGCATGGAGGGGGCGCCAACTGGCAATGCCCTCACTCCCTCTAGCCCCCTCCAGCGCCCCCATTTTCCCCACTCAGGTTTTTATGTACATGCAACCAAGAAGGGATTGAACCACCTAGTCCTAGACAGAAGTTACCCTCATGCCACCATTGATTTGACAAATCTGGTTTTAAGCGACATTTGAATTTTTCCAGTTGTTTGGTTTATGGCAAAACTAATGCAATTCTTCTATTTGTTTATGTTTCCCATTTAATGATTAAATTGTGCATAACAATGTCTTTGACTTCCTTGACTTATACCTTTTACCATTCAACGTTTCCACAGGGCCATGTTTGCAAAGGTGTTGCTGCTGCATATGGCTCATCCTAACCAGAGGTTAAAAAGGGCTAATGTTGGAATAATCAGATTTTCTTCTCTCTGTCTCTGTTTATCTCTGCACCATGCTGATATATTATGCTAGTGAAGTCTCCCTCTTTTGCTTTTTTCGTTGAGATAAGAATTCATTTCCACTGCCTCTTGTGCTTCTCTCATTATTGTAAAAGTCCCTCTTTTAATGCCAAGGAGCCTGGCAAAGAAGGATATTGCTTGTCCTGCTAATACTTTATTAGAGGCTACTGTTGCATACATACTTCAAACTCAGTCAGCCTCACCCATTCTCTCAATCAATCACACGCACTCTCATTTGTGCTATAAATAGACTGTATGCACACACACTTACACACACATGCCTGAGTGAAAAAAATAAGAAAAAAATTACCTTCTTAATATGCAATAAAACCTTGTATTTAAACTTGAATTGGCATTTTCTTCAACTAATATGCAAGCTGGACATAATTTTACATGTCTCTTATGATCACTTAATATGAGTGTCAATACATGTAGCAGTTAGGACATTTCCCCCATTCATTAAATTATGCTTTTTGTTACTCTTTTCTTTATCCATTTATTTCATGGTATGTACCACCCAGCTCATTTTCTATGTTAAAAAAACATAAAGCACATAGTAAACCAGACACCTGTCCAAGCTTTCACCTCATAAACTCAGTGGATGTAACCAACCCTACCCTGTGCCTCTTAGGCCTTCAATCTGTAATAAACTATATTTATTTGTGGACGTAAACCCTCTAACAGAGGGTGTGTTAGCCAACTATCATGTCCACTGCATAGCGGTTGGTATTATGCAACACCATAGAGACTGCATTACAAATTAACGCTTACTCTCTGTATCACTTCATCACTCAGGCTTGTTCAGGTATGCCTTTCCAAAGTAGCTCCCTGAAGTTTTGGAGGCACAGTTTCTGCTAAATTCTGGCAGCAGTATTCACGGGGCCGTGACCTTCACGTCTTGTTGAGCGGGAGAGAGATGGGTTGCTTTGTAAGCTGTGTTTACAAGCCACACACTGCGAAAATCCACTCAGAATGCATTTAAAACAAGTCAAAACGGCAAAAAGGTAAGCGAACTCTGACTGTGTAAAATATGGAGATGAAAATAAACCACAATAAAACAGAAAATGCACTGGTAGTATTGACAGCATGTGGCTTTCAAGGACATGCTTGAAGACGTGGATGTGCATGAAATATTTTCATCAGAGCTCAGGTAGATTCTGACTGTTTTAACATCTGTTAAAAAATACAAAGACAATACAAAATCAAGATCAGTGTTGAAATGTAACACATTACTCAGCATTACAGTTCTGTCTTTCTGTGATTAAAATCTGTGGTATTCCAGTGACTAATCCCAGTAACACTCTCATGCTTCAATATTTTGAGTGTCAGCGAAGGTGGAATGCCTTTTCTTAAACCCAAAGGTGTCTTACATTTTGAGGGAAATCAGGAAAATGGCTGTGCACTTGCTCTGTGCTCTTGCTAAGTCCTTGTCCCTCAAGTCAGGCTCTCATATGAAACCAATAACAGCCACAACAACTGTGGTTCTAAATGATAAGACAAGATAAGACGAGATAAGATACGATATGATACAATACAAAGATACGATATAATGATAAGATATGATGTGATACAATACAATGATACAATATGATACGATGATACGATATGATACAATATGATGATATGATACGATACAACGATACGATATAATCGTATATATCATTTTCAATGTGCACTAAGTATAGAATTGTTGATTACATTGTAAATTGTAGCTTGTGCATTAAAGGTAACTTTCCCAACACTGACAGCTAAAACATTCACTTTTACTCTTTGTGTGCTCACATTTCAACACCTTCAATCACACACAAACGTCTCAGAGGTTCACATCGGCAGTTCAGAGCAGTAGGAACAGTGTCTGAGTGTGGAGGAAGACCTACGATGACTGCTTGGGGCTTTCACCAGCATCTGACAGGAGGAGGAGAGGCAGCTCGTCTAATTGACTATAGACATCGTCTCTGCATTCAGGGCTGCTGCCACGGCCTCCGACACGCAGCTCTGATCTGTCCGTCTCTTACTTTCATTCGTCTGTCCTCTGTTTCTCTTGCTTCCTTTACTTTCTCTCTCTTTCATCCGGTCGCCCTACTCCTTTCCTGCTTTCACTCTGCTAATCACTCCTTCCTTAGTTCTGCCTTGCTGCTGCCCTTTTCTTTCTTCCTCATCAACATATTCCATTATGAGGGATCTGAGCCGAGCCTTAAAGACAGATGGATGATGATGAATGGTGAGGCAAATAAGATCTCTCTCCCTCTATGGCTTTTTCTTTTTCCCTTTCCTCCTTTCTTGCACATGGTCTTGACTTTTTTGTATTTGATGCACTTTTGAAACTAAAGAGAATGAGCCTTTGGGATTGAGATGATGTGCTATCAAATGATGAGGGCCAAAAGCTGCTTCCTTTTATATCGAACATCAATAGAACAAAACCAGTTGGACACAAACAGAGTTGAGACTGAAAAAAAGGTTCTACTCAGTAGTTGGTTAAGAACCTTCTTGTGGAAAACCAATGAGGAGCCTACCTATCAGATCTTCCATTCCTCATGTCTTTACTTGCCTATGATAATGATGTGATTCTGCTTGTATCTCTATTGGATCCAAGTCTTGTGGAAGATAAAGATCTGTGAGCAGAGTGACATGGAGATTTTGCCTTTGAAGAAACACATATGAGGCCTTGGGAAATCCCCCCAGGACCCAAGATGGACTCCCCTTGGTCTCAATTATACCAGCCTCTGCTTGAGAGCATAGCATTCCCTCTCTGCAGTCTCTCTCGCTCTCTGTATGACATTCCTATCTCGTGTAGCACCGCAGGACAGTTCTGTCCTTCACCTTTTGATCCAGGCCGGATCAAACACCAGCTGCTCTTTGATGATAGTAGAAATGGTGGTAGTGCTGAGGGTCCCATGGCATCAGATCACCCTCGGTTTATCACTGGCAAACCCTCACAACCTGAAGCAGCAGGCCTACCGTTATTCTGTTGACAGTTCTTAGCAGGAGGCATCATTAATAATGGTCATCAAGCTGTGGTGATGCAAGAAGAGAGTGTGTGTTTTACTCACAGTTACACGTTTTATTTTAATATTTGTTTAACCAGGAAGACATCTAATTTGTCTAATTCATAAAATAGGGAGACCGGTCTCCCTATTTTTAAGACATTTAGTGTTGTTTTTCTTGAGTTTGCTACTAACCGCTTCTAGCTGCTTTTTTGTATCTCTTGCTTGTGTCCTGTCCTGCTGCCTTGATGGCTCACTCATGTTACACAGACAGTGATTTGGCTCTGTTACTACCTCTGCCGCCGGCTCAGATGTGGAACACCAATAACATCCCCATTACGCCTTAGTAACTTTTACACAGAATGCTCAGGTGCAATAAAGGTGCAACCTTGAACAGGCTGTGTAAAAAGGGCTCATAATTCTTAATGAGAGACAAAAATCGGGCCAACCAAGATCTCTCAGGGTATAAAGTTCAGTCGACTGGAGTAGTTCTGAAAATTTCTATCTGTTTCTGCAAAACAAGACGTGTATGTATCAACTGCCATTTTGATTTGTGTTTTGGTCCGATGGATTACAGAGGAGGGAGTCTGAACACGGCTGCAATATGAATAATTTTCATTGTTGATTGATGTGTAGATTCTCTTTTTTTAGCCACTTAACTATCACTCTAGAGATGGAAATATCAATAGGTAAGTTGTTCAGTCAGTCACACTCTTTGGTCCAGACTAAAATCATTTGAGCAGTTTTTGAATCACCATGACGTTTTGTAGACATTCGTGTTCCCAAAAAAATTAATCCATATATTTAGGTGATCTAGCAGAGTGGATGTATTGCCATCAAATTTCGTCCTTTGATTTTCTACAATTGAGATACTTTATTAATCCCACAGAAGGAAATTCTTTCTCTGCATTTGACCCATCCCTGAAGAGCAGTGGGCTGCCATTACATTACAGCACACGGGGAGCAAATTGGGGTTCAGTATCTTGCACAAGGATACTTCGACTTGTAGACTTGCAGGGGCTGGGGAACCACCGACCTTTTGCTCCGTGAACAACCGCTCTACCTCCTGAGCCACAGCCGCCCTGCTTGTCCTTTGTAGGGCCGGGTGTGTGTGTGTGTGTGTGTGTGTGTGTGTGTGTGTGTGTGTTTGTGTGTGTGTGTGTGTGTGTGTGTGTGTGTGTGTGACACATCACAGCTACAGGCGATTTGGAATCACCAATTCACAGTTTTTGGACTATTCAGTCACACTCTGATTTATATAATATGGAAAAAATGAGTCTCCCATTAGCTTCAGCTGTACTTTGCAATGCAAATGTTAGCCTGCTAACACATGAAATAAGATAGTGAACATTATACCTGCTAAATGCAAAATGTCTATATGTGGATCCGGTATAAAAATCCTTTTGAACATAAGGACTATGAGAATCAGGTTGAATAATATCCTGTCACACATTGGACCTTACCATGCCAGAATGACATTAATCTTAAAGCATAACTAGAAGTGATATTTCATACATCTATATCACATTTACTGTTGATGAATACTAACAATTAATCATCCAAAATATAATATATTAAACTTACTGACAAATTGAGGAAAAGATTAGAATAAGCAGTTCAGCATTAAACACAACAAAGTGGGAGATTTATGGCTATTATCATCATCTATTCAGACCTTTTCATCACCTTGTGTGCATACCTTCTCAAGCCCTGACTAATAGAGCTCTGGATGGTGATATAAAATGATTACAGCTGATACGGACATTTACGGCACCCACAGTCATACACAGAAGAGACACAGATACCTGAAGGTCAAGTGGAAAAGGGGCGCAGTCAATTTCAACAGACCTTTTGTCAAGTCCTTATTGAAATTCATCAATAAAAATAGGCCGCCCTAAGCCTTTTCAGAAATAAAATTGTCATGCTAATTCATTTTGATTGCCACATTGGAATGGCTAAACAAAATGAATGGCGGGGGCCAGATGCGCCCACCGAAGCGTAACTCTGGATATTTCATAGTGAATTACCCTTGATCGACTTGCCCAATAGATCTTGGCGTGAATTCCGATCAAATGCCCACATGTGTGGAATTTCAATCACCGCTTGGCAAACTCATTGATTTGCATGTTGAAGAAGTACATATTAAAACAACAACAACCGACAAGGACTTTTTTCAAATCGAAGAAAAACAGAGAATTTACATTTTCACCCCAAATGTACACCTACTACACTGGCACACATATTCAGTTATTTGTGAACAAAACAATGAACATTCGCTCTCACCATTTTCCGAGACTTATACTTCCAGAGAGTAATGTGTTTCATTAAGTTTTTATTAGGCCTGACATTTGTACTCAAGCATATAATTTCACAAATCAACACACAGTTTCTTAGTTATTACTCTCTTTGGGAGCAAGGACTAGAAAGGAAACAAGAAACCGACCCAAGTTCAGTGCAAAGAGCAACAAAATATGCATAATAGGTGCTGAAGATTAAAGACCATAGACTGTAGCGTGGAAGAACACTGAGGGATAACAAGCCCTCTGTGGTGCATAGAGAGACAGAACTCCTGTGGTTGAGGGGGGAGGATATTTTCCAATGAACCATCTGGCCATGACCCCCCAGGGATACAGAGCTAAACATGCTTGGTCTGCCTGTTGATGTATCTGTTGATCTATCTATCTATACATGAGATGAGTTTAAATTGGTCTATTGTTGTAGATAAAAAGTTTGGTTGTTAAATGCATTTTAAAACCCAAATAAATAAAATGAATAAATTCATAACATTTGTGTTCAAGATCACTCTAATCTGTGGTAACGCAGGCTGAGCTAAGATGCTCTGAGGTCGTCTGTAACACTGACATATCAATTAGCTTTTAAAGTTTTCTCATTTGCTTTGGCACATTTGTTAGGATTCTCTAAACTGTAAATTGTCACAGTTGTCTCATGGGACATCAAAAGTCACTCAAAGTAGTGACACAGTTGAGTGACACAGTAAGTCACTCAAAACATCTCAAAATGTTTGGATATTTTTTCAATCCTGGAAATGTCTCTTATGTCCAAATCTTTTTTTTTCCCCAACTTTTTTACTACCACTGACTGTGTGATGGCTTAGAGACTGAGACCCTCTTAATGCTTCCCTTTGTTTTTCCCTGCATCCTTCTCCTTTGTCTCCATGTGTGTATGTTTCTATGTGCTTTGGATGCGCCTCCACACACCAGGCTCCTGACTCGGCTCCACACTTGATCCCGATCATCTCTTCAGCAGCAGTATAAGAATCACAGCTCTCCTTCCACTTATCACCAGATTATTGAGCTTACTACTTGGTGGCTATAGCGGCCTTTCTAGTCTTTCCTCCCTCTCCTCCCTCATGTTATTCACAGTGCTATTCCATGCTAATCAGTTATCTCTTTGTGTTCAGGATCTCCTCACTACGCTTTACCAGCCTCAGTCTATGGAGGACTCAAGCCTCAGTCACTGAACCGCTCCAGTCACTCGTCTGTCCTCTCCAGCCTCCTCGAGAACTATCAGAAATTCTAAACATAATCACCACTCTGAGTCTTCTTCTGAGTCCATATGTAAAAGAGACCATAACAGACTGCTTGCTACACTGTGCATTCTAAAGCATTGACCTTTTTAGGTTCAGATGCCAACAGTAGGTAAACATTTATAATACTGTGCAACATTGTAGTACACAGAAAAATGGTATGCAAATGTATATGTATACAGTAATACCCTTCCTCATGTGTCATGTTTTACTTGTTACTCTGTCTTTGTTTTATTTCTCTCCTGTCCATGATTGGCCTCCTGTGTATTTATTCCATGCCCATTCTCTCTTTCAGTTGTCAGTTCAGCAACTTTGACTTAAAGTGACTCAGTTCTGATTTTTATGTCTTAATATGACACACATATGATTTTTTTTCAGGGCTGTGTGAACACAAAATTCTGATCTTTTCAAATCACATTTGAGTCATGTTCATATGTGGTCTGAGATCAGATGCGTATGCGTGGCCATGCGACATGAATGAGAACGGACTCCGACAATATCAATGTTCACAAGCCTGCTTACTTGTAATTATGAATGTTGGCCATCACGATAACAAAATTTGAACGTAACAAATGCTTGTGATGTCTGCCAAAGTCCAATACTGGGCTCATTTACTCGTACTCATATAAAATAACTCTGATACCCACACACCCAATACGGCTTTATGGCAACGCAACATTGTCTTCTGTTAGTTGAGCTGGTAGTCGCAGGATGATCAATGTCAGCAGTGTGCAAATATTTTAATGTAAGTGATCATGACAAAAGTAAAGCAGCATGCAAACTATGCTGTGCTAAACTGTCGAGAGGAAGTATGAAAAACGACTCCTTTATCACAAGCAATTTGATTAAAACCCTGAACCTGAGTTTTCTAATGATGGCAGCAGGAAACGGTTACAACCATCTTGGGATTTGGTCGTCTTCTCAGCGTACCAGAGCCCAAATATGAGACTCCCAGCCATCACTACATCAGACACTGTGCTACCAAAGCTGCATGACTCTGATGCTTGGACTAGCAGTGTTAGCCCAATGTCTCTTATCAGTTTAACTGTGCAGTGGATTGATGAGGAGAGTTGTCCCTCATGTGAAGCAGGTTCAGTGTTTGCATACTAGCCAAACAAGAGTGGGTGTGTTTTATGATATGCTTTAGACATGAGGCAAACACCACACTTGATTTCTTAACCCTTCGTCTGTCTCACAACCTCCAGCTGGCTGAGCTTTTGGCTCAGAGAAGTGTCAGAAGCAGTAAGTTACATGTGGTGGCAGCTATATTTGTTCCATATTTGAATTCTAAAGTGTGACATGATGCAACAGCATCACACACACGCACACACGCACACACGCACACACACACACACACACACACACACACACACACACACACACACACAGACATAGATGTGCATTGTAACATATACATGATGTATACAAAATCCTCTTGTTCAACGGCAGCTATCTGCATAACCAGTTGTTTGTAAAAAGGAAAAAGAAAATGCTTAATCGCACTTGACAGACTTTGGGGCACATTTGCAACTGAAACAGTCACACCCTGGAGCCCTGCAGCAAAAGGACTTCATTCATGAGGAGGACTTGGTATTAACTGTGGTCCCTGACTACATTGCTGTTTGTTGTGTTGCTGTGTACATATATTATTCTGCTTATGTATTTTTAATATGTATTTCTGCATCTAGTTCTATGTAGCACTACTCTACTGAATATCATTATTATTATTTCCCTAAATAAAATCATATGATACCAAAAACTGACATTGAAATGAAAAAATCTCAGGTGCTACCTAAAAAACTGGAAACCTCGAGCTGCAATGTGAACAGTTGGACTCTAATCCATCACTTTACAAGTCATTTCTCCATCACGGTCTCCTTGTCTCCCTCTCTCACCCTTTCTCAGTCACCCCCTGGTGTGTTTCTCTCTCTCTGTTGTTCAGTTGCAGGGATTGGAGGCCCTCAAGATATTGATTGGGCTCGGCTTAATGCTGTCAGACTGATGTGAGACATGAGATTCACATACGAGATTTTGGCCTGGTTACACTCAGCCTCCAACCACACACTCACACACACAAGGCAGCAAGTGCACACACACACACACACACACACACACACACACACACACACACACACACACACACACACACACACACACACACACACACACACACACACACACACACACCACTTACAGTTTATGGGCACTGGGCATATACACATACATTAGATCATGCACTGATACACAAAGGAAAATGCACACTCAAACTGATACCACACACAGGCATGTGTGCAAACGCTCCCGCACATACTGTATGCACATGTGCACACACACACACACACACACACACACACACACACACACACACACACACACACACACACACACACACACACACACACACACACACACACACACACACACACACACACAGTACACCCTTGAGAGTCTCTCCTGACACCCTCAATCTGTCATAGCTACAACCCAGAGGACCTCGTCTTCGAGTCAGGAGGACCGGGACAATCCAATGAGCTCAGCAGACTTTGAGCTAATCAAGACTGGCAATGACAGACTGCCTGCAATGACATTTTCTTTTTGCTTTTATATATTTCACAGCTGAGGATATCTTGTTTCTTTGGAGGCATTGAAAAGGGTGTTTATTCTGATGGGCAAATAGGTATAGGGGCTTAATCACCTGTCATTGTACTGAGATGCTAAATTTATGCAGCTTATTCAGCAGAAATTACTGGCAATAATTACATGAACAGTATAGATTTTTGTTGTTAATTCCATTAATATAAATGCAGGAAATAATATTACTATCACAGCAGGTCAATGCTTTGAGCAACATATAGTTTTCTAATTGCAACAAAAATAATAATCACTGATAATCATATGGCTAATGAACTGCAGAATGAAGGCCAGTCATGTATATTCATAAAAGCGTTCATTTACGATTAATTTGATTAATTATGTAGGCGTTTTAAAGAGAGTTAAGGGATATATTTAAATACATAAACAAGACGATGATTCAAGCACTTAAGATCATACAGTGCATGATGAATTTTCAGGATAAATATAAGTATTTCTGAAAGGTGGGTTTATTGAAATGGTTTCCAATCTCTCTGTGGCACTTCATGATGTGGTCACAATTAATCAAATTATTTTTCAGTTATAGATTAATACACATTTGGTGTTCTCATGAGAATTAAGCAGAAAGTTGGTGTGTGTTGAATTAAATCTAAATGAACTGCAATATGGTAATGAAGGACCATACTACCCTGTGAAACAGTGCATCTCACTGTCAATAGTATTATATATATATATATTATATACAAGATATACATTTGACCTTTTCCTTACCCGAGTACCCAGCATCCTCCATGCTGTCTTTGTCTAGGTACCAGAGACAAGGAGCTGTTGTTGAGTCCAAAGGCAACAAGCGTTCAAATAAAGTCCTCAGCAGTTGGCCTGTTAATTGTCTGTGTGTGTGGCTGGGGATCAGTAAGACAAATGTGGGAGGAAAAAATCATGTGATGAATTGACCCTTGTGTTAAATGGTGCCACTCAACCTTTTTAAAATTCAATAAACAAGTCAGTAGGCCTGCTTAGAGATCCATACCCTCATCACAGTGAATTTCCTGCTGTGTAAATGAATCAATGACAAAATTTGACCTTTGACTTTGCATTTTCAAGACGGCCCAACAGGAAGCGTGACTCTTAAAGGGACAATTCACTATTAGCTTTGGGCAGCTGCACATTCTTTTTCCAGTGTGGAAGTCCTGAATTATCAATGTAAAGTATTTAAAATCAGTCAAACAAATTAAAACAATATTCTCACTACTTTATCCAGTGAAGCCATAGCCATTCTTGGAGCTTTATGAGCTTACTTTCCCAAAACCTTCAATACCTCACCTCACTGTGTCCTATTGTAAGAAAATGATGACTCCATTGGTTAAATTTGGCTCTGGTCCGTCTCTCCTTGACTTACTAAATGAGCCGAGTGAAGGATGTTGTGCTCTTCTGCATAAACGCTCTGAGCAAAATAGAGTTTATTAAGGCCATAAAAAACAACATTAAAATTCACAACCAAGGGAGCGTCGCCTGACCCCTGGGGAATGATAAATTAGCTTGTGTTGCTTTAGCAAAACGACCATTTTATACCTTCATCTTCCCCTTCGGAGCTGACTCCCCTTCAGTATGGAGGCACAGCAGAGAGCCCTGGACTGAGAGGCTTTGCAGCTAGGAATTTTTTCAGATGACGTGGACATCTTTCTGCCTGCTTCCCTCCTCCATCATTTACTAGTATGAATGACATTTAATTCAGCTGCATGTCAGCTTTCCACAATCATCAGTGTCAAGTGGGTATGTTATCACTTTGCATATACCCTCACCTGAGCAGGTCTGGATTTGCCAATGTCTGTTTAAAAAAAAAAAAAAAAGAGCAAAAAATAATATTCAGAAATCTTTTTCTCGATGCAAACTGCTAAGGGCTCAGATACGTTTGACTGTATTCTACTTTTCACTGAGTGTTTTCTGCAGCCGGTGCTGCTCTGCTTATCTGGGTTAAGCTGTAATTGTTGTGTGCAGTCATCTCCTCATTGTTAACTTGAGGGATGGTACAACAGATTTCATGTGACGGTGGCAATTCCATTTCCAACAAGTCAAACATGCAGGTGTCTGGGCAGCATTTGAAAGGGAATAATAACAAAAAGAATTGGCCATGAGTAAAAACTTGAATGCAAATAGGTTGATAGAAAATCTGAGTATCCCACAGGCCATGTCCCCTTTACATATTATATGGAGCTTTTGCCCTGTCTTCCTTTAAAGACGATCCACCTGCTACCTGAAGTCTCTTATGAGTCATCCCCACAACTCATTAGCACTATGCTAAGCTAATGGATCAGTAAATTGATTTTTATGTGGGCATAAATCCCAATTCGTTATACTGTGGTGCTGTTCAACAAGGCGGTGTTTAGCAAGTTAGTCTGAGCCTCAGGAGTGTGTTTGTGTCTCATTAGGCTCGGCCAGGGATCTATTTGGGATGTGAAGGACTCAGTGGCAAAATAAAAACACAAGGAAAGAGTTCTCCAGTGATGAAACACTTGTTCATATTTTTTTTATATTTTATTGGAGGGGAATGATACGCCACAAGTGCAGAGGAGCAGTCTGTAAGACCAGAACCGATCGAGTGTCAGGTGTTATTATGTTGCATGATGTTTTTTACCATCTGGTATCAACATTGACACAATCTGTAGCTACTTGATTATAGGAAAATGGTGTGGAGCTTACGAATAAAGCTCTCATACACAGTTATCCCCTCTTGGGTCCCCACAACATCATTTACTGTGTGTCTGTCCATCAACAGCTCAAATACATGTCCACACACTCTTCTTCATCAATTACTGGACACTTTCCCACCTGCACGAGCTAATTGATACTAATCAAAATAGGAGGTCATTTTCTGTTTCCACAAAGCCCATAGTTATACAATGTGTAATTCACTGAAAGACTTTCTGTAAGCCTTTATAATGCATAACCTTTTCCATAAAAGGTCCTAAAAATGGTGCTAATATTTAGGTCAAGTATCACATCTGCTAATGCTAAATCTCCTTATATGCATTAGATATTATAAGATCTGACATACATTATCATACATTAACATTATTCTTCCTGGGGTACGTTTCATTCCCCTTACAGGATATTTCCTCAATTCTATCTTGAACTGAAAGCCATTCTACTATTTTACAGGCCGTCCCACAGCTTTTATTTATGGTCAGAGTAGTGAGGACCGAGGATCTAAAAGCAAGGAAGGGTCTCTGAGGAGAAAGCAGTCTTCATGGAATTCTTACCGGCCGACAAACCTCCTTGTTGGATATCATTTATTGATTGGATGTTGCAGCTCAGACCGATCGGATACATCACAGCATCTCTGGAGTTTTGCTTTCTGCTTTGCCATGTCTTTAAAAAGCTGTATTAGCCGAATTGTAGGTCTGAAAAACAAAAACACCGCAAAAAAACTTTCTATGTGATTAGAAATTTTTTTCTCATTAAAATCTGTTCTTTCCCCCATTAACTTTTATTTGGGGCACAATTAAAGAAGGAGAGTCTGTCACCAAGGAGTGCTTTTTGTATCATTTATCTTCATTTCTATTCAGTCATATGTGAGATCTGATAAGAGTTTGGTTTGATATGTGACGTCATTTAAATTTTTCCTGAAATATTTAGACTAATAAATAATTTCCAGTTATCAAAAGACAACATAGTTAGAAACTATCCTATTAAATAACGAATTAGAATGTAAATGCAAATAACAAATAAATGATAGGCATTCTTCCAGAGCAGGACACAGTCCACAGTATAAATCCAGAGTGCAGCTTGTTCTTCACGTGCATGTTTGTTAAACAGGAAACAGAGAGAAAACGCTGCAGCTCTGGCAGTGATTATTGTATTCCTTTATTAGTAGTAGCATAGTGTACATGTGCAGACACACACTCCATCAGTCTCTACAGCTCTTTAAGCCGACAGACAGCAGATCCAGCTATGACCACCTGCAGCCATCATCAGAGGACTGTATGTGACATTTCAGAGGAAAAGGCATCTAATTTCTCTTTAAAGATATTTCTTTATTTCCTCTGGATGAAACCTAAGATAATTGGGATGTACCCCTACACTCAGGCTATAACTCACCATAGGAACGTCATGACAGCAGCTGGTATAGTACGGGTTTTCAGATATTCAGCGAACATACTGTACTGTACTTATCTTGACGGCAGCCCACGTTCAAAACCATTAGACAGCAAGACTGACATTTAAAATGTAAGGAAGCAGCAGTAAGACCTCGTAGGAGGAACATCTCAAACTGATTAAGAGTCGAGTGGGACTACTGGCTTGACAGTAAATACTGAAGTCACATGTCTCAGAGCCAACTGGAACACATAATATTCTTGATGATACTGTATGTTTGGGCAACACATCTTCACCTCTCTTACAGTGAATAATACATAGGTTCATTCATTAATTTCCTTCCTTTCTTCTTTAAGGTTTCCTGGAAACAACTCTGTAACTTTTCACTAAATTCAAAGAGAAGAGAGACAGTTGTTAAAGTCTAGCTATTAGTGTTGATCTTATAAACAGTTGGTTTCTTTTAAAGGGTTGATCAATTTAAACCCAGTTACAAATCAATTCAATTAATTAGGATTCATTGAAATGGTTCCAATATTCCTTTATTTTGCATTGACCTTTTCCCACAAACTTCCCAGGAAATTATAATGACCTGTAAAATAAAGCATTACAAAAAGCGGCATTATGTTTTCCTTTTAAATTGGGTTGAGACATTATATACAGACTACGACCAATTTTAAAATCATTATAGCACATTTGTTACATGGCAATAGACGACATATAGATCTACTTGGCCTGAGGGTGTGCATTATTTTCATATAACTTCACTGGTCTGATGTAGCACTCTGGTACTAGACACTGACTTATCCTACTTATCAAATAACTTTTTCTCCAAGTTTAACCAAGATTTAGGCAAAAAAAGTTTTTCATTAAAGAGCATACTGAAAAAAAAATCTAATGTTTACTTTAACATCTACTATGTGTAATTATGGTGCGAAAATTGTACAGTTATGAAAAATAACACACTCCACTCTCTGTCTTATGTTTCAGTGCCTGCACTTTGTACGTTGTTCTTCAATAAACGCACACCAAACAGTAAATTAACCCTCATGTGAAGGCCTGTAGAAACTGTTGTGACACATTATGCAGTCTCCATTGTTCTACATCATATACGGGTATTCATAAAAGGTTTCACTCAGCTTAATTGAAGCCGTCACAAGGAAACTTTTCTTTTCTGTTCCTTTTCATTCTTTTCTAGTGTTCAATTTAGTCTTAAATACAGTTTTAAAGCAGTTTTATAGTTTCCAGCTAATGCCTCTGTTAAAACAAGGTCAGTGTGAAGTAGTATAAAAGAAATGAAAGCATAAGAATATTTATGTATAGACATTGGAGGACAACAAAAGGCATTTATAGTCCAGAGATTGAGAACTCAGTGCTAGAATTTGTAGACCCTAATTTGGTGAGATATGCTGGTATAAACGCCTACACAGAGTTTTACATTTTATACAAATTTACAAGTAGAGGAAGATGTCAAGATATTTGATATTTCTGTTCTTTATTAATCTAATTTAGATTTTACTCAAAATCAGATCTGCTCTGCCACTGCCCTGCCGCAGCAGCAACTGCTGCTTTGACAGTGACTCAAATCAAAAGGACAATTTATTTATGGTGAGTGCAAACCAAAGAAGCGATAAATTAAGGCAGCATGAAATCAAAGGTATGGGATCAGGTGGAAATTGGTATTTTTGCACTACACAGAACACTGTTGACCTGGAAAACACTCAGACACACACACCAGATACATACTCCACAGCTCCTGGGAGCGGACGCTCTCTTTATATCCTCAAATGCATACATTAAGATGGAGATGTACAGGATATTTTAGTATAAAGAAATAAAAAATAGACACATTAACAAGAACACCTGTACAATATGATGCAATCTATTGCAATTGCACTGCAACAAACATTACTTGTGTGAAGATGAATTATTTAAAACTAAATATATAAATAGTATATTTATTGTCAAAACATACTATTTATCAGCTGTTTGCACTTCACAAATCATACATGAACAGTTAAATAGCTCAATGCAACAGATACTACCTGTGTTTTTCCAAATTATAACCCATAATGCTACTTTTTCTGACTACTGCAGACACAAAATGATTCAACCCTTAATGACAAGCATCTCTATACTTTGTAGAGACCCTTTAGATGCTGTGACCTGCTGCAAACATGATGCATATCCAGACACCAGCTTCTGGCAGCATCCCTGAGGAATCTTATCCCATTCCTCATGGGCAAAGTCCTCCAGTTCTGGAATGTTCCTGGGTTTAGGTGCCACAATTACCTTCTTCAAATGCCCCCAGAGACTTTCTATGGCCAGTCAGATGACTGTGGCGACCACTGACACCCAAGCTTCAGATTCCTCACAGATGGCGAGTCATTTTCTCCACGGATATCCTGGTATTTGATGAAATCCATCCTACCCTCTACACACTGCAGGTTTCCAGTGGAAGTAAAGCGGCCCAAGAGCATCACTGCGCCACCGCCATGCTTCCGTTTAGGTCTTCTTTTGAGCATATGCTTCATTCTTCCTCATCCAGACATACCGCTGATCCATAGGCCCGAAAAGTTCCAGTTTTGTTTCATGGCTCCCCAGAACAGCATCCCAAAACTTCTGTGTCTGATCTCGATGGTTTTGAGCTCCTGTAGCCGAGGTCAGCGGTGGTGAATGTCTTGGAGTTCAGGCATGGAGCCCTGGTGGTCTCTCCTTGTAAAGCAAGTCTCTGAAGGTTGGCACAGTGTTTTAACAACATTTGAATTACAAATGTGGGCTCTAATGAGGGATGCTATTCAGGGGGTTGAATCATTTTTGAGACCACAGTAAAAAGTAGCATTTTTCATTGAATGTGGAAAGCAAACTTGAGCTTTTTAAACTGTTCTTGGGTCATTTAGTTATTTGCAAACTGCTGGTAAAAAGCATATTTTGCAAATAATCCTAATATACAATACAGGTTGAATAATTTTGCTTAGCAAGCATCTGAAATCAGCAAGTAGCACTTCCAGCTGGCCAAAACATTTCATATCAAATATAGTCAATTTGGACAAGTATTCTGAATACATTTAATCACACATGAATTGATTTTAGTTACAGAATTGAGCTCATGTGACACACTGTACTGTAGATCTGTTCCCAGTTTCTATAATACCCCCATCATATAAATATCTCTATGTACTAAAGAGAAGAAAGAAAAGACAAATGCAGGATTCATCTGTGAATATTCAAATGAGATCATCTTTAAAACCACAAATGCTTTGTGAATTTGCACACACACACACTCACACTAACAAACCACACACACACACACACACACACACACCCATACACACACACAAAGTATAGACCATTTAAAATGAGTCAGGGGTCCATGTCTATCCGCTGAATGCTCCTGGTGGTGTGTACAAGATGTGTGAGGTTCATTGACAGAAACTACTCTTCTAGTCTATGTTGGCAACACTTAAAACAAAACATAAGTTATAGGTCCTCCAAAATGTCCACATTTCAACAGTCAACTCATCGCTGTCATCTGTGACATTCCAATAGGCTTTTTATCACAACGTCCATCCTGCTTATGTATGCGGCGATGTCAGAGGCTACAGTCTTGTAAAGTTTCATCCAGCCAAATGAGAAAAAGGTGTTAAAGGCTGGGATTCAATGGATGATATGGATTGGCTCTGCCTCTGTAAAGTCACAACTCTTCAGCTGTCATTAGAGAAACTTGGCTGGAATATAACCCCGGACGGCTTCATAACGGAGATAATAAAGAAGATGAAGGGCTGACTACTGAAAAAATTTCTGACAAGTCTAAATCAAGCCACAGAGGTCCGAAAACTCTTCAAGGAGCCGTCCCCTGCAGATTGAATGTTGATGAAGACAAAGATAATGAATATTCCACTATGTCGTGTCTGTGAATTTGGCTGCAAAGAAGATTTAATGCCAGTGGTGTACCATGCTGCTCACTTCAGTTTTTAGAAGTGTCTGCTGAGTTTAATGTGGTAATTGGAGAAGAAGAAGGTTTTTTTAACCGAAGATCAAGCCTGGTGTAAAGCTTGGGAGCCTCTGTGAATGGACACAATTTTCTGGTGTAGTTTAGCCAGCCAATTAGCCTCAGTTCCTTTTGTGGTGTGGATGTTAATGAACCTGTAGAAAAAAGACATAAAAAAAATCAAAAGACACAGTTGTTTCATGTGCTTCTTTCAGACATGCATCTTATTAACTTCTCTAAATCCAATATTAGAAGATGTGCTCATTTGACATTTATGTAAAAGTCACAATAACACAACTCCAATGCCATCACATTAAGCGATGTAGGTTAAGATTAAAGATTAAAATGCATTAAAAATGAGATTAAATGCACACGTTCTGCCTTATGGAGAGAAATTTAATACATTTATTAATTTACTTCATAACTATTGCTTGTGAAAAAATAAAATGAAATCATGCAGTATAAGTGAAGGCCTTTTAAATGTTGTACCTTTTAAAAGCTGAACACCTTGACTTTTTGGGAATGAACTGCCCTTTTGGGTAGAAACAGATTGCCCACTTTGGCAACAGGAGCACTTTTCTGTGTCACTCTCAGATCTGAGTTGGACTTCCTCATTTGTTCTATCTTATCAAAAATAAACTCTGTTTAATAAACCACAAATCACAGAGCGAGCCATTTTTTAATCTGTTGTTGATTATATCTATTTCTTTACCCTCGCAGTGCGGGGCATGAAAAGAACACTGAAATAATTGGACCAACAACCCCTCCACATTATTACAATTCTCATCTGTGCCAGCTTTAGTAAAGCAACTTACATACAGCATGTGAGCTATATTAAGAAGCCCCAAATTAACGTCTTGTCATTCTGTATGCTCCTGCACTGTCGGATGTTATAACACAGGTAGCAGAGCTCTACTTTTGGCCCAACTTGTAACTTTATCGAATGGAATTTTAGGGGCTTTTCTGTGTGATGGTAAGCATCTCTAATGCTCAATATGATTATGTATTAAAGCTTCAGCAACACAATCCGTTTTATGATCATCACTAATGAGAACTTTGATGGTACTTTTTTAACTCCCCACTGTTTGTAGAAGTGGTAATTGCTACCTTTCGTGCAGGAAATATGGTGTTGAGTTCATCCCGTACGTGTCTGAATAATACACATCATCAACACAACAGACTGTTTGCCTGATTGTAAAAAAAAAAATCCATAACTTAATCAGATATATAAAACATATATTTTCATACTATATCTGAAAGGGGCTTCATTTGAAGCCAATCCATTCGTTCCTCTTTAGCAAATAAAAATTTAACCCAGAAATCTTCAATACTTCTGTAAAGAGATGGATTCATAAGTGTGTGAAGAATTACTTTCCATGTGGAATAAATTTCACATCCAGTGAAATTCTGCATTTGATGACTTAATTTAGCCAATCAATTTGATCACGAAATCCATCTGAATGATAATTCAACTCTGTCATGAATATGTTATATGGATAAATACATTAATGTTAATACATTAATGATCCAGGGTGACAGTGGACAGATGTGACACCCAGGACTGCCCGTATAAATCATTCAGACACTTAAATATGAGTTGGCAAATCCACACAGAATTGCACAAAGTCCCAGCGCTGGCAAATAAATATTTATGATACCCCCTATTCCCCCTTTCTCCCTCTCCTTGGTAATTGTGCGTGATTCATTTTGTTTTCTCAGTGGAGGAGGGAAAAATCAATCTTAGAATATTGGCTAGAAGACATAAAGCATGCAGATTCCAAATGCCTGTGGTTTTGCAGAATATAAAAGCTTCATAAATACTCAGTCAATGTTTTTGGGCAATGAGTCCAGTTTAATCTTTATTATTAGATTTTGTTGCTTTTTTTTTAAGGAAAAGAAAAGTGTTTATGGAAGTGAAGTTAACCTGTATGCAGAGTCAGGCTAACTTGCTCCTGGCTTGCCCTGCTGACTTTTCATATAAGTGAATATTGACTTGGAGAAATGTAGAGCAGGCATCTTGGGATTCTGTTCCTGTGATATTTTTTGAAATAGATTTTTTTAAATGTAGATTCTTCTACCAGTCGCTGCTTTTTGTCAAGGATTTCTACAAAATGCATAAAATGTTGATGGCTGCTTGTATGTTGAAGTGAGTCAACGCAGGGTTATACACTCTGTAAATTAGAATAAAATAAACATAAAACTCACATATTTGCTGTTTTCCTCTGCATCCTACGACGGCTCCTTGGGCAAAGGCTGGAAAAGAAAAGCAGAAGGTCAATGTTGTGGCGAACAGAGGGCCAGCCTTAACTTACTTTGATTCAACTTTTCCTCTGCATGTTGGCCTTGGACACAGAGCAGCATATGTCCGTTTAAAAGCACAGATGGTGCGTCTTCCAATTATATCTAAGGCAAGACGTTGGAAGCTGAAGGTTATTTTGTTCTATCCCAGTTTTTATGACCTCTGAGGACGCCGCTTCTCTCCTGGAGCGAGTAATGGGTACCTCATCATCCTCGTTAAGAAGTGAAAGGCCTGTCTTCCATCACTGGCATCACACAGATAGAAAATCTTATCACATTAGCTGTGGGGCAGCTAATAAACAGAGTTGCACTTTGTGTTTCTGTGAACAACTTATTGCCTCCTACATTCATCTGAAGGAAAACACATGAAAACATGCTGTTTTCCCCTTGATCGAAGGGAGAAAACGGCTCCCTTGCCTTCTTAATGTTGGTGAATGAACCACTTTTGTGAAGATAATGACTCAGCTAATCATAATCAGGAAGCTAATGGTCTGTTTAGCCAATCAGAGGAGCTAAGGCGAGACGGCTGTCTGGGCAGCGCATTGGCATTCCCAGCAGCCTCTGCTCTCCCCTCTGCTATGCCAGGCTATCTGCAGACTTGGTATTCCACTGCCTTCCTGGCCTGTCATCCTGCACTCTGTCGCTCTGTCTGTCCAACCAGCCAACTGGCCCCAGCGCTGTCAAACAAATTCAGTCCTCTGAAGAGGCGCTGATCCATCACACCTCTCCAGCAGCATGTCATCTAAATGCTAAGTACTTCCACTGCATCTTTAAATCAAAACAAGAAAAGAAATGAGCACAGGGGGTGAGCCGTTGGTTGGAATAAAAACTTATAAGGGCACAATATAATCTCCTGAGCAAACCCTTACCCTTTTGATTACATTCGCTTGTGAGGAGGAGGAACTGTGGGAGAGGACGAACTGGGTGAGAAGAATGCGCAGCAACGCATGGATCTTGTTACCCATTCAAATATACAGGGAAAGAAGAGAAAAATAGTTATTGATGCAACCAGCACGAAAAGAAAAAGAGCATGTTATTTGATTTCTCTCCAAATACCATCATGAATATACCTACAGTACGCTGCTCCCTACAACACAACCCCCCCCCCCTCCTCTCCTCAGTCGAACTATTTACTATCGATTGGAGGGATTCTTGAAGTTGTGGCAGAGTGCTGAGGCAGCAGAAGGTGCCAGCACTATTAACTGCTCTTACTAATTAAAAGGGTAACAAGGTGAGTTTGACCCCATGGGACAAACTGTGCAAGAGTCAGAGCTGTTTGCCTGCCATGCACAGCAGTAAACAGTGCTCACAGCCCATGGTGTTTACAAGGCAGGAGTCCAAGGACATCAAATACATATTAATCACCTGCCGGCTCAAAGGATAAGGGAGATTCACAGATAAGGAATGAGAAAGGAAGAGAGAGAAAGCAGGGAGCACATGCTTTGCTAATTGCTTAGGTTCCGGTGAAATTGACACATTTGGACCTCGTCTCTGAGCTTCGGGTGTCCTCGTTTCATCACCACTTGTAAACATTGAACACAATGAATAAATGATAAAGCTTCAAGGTTCAAATTAGGTGCACAGCCTGGCTCTTTGAAAGAGAGCCAGAGGAGATTGGCAAAAATATTAAGCGATTCAATTAACTTCCCTCCTTATCATCAACACAACATATTTTAGGATCAAATTTTTGTTTTTTGATACAGTACGCCTAACAATACACAGATAACGTCCTCAGCCAAGGTAGCATTACAACTCCCGGACATCTTTGTAGCTGAGAAGAAAAGCCACAGCAGGTACCAGACAATTGTGTCCAAGGACACATTGCCCCTACTAGATGCCCTACATGCCCCGTTTGGTGCAGGAGTAAAAGTCTTGTTTGGGGTCTCTCCAAACAAGTGGAGTCCTGCAAAGAGTAGTTGGTTTCATCAAATGGAAACTCGTTGAGGTCCCAGTCATTATCAGCCACTGCTGTTGTTTTGAGGCTTACAAGGACAACTATAGCATCTGGGTGCATCTGCTGGTTTATTTCTGGGGGAGGCAGCAACAGAAAACCAGATCTACTGTCCAAAACTCAGGTCCTTCACTGAAGTAAAAGCAGGCATA
Organism: Chaunax sp. Z400; assembly: GCA_037577475.1. Classification (NCBI taxonomy): domain Eukaryota; kingdom Metazoa; phylum Chordata; class Actinopteri; order Lophiiformes; family Chaunacidae; genus Chaunax; species Chaunax sp. Z400. The sequence goes on from CM075195.1 coordinate 22,356,524, forward strand.
TCACAATGTAAGGATAGTCTATTACATAAAAAAACTCTATATGAAAAATATATCTTCCAAAGTTAAAGTTGCATCTCATAATTTTTTATTTTTTTACACTTTACGCTGTCATGCAATATTATTACACATCCAGGAGACATGGAACATCATGAGCATTGATCTGTGTCATCTGGAGAATGTTAGATATTCACCATCCTCTCCTTTTAGCAACGGTTTGTTTTGGTCTCAACCAAATCCTGAGGGAAGCATCTCTCTAGTTTACCATACTATGAGTAACACATATTTAATGCACTGTTAATAGAGAGATTTATAGGATGTACAGCAGTGACTATTAATCTATGAAGTTTATGTTTTTGCTGACCATTTGTGGACATTTTTGTTCCATGCTGACATTGTTTTAAATTAATTTCTTTCCAAGTATCAAAATCAATAAGCAGGCTTAAAGTGTGGGATTATTACATTTAACATTAAGTCTGAATTCATTTTTGTTACATTATCACAATTAATAATGCAGTTTAAGGGCAAATTAACTTGAAAAGTCAGCAGTGCAAAAAAAACCAACTTCAACTTTGACAAAAATTAATGCAGACTTGCTGCCGATTGTGATGGATAACACAAATCAAGCAACTTTCAAGAGTCTGCAATTTTTCACAACAATGATGGAAGGGAAAAAAAACATTCAAATAACCTTCAAGGATTACTATGACTTTGATGAATGTGAAATGTGAAAATATCCATATTTCTTGGATCTTTTAATGTTTTTGCTTTAATTTTAATAAAATAAAATAACATTATTTAATTTTCATAATTGTATTTTTGGTATTTTTTATTTATTTTTTGCTGTTGTTATGGGGGCATACCTGTAGCTTACAGAGTGTACCCATACACATGCAGAAAACATGTGGGATCTATGAAAAAGATGGTAAATGGACTGTACTTATATACTGTAGCGCCTTTCTAGTCTGACTGGCCGCTTAAAGTGCTTTACAACACAAACCAGCATTCACCCATACAGTGGTGACAGAGGCTACCATGCAAGGTCACTTCACTAATTTGTAGGCAAAATGCATAGTGGTTGCAGAGCTGGTATGTAGATATGTGTGAATGTCTCAAATAATTTGATGTCACTCTCCAGGTTTGTCATGTCTGCTTCTAATTTTCCCTGAGGGCCTTCCTCGACTTGCTCTCTCTCAAGCCTAGGAGCTTCTGGTGGGTCTGTTGTGTCCTATGCCATTCCTTCATCAAGTCCTCCAGAATGGACTTTTGCCTCTCCTCCAACAGATATTGCATGGCCTCCTGCTCCCTCCTTTCTTTCATTAGGTGCTCACACTCATGCTCCTCCTGAGCTCTACAGTTTTCTTCTTTGGGCTGCTGCAGGTACTGAGGTACTTCTCCATAATCCTTTTTCTTGGGGACTGAATTCTCAAGGAGCTCTCTGCATCCTGAGGAGTCTACATAGGAAGGCATTGGCTTCATTGTGACAAAACCTGTTCTTTGGCTGTCTTTATAAAGTTTTGCTTTTTGTGAATGCCCATAGATGGGATGTCCGTACATTTGGGAACAGGTGGTTTCCTCATAGCGCGGGTATGAGCCACTTCTGAAGACGGTGTCTTGTCAGGTAATCTGGGCTCTTTTGAATGCTTCCTCAGGTATTTGTCTGGGGATGGCTTCTCTACGTTTACTGGTCCCATCATCCTCACTGCATGCTTGTTTGGCTGCTCAATGGGTGGGAGGCGGATCGTCTGCTGCTTTTTCATTTTTGCCTGCTCCTTGGTGGGTGGCCTGTTTTTAGTGGCCGAATTAAAGACTGATTCATCTGTGTCTTTAAAGCCACTTCCACCATCTGTAGGGCGCTGTTCTGCAGGTGTTCCCTTGGTAAAGATGGGTGGAAGGTGGCTCGCCTGCTGCTTTTCCCTTTTCCTAAGCTGGTTGCTGGGCAGGCTCTTCTCAGTGACCCCTGTATGCAGTACATTTACTGTATTGATGGTTGGGAAGCCATTCGGCAGCAGCTCTAACCTGTTTAATAACCGTGTGCAGGACGGCCTCTCCTTGAGGCCCTCTGAAAGAGTACAGCGCCGTCCCACAGTCATTAAACCGCGATTGGAGATGGGAGCTGCAGCTTTTCCACTGTTATATGCTGGTTGCAGCGCTGGCTCCTCTCAGTGGCCAATCAAGTAGCAGGACAACAGTGTGCTACAGGTGTTTCCTTGGTGGAGATGTTTGGCAGCATGTTGGTGATGGACGCTGAGTCAGTTATGATTATTCCAGCTGTGGACATGGTCTCCAAAAATCTCCAACTGTAAATTATATCCATCAAATAAATATTATGGAGGTAAAAAGAACATCTAGGTCAAATATGATGTACTGTAGTATATAGTATCATAAAATAGAAAAAGAATGCACGTATCTCAAAAATATTCTTCACTTTACACCAATAGGTGTAGGAAATAGGTGTGGTTTATGTTTTTAGACAGATAACAGCATCTTAGTGGGACAAAAGTGATCGATTGAATAAATACCCATGAATGGAAGATCTAAATGGTACAACAAGCATCAGAGCTTTGAAATGGAATGTTGCTGAGCATGGTTAAATGTGTCCTCTCCATAGACAGGCCTTGTGCAATACTCATTTCGAAAAAAACAGTTGAAAAGTGGCCCATGGCTCTCGCAATTTCACACCAGACAGAGCTCTAGAGACAAGCATTGATCCGGGAAAAACACACATGGCAGTTCAAAGCCTGGCCACGACAAAACTTCATAAAGGGGAGAGGAGTAACGTGTGCTTCATGTGACAGAAAGCAGAAAGCGCCACATTCATGCCGGGTCTCAGACAAAAGAGGGGAGCAGTGCAACATATGCCCAGCGAAGGCAAAACAAAAAGGCAAAACTTGTTTAATGGATAATGGCAATTCCAGAGGGAACCACAACAAAGAAGCAATGTGTTTCTTATTCACATCCTGTGAATGAACAGCAAAAGTGTAAATGCAATCATACAGCTTCCTGCAGTATGTTCCATAACACCTCTGATAACACAAATGGAAAAGAGGGATGGAAAGGTGGGCTTGGTTTAGCTGTTTCTCTCTTTTCTGAGCGTCTCTATCAATCTAAACTATTTCAATATATTTTCTGCATCAGTTCACTTGCTATCTCCACAAGACTGATGATCATGCCATAGCATCCGGCAAACAGATGAGTCGAAACCAAAGGCGCACATTTTTCTTTTCTGCTTGATAAATAGAAGATCTGTAAATGAAGCTGAAATATAGAGTATATTTGCTTATCGACCGTAACCTCTGTGCACCCTGTGTACGTTTGGCAGGGGCAGGCATGTTGTCTGAACGTTGTCATTTTCCAAATGTACATCCAAAGGCATGCCAGACGACTACAGTTTGTTATCCCTGAGGATCCAGACAGAGGCTGTCAGATACAATATGACAGTACTACTTAAAGTTGGACGTGAGCCGCTTAAGCATAAAAACATGCAATGAACAATGAATCAAAAACAGCTTCAGTGAATTGCATCTCTCCTGGCAAATGCTGCTGCTGCTGCTGCTGCAAAAAACAACAAACAACAAAGTGAAACTGTTTATGTCAACCCAAAGCAGTGGAAATCTATTCTATTACTTGTGCACGACTGTTGGAATTAATTTGCTGGTGCACAGAATTTAATATTTTCATCTGCAAATGAGACTGGAAACCAGCAGAGCATTGAAAGACAGGGTGCATGACATGCATATCTAATATCTGAAAATACTGCTGCTTTTTCAAAGCATTTTGAAGATGCAAACATTTCTCTAATTTTGAAAAAAGATCAGTTATAACACATTCCATTTTTACTGTATCTCTCTGAGTTTTAAATACAAAGACTCACTATTCAAGAAAAAACCTACTTTATTTTTGTCATTATGATTTTGTTTTAGGTTAAATGTATGTTGTATGTCATAGCGCTAAGAGATTTTACTGTCATAAGCCACCTTTATCTAAAGATGGCATCCCGCTGAGAATACAATTCTGTTTGTAGAGGTTCATAAAGCAGCTCTGTGACGGAAGAACAAAAAGCAAAAAAAAATGACGTACAAAAATACACTAGGATCAAACAGCAGATAATTCACATGTTGTACACAGCAATGTACAAAGTTGGCTGAGAGCTAAAACAGCACCGAAGGACATTTTGAGAAATAGATTTCATTATTAGTGGGAGGTGCCCTAATGTAATCACGTAATAGGTCATTATTATTGGGTTGTGTCCCCAATACTGAAAAAATAGTAGTTTGTCCCCTCAATATGCAGAAGAAATTCTGCTAAAAATGTCCTACGGAACCTTTTACGCCGTTCTGTCTCTTACTATTTGCTATTTATTTTCAATTTATTTATATTTGTTGAGGAAAACTTGAGGGTATGAAGCTAACCTGAGGAAAAAAAGTTTTAAAAAAAGAAAGAAAAGTGGATCAAAATCTTATGGGGTCTATTCTGGCCCACTGCCCCAGCAAGTTTCATGGAAATCTATTCAGTAGATTTTGCATAATTCTGCTGACAAAAACCCAACCAACCTAACAACCAACCAACCAAACAACCAAACAACCAACCAACCAACCAACCAAACAACCAACCAACCAACCAACCAAACAGCCAAACAACCAACCAACCAAATGACCGACCAACCAATCAACCGTCCAACCAACCAACCAACCAACCAATCAACTGTCCAACCAATCAACAAACCAAGCAAGCAAGCAACCAAACAACCATCCAACCAACCAACCAACCAAGTCACAGAAGGACATATATAAATTCAAAAAACACAATTAATCTTCCAGCTATTAAAAGTCAGGCCTAGACTGAATTAGCTTGTTTTTATTATCTTCAGTTTCGTTAGAAAAGAGGCAACAGTGATCACAGACTGCTTCCAGTGCCATTGGGATGCATACATCTGTGTAAAATGCTGTTTTGTGGCACACATGTGAAGCATATATAAATCACTACATGCACATTAGTGGTTTAAATATAACATACAAACATTTTTTCAGAAACAGATAATAACTCATAGAGGCACCTTTGTTTCTATGGTTGACTAATGTTGTATTTGGTCTGAACTCATTGTGTTAGCAGCACGTTAGCACTAGTGTTCACATCTGTGTTTTTTTTAGTAACATTAAAAATGCAGAAATACAAGTAGCATGTAGCACCGTTATAAGCCTAATTTACTAAAACGTTTTTTTAAAATTATTTGTATTTTCTCAAGATGCAATGTGTTTTCCTGTTGTTTACAGGAAGTTTTATTATTATACAGTTAAGTCTTATTCTATATTTAGTTTATTGTCCCATTAAATGACCAAAACCATCAATGTGTGAGTCAAAACTTTCTTCCTTACCCTGTCTTTGTCTCTGAAAACATAATTCACAAATAATAAAGTCTAAGATAATAGAAGATAACAGCAAAAATTACTCAAACGGGAGTTAATAGTTCATATTTATTTAACTACACTGTGGAATAACCTAAAAAAACGCAATGCAAGCCTTTGTGACCTACTGGGTTACACTGTGTGTGCATGTCTGTGTGTACGCTGTTCATTTCGCAAATCTCCTTCATTTAGCAAAAACGCCTAAATGCAACTGCTCTGTTTCTCTCCAGGCCACACTCTAGCTGAGCAGTGACATTTGTTGTGTGGGTGTAGGAAGATTCCCCTTCGGCAAATTGTCAGAGGGAACAAGTGCACATGAAACCACAGTCTGAAAATGGTTGGATCATGGCTTCAAGTACTTGCATTCCAAAATGTGGCTCCCTCTAGCCTGTGAAGTGATGAGAACATAATATTTGGGAAAATAGTGTGGTCGTATCCTCCACAGACAAAGCATTTTAAGTGCAGGATCGATTTCAGACCATCACTTGATCACCAAAGGCTGATAGTATAGAGCTCAGCAGTGCTCTCATCTGAGCTCTCGCCAGGCACGGAGCAAGTGTTGCAATCTCACAACCCTATTGCTCGCCTGAAAGAAGAAAAATAATTTCGTGTCCTGAATTCAGTCTGTCGCTCTTGTCAATTTTCTAACTGACGACCATTTCCAGCCTCCCCTCCCCAAACATACACACCCTGTCAAGACTATGAGACCAACCTCATAATGCCCCGGCCCAACCCTCCAGAACTGTGCTTTCCACCTCGGAGAATATCATATGTAGACCTTTCAGCGGCTCACTAGTGAAGACAAATTGCTAGCTTGTTTGGAGGGGGGCCTCCAGAGAGTGATTCATATTAATGGTTGGCTGGCAGTGGAGAGCGAGCTGCATATACAATCTCCATTAGCAGGTTAGACTGGAGTGTGTGACCTGGCATTGCCACATGAGCTGCACACAAAGAGCAGGCTGCAGAGGGGCGAAGGTGCAGTGAGAATGGTCTATCGCTTCATCAATATATCATGTTGATGTTGGAGTTTTATGGAGACCGTTCTTATAATATTCTGCTGTAATGTTTTTCTAGAATTGGTTGGTCCCACACATTCAAAGCCTGTAACCTGATCTGACTGATAAAATTCAAGTTTTACACTCAAGTTTGGGCTCAATAGGTTACTTTGACTTTTTGTTTAATTGTTTTTAGAGCTTTTTCCAAAAGAAAACAAGAGGAATCTTTGAACACAGGTTTTTAAAGTTTTCCAGGATTTAATTCATAGTTTGGCTCAGTGTTTTAAAGGTTGGGAAACATTAATACTTCCACCAAGGAGGTCAGAGGCAGGATTACACAAAAGCTACTTGATGGATTTTCATGAAACTTGGTGGAAGGGTTGGGCATCTGGCAGGGATGAATTCATTAAATTTTGAAGTGGATCCAGACAAACATTGTGAGACAGGGCTTATTTCATCATTACTATCATTACGCATGAATTACTAAATGGAACTGGGTGGATTCATTCATTCATTTTCTGTAACTACTTATCCTGTGTAGCCTATCCCAGCTGACTTTGTCCAGGAGGCAGGGTACACACTGGACAAGTTGCCAGTTCCTCACATCAATTTAGAGTCACCAATTCACCACTACTGCATGTTTTTGGTGGTGGGAGGAAGCCGGAGAACCCGGATCGAACCCACGCAGTCACGGGTAGAACATGCAAACTCCAAACAGAAAAGTCTCAGGTCTTCAGGTGGATTTGAACCCAGGACCTTCTGGCTGTGAGGCAACAGCTCTACCCACTCTTAATGCAAGCTGGACAAGAAAAGTTTGGAGAATTTTATCTCCTTGGGAGCATTGACTGTGCTTTATTAAAATCCTGATATTTGATAACAGGATTTCTGGTATACAAAGTATAAGAAGAACTGGTGGAACAGGGAAGATTAATGGGTCATTAAATCACAGAATCACATCAGGAGTCAACGTCTGGGGGCCATAGGTGTCCAAAACAAGTTACATGGTCATCTGTCCCATAATTGAGGAGATTTCTTTCTCTGGACCAAAGTGATGTGCAGACATAAACATTCCCATTCACAGCTCTCCACCACTATCAGGTCCCAATTATCAGCTATCTGAAAAGTAGCAGTTGACAAAAGAGATAGTTCCTTAAGAAAAATACATATCTATGTTTTTATTTAACACAGCTGCTCAATTAAGGAATGTTGTCGCAAAATGAATGAGCAAATGTTTTCATCTTCCATCTTGAAAAACAGGTCAAACAAAGCTAACATCAGTACATATTTTCATATTCAAGCACAAGAGTTAACTGCTGTCGGTTCAAACAGGTTCAAACATATCGAATCACTTCAATGACTATGAATTTGATAGTTCTGCATTAGCTTGAGAAAAACAGAGCGTGAACCTTAGTGGGCATATTTTCATTTTTTTTCAGATTCATTTAATTAACATCTCAAGTGTTGTGCTGCTCACATTATTGTCAGGCTGTAGCAACAGTACATGCTGTGAGCATTAATTAAGCTGCCACTCAGAACTGAAGTGTTTCTGCCTCTCAGCTGACAAAATACAGATCTCAGTTGAATCTCTGTCATGTTTCGCTTTACTTACCTCTAATGCTATCGAACCCCAACGCTACGTTAAATATTAGCAGTGTTTAGATGCATCATCTGCCGCGATCAGGTACGTTTGTCACTTAATTTTAACTCATGCCTACACAGCATGCATAACGAGCTATTATCAGCTTTCAGAAACCCACATTGTCACACCGAATGCTCTGATGTAATGTGATTAAGACCACATAAAGACAGTTTCACTCACCATTAAAACTCCCTCCATACTCTCTTTCTCACAGATGTGGACAGACAGAGCTTGGCCAATAGCCGAGTGGCAGGCGGGCCCTCTATCCTGCTCTCTCTCCATCCTCTTCTCCACACTCCAGCCTAATCAATCCTCTTTATAGATTTCATTTATCATCCTGAATGTGCTTTCCTCCCATTCAAGGTCTCAAAATAAATACCCCTCGATGCCTCCTCTCCTCTACTGCCAATAAAACTCAGCAACAGCTAATTGGGAACATGCAGTGGAAAACACGCAATATGCATTTTTTTAAATGTATGTACTAAAAGCAAAACCCTAACCTAAGTGTGCTGTCAGGGTAGATTATAGCACGATGGGAATGCGTGCGTGAAATCTTACGCAGCTGCCCTGGGCTGCAGGATGGGAGGAGGAAGCGGAGGAGCGAGAGAGATAAAGAGGAAGCAAGTGAGGGAGAGAGAAAGAGAGAAAGAAAATCAACAGATGTAGTCACAGGTTGACCTTTGGCCTTGTGTACCTGACGATGATCATCTACCTCTCCTGTTCAGTGCGTCCTGTCATCTCCTGCTGACATCAACAGGCTGTATTGTGCTGTTTCACCTGCTCCGTCTCTGTGAGTTACATCCCTCTGCTTCTTCCATTAGTCTCTCGCACTCTCTTTACTTTGGCATCTATACACCTGAGGCAGATATCTCGGTATTCGCTGCTGTTTGAACAGATTTTTTCACTTTACTGACACAAAGTTACACAATCCAAGTAGTCTTGTTAGTTTACTGGGCTGAAATATCAGCTGACATTAGTTTAAGGCAGATAAAATATGCCTAAGCCAAATTTATGTTTGTCCATCAATTTACATTTGTAAAATATTTATCTGTAAAATGTCCTTCCTGTCATATCTATTTCAAGGGATCCATTTATTAATATGGTTATTTCAACTAAAGACACAATATCAGCATATATATTACTGCGACAGCCCTAATGAGGTAATGTGGTTTTAGAAGGTGTCATGAGCAACTTTGTGTCCTATAAACAAAGCTATCTGGTGAAACACATCGCCTGATGAAAAAACAGAATCCATATTATGACTTGTGTGAAATTTCCAAGTGGTATAGTGTGACGCACAAAGCAAAAATGAGAACTGTATCCATGGTGACTTGGCTGCAGACCAAACAAGCAGTAGCAGTCTTGCTCATTTCAAAAATTCATAATGGCACTTCTTTTATCATGAACACTATAATATTAAAAACGAAAAGATCAAGTTAACCCTAATTTCAGCTGTTTATTATTTATGTTTCCTGTGCCTTCTTTCACTGCTGAATCAAAGAAGGATTAGTCAGTACTGCAGCATTGGCAGCTCTGAATGCATGTTGCATCCAACGTGAGTGGAGCCTACAGAGGACCAGATGACACCATATTGAAGGTTTTAAAATTTTAACATGTTTCGTATTCATCTATATCTACCACAAAGTCAAAAAGAGGTCATAGACTGTTATCAGCTATTATTTTTAACACACTTAACACAATGTTTGGAGACGCTGAGAGGACTGGTTGTAGCTTAATAGGACACAAGGCTTATAGAATGACAGCGCATGTTTGTAGCAATGTAGCATCACGTGTGCATACTACACCACAGATATATCTCCATAGTTTTAGATCTATGTGTTACACCATTGCCATGTCCCAAATCACATACTTCCAGTGCATGCAAGTGCATTCACATTACTAAGTATGCTAAGTATATACTAATGGCTTAAACATGTATGTGTTGTCTTCTTCAGTGATGTCTTCTTCTGCTGTGAAAGTGTCACTTGTCGTTTCTCTAGGTTAATATCATTTGTCGCACCCACTGCGATGTCCATTTTTTTATTGTTAGTCCTTTGTGATTAAATGCAGCAAAGCCATCACAGTATACCCGCTACAATAAAGTATAGACAACTGCTACCAGACATACAGTAGGTCTAAATGTTTCTATAAAGACACATGCTGAATATAAAATGAATCAAAAAATGATTCTGATGTGGGTTGGTGATAGGCCGAAGGGCTTCTGAACAAAATAGTTTCAAATTATTATTTTATGTTTGCCAGGAGAAACTGTATTGGAGCCTATTTACAACAAGTATTCCTAGATGCTGTTGCTTCTGGCTTTATTTAAGATGGTTCAAGAAAAAAATATTTCTTTCCTGGTAAAGAAAGTGACACCAAAAGGTTTGGTTTCTTAAATTTGTTCCAATAGGACACCAGTCAATGAAAGGTTTAACTTGCAGATTGTAATCAAACATTTAACATGTGCTTGAACATCAGGTTGATCAGAATGAGGGGAGAAAGAGAGAATGGTTCTACCCACTGATAGCATTTCAGCATTAGTGTTCTACCCCCTGTGAAACCTAAGAGCTGACCTGCTGTGTAATTGAAGTGTGCTGCCTCCTGCCCTGGGCTGTGCCATTACATAACACCATCAGCTGGAGGGGTTACACATCCTAAAAAAAAGCAGGTGCAGTGCTTTTAAGTGCATATGGCGTATATGAATGCCATGTCTTGTATATTACCGTGACAGTCTTGATGCGACCACTGCCCCTGGTGCAGGTCCAGCCGGATCGGTTGAACAGGAGGCTGCAGACCTCACCCTCCAGGCAGGGAGCCATCTCGCACCACTGGCGGCTGCGCACGATTCGCGCTGCGAGGGTGGAAGAAAAGAGGACAAAGAGGCAAATAAAGCAGACAGATTTACACACCAAGAGAGAGACTTTAAAATGTCAACTTTTTTGTAACAAACAGCTAAATTGTCCTCTTAATGCAGACCACACAGGAAAGCATCTTCATATAATTAGGTTCTTGTTGAACCACCGTGTCTGAATTGCCTGTGGTAGTAACCTTTAGAGACCAGCTGACAGTCCATAAATTACTCTGCTAGTAATGCTAGCTTCCACTGAAGCTGCAGACAAAGATTTTTTGTTCCTTTTGACATTTTATTGTGCTTCATTTTCCTCTTTTATATATAATCAAGGGGAAAATGTTCTATATAAATAGTAATTTGTACAATTTTACAACATAATATTGTTGGATTTTTTTCCTCTTGAAGCTACATTTGATTTTTTGTCAGCCTCAATGCACAACACAACACCTATTTTTTTCCCCGTCAAGGCATGACATGGTGTACAGTATATCACAAGAATCTTGGTCATCTATTTGGACACCAGAAGTGAACAGAGCTATATTATCGGAGTGCAGTATAATAATAGCATGAGGAGTAGGAGCTAAGGTTAATTGTTGCTTCACAGCAATGGTTGAAAAGGCCTTAGCCACCCTGTCTACCTAGTTCAACGCAACCTCTTCACAAAAATAACAAATGAGGAACATGAGCAAAAGAACAGAAGTGCTGTATTTGGGACCAGACTGAATTCATGGATCTATAATGTTGTTGAAATGGTCATGATCTGCTGAAATCTTAGATGATCATTTGTTCATATTTTAACTCCTGTATTCATTCTAAACTAAAAAAGATATTGTATTCTGTTCCAAAAAATAATGAAGTCTAATTTGATAAGAGGGTGTCTTTTGGAGACTTTAAATGTTTATCCTTGTCCATCCATCTACATTATGTTACGGGGTATGGTTTATCCATAGGTCCTCAAAAACTGCTGGACGGTAATTCAAGTGCATCTCATAATTGGTTTCAATTTGCTTATTTTAACATTTTTAGGCACATCTGACCTCATGTCAGTTTGCTCACATTCACCTATGATGGTTTTGGTCAATTCACATAAGCAGAAAAATGAGTTTTTCAGGTAGTGGGGGCATCTGTGTCCACAAATCTTCTAGTTATCTATTTATTTCTCTTTTGGTCACTTTTGTACCTTTTTTATTTTTTCAATGCCATCAATAGAGAGAGGGCAGGAAATTACAGAGAAGACTGACAGAAATGAGGAACAAAATACAACAGAGGTCCCTGCCTGGATGTAAAATGTGAGGATGCGGTTGATGCCTCATTGATGCTGGTTTCTAGGAATACTTTTATGTCACGTTTAGATGTGAACCTCTAAGGAGCATGACAGGTGTCAAAGGGGAAAAAGACTTATTTATGAGTGCATGTCTGCTGTTATTGGCTCCAGTCCCCTGACCCTTGAGGAAAAATGGGTATAGCTAATTGATGGTTGGATTTTTCAGTTTATGCAGTTCAAATGCTGCACTGGGATAAATAAACTGTGGTCAGGTCATGGATAAACAAAAGCACACATCGTTACAGTGAAGTGAGCCTGCGATGTTCTCATTCTCCCTCTGCAGTCTATGTCTGCATGACATTGAATTAGCATTCGCCTGTAGTCGACGCTGATAAGCACTGATTGTTCTTTACACAGCCTGCTAAAGAAACACTGAAAGGTTATCAGCTCTCTGCGGACCTGACCGGGGCTGCGGCTCCTGCCTACCCGCGCTCGTCCTGGGACAGCACATTGTGGAACGAGGAAGCATGGTCGGCAAATTGAAAGAGAGGAACTACAATTCGTTGAATGTCTACAGGACAGCTGAAGATGGAGCAGAGAGGGAGTGGGAGAGACGGAGGGTAAGGAGGTGTGGAAAGGGAGGCCTTATGATATTTTACTTCGAGGTATTCATGGTCTAGGCCTTGTTAACAGTATGAAATTGGTCTTTGGAGTGTCAGACCCCGACTGCTGCTCTGCAATAAAGATCTGTCATCTTGTGATGTTTATCAAGTCAGCTGAACAGTCCCTGTATGTATGTAACCACACACACATATTAAATTACTGCTCTGCTGACATAAAGCTATTCTCCCTCAGCAAATAATAGATACTGTTGACACATCAGAAGAAAATCTGTGTTTTTAGTCTGCCCTCACAGTGTAGTCAGGCAGCTAGGAGACACAGTAGGGGAACAAAAAAATCCAGAAACCCGTCATCTCATTGAACCAAACAAGATAAAGAAAACATTAAAGCTTCAGACCTCCAAACTGAGACAGAATGGTCATTTTGGTACCAGCCTAAGCAAAGATTCCTCAGTGAACAGGCCAAAATCAAAAGTGACCTTCCTCCTGACACAGCAACATGCCGTGGTGAATTTTCATTTTCACAGCCATCCATCAGATGCAACAAAGCGTAGATTTATCAGTCAGTTGCAGATGTAGTTTTGAGTACATTACAGGGCCAGCAAAACTCAATTTCCAGGGCACAGAATAATAGCTGAGCTGGCAAAGTGTGGGACTGCTGACTAACCGTGGAGTGCATCAGCGCAGAGTGGTTGAGGTTAGCTAAAATAAATGCATTTTTCAGTGGCTAACACAGTACCCGGGACCTCGATAGCTTGCCCTTGTTACTTTCTCAATGCCATCCATGAGAGTGTGAAGCGAACTAGGATGACTCGATGAATTTCCTGGCGCCGTAAGCTGTGTAGTGGCCGCACAGCACCGGTCGAGAGCTTCACTGTGATAACTTCATCAGGAATGACATGAATAACAGAAGCAGCAATAAAAAGACAATGCTGCAGTTTGGCTGTGGCCTGCATCTATCCATCAAACCTACATGTCCAATGCACTGGCACAAACAATTGTAGATATATTAAAACACTTACGCAGCACAACCACCCACACACACACATCAACAGCATCCTCAGCCGACTTCGAGCTGAAAGTATCTACATTCAAATACACGACATTTAGAGGTAAACTTATACATGCTGTTATTACAGTATAATAAACCTTGCTGCATCACTCACCTGGTGCATATGACTAAGAATAATTGTGCGTATTCTGGCATTAGATTTTATTATAATTGAACATGTTTGTGATGGTGACAGGTTGCAGCAGCAGCAGCAGAGGTGAAAATGCTGGCTGTGGTGGTTGAAAAAGAGAGAGAGAGACTCTGTCCATCTGGCTGACACCTGCGTGGCCCGTCTTGCTGTCGTCACTGTCTGAGTCCCACCTGGGGACCGTGGACGTCAGGCTAGGAGCGTCAGCTGACAGGATCCCTGCTGGGGTACAGCTCTGGACCTCCAACTAGTTCACATGTATGACCATCTGTCCCCCCATGAACAGTGCCAAGCCCTGCTCGGCCCAGCACAACACAGCGCTGCCAGACAAGACTCAGAGCAGGGCAAAAGGGAAAAGCAGTGAGTCCTGATCCAGACACACCGTTATTCTGATGAAATTCTGCCTCTGCACAAGTAAAAAAATAACATAAAATTTTCACTTAAGCCAGAGGCACCTCATTTAAAATGTATTTAGATGAAGTATAAGAGACTAAAAGATAGTGTTGGTGACAGTTTCTCAAATGCTGAAAGGGAAGACACAAACAGAATCTTCATTGCAGTGGAAAGTAGACATAGAAGAAAGTATGAACCACCCAAACAATAAAGTGTCTGTCACTTATGATGATTTGGTTTTCAAAAAAGATAAGGTAACGAGCTTTGCTGGACACCAAAACACAATAACAATTGTTGGCCGGCTTTCTGGCTGATGATAATTAAGCTTCAATCAAAAATCAATTTGTAGCAGCAAGATTTTCAACCCTCTGTCCTTGAAGCAGCACAACCAGCGACCAGAGGCCCAATGGTCTTTCAGTTCTAATTATGGCAACAGAAAAATAAAACATTAAACACATTTTGAACGCAGCCAAGCTATAAATGACGCTATGCTTCATAATTAGCTGTGTGTTCTGTTCAGCAAGCTGTTGCTGTGAATCACAGAGATCTCTCTGTTTTCAAAATGGCTTTGCTTTATTTCAGGTTGGAATATTTGTTAGGAAGATGGATCACAGATGATTGTAAGGGATCAGTTTAGTTCATCAAGCTTCTTGATATTATAACTGTCTATTTAATGTTACATCACTGAGTGATTACACTCAGTAATAAGGTTTGGATATAATGATGCAGCATTTGCAGCATTTTGGGAGTAGAAAACAATTCCACTATTGTTGATTTGGATGGAAAATTTCACTGACATTGATTAGTGATATCCAAATAATAGCTGATCACTATTTCTAATATCTTTTCCTTTCCTTCTTTTTTTTCAAGGACACTCCACTCAACTCATATTTTACAAATTAAAAGCCATTTGATCCACTTGGGAGACTTTTAACGCCTGAACATCTGGGCCGGGAGTGTTGCGTCTCTTTGGTGGAAGCTTTGCAGTGATCAGAAAATAGGAGAATTAGACATACAGAATTAGTACTGTGAGGAAACAAGGGATGAACAAAAAAGGCAAATATCATAAAAATGTAGTGACATTTTTGAAGAGGTTCATTTATATAGGCTAGTTTCAAATAAAGGTCTGGTTTCCAGTGTAGCTGAAAAATATAGTACAAAACAATTCTCAATTATGTATCTGCATTATAGAACTCCTTTCCTTTTGCCTAATCTCCTTTCAACATCATTTATTTGCTCATTTAGTGTCAGTAATCATTTCAGAGAGTGTTAAAGCAGCAGCTTGCAGCCAGCACACAAACAGTCTCCCCGCAGCCTGCAGACTCTTATCATGGTGGCCATCAAGCTTCACACGATTACAGTGTGATGTGGTGGCATGGCAACAATGGGCCGAGCAGAGAGAGGGAGAGGAAACGGGAGGGAGTCAGGGAGCAGATTAGAGCGAGAGCAGTGAGACAAGCAAGGAAAAGCACATAATCCTCCTGTGTA
This sequence comes from Chaunax sp. Z400, assembly GCA_037577475.1. Lineage (NCBI taxonomy): Eukaryota > Metazoa > Chordata > Actinopteri > Lophiiformes > Chaunacidae > Chaunax > Chaunax sp. Z400. The sequence goes on from CM075195.1 coordinate 22,372,375, forward strand.
CAGTGTGCAGACTAAACCTTCACAACAGTGACACACAGCAGCACAAAGAGAGGGCAAAAAAGCTTGAAATACGTCCTGAAAAAGACTAACAAAAGAAGTGATTTAGCAGAAAAACACATAGCATTTATCTCATAGAGTGCAATCATTCTGTGAATTAAAAAATAAGGAACAAGTCATATTGCACAAACGCAGACGCCATCTGGGCCAATCAGCCAAGAAATTCTAAGTAGCTCACATATAACAAACTTTTTTTCCCTGCAGGGCTTAGGTAAGCTTGTTAGTATGTCATTTTAGAAGAGTGAATACTAGCAGGATGGCAAGGGAGATAAAAAATATTTGAACAATTGGCTCCTTTAAGCTACCAGTTGCAGAGTGTTGTAAGGCTCCACCATATGTAAGCCTTGGATTTCATTTTCTGTTCGTTCCAGGAAACAGCAAATCCATGAGGTTTTGCTGGTGATTACACAGTAACTGCATACATGAGCTTTTCCATCACTGAAAAGTTGCGATATATTCAATTAGATGATCAAACAACAATTAATATAGCATTTCATCAGATTGAAACGTCATTACCACCATTCTGTTGACAGAAAACAAGCTGATGAAAATGTCCACTAACCGCTGTTCCTTGCTAAATGGTGGAAAATCTGAAATGACAGAGCCTGATGGTCGTTAAAGTAAGTCTGCAAAGCTAGAATGTCTGTGTGCACTAAATTCAGCATCAGTCAAACCTCAAGGGTACGACAGGATGATATTAAAGTTTCATTTCTGACTTGTAATCCTCCCACCACCAACATGCCACTCACCATAGCTGGCAGTGAATGCTTATTTACAGTTTAATGATTCATCATTTCTGCGAGTTTCAATAAACTCCATGCAGAGGAGCCTGAAATATTGGTACAGATAAACAAACAGATGCAGGAACAGCAAGATCCATTACCTCCCCATCCATTTAATTTGGAATTCAGAGGGTCGGGTAAGGGCAGCAGCTTGGACAAAAACACATCTTTTGTTCCAAATCACATTACTAATACTATGAAGTATACGCTACATACCTACCTTAATAGTACACTGTTGCAGTAATGCAGTAATGCACGTTACTGTTTTGCACAAACAGGAAATGATGTAAGACGTGTGCTGAAATTTGGAAACCTGAAAAAGTAATGTGTTTGTGCAACCATTTAAAATGAGATTAACGTTTGAAAGAAGATGCTTCAGAGATTCTTTTTTTTTTATAGATAAAAAATTAAATTCATAAACAACTAGACAACAACTTGAGAGCACAAACCTCCACCAAAGCAGCTCAGGTTCTCCATTATATTATCATTGCACCTAAAAGCAATAGTACCCTGAAAATTTTGAGCCTCATAATATGACTCACTGACCATGAAAACCAAGCCCTAGAACATGAAATCACATTAGTATAATTATTAGTTTGATAGTTATTCAACACAAACAATATTTCACTTATGGTGATTTGAAGATACATTAAATTTGACTCCTGACTGAATCAACATTTTAATGACAATCTGATCTTAGTTGCAATTATTGCTACTAGTATTGTAATCTTTTAAAAACATGAATTTAAATATGAAATCTGGAATTCAGAAATGGGACATAATACCTGGGTTTTCACTCTCTCTGGCAGACAGATGTTACTAAGTGCTGATTCCTCATTTCATGCGTCTTGATGGGGGGCTTTGCAGAAATCACACTGAATGTACATTATGTTGTAATTTTAGGGACAGGCAACATTAGTACATGTGTAAAATATGTCTACAGGAATTACTTTCTCCAACATTCATATCAAGGTTTACATCGATATGCATGTTTCAAGGAACAGATTCAGATAAAAAAAAAATATTTAGACAATATTGTTCCTGTTCATTGTTTACTCCCTACAGTCAGCCAGTGTTGGTTCCAGTCTCATTAATGGTAACTGCTCAGTCCCTACACATTTCAAGAAGACAATGAACCACTCCTGCTACTGCTGCTGCTGCGAAAGTTGTATTAAGTTGGCCCAGAGGACAGTAAGCCCTTGCTGTGTTAATAACAGAATTCACATCAAAAGTGAATATAACTGAATGCACTAAAGGCTAAAGATCAGAGAGGGTATCTGAACAGTGGTAGCATTGGATGCAACACATTCTCATGCAATGAGCCAAAACTCCACTTTAAGGCTTTGTGATGCTGGGTACTATTTCAACTAACAGCAGAATGCCTTTAAATAAGCCTGCAAGCAACAGGTTCCATCCTTAATGCACAGGCTAATAATGGACTCTAGGGTGTGGTGCAGTGGGGAGCCAGTAATAATCAATTCCCTGCTGCTGTAATCATAGTTCTCTAAGTTAATTAGCATCTGTTGAGCGTTATAAAGAGACGTCTGCAGAGAGGGAGAGGCATTTGAAATCTGTGTCGGGAGCAGGACACAGGCTGTGGGACTGTGGTCTTGTCTCAGGGCCATTAGACTGAGGCTAACATGAGTCATTGCATAATACAATTAATAGTGCATAGATGATGCATGTGATTGTGACATCGCAGACAGACTGTGTCAACCCCATCCCTACCCCACGTCTTATCTCCATCCACCAGCTACTGTCCAATAGATATATTTTTTAGTTGGAGTTTATTAAATACACAAAACGGGGAGAAAAAGTCAACATAATACACACTGAAGGCAACAAGAGGCACAAATGCAGAGTCAGTCTAAGAGGCATCAAAAAGGGAGACACACAAAGTGATTATCCATTGGCTGGTTAAACAACTAAATTACATTGGCAGTTGCTTTTTATGGAGAAAGAAGGAAGTCCATATATTTTGTTCTATTGGAGCTTATTGGTTGAACTCTGTTACGGACTTCTGTCTGGGATTGGGATGGGTGGTTAAATGAAGGTATTCTTATTAACGATATTATTGACAGTATGACAAGTTCTTTAGAAACTATTAAACTAATTTGCCAATGAGTCAGTTTGGTGACAGCAATCATCACATCATTTTTGGCTCTGCTCCACCAGACCTTTCAGCATTGAGTAGATTTTACTACTTTTATTTTACTATGAGCCATGATTTTTACACTGGGTGTAGTAATGATACAAATTTATCCACAATATCTATAATATGATATAATATATTTTTAATCTGTCTACTGGTGTCTCAACCTTTTTCAGGATATTGTAATGTGATATTTTGATTTATAATGAGTATATGTTGATATGAAAAATCACAATATCAAATTAATAAAGCATGGAGTTAGTTCAGGGAGAGCATGTCCCAGTTATGTTGGCTGATTGGTACCAGTTAGCAGTATGATGTCCAATGATTGGCTCATTCACAGCTATGTAGCTTGTAGTACGGCTGGGTAATATGACCTCAAATTAATGTCATAATTGCTTAAAACTTTTGCCTTGATTAGGATTAATGAACAATTATTAACTAATTTATTCGTTCACATTTCCTACAAATTCTCTGATGAGGTCTGTACTGTAAATATGCCGGATGGTTAAAGTTAGGGTATTTTTTGTTTTTGTTCGGTGTCATTTTCACTGAAGCCAATATGTGCCCAAACAACAGACACAGCATTCTCTTTAGGCATAAGCTCGGCTGGTTGCTTTTGTCATCCATGCTGCTTTGAATGCACCTTCGTTGTTAGTGAACGGGGACTAAGGCTATTTGGACAGGGTGGAGGTATGTGAATGAATATGATGTTGTATTTTTCAGTAGTTCATGAGTAGTTCATGCTTTGAGGAAAGTATTAATTGAATTTATCGACATGAGCAAGCTCACGTCAGACAGAGGTTCTACTTGTTGGATAGCCCTGCCTTGTAGCATGCAAACATATTCATGCAGGTATACAGCTCAGACATTATAACCTGACACTCATAACTGTTTCTGTGGTAACCATGCTCATATCATTTCCTGCCACAGCTCCCTCCACCACCTCAAGCTCCTCCCTATGTGGTATGTCATGCTGTTTATTTTCATGTATATGTTTTTAAGGGATTTGGATCTATAGGTCATCAGTTCTTTGATATTAGGGTCTCTGACCGACATAAGATTCAGGTGTGCCCGATGAAGCGCCCTAGTATTGTGCTCACTGGTTAACTAGAATGGGACACATAATGGAACGGATCCATCATTAATGTTAATGGGTGCACCTGTGTTTTTCCTCTTATGATTTTTCATGATGTTCCTGTTATGTCTAAATTTATGACATGAAAAAGGTCCATTGATACTGTTGTAGCAGCGTTAATGATTCTGCGTGGGCTATCACTTGTCATTATCCCTGCTTATTTCATGTATTTTTAGTCCCAGCTTTATTTTTACTGTCATGTTGTTTACTATTGTGTTTTAGCTTATCTTGTTTGTAATGTATTATATTAGTTTCCTACTGGGACGGTGTGTTTTGTGCAGTATGAATGGCCTCAGTGATGCCCTTGCAGATTTATGTTGTGCATGTCAGAATACCTGACCGGCCTTCTGAGTACATGAACAGTCTTCTTAGTGCAGCAACATTTGCATCCTTGTGTGCATGTGTGCCGTGAATTTATTCAGATAATTCACAGGGTGAGCTTTTATTTACTCTTAAAAACTGTCTTGTGTTTAAACATGCATGTGATTATCATATGTCATTATGAGAGAACTATAAAAAGAAACGCCTCATGTTTGTTTGACAAAATGTATTCTGGGGTAGCCTATTGTCACAGCATTTTCCTCATTACTCAGGACATTTCTTTCTTATTGTATATTAGACTTTTATATTTATTTAGACTATTTAAAGTCAAGATGAAATGAAAAATGCCTTTTTACTCCATTTAGATCACATTCCTGCACATATTCACCAATTTATGACCCAAATAATTACAATTAAAATTTTGTTGTATTCTTACACCAAAATCCAATTATTGAATCAATCAATTTTAACCAATTCTATCATGACATCCAGCCATCAATCAATCATTTTTAGTGGCACAGAGGTAAGATTCCTTATTTCCATATCAGGCAACATATGTATGGTATGTCTCTGTTTAGTTTTCCCCAGTATACAGTGGTTGCCACTGGCTGGAATTAATTCACTTTGGAGAAAGTGGAATGTATGAGAGCTCCAGATTTTGTGGAGGGTATTTAACAGTGGACGGCTTCAGCAACATCATGCAGCATATGATGTGCTTTGTCTCTCCACCCCTGGCAATGCTATCAGGTCAGTCTTTACTTTTTCTACATGCCGACTTTTCAACATGGATATCATTTTCCTTGCTATGTCCAAGCTATCCCAGTTTTAGTCAGAAAAAGGACACAATGTGAAAGCTAGATATTCTAAAAGGCAATTTCATGTGAACTAACCCCTAAACCTCACCCTAACATTCTAATATCAGTATCTATCAGTGATCTTGGTCCTTTTATTACATGGTATCAGATGCACCACCACGTTATCTGTAAGAAATGTTGAAATATTTTAGTGACACTGTCTGAGTTGGTTAAAAAACGGTTTTCAATCATGTAACATGTTGGTTGTAATTTGTTTGTAGAGTAATCAAGTCATATACTGTCAAGAATTGACTAACTTTAAACCAATAACAACCTCACTAGTTTGTAACTTTGGGAAATATGCTTATTTGCTTTCTTACCACAAATGCGATGATAAGACTATTACCTTCCATATTTGTCCATTACATATGAAGCAGTTTAAGCTTAGCTTAGCATAAAGACTAGAAACAGGCGTAAACCGTAATCTCAGCTCTGTCCAATGGTAACAAAATCTGTCAAGGGAAAAAAGGGGTCATTATGTCATAATACCAATATTGTAATGATCTGCTTAGTGCCAATGCAAACGTTTGGGTCCAGTATTGAAAGGATGGGAGATACATAGAGAAACACACTAAAACCCAGCATATCTATGACACCTCTTCCAAATGAATGGAGACACTTCAAAGAACTGATTTTTATATATGCTTTGTTTATTTGCTGTTGGTCTCCAAAGATGATAATAGGCGTACTTAATTACTTAATTAATAGGCGTACTTAATTAAAATGCTTATCTTGGAAAATGAGTTTGGAATAATTATGTGCCAAATCTGTATTTTTTGTTCATTTTGTCCTCCTCTTATTTTGATCTGGAGGCTGCTTTAAGTTGACTGACAGGGCTAATAGCAGCCTAACTAATATTAAGGGAATAACATCTATTCATTTAGAAATTGCCCCTGATTGTTAATTGAGAAATAAAGTAACCCTTAGGCTAGCTATAAAATAACGGCCTATTAAAAACTTTTAACAACAAACTTGATCATCATAAAATAATGTATCATAGATCTTAAATATGAATGAAGCAGTCTCTGCCATGATCACGACTATGCTAGGGCCTGGTCGTATAAGAAAAAAAAAAATCCCAGATTATGTAATGTGACTTGATTTACAGTATTATTGCAGTTTATAACTTCACTCACATGAATAAGAATCTCTAGTCCATTATAAATCCAACATAAGTGTATGATAACTTGCATGTATATACCTTTGCATTCACATGAAGATGCATTCACTAAATAACAACACAGGATACTTATGTCTCCCTCATCCAGATCTCTAACCTGAGAAACTGATAGGAGAGAGATGAAGAAGTGGTCGGCCAATTCATCACTATGTTAACTGTAGCAACCAATGTACAATCACACACATAATGAGCCTTCCTTCCTTTATAGTGAAGCTCACTTATTTACATGTCATATCTCATTTGCTTAATTCATACAAAAATGTATAAAACATGAAAATTCATCTTTTTAGAGAGAATTCCCCAGACTATATTTTGACTGGGACCAGTTTCTTATAGGAGTCTCAGCTTGTTGCCTGGAAACTAGTCGCAGACAGCCTCTAGGTTTCATGCTATGACAAACTAACCTGCTGCTTCATGTATACAATACTGAGATTATTCTTGATTTAAGTGTATTTCCCAAAATGCCAAACTATTCCTTAATCTAAAGAAAAATATTTCAAAGTATACCATCAACTTTCTAATTATTAAAATAAAGCCTTGAGTCAAGCACAGAAGCTCAGAGAGTAATGCTTGTTAAAGCACAACACTGCTGTGCAAGTAATTAAAGAGTCTGAGGAAGGGTATCATGCAGTGGACAACATATAGAGATATATTAGAGGGTCCTTTTTATTAATATATTATATGGTTACAACAGAAGACACAAAGGTGCCTATGATGGGACTAGTAATAGTTGCCCTATCATTAATGAGCTAACTTCCAGTTAATTAAATTGCACTAAAATTAAACTGGACCATTTGGGAAACATTTTCTTCATTAATTCAACATTTAGCTTCCCTAACCATTTCGCCTGTTTGACTCAGTCTGAATAAAATCTGTCAAATCTGCCCTCCACTGGGCTAGAAAGGTCATTCAACTCACCGTCTACACATGCGGGCCTCGCCCTAGTTGTCCCGGCGATCTGGCCTCTCCGGCAGGCACATCGGGCCGTCTGCCTAGCGATGGTCCGTCTGGGAACGCTGCTGTCTCTGTTGAGCATTACTATCTCACAGGTTCCCACCGCCAACTGGCCTGCAAAACACAGCAGTGAGGAACAAAGTACATCACATTAGTATAATGAGGCTGTAATGAACATATTACAGAGGAACAACTGGTGTTCCAACTACAGGCAGCCTGAACACAGGGCCCATTTCTTTGGCCTGTGTAGCACTTAACAGTTTAATACTCTCATTTAAAGTCTCAAATCATTTTTTCCAATGCTTTAAAAGCAGCAGGTTTCTTCAGATCAAATACAGCATGGCTGACTGTTCTGCTGTCAAAAGTGTCTTATGGTGTTCATGTGGAAACTAAGATCCCTCCAAGAGTCTGTTTTGTTGTTGGATATTTTCTATTTGGCTAGTCATAAGTGAACAGCCCTCCAAGTCTGAAGCTTTAAGACACAGACGTGTTAAAAGGACTACAAAACACAGTGACTGCCTTTGTTAGAGCATCAGGAATAAAATAAAAAGTGTTTTATAGCCCATTAAAAGATAATAATAAAAGAAATAATAAGACATCATATTTGATCATATTCATTTATTCAAATGCCTTTTAAAAAACATGTTTATGTGTACCTGACTGGTCATCATCAGCAACTAAAGACTAGTCTGTATGAAGTAAAGGAGACTTTGGCTGACATTGTTATAGCACAGCTGATGGTGTGGTATGGAAAACCGATTTAATAATATACAGGTTATTTCACTGAGGAATGATCACACATGCTCATCGGTTTTAGCTTGAACCCGCAGAGAGACTTCTCTCATCCCATCAGTATCATGACTGAGTATCAGTGAAAGGCTCAGTCATTCAAAGAACCACTTTGTGAAAAGATGCATTAGCAAATAGACAAACAGTGCAAGACTATTCATTCATTCATTCATTTTCTGTAACCACTTATCCTGTGTATCCTGTGCAGGGGGGCTGGAGCCTATCCCAGTTGACTTTGGGCAGGAGGCGGGGTTCACCCTGGACAAGTCACCAGTTCATCACAGGGCCACATAGAAAGACAAACAACCATTCTCACCCACATTCACACCTACAGTCAATTTAGAGTGACCACTTCAAAAAGCCAGCATATGTGATGGTGTTGGTATTGGGGGGTGTTAGTGACTATGACATGGGTGACTGTCACATCTGTGAAGGCACCATTAATGCTGAAAGGAGCATACAGGTTTAGGAACAACATATGCTGCCATCCAGATGACGTCTTCTTCAGGGACGTCCCTGCTTATTCCAGCAAGAGGATGAAAAGCCAGATTGTGAAAACGTAACATGTAGCTTTTTGGTAATGTCTTACAATCAAAATCAGAATGAGTGCATATTTCCAGAAAACAATTACGGTTTAGTTTGAACAACAAAAATCTTTGAAGTGTATTCGGTTGTGTGTATGATGAAAAGGATTTTAAAATCAATGCAATCTGTTTTAATTTACGTTTTACACAGCTTCAAAACTTTTTTGGATTCAAAGTTGTTGATACTATAAGATAGATTAGAGGATCATTTTTGTAATTGTATATGCATTTCGGATGGCACAGACAAACAATTTAGTCCCATCGACAAGGGCACCAAATCAGATGCTAATTCTGTATGTGTAGTTTGGCACGGAAAAGACAGATGATACTGACCCACTTTGGTGTGTAGTTTAGAGGAACTGTTGGAGATATTCTGTGTGCACAGGTTACAATTTGTTCTCAGGTCCACACTTGTTAAAATCACATGTTAAAAATCTTGGTGAGATATTTGACTAGATAGATATTTGACATTTGACAAGCAGATCAATGCAGTAGTAAAAGCTAGCTTTTCCCAGCTCTGTACCATTGCTAAAATGAAGTCTTTTCTGTCATTCAAAGACTTTGTGAAACTCATTCATGCCTTTATTTCCTCTCGCTTGGACTGCAATTAACTATACAAAGAGATTAGTCACTCATCACCTGCAATTAGCCCAGAACACTGCTGTAAGACTCCAGACAGGCACCTGGAAGAGAGACCACCCCATTCTGGCCTCTCTCCACTGGCTTTCAGTGTAGCTCAGGTTTTATTTCAAAGTCCAAATGTTTGTTTCTTAAGCCCTAAATGGGCAGGGCCCCTCCTACATCTCTTGCCTTTTAACCTATTATTCCACCTCCAGGAGTCTCAGGTCTTCTTATTTGGCTCTCCTGGCTGCCCCACCATCTAAATTTAAGCTCAGGGGTGACCACGCCTTTGCTTAGACTGTGGAACAGCATCTCCCTTTCTATCTTCTCTTCTCCCCCCATTAATTCCTTCAAGTCCAGACTCAAAATGCCTTTATTCTTTAACATTTGGATCCACTTGATGTGGATTTGTGTTTTATTGTCTGTTATGTGGTTGTTAGTGTAATTTAGTCTCTTTGTTTTCACTGTGTGTTTTGTGGTTGGTTGAATTTATTGCCTGATTTTTATTCTGTATAACACTTTGGTCAGCTTGTGTTGTTTTTAAATAAGCTTTATAAAAAAAATGTTAAATTATATGTCCTACATTTATTTAACATGCTGCCACTTGGAAACGTCATCCTGAGGCATGGCATCAATTTCCACGGCTATGCTGATGACACACCGCTTTACACTGCAGTCCCTCCTGATGAGCTATGGCCAATCAATGCCGTTTTTAACTGCATTTTAGATATCAAATTATGGATGACAGAAAATTCTCTACAGCTTAATCAGGACAAAACTGAAGTCTTCGTAATTGGTACGGAAGCACACAGAGAGAAACTCAATATAGAACTGCAGGCACTCGCATTAACCCCAAGTCCACAGATGAAAAACCTCTGAGTCGTCTTTTACTCAGATCTTTGTTGTGAACCTCACATTAGAAACATTGAAAATAATGCCTTTTATCATCTAAAGAACATTGTCAGAGTGCGACTGTTTCTTTCAAACCAATACAGAGACACTTTTACATGCTTTTTTCACCGGTAGGATTGACTACGGTGATGCTCTGATTTCTGGTCTGGCTGAGCTCCAAAGAGCGCACATATTACACCTATTTTGATGTCTCTGAATTGGCTACGTGTCTGATTCAGAGCTGATGTTAAGACTAATAGTTTATAAATGATCTTGGTCCGATGTATTTATCAGATTAGCTTTTATCCTATGCCTCTCTGGAGCCCCCAGGTCTTGTAGCCATTTAATTATTCCTAAAGAACAAATACCCACTTTGGGGTGTCTTTTTATTATTATGGGCCCCATCTATGGAACAGCTTTCCTGAGGACATGAGGGCTGCTGAGAATGTTGATGTTTTTTAAAGCAAACTCAAGACCTACTTTTTTAGTCTGGGTTTTGATTGGATCATATTTATTATTATTATATATATAATATGATATGATTATCTATATCTATCTATATCTATATCTATCTTTTTTTTAATCTTATCTGTCTATTTTGTAACTTTTGCACAGATTTTTATCTTATCTTTTATCTCAAGATACATCTTCATATTCTGTTCTGTTTTTATTCTATGGATTGTTTTACTTTTAATATCCTAATATTGTATGTGTATGTGTAAAAGGGGTTATGGGGATCAGGAATTGTTATTTATTAGGAAAATCAGTTTGTGTTACACTCTGTTTGTATGAAAAATGCTATACAAATAAAGTTTGATTGATTGAGGTTCACATTTGTGGGTTTGGGTAAATCTTTCAAAAAGTGTTAGATGAAATTACATACAGACATGTCCCTGTTAGAATGAATGATCATTTATTATTATTCATTATATACGTATGTCAGAATTTTATTCTCATTCTACTTAAGTTATATTTAGTCAAAGCCAAGACCAGAACAAACACTTAATACCCTCACATAGTTTTTCAGAGCATTATCTGTATCTATAAAGTCTCATGTCATAATTGTCATTGTCATAGGGGTTGCACATTTTAAAATATTTTAAATTATGTTGGTGTTTTCTTAATTTGACTGTTAAAGAGGAAGGGAAGTGGGTAAGACTGAGAAGAGAGCAGGCTTAGCTGAGTACAGCTTCCGTGTCCCTCCTCCACCACGCTGGGCTCCAGCCCTGCCTCCACAGCTCCTACCTGCAGAGGAGACTGCTGAGCTTGACCGAGTGACAGCATGCAGAGGAAGAGGGTGGCTGTCCACAGCATGTACACAAGAGTTATTGACACTCCGTCAGACACTCCTCGTGGCTCTGATTGGTGGTTTAGATTCAGGGCGTGGTGGATTCTTGCAAATGGCATTAGTGGCACTGGAAGAGGCTATAGCAGGATTTTGTCACAGATTAGGTGTCTCGTGTGTTACTGTGAGGACATAGTGACAATTATTTTTATACAGGTCGCATACTGCAGCTTTAACCTAGCTAATGAAGTATGGACTACTACAGACCAATTTCCGAGCCAAATGACACTGAAATGACAGACAGAATGTCCTAAGGTGATGATTGCCTTGGTCAGAAACTTCTGTCATGTGAGAAAGTTAGTCTTACACCTCTATCCGAGAACAGAGAATCAGTTCTGAGCTCTCCAGGCATTACAAGTTGATGGATGAGTCTCTGGCCAGGGAAGCCACATTTGTCAGAATGTGATTTCTAACTTAATTATACAAACTGGAAAAATCTGCAATTCACAAGGGTGTTTGAGCTGCAAACCTGGAGTAGTTCAGGGAGAGGAAAATATTTCTTAAATAAATCTTCATCATCTTGACTTTTTCCTGTCCGGGGAGTTAAAAGAGTTGATGAAATTCGACTTGCTAAATTGCATGATGAAACGATTCCAGTCTGTATCGTGTACATTTGAAATACTGAGTGAGTTTGGATTAATTCATTAAAGATTTTGTAACAACAAGAAATGAATTCCTACTAAACAGCTCAGCATTCAAACATTCAGTGCACCTGTGGTCAGACCATTATCAAGATGACGAGCGTTGTGCCCAAAACTGCACTGTAGCTCCTGCAGAATCAAGCATGATGGCCATTTCTAATGAGTCACACTGAAACTGAGGGAACCAAAGCTGAGCTGTAACAATGATACTTGCAATGTGTAGGTTTATTAAAGAGCCCTCTGCATGGCCTTTTGTAGCTGACAGTTTGATTGGACACTTGTGAGGCAGCAGTTTTGTTTGGGTGAATTATTTGGAAACACCAGGGAACATTTTAATTGTCTTTTATTTACGTCCTCCTGGTGGGTTTGAGCAGAATTAAACTGTTAATAGTCTAGTTTTTGATAGATAAACAAACTTTTGTCACAGTAAACTGCTGGAGGGTGTCTGCTGCTTTCAAAAACACATTTGGGTGAGCAGATGTTTCCATATATGCAGATGAAACATTTTCCGTATCACATTTGTCACTTAAAATCAAGGAGAGAACCGAATGAGAACTGAACAAAACAAATCAATGACTTGCTGAACGGCATCTAAACAATAGAGTGCTGCAAGTCTAACTCAGCTTGAACTCAGATTTGTCAGCATGTGCCATATAAATGTGAAGTTAAATAACATTACAAGTTATCTGCTCTTGGTTGAGCTCAGAAAAAGTTGGGGAAACTTACTTTACCTGTGTAATGATCTGGAAAAAGTAACACAGTGTCTCGCTTTTTTTCCATTAATGAATGGAAAGCTGCCAGCGGAAGTCATTCAGGCTAGAGCTGAAATAAATTCAGCCCAGCGAAGGTAGATTAGAGAAGAGTCTGTGCTGCGGTTCCTGTAAGGTCAATCCCTGGCATTCATCAACCATCACTCCTTTATACTGCTGTCTCTAGTTCTTCCCAACACCCTCCAAGGTTCATTAAGTGAGACGCTAACTGCTCTATAGCATGAAATGGCTGTAATAATGGCAAAGGTTGAAAGGGTTGTTGATCAACATAAATGACTCATAAAATTACCTCAGCAGGTGCTGAGATTTCCAAGTGTCAGAAGCTACCAAGTTTCAGAGCAAGACATCTTGGAAATATTCCAGATAAGGATTCCGACTCATTAAAGTGACCCTGACCTTTCTTTTAGCAACACGATGTCTCTGCCATGGCTGGTTTCTTTGAGTGCCCATCAAATATGATTCGGGTTAAACCCAGATTTATTGAATGCCTGATAGCTAGTGATAATTTGATAAAAAAACAAAATTATGGCCTAGCAGAGAAATGTAATGGACAGATAAGGCATCAATCTTCTCATCTAACTAGCAAGAAAGGATTCAGTTTATTTCCAAAAATGTCAGACTACTCCTTTGGCATAAAGTGTGTAACTCATTGTCTGCTGGGATGGGTCAGGCTCGACATCCAGGTTAGAGTTGGTTCAAAATGCAGCTGCTGGACTCCGTGAGCATATCTCGCCCATCCTGGAATCCTTACATTGGCTTCTGTTCAGCATAGGATTAATTACAAGATCGTATTGATTGATTTTAAATGCTTGAAAGGACTTGCCCCGATTTGTCTCTCAGCCCTGCTGCATCCTCATGTTCCACAACGCCTGCTTAGATCATTGGACCAGCAGCCTTTAGTGATGCCTGGATTGAGACTAGCACTTAGGGCCGGCTGAGCTTTCTCTGCGGCAGCCCCTAAACTCTGGAATGATCTCCCCCTCCAGATCAGGTCATTAACGTCACCACAAAAGTTCAAATCACAACTAAAAACACATCTCTTCTCACTGGCTTTTCCAGATTAGGCCCAATTTTTATCTCTCCTTTCTTTTTTGTAGTATACGATAATGTAGACTCTAATACACTGTTTTTCTGTCTTAACTTTTACGTTTTCTGCGTTAACTATTTTATTTGCTTAAATTTCTTTAAACGTGTTCACCTGTTCTTGTTTTTCTTTTTGCCATGTTTTGTTTAGCACTCTGTGCAACACTGTATTGTATTTTAAATGTGCTCTACAAATAAACTGACTTGACTTGACTTGACTATGTGTCATTTTAGCTTATCTTATTACAGCACTTTAAATTCTCAATGCTCCATGAGCTTAACTCAAGTTCCATCGCCTCAAAAGTCCAGCTTCTAGGCCCTTCTAGCCAGGCTTAAGACTTTCATTATGAATATTTCTCCCTGTCAGGAACCACACTCGACCTCAAACTTTTGCCAGGACAAATCTGTATCAGTAAATTAATTAGTGGATGGTTTCTGGTCACCGTGGCAGCCACACATGTGATTTAGGATGATAAGATTGGTGTATTTTTACATAAAATTATTACAATCTTAGGAGTCATAAAACCAAATCACCTCTACAAAGAATTGAATGTACATTTTATTTCATAGCATCAGTCCTTGCTGCCCACCCTCCCCCACCGACTACCCTCCACTCGGCCCACCTTCCAATCTCTTTTTGCTGAGGCAAGTCATACTTGTGGGTGCTTGGAGGACAGAGGAGCCATCACATATCAGTGCTCTCTGCCATGTTTCAACACTGCACAGATGAATGGGCTTCATGCAATAAGCCTGAAGGAGGAGACGGATAGTAAGGCAGAGGGGAGAGTTTAAGTGGGGGAGTATGTGGGTGGGTGGGGGTACGTTGTAAAGTGCCCTAAGCTCCACAGACAAAGCTCGATGATACATACAGGACTTAATTGATGTGACAGGGAGTTCCTGTCACTCAGCAGCATGAAGACACTTGGCCCTGTCTCTATTTCACATGATGAAATGCGCGTACAGCTGCAGCGGCGAGCCGAGTGCGAGTGAAGGGTGGCGCCTCGTCACCATCCAGGCACTGGATCCTGCCAGAAAGGACATCTAGAGGGCTACAGGAAGCCAATACGGAACACAGAGACCGGCTCTCAGCTCTGACTGTCGGCCTGATGACCTTATCACTGAACCACAACACTAGACAAGTGCAAAGAGGCAGTGCATATACTCACACAGAGGTTGAAACACACACAGCTTAGAGCAAAGATGTGAATCTGGGCTCCACATGTCAGCACTTTGATCAAACACAGTGTAGGAGCACAAATGTCTTTATTTCTTCCCTGACTCATTGTGCACCATTTCTGCATTGAGAACCGGTGACATGATGGGGTTAGTCAACTCTGGGTACATCACATACAGAACACCACCAATAAGTCATCTCTCCTGTTAACATCTAACAATATATGCCAATATTTTACTGTTCCTTATTTTGTACTTATCAATTCTCTTCATTCTATCTTATCTTTCTTCTAGTTTGTCTCTTTAATTAAGGCTGTGCAGATACATCAGTATTCTAACTGATAAAATACCTTCTTTTTTTTTTTTAGCTTTAACACATCACAAAGAGCTCTCATATAAGTGAAACCAAGTTGGGAAGTCCTCTGCTTCTGCTCAGGGGATTTGTCATAAAATTATATGACTTCCTGCACTGAATGAACAATGACAAGACTCCCATTTCCATATTAAAACAGTCTTCCTTTATGGATTGTAATTATTCAAGGGCTGCTAAAGATGGAAGTGAGGTTGAACAATGTTTTATTGCAAAGAGCGCCTCTGCAAAATACGGTTTGTCAACCATGTTTATTAGAAATTCCACCTCTTGTAAATCTATAACAGTTAATTATTCACGACAATATGTCTTGTATTTGGTATTATTCTCCATAAAGACGCAGCTGCAGTGCAGAGACATTCGTTGCTGGCTTGACTTACAGTTCCTGGCATTGGATCTAACCATTTTTCCCTGAGAGAGCCGATCAGGCTCTAATCACTGCAGTGGCACAGAATAATAAGTCAGAGTGATTACCTTCATTCTGTTGTATGCTTCTGTCTTGATAGAAGTGTCATTCTCAAGGATGAAAAAAGGGTTGCCAACAAAGCGCCAGTTGAGAGAGCATGACAATCATATTAACATGCATCAATTCAGATATGAATTCCACTGATCTTTTATGGAAGATTTAAAACAGAGTGTGAGACATCATAAATATTAATGGTGCAGGTAATCAGTCAAAATTGATTTGCAGTGGCTGCAGTTATCAAATTTGAATATATAATGGGTATTCATTATATCTCCATATCGCCTTAAGTCTTATATCCATACATTTAGCTCATGCTGCTTAAATTTATGCTTTTTCTTTAAAAGTCTTACATTTTGGGCTGCAACTAATGATCGCTATCATTATCGATTATGGGGTAATTGAACTGTTCAAATGGACAGCTGTCAAACTTGAGCAAGACAGAGCAAATTGTGCAGCTTCGCCTTCAATTACCCATTTACACACTGGCATACCAATGTGGTAGAGAACCCAACAATTAATCACTGATCTGAACCAAATGTCAAACGTCTAATGGTGAAAAATTGTGTTTTGTCTGAACAAGAACCCAAACCCAAAAAGTATTTAATTTATGGAAGCAAAAACTCACAGCTGACGAGCTGAAACCAGAAAATGGGCCTCACTCAAGAACCTCTAGAGCAAATATTATATTATATTAATATTCTGTTCACCATCTGCTGTGATGTGCATGTTTCCCAATTTGCTAGAAAGATCAACAACTACAGTAACATGTTACTTATCATACATATAAAATTTCAATCAATTTCTATGATTTGGGTTTAATTTACATGGTTTAATTTAATGGTTTTCTATCATGTTACGTCACTGAGTATAAATTAAATAACATGAGACAGAATATCTCATTTGAAATGCGTTGCTTTTATATATGATAGTTTCATAATAAACACTAAACATTTATGTAGAAATGTATACAGTATGTAATAATTGAATACACTAAGTTTAATGTATAACTTTGAATTAATTTATACTCATTTACTTAAATTTTCACAGTGATTCAACATGATAGAAAAACTAAATGACCTTTTATAGTGAATGTATGTAATAAAATAAGATAGACATGTTAGATGAAAATTAAAAATATTAATATTCAATGTTTTAATTCTAGTTATGTTTTGAGCTTTACCTGTATTGAAATGTTCTCCTGTCTATCTTCATGACACAACTCCTCCACTCCAGACCAAACACTTCATTCCCTTCTCCTTATTTCTTGCAAAATAAAGCTCTGCAAGGACACCATGTTGACACTAATAATCCTACTGACGCCACCTGTTCTGGTGTCATCTGCTGAATTTCAACAGCAGGACTTTTATGGTCTGAGGTGTAAAATTCTTATTCGAACCCAGGTGACATTTTCTCTGAATGATAAACAGTCCTTCTTTTCTTCCTTCCAAATTTCCAAATCCCAAAAAATACTGAGTTTATTAGCACTGATGACAAGGAGAAGCATCAGAAGCTGCCAGTGTTTTAAATCTATGGATGAAAAATTAATTGAAAGATCAATCAATTAACAAAATTATTCTCTATTATTTTTCAGTTGACTGAGATTCAGTTGCAGCAAAAACATGAATGTGTTCTTAAATGAGGCCAATAATTTGAAAAAGTTCATCTCTTATCAAAATGCTCACCGTTACATTTCTGAGTATTTCAGACCTGCTTATAAAATAAATTACTTCACTGGGTTAAGTCGTCACTAACTTTGTGATAATACTGTTATTTACAGAGTTACATCAGCCAAAGAGGGAGGCTAATCAACTCCCTCCTGCAAATAAGAAAGGTTTTAACTGATTTCTATCTGGGTTTACTCTGGGGTACTGCTGCTCTGATTTTGATTGCAGTGCTAGGATGTAATCTTCCCTTCACGTCTGTTCTGATCTCACAGCTCAGGCTGTTATTAACGACGCAGGATGACATCAAACAGTGATCTTATTCAACAGTGCATATGCTAGTTAAGGCAGCCAAGTGCATCTCTCTATCTTAACACCGTTTGACGTGCGTGCCGCAGTAGGTGGCATGTAAGAGGACACCAGGTGAGAGAGGCAGATGTTTGACTGACCTCTTTCTATATGCTTCCTGACACTGCCGTGATCCTCTGCTGCTAAACAAGTAGGGCAGCAGAGCAGTGGAGTGAAACATGTGCTTTTTTTTATGTGCTTGGTTTAAAGGGAACGCCACTGCCGGATTTCACCAGCTATTTGAATACTCAATATCACTCCGATCAATATTCATGCAAGTGAACAATTCTCTGCTGAAGTCAGAGCACCTGTAATGGTGCCTGAGTATGCAATTTAATCTGAAGCTGACAGAAATGAATCAGGAATTATGGGAAAACAAAGTGTGGGAGCAGCCTTCATGACTTCTGGAGACGAGGGGTGTTATGCTATTACAGGATGTACATCAGTAAAATAAGCACTGTGTCAGAATATCTTTATTGTTCTGGGGGTGCAGTTCTCATATCCTAATGTGGTTTGGAGTTCCTGCTCTCAAAAGCTCCTCTGATCCAGTAATGTACTCATACCTGCATTGTATTCAGATGTGGGGATTTTTAAAGCTGCACCAAGTGGGATTTCTGTGCAATCAAAAGCACCAAGTGTACCTGCGGAGAGCGAGAGAAAAGCACGGCACCCCCACCAGCTGAAACACTAGAGATGTGCTCTATTTGCCCAAATTTAATTCTTGTGTCAGGTGTGTGCTCTGCTCCACCCACAGGGAATGACAAATTGAAACTTCTCGTAGCAGCAATAGGATGGCGATCCCTCGGGAGAAAGCCAGACTTAACAGTGTTGTTTCCTTTCTTACTGGAAAGCAGGAGAGGGTTTATAGTTTGTGTTACAGGACTTCTAGCTCTTTGCAGCTCATTTTTTAAGTTACCACTCTCTAGCATTCGGTGCTGCCACTGTGACATTGCCAAGGGCTGCTTTAAAATAGAATATATTCCTCTTGCATACATCCTCTGCTAGGACTGACAGTGTAATTTGGGTCTGGTCTGCCACATGTCTTGTACAGTAGACATGATGGAGGTGGCTTATGATAGATTTCTGTTGCAGCGGTGCAGCACGGTCTGAGCTGCAGAGATATTATAATGTAAAGTACACTCAGACAATGGATAGTGGATGAATAAAGGCTGCAGGCATTAAGAGTGAATGTGCAATATGCCTTGCAAAAGCAAACAGTAGCTCTGCTGAATGTAATACAGAGAGGACTATAAAGCCACAATGACTCACTTCACATTTCACTCAAATAGCCCTCCAGAATGCCCCCCCCTCCCTTCTTTAACACAAACACAGAGAAAATGGCGAGCATCAGAAGACGATTATGACCTCATAAGTACTGTACAGCATTGTCTGATTGTGTGAACTGCAGCTTTAATATTCAAGCACAGCCCACTCAGAATATCATGATGGCATCAGGCAGAAAATAGAACAGGACACCAAAGTGGATGTACATAACAGAACTTATTTACCACTCTGCCAATGATGGAAGCATTTCGAGCCCAGAGCTTCTCACAGAGAAAATAACAATAGAGAAATACACTGAGGAATGCACTACACTCAACCACAAGGGAGGTCAAAGCTGACGGCTAGAAAGAATTCATCCTCAGGAAGCTATGAAATAAGAGCTTCGTGTGCCGCCAAATTCATTTAGGTGTAAAAATTATTTTCATTTTGTTCCATAAAGATGCTCATACTTATACAGCTCCGCTGAAGCAGGAGGCGATGTGTTGCTTACAATTTACAACCAAGGTCATACTCAAAGCAGGTCTCCCTTTGCATGCTTTAAGCCGCCTTGAAGACGACTTGAATGGAAATCATCCTTTTCACATCAAAAAGTCTGTAATTCTTTGCTCTGATTCGTTTAATGTTTGACTAGATAGGGCCGTTCTCCCAGAGATAAAAGAGAATACCAGACACAGATTCTTAAATTCATCATTCTGGTGTCCCATGAAGATGTGGGTATCCCTCGCACACAGGAGGTGATTTGTTAAAAATGGAAAATATAACCATCATAGGGTTTAAAATGAGTCTGGTTTGTGAAAGACATTTGGTCAGGGAACACAGACATATTGTGGAGTCCACAAGGGGTGGACTAACTGTGTGAGTCTGTCATCAATGGATCTCTGTACTGATTGTAAAGCCACAGTGACTCACTTCAAAATTTAGTGCCACAGCCTGCAGACATATTTTATAAAACGTGTGCTGTCATTCCCATCGACAGCTTGTGCTGCAGAGCAGGATGACAGGATAAATTGTTGCTTCTACTCCTTAGCTTCAGGACAGCGTTATTTGTGTTCAGAAGCACTGATTGAATTATTCAAACAAATCAAAGTGACACACTAGGTATGACATGTGACATGTGCTGCAAGAAGCAGCAACGCTGTCTGTTGTACTAATATGACAACAAGTTTAGGAAATAACTCTCTAACTGATTCAAGTCATGTAGTTCATGCAACATGTCTTGTTATATTAAGGATGTTTGCCATTTTCAACATTGCAAATAAAAGTTTGCTTTGCTTTTAAAGTCTAATTCTCTCCTCCAGGCTAAAATAACTGTCTCTTTAGCCGCTAGATGTTACTCTTTTTTTTCAACAGCTAATTGCTAACCATTTAGTGATGGGCAGGTAGTGCAGTGATGTAATCAGCTTTTTATCTGAAAGGGAGAGAAAACCAAAACAATGAGCTATGTGAGGCTAAAACGCTCAATAGAACCGAGGGGGAACATAGAGGTGGGTGATAATTCCCTGATTTGTAACTAGCTCTATCACAATGTCAACTGATGCAATGTCAATCAAACATTTAGACTTTTTCAACGGGAAATCAGAAAAATATGTCACTAAACAAACAGCTTGATTGACAAATGAAAGTGACGTGCAGAAACGGCACAGCAGTGAATTCCTGCCTTAGCTACAAAAAAGCTTTAAGGATGAGGATTTCCACTTTTAAGATGCACAATGACATTCGATTCGAGGGATTTGTATTCATTGAGCTGAGTTAGAGCGCTGGCTAATTGTCCATCCACCTCACACTTCCCCCTCCCTCTTCACCCACACATGAACACCAACCCAAAGGTCTGCGGTTGACAAAGACGGGCAAAGTTACCACTCTGACTGCACCGCTGAACCGGAATGTGGTCCAGTGAGGAAATCCAGGCATTTCCAAATTTATCGTTGAATAAACGGCGACGTAGAGAGTGGCTGACAGGTCATTCATTGTGGCGGGAACTGGCCCAATGGCATGCTCGAACAGGGCTGCCGCACTTTGATTTCCTGTCGAGGCCGCCATGATAGATGAGTTACAGAGAAGGTGGAGGTGACACAGCCTCGCACCACTGCAAAGCTTCACCCCCCGGCCCACCAGTTCAACCACACTTCCACCTTCGTGGCCCCCAGAGCCATTGGTATAGAGCTGGGCATATAAAGTCATGGGTGTTTTGACTCCATCAGTGATGAGCAGTCATAAAAAAGAAAAAAAAACACTGTACACTTGTCGATGAAATTACTAAAATGGAGTGGTGGTCAAATCTAATTGTGCAACAGCACGGACTACTCGAAGAAGCCATTCTCAAAGGAGGAGTTAAGTAGGATTTGAAGAATTAGAAAAATACTATGTCCCTCATTCTTACTATTCAGCTCAGAAACTGGAAAGAGGAGTGGTTTACATACAGAGCATGTCAAACATCAAATCATATCCAGAGGTTTATCAGGCCAGGAGAATATATTCATCCTAGAATATCAAGCGCGGTAAAGTAAAGTAAAGAGATTGATTGAGCAATTTTGAGCAATAACAAACTAATGGAATCATTTTCAGATGAAAATACGTCAATAAGAAAATGGCTGAATGGGAAAGAGGGTAACTCCTCTGATGACATGCAGAGGCTTGGATGGCAGTTGAGGGGCAGAAATAAAAGGCTGGTGACAGCAGCATTTCAGGAGCAAACGATGCAAATTAAAGGCATAGAGAGCACATTTCAGTGCACAGGCAGTTAATTTTTCACATCAGTGTCTACTTTTGTTCCCGGCAAGCTGCCAAAGACATTGATGTAGACACTATCCCTCCTCCACAGTGGTAATTATGCTGCTGGCCAATGCTTGATTAAAAGATCTAATCTGTAAACTTAGTGTTCAACATGTCCCAACAAGTTCCAGTGCTTTAAGCTTGTTCTCTGAGTCTCTGACAGCACTGGAATCTGGAACGTTTCGTCGTGGACAGTGGCCAATGAAGTGCAGAGAAACAACCATTTGCTTTCTACTCCGTGTCAGGGTGAAGGTGTAATTGCACCAGCAGATGTATTATTCAAAAGAAAAACACAGCATGGATGAATACAGCCTTAACCTGAGAGAAATTATAAAGCTCTGGAGGCAGCGGGCCTTTTCCCTGCTTGTGCCACAAATTAAAACAAGCAAACTGTGCTGCTTTTTCACCTGAAGCTCAATCGTGGCACTGCTAAATAATGATTCCACAAGGCAGCAGAGAGCCTGCATGAGAATGAGAGAAATTAAAATTACCACTAGTATTGTTGTAAAACCATGGTCACCATAATGACCATGTAAGCAAGCTCCAAGTAATGTTATACCACTACTGAACTAAGTATTAAAATTAGGCACAACAATGTCACAGTTCTAGGTTCAGCATCATTCAGCCACTCAGGAATACTATTAGAGAGATACAAGATAAGACAAATAGCATAAGGTACAGCAAGGTCACCACGATCAACTAGGGATGAATACAGACACATTACCGGTTCCTGCAGGGATGTTTTATTGGCATTATGGGAATTTGTCTCTTGGATGACAGAATCTGACCACAGCATGAGCAGCTGCATCCCTATGAGAAGCCCTGAGAGACAATGGTGCTGCTGACAAAGTATCACATAGCCCTTACCCTCTCTGAGCAGATGGGAGTAGATGAGCCAGAGGAGCAGCAGGCAGCAGAGTGACGCACCTCCACCTGCGGAGAGCGTCTTCACTCCAGACTGCATCCTACACCTTCAGCCTGTTAGATTATCCAAACTTTGAACGCTCAGATGTCAAGCAGCTCAGCGGAAGAGTGGCTAATCCAGTGATGTCTCCACACTCTGTCGTCGGCATCCATTTTGAGGTTATAATAGGAGAGGGACTGATAGTAATCCCCTTTGCCTTTCAGATTTCTTCAGTGAGCCGCATATCCATCCAGGCTGCTCAGCACTACACACACACACACACACACACACACACACACACACACACACAAACACACACGCAGAGGGTACAATGTCACCAGATCTAGCCAAGTTTACGCAGCTGTGGGATCAGGACTGACTGGCTTCTGTAAAAGAATGGAAGTGTGCTGAGGAAGAGGAGTGAGCAACAGCAGTCCTCCCGCAGTTTTGATCCTCACATGGAGATGATGCTGATGATGCTGGTCGTCAATTCAGCCGCTCAACATCCCCTGAACGCCGCTGTCACCTGTCTTCCGTCCTCGGCGCTCCGCAGTGTTGTTATTGTCATTCCCCAGCAACTTCTGCAGCGAGCCCGGCTCTGTGCGACTCTACAGAGAAACGCGCAAGTGAACCCAGTCGGACATGACGAACATACCAATCAGCAGGGAAACTTGTCCGAGGACGCGTCGCTCCAGCGCCCGAAATCCAGGCGTTTGAATAACAGCTGAAGGCGCACATGCGTCATATTATGGTCACATACTGTAGGCACACAGCAGCGAAATGTCACATCAGAACAAGAGCGGCGGACGACACGCGGCGCAACGAAAACGGTCCGGGCGGTGCAGTGAAGTTGGACAGACTTGTCACCTGTGAGAGCTGGAAAATTGTCAGCGATGATGACTCGGGCTCCCCTCCCTTAAAAGTCAAGGGTTGGCTGCAGATGAGCGCGCTGAACGCAACCTTTCTCTGACCAGGTCTATCTGCATGCTGAGGAAGAGGATTCCCTTCTTCAAACCAGGGAAGGAAACGCTGCTGTTGATGCTGCTGAGTTGCCTTGAGTTGATCATCTTTCCAATTGCTCTCTCTCTCCTCTCTCCTCCTCACACACACACACACACACACACACACAAACACAAACACAAACACACACACACACACACACACACACACACACACACACACACACACACACACACACACACACACAGACACACACACAGACCGTGGCCTAATTCCTTCTGCTATATGGGCTTCGAGGCTATAAATCTCAAACTGTAGATGATGATGAAGCTGATTTATACACAGTAAGACGTCCCGTCCTGACCCACAGTGGTCACAAACCAGAACCAGCCTCCTCCTCCATGTTACTTTTTTCTATGTCCCCTTATAGGTGGAAAACGTCCTTGAGGGCTGCAGGGTTTGACCACTACAGTTAACATTTAGCACACTGGCATTGTGGGAAAATGTCTGTTCCATCAGAGGACTGGCTGCACAGCCTCTGAGCTCTAAAGCAGAACCTACATTATTATATATTGCCTAATATCACATGAAGTCTCAAGTGCGCGCCCATACAGTGTGCATGAGAGCTAAAGGCCTACAGATGCCAGTCTGTCTTCTGAAAGAGAGCATTTAAGACTCCCTTGCCACTGGAGGACCATTACTATAACTCATCTCCTTCACACGCTCACACATAGACCAAATTCCATGACCAGTGAATGTGCACTTTATTAGCAGAGGGAGAAGTTTCCCCTGTGTGCTGCTGTGCTATCAGCCTTTCACTGAATGACTTTTACGATGACGTATTGTCCCGGGCCAAGGCCTGCCACATCATCACTATAATATATGAAAAATGACTGCAAAGAAAAAAAACTCACACTGCAAAGATGCATTTGTTGAGCATGAAAGGCAGACTGTGCAATTTCCCACCGTACTGCAGCATTAGGGTGTCATGTCTTTAAACACGCTGATGTTTTGAACATCACCAGGACCAGCAGGAGCGTCTTACCTGACTTTAGCAGGTGTGGGAGGAATGACAGGGAGAGTTCATCTACAGCTCTGCTCTGCCACCACAGTTAAAAATCATGTGTCAGGCTGCAGGAGCGACGTCCCAGCAGGGGTGGAGTGTAATTAATCATAATGAATCACTGAGCCTGACAAGGTTGTAAACATTCTGCCAGTTTATTTTTACCCACCATATTTATTTACATTTTTAACAGTGATATACAAACTTATTTTTAATTGCAGTTGTGCCTGTGTGGACTGCAATAATAGTAATGCCACTGTGCCATTTTAAAAGGGCTGTGTTCAACAAAAAATATGACAAGATTTGAAACGGTGATTTATTCTTGATGGATGCTTTTGCTCAGTCATGTGATTATTATGTTTTATTTAAGATGGTCATTAACACTACTGTATTATTTTGCTTCCAACTTCTTAAACAGAAATGCCACATGCAGAGGCTTATATATGTTTGTGCCAGTGGTGGGAAGTAGGGAATGAAGCTTTTCCAGAAGAGTCAGCATTTCTCGTGTCACTGGGCGGATTCTTCCAAAAATGTACTCACCTGTTCCCATCCCTGATGCCTATCTCTGGAGAAAAAAAATCTGACTTGAATGGCAGCACTGAGGCAGCCATTCAGCAATGTTAAAGAATGTGGGAAAATAAACATCAATCATATCATCCACTCCAAAATTCACTGGTTCCTTCTTTTGGACAATGCCCACTCTTCCACGCAGTTTCATGGTAATCTGTCGAGTGTTGTAAGTGTGACTGACAAAAATGCCCAAAAGCCTTATCTTGCAATGCTAAAGAAGGTGAAAAGCAAAATTCCTTCCTCCACCCCTTTATCCAGATCCGCTCCAAAATGTAAATGCTTCTTTTCCCGTCACATGCACAACATTTATATCAGCTTTCATTCAAATCTATTAAGTAGTTTTTGTGTAATCTTGCTAACAAACAGACAAACTGAACCAATCACTCAACCTCATTGAACGACATAATTAGCTGTCAATACTTTTAGATTTTGGAGGATGAAATTGTATAACCAAATGTATAGTATGTGCATAGTATGTATGTCTATATCATAATACAGAGTTTCATGCCAAACTGTTAAATCCAAAAGCAAGTTTTTATGAATCAGCTGCTGAGGAAATACCACTAAGTGAGGCTGAAGTTCAGGCAGCACAACCCAGTATCATAAACCAGGTCCCAGTGCATCTAATACCACCTTTTGACACGTCCCTCTGTGTCTCATCCAGACATAGAAGGTACTCTTCTCTGGATGAGACGCTCCAGTCTTTAATGTTCCTCCACTTGAAACACAACTGCATCAATATGAGATGGACATCTGCTCAACACAACATATTTTACAAAGTGAGAAATTCCCTAGAGGCTTGAGATCAGGGTTCTCTGGCAGGTCACACACACATTTGTCTCAGGGGACCACAGTTTGTGTCCTGTGTGAAAGCAATCACACCTCACAGATGTTTTCCTAAACCGGCAGTAACCACATAGTTTTTGTGCCACAGGTGCCACATGGTTCATTGTGCGTCTGGATGAGATAAGGCTGCGTCAATATGTGATGAGCTGGGATGAGAATGTGTTGTTTCACGGTAGTTTGGAAAGCAGCGACAAAATTCAGTCTGTAGAATGGGTGCATAGTCACAAGTTGTACCTTTTTTTGTGACGGTCAGCATGAGTTAAAAATGAAGAATTAGTGTCCATGAACAGATTAAATTTCATCAGTATTTCAGAAACGTTTTTTTTTAAACATATAACCAAAATTAAAACATTTTCCAAGCCTTAACCAAATTAAATCCTATAGATTAAATTTCATAACAGACTCACAGGCTGGAAATACCATTTTCTACCCTGAACAACAATGTTTTTGTTGCCTAAACTTATCCTGGATTCAAATCCTGATTCAAAAGTCAACTAGGGGGGTTATGCACTTTATATTATTTTTTTTATTTTCAGTTTCTATAGAATATATTTAATAATTTACAATATTTTTTCTAATAAAGTTCATGTAATTGTTTGATTTTTTGATTGTAAATAATCTTATAAAATTTTGTGGAACCTGTTGATAAATGAAATTTAATTAAAGTCAATATTTTTTATTTTTTGAGCGATGGATTCTGTGACAGTCCTGGACTTTGTACGTCCACCATCCATTCCAACCACAGGGACAAGTGGAGTAAAATGTTTAAATGCTTAATATCGTCTTTGGATATCTTCTGCACTGTATATGAAATGGATCCAAACTTTTTGTTTTTCTTTGACAAAATAAAAATCATTTAATATCCAAAAAGAAACACATATGTGCGTCATCCATGGCATTCATTTAAGAACGGAACTGTAGAGGGAGGGGGAGACTGAGGATGTTCAGTTTAATCACTTCACGTTCCACTTCTCATAGCCTTTGTTCAGCTGCTGTGTGCTGCAGAATATGAAATACCTATTGTGTTTGCACATTTGACTGGCAAGCACAAACATTTGCCATTGTACTGTAGGAAAAAGCTGAGATGTGCATGTGTGTGTTTGTAGCTAAAGTGTATTTATGGGACTTGAGAGAGGTTGGCCAAAGATGCAGGTCAGCTACAAAACAAGATTCAAGATCAAGATTCAAGATTAACTTTATTGTCATTCGGACTGTCAACCAGACAGGTGCACAGCACAATGAAAAAAACGTTGCATTTGGCTCCATCACAAAATAAAGAAAACCAGAAAAGTATGAAAAAAAACATAAAAGTAAAAATTAGCAGGCTGTACATAAATTGACTTGGATACTACACTGGAGCAGGATTATTGCACTGGTCAAACTACTTAAAAAATACTATACTAAATGTAGGATCTTGCACATAGTTGTGGGATATTGCACATAGATACTTAAATATTTACATAATGAGGTAGGTTTATGTGGGTGTGGACGAGTTAGAGGGAGTTCAGCAGTCTGATGGCAGTGGGAATGAAGCTGTTGCAGAACCTGGTTGTTCTGCACCTGATGCCTTGGTACCTTCTGCCAGAGGGGAGGAGGGTAAACGGTCCGTGACAGCAGCCATACCTGATGGGACGGATGCTTTGACTGAGATTCAGTGGTCGGAACCCATAACCGAGAGCTCAAAGTACAAGTCTTGTTTGTGGTTACACCATCTACAAATTACCTTTGTATACTACGTCTAATTTTGTGTTTTGGTAATTATTCACAGGTTCTCACATAAGCATATTGGAACAGATGGCAAATTTGTTACAGTTAATTTGCAACATTTGGCAATCAATGGGAAGAGAAAAGTAAATTAGAACAACCCATATTTATGAGCATGAGCGTTAGGATATGCAGCCATCTCAGGAATACAGTAGAATTTGTTAGCAGGTCAACCAAGACGGGACAAGACCATGTGGACCCTTTATTTACATGCAGGAGGGAAGCATATGGTGCCTCAAAGCATCTGTTTAAATGGCTGTCTCTTCAGCAAAATATTGAAATAGTGGGAGGATGGTGTACTGGACATACTCCGTAGTCATAGTCATACGCAGAGATCAAAATACTTTAAAGATTTTATACTATAAGCAGCAGGAACTTACAGTAATACTCCAAATGGAAGACAATCTTTTGACTAAGAAGTGCTCACCACAAAGTTTTGAAAAATTTGTACTCAAACATCTCAACTCACAGCAACTCACAACTTCACCTCCACTCTGCATCTGGATGCTCACTTCATACACAGCCTCCATTTCTTTTTCCTGTCATTCTCAATCATTGTACTGCTGCACAGGTGGTCGCATGTACAAATGTAATGCCCAATAGATACTGTCTGAACCTTTCTTCACTATGAAAGTGGCTTACTGTTGGAATCCGCTGCAATTCTTGTCAAGCTTTTAAAGCCAGTTAACAATCCCTCACATGATGGGTATAAAAAACCACAGGTGTTTGGTGGTCTGTCTATATGAAGGTCTGTTTGGACGTAAAGGAAAGCAGATTTTTCCCTTATGTCATTCATACAAGAAAGACCGGATCATAAATTCACTCTGACCAGTGTACCAACTGGACAGACATTAGGTTTAAGCTGGCAAGCAGTGGGTGAACTGATCCTCTCACTGACTGACTGTCTTTTCTCTCCAGTCTCTCTCCTTTTCTCTCAAATAAGTCATTTTTTGAATTCATATTTAATTTGACACCTCATTGACTTTGTATGCAATCAAAACGCTTCTGTTCTTCTGATTCTAAATATAAAATTTAGCAGCAGCATGACTGTGAATAAACCCTCTTGTGCAATAAACTCTATTTCCAAATCTCACTCAGGGTTTTTGAATTAAACAAAAAAAAAAATCAGGATACTGATTAAGATCAATGTTTTCTCACAGTGTAGCTCCAGCGAACAGATAAAGAGCTCCCAGCTGTGCTTTCCATATCTTAATAAGATCCAAATTTTAAAAGCAGGTGAGCCCTCAGGGCACCGGCAATATCATACAGACTTGACCTGCAGATGGTCACAGCCACCATCAGCTCTGCCTCCTGCATGGATTTTTGCTTGGTTTTTACAAACATAACTCCCTTCTCGCTGCCACCATGCGTTCAATGTGAGCGACATGACTGTCAGACAAGACATGGATTGGTCGCCTCATTCTGCTCCGCTGGATAGAGAGTCATGTTGACAAGACGCTGCAGAAAGGCAACCCAGCGCCTGTCCTTTTGAAGTGCACCTTGAAAGAACAACACAAACAAATTAGAGTGCAACAGCAAGGTCTCTCATGTAACATGTTCCTCATAATAATTCACACTGAGGAGTCTTCCTTCTTTATAGCCTCATCCTATGGATCAGCACTGGTTGACTTCAAGAAAACACTAATCTGGTGCAGCATTCAAGTGTCCATACAAACCTAATGAGACAACACTAGCTTTAATCAATCATGCACATTTTCACATTAATAAATGTTTTAATGCAGTCAGATGCTGATAAATATTAGACAATCATTCCACACAGTTGATGAGGGTGTTTACATTTCCTGTTCCAAAATACCAAGGCCAATATTTTGGTCTCCATAGATTTAAATATAACAACAAGTACATACCTTAAAATAATCATGATGCTAATGAGGAAATAGGAACATGGCACACAGGTTCATCGATGAATCAATCGGATTTGATGGTTAACAACATGCAACAGGTGTCAGACAACTGGAGGGTATACTACGAGGCAAGTTTGACATAGCCAGGCTTTGCTTGCATGAGCTGGCTCAACAAAACCCAAAACAACAGTCAGAGATAATGAGCGTCATAATGGTGGTCATCCAGGCTTCCAACTTCAGGCTCTGTGAGAAATCCCCATCCCAAAAAAGGGGCGGTGGGTGCATCATTTGATTCTTCCTCTGCACATGCTGCATAATTCATTCAAGAGGAACGGGTTGTTATAATGGAGAGCTATGAATATGAACATTAGAGCAACAAATAAAACTGAAGCTGCAAATAAGTCAGGAGAGGAATAAGTTATAATAAGTTAATACATTCATCGTACTACTCTATGCACAACATGACAACACGATGTTTGAGAGCTCTTGAACTTCAAACTTGATGCAGCAGAGTGTAGCACTGATTTATGTTATTGGTTTAATATTACCTGTGATGAGTACTAATAGAATAATAGTGTTCAATTAGCTGCATTACCCTACCTGCAGAAAATTTGAACCAAGCACAAAAACATCATCCACACTGCTCTGTACTGTAGATGCTGAGCCTTCAGCCTTCTTTTAGTATTTGGATGATGTGTTCATTTAAAGTATCACCTCCAGAAAACAGGAAAGAATTATTTCCGCATCACCAGCTGAATGTATTTAGGTTGTGTGATGGACCCAGTGCTGCTGTAACAGGTTTGTGTTGTGACATTGCTAACATAAAGATTTTGCATATATCAGCAGAGCGTCTGTATCACTCAAACAGAATATCATCAGCTAAAGAATGAGTGAAAGTGTGTTTTTATAGCTGATTCTAATCCAAAACTCTGAACCTGACCTCCTCAGGTTAGATATGCAGCACAAATGGTGATCCAGGTTAAAAGAGAGCCATGTTTGTGACATAGAAAACCCTGAATTTTGGCTCAACATATTGTACTTCGGTAACTCTTGCGTCATTGTACATTGTAAAACCTTATTTACAAAACAGCATCTCAATACCAAACCATTTAACTGATAGGTGATTTCTGGGAGTAGCATAAAAAACATAGTAAAGATCACTTTAAGATATTAAAATCACAAAAATAAGGACTGGAAACTGCCCCCAAAAATCCAACAGATTCGTTTCATCTCTGCAGAAATCTATTATCACGCACATCAATCTGCAAAGCTAAAGCAGAAACCATGCCGGCCCGACGTACCAGCTTCATGAGTTGTGGTAATGCAGAAGTCAGATCAATGGCGCCAAGTCAATATAAGGGCAGTGATTTCCAATAACCACACCATAGTCACCATCAGTGATTTACTGACCTGTTTGCATGTGGATGCAGCCTCTGAGAACGTTTCAATTACAAATGTTTTTCTGGTCCCCTCTCAACGGTTTGGATCAAAACACTAACATGGGAAATCCAATATGGTGCCATGCCCCGAGAAACACAGACTATTTTCTGCCCTGTCAAATTCTGAACTGTTGGCACTGATAGCCCAATAAAAAACAAACACACCAACCCTGTCGACAAGGATAGATATGGAGCCCTTTTTCCAGCAAACATGCTTCCATTGTGGTGCTATTCTGCAGTAATTATGGCTTTGGAGTGTTTGTTTTTGATTAGGAATGTTAAATGGCCTCTATGCATTCAATTATCAGCAGCCTGCCCTGCCAGTCGATAGTCATCCTCACATTAATGGCCCAGAACAGATTACCAAGGACACAGCGAGAAATGGGTGGAATGTTATTCATTCAGAGAACTAATTAAATCCTTCTAGGTAGGACTTTCAATCCCTCTAGAAACTTCACAAGCATGTTACCAAGTACCGCTTATAGTGATAATATACCCAAAAATAACAGTCATGGAACAACATAGATTTCTATGAAGCTTGTTTGAATATTTTTCTGTGCTGCTCAGGGTGACAGCACCAGAAAATACGTCATAGACTCGTTTCCTTTGCAGCCAGAGGAGCGGCGCTCCTGTCTTATTGTGATACTGAAGGGAATAACCTTCCTGTCTCACAAAGTGAAGAACCTCCTCTTGATGGAAACCCCTTCCTCTATAGTCTTGATCAAATGACAGCCTTCTTATCTTCGTAGAGTATATCATTGTTACTAAGAGGAACTGCTCAGTTAACACTCTGAAAGGCATGTTGCTAACAATCCACTGTTCCTGCGCGGGTCGTCTTGGTTTAACCTCCCACCAGCTTTGAGAAGAGATTTTGTGTCCGAATAAGCTCTACCTGAAATATAATATAATATATATATATTATAAAATATATATATAATATATATATAAAGGAGGATGTGGGGACACCACTTTGCAAACTCACGTTACCCAGAAAGAGGCCTTTTTGTTGGTAGTGAGATTCCAGCCGTTGTTTGCTGTTTTGTGGGTTACTCTATAGAGCAAACTGTCTACAGTGGCAGACCTACAGAGATATGCATAAAGGGCTCCACAAGTCAAATATGGCCCACAAACATGGACTAATTTCACAGAAAAACAGACCTGAGCTCTCAACCAGTCAGGAAACACCAGTATCAGATAATCTACAAAACCATGATCCAGTGGAAATTTGTTCACATCCAAATTACAAATTCTTGCTTTTCGTAATATCTGCATCACTACTATAGTATAATAGGAGAAGACTGTAGGGTCAGGCAAATAAAACACTAAGTTAAGGTTAGAGAGACATCATGGTTATGGCTGATAAAGCACAAACATTTTCTGTGACAGGAGAAGAAGTATGATACACTCATCCTCTTCTTCCTCGGCTAGCACTAAACTTTGGATGTAAATTGTGAGGATCATCCAGTTTTGTGAAGATCATCCAGTATTCCCAGAGATACTGCTCTGACCTGTCGAAGCACAACTCAAAGTCTGTGAGTTGATAACTGGGGACACTGGAACTGGGCCTTGCATGTCTGGACTTGCAAACTTGAGAGCCGTGATCACAGGAAATCCTCAAGCACCTGTTCAAATCCGCAATTCAACAAGAGTGTTTGGAGACCGCAAACCTCCGCCAAGGCTGAGCATTTCCTCCAAAGGGTCCCTTCTCCCCACATGTTACGTCTCTATTATGTGCAATGCCTGTATTTACACTTTTTCACCATGAAAACATACACTTAGGACTTGGATCTGTCCAAATCCATCATAGGGAGAACAGCTGTTACAGAGGGGTCAGCATTTCCTGTTTAATAATAAAATTAATCACCTGCTCCCATCCCCAAAGGGGATGGGAGCAGGTGATAAAAGTTAAATGAGAGCAGGTGATAAAAGTTTAATGAAAATCTCTCTGTAACTTTTTTAAGTTGAATGGGTGCCCTCAGGATTGTAATGTTAAGGAAAGTACAAAAAAAAAAGCATGGATTGAAAGTCAGGCAGTATTTTAGATGATTACCCATAATTCAGAGTGATATGAATGTGATATGCTATAAAAATGATAAGAAGAAAACAGTTGAACATTGTGCAACAGTGAATAAATATTAATACTGACAGTGTTGATGCTCATGCACAGGGAACATGTTATTATCATCTGTAATAATATGCAAGGCAGCAGACCCTGAACTAATCTTGTAAGTATTGCTAGTGTCAGTAAGGTAAACTCTAAAAAAATACTTAAGATGAGTTAGAAGGTGGAAGAACTGGTTCTCATATACCTAGAAATGTGTGCGTTTAGTCATCCTGCCGCATAAAAGCCCATTTAATACACTGGCATCTGAGTACCTTCATAGGATTGACATGATGAAGATGAGGAATGTCACTGTACACGTGACCAAAGTCTGCAAAAGGGGAATCTGAACGTTCAGAGTGAGGACCCTGAAGCCTCATGAATTGTTTATCTGCTAAAACATTGTATGACAACAGCATAAATGAAGAAGAGTAATAAAGTGAGGGGGCTGACTCAGTGATGTCTGTTATACAGCAGTAAGTAAAATGACTTTAATTCATCCCAGACCAAGTAAAGCTGAGGCAGCAGATCCCCTGATCAAACTGAGCAAGTTTTTTATTGCTTAAATGTAACTTTTGATTTACAATAGTAAGATTGTGTTATTTCTTCTTTCAACAGTTACATAGCATTTATTATATTTGAGTAATATCAAGTCAAACAGGGCTATGAATTCTTATAAGCCAGGCCAGACAACATTTTTTTGGCACCATATCACTGGAGACAAAGTATTCAGACATCGATATTCCTCTTGACAATGTTGGAAACAGCAGGTTTCCTTTGAGTGCTGGAATTTCCATAGAGTGAACAACAAGAAATGAGCCATAATTTATTCACTTTAAAGCTTCATCCAACTAACTGTAGTCTTGTTCTGCTATCTTTTCTGCTGCGGAGGAACTGTTGTGACATCCAGCACTAGTTGCTACTGCATATGTCCCACTAACCATCACACCCAATCCTGGAACATTTACTGCCTTATGTCTACAAGGCGGCCATAAAGCATCCTGTGCCCATCTCTTCTCTGTAGAGACATGCCGCTTTGGATATCCATCAAGGCTGCTTTTAATGGGAGTCGTTGTAATCACGGCCCGTGGGCCTTCGGGCATCTCTGGTTTAATCTAGGTTCCAAACTCCACAGGCCCCTGGCTCTCTCATGTGTCAGCCTGGGTTTTATCACAAGGGGAACATCAACATGGAGGAATACCTCAAATCCACTGAAATATGTATGAGCTTACCCTGAAACCAACAAAAGTGTGCAGTTTGTGCTTGTTGAGTGGGTGACTTGGGTGCCTTGAATTTCAACACAGCGCAGCAGCACCTACACACTTTGGTGTTCACCTCCAAACAGAAGGGGAGAGAGATGTGTGACAGCGCTGAGAAAAGTAGCAGGGACAATCAAGAGTACAATAGTGTAGTAACAAAGTGTCTCGGGCTTGTTTTTTTTTCATCCTTCTCTCAGTTTCTGTCTATCTCTCAGCTGCTTTGATGCGTTTCCATGAGAACGGCAAGACAGAGCAGGTAGGTGTTGTTGCCCCTGGTGTAGGAACAACCAAACTGAACAGAGAGGAAGCAGCGTTGGAGGATTTTTGTTATCTGTGTCTCTCCAGCTGAAGCACTGCAAGGCAATTCAACTCGAGGCTTTATTTGTGAACACATGTACAGATAAATACAGCATATGCCTATGCGATCACACACATACGCAATCTGAATATGCATATAAATATCAAGGCAAGGTTACAGCATGTGATGATGTAGATTATTTGCCCTCAATAATCAGATCCGTCCCTAAATAATTTTAAAGGTCTAATGTAATCAAAGTGAATTGAGCCCTGTATATTACATGGAAATGTGGCTTCAAGAGTCCTGTATTCTAGGCAAGCAACAGCAACCCACAAGAGATTTGAAATCTCTTGGGGATGTTTGTATGAAACAACTTTAAAGATGCAGACTGTTCTGTGCATACACGGTTACACAGGTCTTGCAGATATCCTATTTCTGAGAGCCTGATAGTCTCTCAATGCTGTTTAGACTTAGAGCCTTCCTGGACACCATGACAAAGTGGAGTGGTGCAACACTATTCATCTTCCAGCTGTGGCCAGGAGCTTCTGACACCCCAGCAGACAGAGGGAAATGAAAAGAGGGTGCAGCAGCCTTACTTTATCTGCTGAGAGACTTGGCTTATCCTCCAGCTGTGTGGGCACTGCCTTTGAATGCAAACAATATGGCTTTGGAATGTAGGGCAGGCAAGAAGCGAGGCTTGCATGGTTAAAGTTGTCGCTATCAATGCAGAGGATTAAGAAGTTGTGACGTCTTTAAACAGGCAACATTTACATAAGTCAGAACTAATTTCTTAAGTGTCAGAATGTTAAAGGATCAATTTTGTTTAGAGCTATTCTGGTCTTATTTTTTTTTTTTTGCTTTAGCTATGTCTATTATTGTACATGCATTGTAAAATTACTGCAATCTGGGAAAATAACGACTTACAACAAAGTCCAATGTCCCATGAAAGAAATGTTGTAAGACTATTAGGTTGTAAACATCAAACTTAACCAAATCAGGGGCACAGATAGCGCAGTGGTTAGAGCGCGCACCCCATGCTCCGAGGCTATAGTCCTCTAGCGGTCAGCACAGGTTCGATTCTGACCCATGGCCATTTGCCGCATGTCTTCCCCTGACTCTCTCTCCCACATTTCCTGTCATTTCTTCAGCTGTCCTCTCAATAAAGGCATAAAATACAAAAAAATAAATCAAAACTATTCAAATCACATTATTTTGAGGAAAAACTGATCGGTGAACAAATAACTTTACACTCACGTATTGATTCATCCAGAATTCATCCAGTTTGCACTGCACGTGCGTTTTTGGCCTTGTCCCACTAATGTTAACACTCGGGTGATGCCGTTTCAATGTTCATGTTCAATGTGCTACCAGCTACTTACACGATTGCAGTTGCACAATGTTGGCATACGGCTTTGGTACGATGCCCTTGTCTTTGTCTGTCGTCATTTTAGTTGACTGCGAAACTGAAGTGTTCGCACACAGCAGACTTAAATGATGAGGGAGGGCCTTCATACTCCTGTTTGTCTGCGTTCGCCATGACCGTGAGCCTGCTGCACTGACTGAACTAACAATATCCGGTCTGCTAAAAACATGTACCATTACACCCCTATTGTTGCCTAAACATAACCAAACTGTGGCCATTTCATGTTAACCATGTACTCATTTTTGTTACCAAGACAACAAAAGGTAATCTGACCATGCATCTGCTCTCTACAGAACTTAATGTGAAGGACTGGCAAATCACCTGCACAACTTTGACGTTGTATTGCAAGAAAGTGTAAAGTCGTTTTATTTTTACACAGATGATGATGATGACGAGACCAGGTTTGGGTTTGTTAGAATGTCTGATTGATTAAATTAATAAACAGATCCCGTTTGCGAGATCAGTTTGGTTGAACTGCCATTAGACTGGGCATTTAGGCAGCAGGTCCACTCTGGATAACCTCCTTCATGGTTTCTCTCCAATCAACAGGACAGGTCCTCTTCACCAAAGGTTGGAAAATGGCCTGTTATGAATTGCTGAAGGCCACTGGGGATGAAGCCAAGTGTACTGACAGCTCTCTAACTTATTATTCTGGTGCTTTATTTATTAGAAAATTGTAGCCTCCCACTCATAAAGAACTTGATGGTGAGTTAAAGGATGGTCTTATATGCCAAACTGAACGTATTTGTTTTTGCTCCATAACAGACTGTAGGTCAAATGTAATTCACTGAATTGAACTGTCACCAGTAAGGGCTGGTGAGTTCCATCAGATGCATCAGTAATTATATTTAACATCCATCTTCTTCCACTTATCGGAGATCGGGTCTCAGTGGCAGCAGACTGGAGAGGATATTCCAAACATCCTTCTGCCCAGCAAAAAGCTGCCTCGGTCACACTGAAAGTCAAATTCTCTTCTGCCAAAGACACGATCATATTTCCTCCACAGCAGGAGTAGCCAGCAGGTAAACTTCGGACTGCTAGTATCAAGGAAAATTTATTGGCTACACTGTATCATTTCTCCTGTGCGAATTGCTAGGAACACTTTTGATGATCTTTATGATTTTCTAGAGCAATTTAAAAGCCATCTATCTATGTAAGAGCTGCTGAAATGGTGTCCATAATTTAATCTGGGCTCCTGAAATTGCACTCAGAGAGAGAGAAAGAGAGAGAGGGAGAAGTCTCTGAGAAAAAGTGACAAAACCTCATTTTTAGTAATTACCTCTGACAGAAATGTATCCGCTGTGACTTTTTCTAAAATTAAAACTCATAAAACAACATTGCCAAACCCACAGTCAGCAACATCTACAGAAATAATGATCAGCCTAAAGTGGGATCGTGAAGGTTATGTTTCTAAAAGGTCCTTCGGTCAGTTTGCATCTCTAGCGAACGGTAGTTATTTTGCTTATTTTCATAATGGCAGCAAGTCATGCACACAGCCACGGCAGGAAGTTTGTGTTTGTTTCTGGAGCAGTCGGAGGCAAAGTGACTCTTCGGTCATGGAAGAGCAGTCGTGTCTCTGCAGCTTCCCCTCATGTTGTCTCACTCTCAGCAGTGCAGATTAAGATTTTATGGAGGAGCAGTCAATGTGTCCAAAAAAAATGTATTGGAATTTGCAGTGGAAAATTTCACCATCCTGACACAGGCCATTCATGTTCATTTAACCTCCCTCGGGAGCACCTCCCTATTGTTGCTGCAATCGCAGCGCTGTCCACTTAAATTTCGGCTCCCTTTACTTTGCATAGAGATTAAAATGACTCATCCTCTTACAGAAGAGCTAATCTTAGCATCCATTTAGCAAAGAAATGTTCCACCATTATGACAAGTGACCCCTATTTCTTTTCATGGAAACGACTGCTTCCTGCTTGAATCAGAGAATGGCCAGCAGGCACATAATTCAAATAGTGTCCAGAAAAGTGCTGTGCCTGCAGATTACAAAGAAGGCCTTGAAATGCATGAAATATTTAAGCATTAAGACTACATGAGGACGTGAGGCACAAGATCTCGCATGTGTCTAGACACAGATGAGAGGATAAGAAGTTCATGTTGGTGGCGTTAAGAGAAATGCCTGGTCTTCATCCTTCATCAGAGGCAATTAATAAACCCCAAAAGGTGGACAATCGATTTAGTTTGGGACAATAATAGAAACAAGATGCTGCAGCAGAAATACAGGGAGGGGTGATTGTGCAAAATACTCTCTTAAAAAATAAGGGTTTAAATTCATATTAGAGTGATCACTGTAATTCCACTGGCAGTTACATTTGATTAAGAACATTTTGTAAGTTATAAAAAATGCAGAGTTAAAAGTAGATAGAAAATGAGAAAGGATGAAAACAAATACATAAATCCACATAAAAATAATGAATAAATATTGGCCAGAAGAAAGTAAAGCAGACAAAATGAAAGGAGGCATAAAGAGCAGCAATGAAAAAGGGAGAGCAAGAAGTCTAGTCAGGGATAATCAAGCATGAAACAGTTGATCAAAATTTACAGCCAGATTGTGTAATCCCACAGCCCAGGCATCTGGATGAAGAGGGAGGCACAACATATTCTGATCTGCCAGAAACAGTCCATGCATGGTGGGTGTTTCCATCCCTTCTCCACTCTCTCTCTCTCTGGAATCCCTCTCCATCCTGCAAAATGCACAAATGAAACCTACCTCTCATGACAGGTAGCATATCTCCACTATACCTCAGCAGCCAGCCTTGAAGACAACACCATGAGGGATCACTCCAATTGTAGTGGGGAAAAAAGGAAAATGTGAATTGATAGTCTAAGCAGAAAAAAAGAAGGATGCTTTTCTTTTAGGGAATGTTAAGCCAACTCCAAACCGCATATCCACCCCACATGAAAATGTTCTCTGGGGCACATTTTTACCCATTTTCAGAGGCCCTACATGTTGAGTGTAGTGGCCAGGGATTATAGATGGGCACTTTTTCCTGGCCCCAGGAGAGCAGTTTCCGTCAGGCCCAGACTTATGAGCAGCATTCCTGTAAAGACCACAAGGCAGAGAAAGGCAGAAAGCACAGTGGTAGTTTACTGTCCTATCTAATGACCCATCTACTGTGCATGTATTTGCATCTTTAATTGCCAAATTAGCTCTCTTAGCAGATGACGTTTATCTACACTTCATTGAAATTATCTATTCATACATTTTCAGCCATTTGCAAAGGTCTAAGTAGCTCCTACTGAGACATCCTGAAGGGTTTCCAGGTCAGATAGTATGTGTGGCAGATTCCTGAGTGTGTTGTGTTTGCACCTGAGCTCTCCTTCCAAATGGACATTCCCAGAATACCGACTGCAAAAGGAGACGTCCCATGCAGCCACCTTCAGATGCTTGAACCAACTCCGCTTGCTCCTTTCAAGGAGAAGGAGAATGAAGGAAAATAAATTCTGAGACTGAATCCAAATTTGCAGATAGATACAGAAATGTGTACAGGCTATAGAGGAAATCAAAATTAATGTTATTATTATAGCCTTAGGGCCTGTCTATCAGCAGCTTATGTAGTTTTGTCTTTTGCCCTGTCAGAGTTTGTGTGCTGACAGTGGATGGTACTGTATGTACAACATGTCTGCGAGGGCTCAGTCTGCAAATCCATAAGGAGGACATTTGGGATCAGCCTGAGATTCAAATTGCATTATTAGTTTCAGATTGTCTCTAATACCGTCTCCCTCAGGCGTCACTTCAAACAACTTTAGCCCTTTGTGGAAAAACAGAGCCATCTCATTCATTTGACAGAGAGCTATACAGTAATACAGTTGCTGACACAGATGACTCAAGCAAAAAATGATAAAAGAAAACTGAAAGAAAACTGGCCATCTGACAAAAAAGTTGAACCAGTCTCAAACTTTAGCAGACGCGACAGCATCAGAAAAAAAGCTGAGGAGAATATTGCATGGATAATATTTTCCCTCAATTATCACAAAAAATAATAAAAATAATTGCTACTGCGATAACTTCTCAACTCTGTGTCAGGCTAATGTACACCACTCTAGCGTTTGCGAAGCCTTCACACTGGATCTGTCTGGAACCTCTTGGTTCATACTTCGTGTCTCACCAGTACTCGGTTTTAACATGCCCCACAAACATTGTTTTAATATAAGGCTGTTTTCATGTGAATACCTGGCCTCGTATGGACCGGCCAAGTAGAGGGTTCAATCCTCCATTAGTCAACACTGAATGTGGTCCATCACATTTTGGCAGCACTTAATGCATAATACAACACCATTGTGATTACATGCCAGTCAGCAGAAAAGGCTCATGAAAAATCTTTATTCCTTTTTAGTGTAAATACGCCTTAGGGTCACACACAATGTGAGAGGGAAACGGTCTAAATCTGTGGTTACTACCAGATGCTTCTGGACATAGAACAGTTTGTGTTATCATTTGACTGGTAAAGATTCAGGTAGAGCTCCCTCCTCTACTCGCCAATTTGCAGTTGGTGAATTCACCTATAGCCTCCTCTGCAAGCAAGACCTTGACATACTTAAAATCTTTCACCTCAAGCAACAATTTTAACCCTTCTGTTGTGTTCATTTCCTGTTAACTACCTTGGTGTTCCCAGTCAAAAATGGCCGCTCCATTCTAGCTGATTATAAATCCATAATAATACATACATTATCACCTACTGTAATGTTGTGTTTCAAATTTCTATCAACTCAAGTTCTTTTGAACATTTCACGTTTTGAACTTCCATTTACTGTTTATGGTCTGTATGCCTCATTGACCTGAGCTCATATCACTTGGCCATTGTGCTGCTACAGAATGAACTGTGAGCAGGGCCTCAAAAAAGCTTTATATACCAGAGCTGTGAGAAAGTTGTTATATCATTGAAACAATGTTGTGGTTGTTTTTGACAATTGCCAACAGGTGTGGGGTAAAAATTCTATTGCAGATAAGTTCCCGTGGGG
Organism: Chaunax sp. Z400; assembly: GCA_037577475.1. NCBI lineage: Eukaryota > Metazoa > Chordata > Actinopteri > Lophiiformes > Chaunacidae > Chaunax > Chaunax sp. Z400. Next base: position 22,414,071 of record CM075195.1, read on the forward strand.
GTTGCCATGGAAGCCAAAAAGGGGCAATTCAAATGACCGGTCATTTTTGACCCGGAACACCAAGGGTGTACACAACTTCAATAAAACACCCATAACTTAATAAAAATTCCCAAAATGTATTTTGTGTGTTCAGATGCCATGTGTGAACAAAGTCATGGAACCTGATGACAAACGGATGAAATGAACTAGATTTTCTAGTGAGAAAACTTTTATATCAGACATATTTGACCGGAACACAACAGAGGGATTAATAAAGTCTTAACAGGGCGATCCATATTTTTCAGACAATTATACAATTATGGCAAAGTTCGAGGTGCTGGCCGGTTCAGAAGTTGAAGAGACCACAATCAGCTAAAACAACGACATTCTGTCTATAAACTTAAACTAATTTGATGGAATGGAGTACACAATATTCAGGTATAGACCTGCAGGTCTAAAAATGAGAGAATCTTGTCATTTTCATATCTGTAGACAGCTGCAGCTGAAATGTGTCTGGCATTGACAATCATTTTCATTGACAGTCATTTGAGTTACAACATAATGTTTTTTTCTTTTTATTTCAAGTGAGGTTGACTTGCCAGTCACATTGCTGCAGCAGAACAAAAAATGCTGCTTAATGCTGCAAGTCATGAGTAAAATTAAAAGAGACTGTGCTACACAATGCATAGTTGTGTGACATGAAAGTTTCTCTTGCACCCCCCAACAACCCCAATTCTCACTGAGCAATTTCCTGTATTGGACAAAAACCAAAATCATTAAATGCTTTTGATTTTAATTTGCCTGAGAGTTTGATCATGGTCCATTACTTCCAACACCTTTTTCTTATGTACTTCATAAATATAACAGCAAGGTTACTTGTAAAGTACAACAATTTACACCAGGACAAAGTCTGCTGTCAATAACATAAAAACCTAGAAAGCACTTAGAGAGCTGCAGCTCAGTTTCCCCATGTTGCCATTGCACTCCAAAGCAAAACTACAGTCATTTTGTTGCAGACAGCCACATCTTGTGGAGCCTTGTAATCATAACATTACAACACTAATAACTAATAGATTATTAAAAAATTTCCTGGAACCAGGCAGTGATCCGGATCATTACCAAAATCTAATCAATTGTTCCCTGGGATACTTCCAAAGTGTTCTGAAAATGTCATCAAAATCCGTCAATCACTTTTTGTGTTATCTTGTTAACGAACAAACCAAAAACCATCGCTGGCAAAACCATAACCTCCGTGGCAGAGGTATTAACAATGACAACAACATTCCCATTTGAACAATAACAAGGATGACAAGATTTCAATTTGAATAAAAAATCACAAATATATCATTATGCATTTACATCATTTTAACAAATTGAAATGAGGTAAATACATTTTGTACAACGATGTAACCTGTGCCTATGCAGTTGAGATTTCTAATGACGTTTTCTCTCTTTTTGAACGACAAAAATATTTCCGTTTGAACAATAACAACGACGGCAACATTCCCATTTGAACAATAACAATGATGACAACATTCCCATTTGAACAATAACAATGATTCAACATTCCCATTTGAACAATAACAATGATGACAACATTCCCATTTGAACAATAATGACGACAACAGTCCCATTTGAACGATAACAATGACGACAACATTCCCATTTGAACGATAACAATGACGAACACATTCCCATTTGAACAGTAGCAATGACAAACACATTCCAATTTGAACTATAACAACAACGACAACATTCCCATTTGAAAAAGAACAAGGAAGAAAACATTCCCATTTGAACAATAACGATTATTATGTGATTTCTTGTGCAGCCAGGCCTAGCAGCATGTTGTCACAGCTTGTCTTACAATGACATTAAACAGGCTAAATATGCTGGCTGTACAGTATGTGGCTAACAAGCCAACCCATGGCACCAATGCCACCACAGGCCAGACTTGACCTGTAGCAGTATTGAGTAAATGCCATAATGCTCCCATGATGTCTTCCTATGGAGAGAGTGGGCCACCGCTGCCTGCTCGCCTGTGGTTTCGCTGTGTAATGAAATATGTCTCTCTTGATGTATGGCTGCAGGAGAAGCCCAAATCGAAAATTGAATCACACTAACTTAATTTGTGGTTGGGGCAATCAAATTACTTGTTTTGGCTGCAGTGCTGACGATGAATTCATCTTTGTGACAAAGCTGTCATAGCAGTGTAAAGGGGGTGAAGGAGACAGGCTGTATTTGTGTGTGTATGTATTGTAATGGGTAATGGTGAAAAGAACCTAGCAGAAGAATTTGCCGGCAGTGCTGTTGTCTGCAGTATTGAGCTGGTGTGGTGACGGCTTTTAGCTGCAAATCTGCTGTCAGTGAAAAGCATGAAGTTGTCTGGAGTTTCATGATACCAACAATAAAATTATTCTTTTACAGCATCCAATGAACAATTACAAATGTAAGCAGCTTACACAGGCTTGCCCTGTGGAGTAGTTTGGAGCAGTGTCACAAAGCGTCGGCTTCTGCGGTGCCTCAAGACCCAAACTTTATCTGGTTGAAGTTGAACTGAATTGCTTATTAAAGGGTCAGTTCATTCAAATGGCAAAAAAAAAAGAAGAAGATTTTTTATGTACTCCCTCTGTAGGTAGTTTCTAAAGTATAAACCATTACAGTTGAACCCAAAATGTTAAGGCTGGTTAAAAATGGTTAAAAATGTATCTGAATTTACCTGTATCTCAGGATCTTGGAAAATGGAGCGTGAGACGGACCTGTGGTTTGGTGCGGCATCAGCAGTAAGGTGGATGTTGTATCTGACAATGGTGGTGAGGATGGAGCTGAGCCGGAGGGCAAAGCTCTCAATTTACCAGTTGATTTATGTTCCAACCCTCATGAGCTCTGGGTGGTGACCAAATCAATGAGAGTGTGGATACAAGTGGCCTTAATGAGCTTTCTTGATAGTGTGGCGGGGCTCAGGGTTAGAGACAGGGTGAGAAGCTTGGACATCCAGAAAGAGCTCGGAGAAAAGCCGCTGCTCATTTGCAATGAAGGGAATCAGTGGAGGTGGTTTAGGCTTTTGCATCATTTAAACAGAAGATGTGATGACAATTAGACTGACAAAAACTAAACTCCATATTTCCAGAGGTCACAGTAATAATGATGTAACCTATTAAGCCTTTAGAAGGTCAGGGCACAGGCTTCTTTGGGGGAGAAAGTGTGTGATGAAAGGGCCAAACTCAGCGGTGGACTTGTCCAGAAGGAGAGGCTGACAGGAGGAGACAGAGAGAGTGGGGGTAGTGCTTATGTGTCGGTCCTTCTTTCTTCCCCTCACTTCACACGTTGTTAGAGACCGATGCCAAAGTCGCAGAATAGTTACACGCCAAATAGTTCCCATAAAAGCACAAAGAGAGAGTTTTTATTCACCAAGCTGAATGCACCATGCAGAATAAACAAGTTACAAGATTTGTTCTCTGTTCAACCAATTTCCGCAATTGAGAATAAGTGTGTGATGGGCCATTGCTAATAAAGCCTATCCATGCATACACTCATTCTTCACATCCGTAGACGTTTCACACCGAATGAAGCAACACACATAAAGCATATTCAAAAGGGAGGATACGTCACTTTTCTCCTATTGTGGAGGGCAAATGACAGCAAAGCAAATGAGTTTTGAAGTTGAGAGTTGAAATTACTCAGTGGCCAAATTCACAATGAACACTTTTGTATCCAAACAGTTTTAGCAGCTCAAACTCGTTTCCAGTTGGCAAAACTAATGATTGTTGGTCCAAATAACACAATTTTAATGGTATACTTGGTACACCTGTTTGATCTGAATTATTTGAGTATAGCAAATATATAAACCCACTTTATACTAGGGTTGGGCATCGATTTGATTTGAACAATTCTGATTCCTATTCTGATTTTGCCTTTTGATTGCGCTTCTTGGCTGTTCTCGATTCTGGTTCTTTGAGGGGCAGGGTCAAAACAGTAAGCGGAATCTAAATCAAAATTACTCACTGATTCCATTTGTTTTGGAACCAGTTCCAATTTGTAACCATTCCTCGATGTCCATCCCTACTTTATACTCAGTTTTACGTTGTATTTGCTTCTTCAAGCCTTATGACATTATTTATTATTTGTAGGATAGAATACATGTCATGATATCAAATGACCTATTATGAAGACAGTGTCGCTGAATAAGGGGTGATGCTGAAATGACAGCATGGTTTAAATGCATCCACATTTTGATGATATATATTTCAATTATTTTAAAATAGTATCAGAGGACAAGATCAGAAACAGCATTTATGTTGACAGCAGTAGGATATCCTCATATCTTGTTTCTGCTGTGATACTGTGTTGAAACCATAGCCACCATTGGGTTGATTTCAAATGTACAATAGAAGCAAATAACTGTAAAGTTAGTAAGTTCAATTCAGGATTTTTTTTTGTATTAAGTATTTCTTTGTGTTTTTCATTAAACTTTAAAGAATTTAAAAAAAAATCACCATTGTTGGGGTGCAGTGGTTTAAGCGCCAAAAAATCACCATTACTTTTGACAACTTAATCCTAAAACATAGTAAAAAAAAAATAATATTCTGAATGTTTTTCCTCCAATTTCTGTGCATGCAATGTCAAATCAGGTATTTTGCAATATATTGCAATACATATCGCAATATGCCACAAAGTATCGCAATATATCATAATTATCTGCAACACTAACTGCTACATTTTCATTGACTTAATGGAAATGTGTAATTGATTAATTTTTTCAAACAACTTGCTCAACAATAAATATAAAATATAAGTGTGCCGTGGTCCTTCATTAAAATGAATTCAATCTGTGACTAGAGGCCATATGTGACCTCCTGATTAAGCTGCCATTTCCTCATACAAACACATTAGCATATAGAGAGAAGGCTGTTATGGATAGCTTTTAGTCACATTGGCACGCTGGGGGAGGTGACACAAACAAACACTTTCTCTCAACAACACACAGTATGAACCTATGCATCAAGCAAGTTGACTGGTTGATCAGACTTTCAGACTTTGGTTGTATCTTTCATAGTACTGTCATAAACTAAATTCCTCTTCTTGGCACTTAAAGGTGTTGCCCATCTCGTCATTGTCAGGTAAACTTAGATTGACAGATTTTTTTTCACAGATGGAAGTAGAACCGTCATCCGCTCCTCAGAAGGTCAGTGGTTAGATCTGCAGCCCCTGCAGCATGCATATCGAAGTGTCTTTGACCAGGACACTGAACCAAATTTCTTCAGATGGCTATTCCATTGGTGAGTGTTCATGTGAATGGTTAAGTCTCTGCCGCCAATGTATGAATGAATTCTGGCTCTTGTTGTAAAGTGCTTTGAGTGGTCGGTCAAACAAGAAAAGTGCATTTACCATTTAGATGTACTTTTGTTCACCGTCCTCTACGAACTATGAAACTGAATTTCCGCTCCCTGATTTCTTCAACATTTTCTTTACCCTGTGGTTTGTCAAAGTTTACATTGCTTCCTAATGGATATGTATGTTATATAGTCAATCTATTCAAGTGTAAAAGAAATACTGAAGCAAACATATCCCAATCACCCTCATACGTTCACCTATGTGCTGCATAAGTCCGCCTTTATGTGGAGCTACATATTTATTAAGCCTGTAAATGATGAAAACTGGCTTCCAGCTGTACACACAAGAGTTACAATGCCAGTTTCATGGGTCTTCCTCTGATATCTTTTATGCTCAAACGTAGAAACCACTCTGCTTTTGGCTTCTTAAGGACAGGCGACAGCATCCTAAAAATAGTTCCTGTTTACTCCTCTGAGTTTTGTTGGGCCTGTGTCCTGCTGCGACTCCCTGTGCCAGCTCATTGTTTTTGCATTGCCAGTGTCACCTTCAATTTCCTCAAGAATGGAGTGAGCAGATGAGAAGATAGGGTGGCCACAAAACAAAGACATGAGATGTGTGATATTCAAAGAAAGATGTAAAAAAAAAAAAAAATGGGGGGAGACTAGAGGGAGGGAAACACGGCTGCAGTGGAGTCAAAGATGAAAAATAAGGAATTTGGAGGGGAGCAGGGAGGGCTTTGTAGCTTTAGAAAGAGACAGCTTTTAAGAAAGTGAGAGGGCTGGAGGGAGAGATTGTGAAGGAAAGAAGCTCCAGGGAGAGGGCAGAGATGGAGATGGATTTATAAAAAGACAAAACCTCTCTTTTTGCATTGAATAGAAACAGCTGGAGTCAAGATGCAGAAGGAAAGAAAGTGTGTCAAAGACAGCGACTGCTCTTTTGAGAGCTCTCTTTATGTCTTGGCAGGGCACCACTCTGCTGTCAGGTCCACCTTCCCTGGATACGGACTGCTTGTCACGTTAATGGCCTGGAAGGAAGACCATGACACTTTATCACCACGCGGGCGACGCCAACATGGACGTGGCTTTTGTCTCCTCAGCTCCCTCTCAGTGCCACAACTCCCTGGAAGTGACTAATTGATCCTGGGAGACGGGCTTTTTTGTGTCTCGGGGGCTGATGAACAATGTGAGAAAAAGCCGCTGATAAAGGGAAAAGAAGAAAGAGAGCAGGATGTGCGCCTGGCTAGGGATAATGTAGCCTACTGTCTGCTGCAGTGCTATCTCATTTCCCCACACAAAAGTAACATCGCCACTTTGTAAATGAAAGTCAGCCAGGCGAAAGATGGCCCTCACGCTCTGGCGGCCCCTTCTTGAGATAATGGGCGCATGCACATTATTTCTGTAGACACAAGATCGACTAAAAAAAAGCAGTGTGTGGGTAGTAAATTAATTTCATAGTAGTGTGTGTGGCTCTAGTATCTAACCCTTCAAGCATTTAGTATTCTCACGGGAATGTAGAGAATGATCGGTGGGGTTCTATCCTGTAAAATGCATCCCATTGCTTCACAGTTAGACTCCATGTCTCGATCCAATCCCTTCTTGTCTGACTTTGCTGGAGGAGTTAACTCCTCTGCTTATTGATACTAACTGCCTCGGGATGCAGATGAGAGGGCTAAAAGGAAACGGTTGAGCAAACAATATGGAAAAATAAATCAGCTACATTTTAAGAGAGAGAAGTAAGGAGGAGGTTTAGTTCACAAGGCACCAATGGAAATAAGGCAAGAGAGCAGAGGGGTGGAAAAGTATCTGAAGGAGGTGAGAATCTCTCCTCCTTCAGTAGCTCTGGCCTTGTCAGATATGGTTATGCTTATTGGAGACACAGGCGGGGGGGGGGTCACTGCACCAGCATGCCCCAGAACATCACCGCTCCAAGGCTATGATAAGAGTGGTGCATAGAATCATAGCTTACCGTTCCGTTATGTGTGTGGATGATGCATGGTGAATGAAGTGAGGATGAGGCAGGGGAACTGCATGTGCTGGATGCTGCTACATCGCAACACTTGACACATGGAGGAGGTGTGTCTGTGTTTGTGTGTGCGTTATCCGTTTGGCTTGTGGGTCATCATTTCCAAGGCTCAAGGATCCTTGGAAGGCTGAATTACAGATTTAAGTTCACTCCTCATTTCTCCTGTTAAAGGCTTTATGTCCTCTGGAGGAACATGGTGGCCAATCAAATATGTTCCCCAAGCTCTGACTGACCGGTCGATAAAATGTCAGAAAATAGTTCAAATAAAAATGTGGCAATTTAAGTTTGTAAATGATTTCTATTGGTTTGGTGTTATGGCATTGATGAATTGATGCAGACTCATGTGGCAGGTTAAACCAATGCGGTTGTGACTATACCTGTCAGAGACTACACTCAATAATAACAATAATAATAAACTTTATTTGAATAGCACTTTTCATGCAAGGAATCTAGCTCAAAGTGCTTTATAACAAAGAGTATACATGCACAAAGTTAAAAAATAAAAAAATGACAGAAAGAACGTACAAACAGGAATAAAAAATAAATGTAAACCTGAGAATAATTAATTAGAAATATGTAAAAACATGGATGATTATAGTAATAGGAACAAGCCATGCAATACAGAGTAATCATTAAAATTAAGTTAAGAATAGAATACATAAATTACATAAAACCAAGCAAAAGACAACATTTTTAGAAGTGGCGCTCAGCTCAGTGTAGTGCTCACTATACATGAAAGGACTCTGAGTTTTTTAAAGCAATAGAGAGTAAACAAGTAGGCCTAAACAACAACATGGACACAACTCACAGCCAGCGATGTGTTTCTGACTTCTCCTCCCTGATGGAGCTCTATGGCACAAAGGAAAGAACTCTATCAAGCTTTGGCAAAACAAACAACACTTTGAACTAGGATCTATTCATTACTGGGTTTTCATTGGTTAATAGTAACAATACAGAATATTTCCTCCTTTGTCCTTAAGTTGTTGTCAGTCAACAAGCACAACGTTGTAACACATTACATGTGTTATGACCTGGTAAAAACAAGGGGACACACCATGAGGATCAGTTAACTAAATACTTTATTAAACCAACTCAAACCAAATTAAACTGCCAATTAAAGTAAATATTTACACATGGGAGTGAGCAGTCAGTAATGTAAGGGATGCATGAGTGGAGAGTGTGTGTGAGGGTGGTGTAAGGTGTAGAACATAATATAACCCTAAAACAACATGCCTTAAGGAGGAGCAGAGAGAGAGATTAGACCACAGCCAGGTCTTAAGTGAACCGGGAACTACTGGATGCCACAGGTGCTCAAGGTCAGCCAATCAACTACCTGCAGAAAAGACACAGGTTAATAATATGTCAATCACAAGAAGACTTCAGGGGCCATCATACTTGCCTCAGGTTGCCAGTTTTGTTCATAGAGACTTAATTTTGTTCTGGTTTCATGATGGCAAAGGAGTCTTCATCCCTTTTTATTACACTGAACATTGAAGGTGATCATTGTAAGTGGTCTCCCTCAGTTACAAGAGCAAAGTCCTCCATGAGGCTTTGATTGAAAAAACAAACAAACAGCCAGGAATATCTAGCATCTGACAGCATCCTATGTCACAGAATATACACAGCACACCTGGAGATTGTGCAGTAAGGGTAATTTGATTGACTACTTGTAAATGCTGAAAATTCAAATATGGTTTCAAATTGAAAGTTTTTTGATATTTTTATAGGAAAAAAAATGTTGAGGCTGCATCCATTTTTGTATGACGGGCAATAATTTCAATGTTCATCCAATCGATTACTTCACTAATGACAAAAATTGCATTCCAAAAAAACCCCAAAACATTCCAAAGTAATTTCACCCAACCCTGCTGGTTGTAGGTTGTTGCTCTGCAAGCCACAATAAACCTTAGTTGCAGCAATCATTCTGACCTGTCAACAGGAACATCATAGGTGAAACTGTGTGTGTGTGTGTGTGTGTGTGTGTGTGTGCGTGCGTGCGTGCGTGTGTTCCAGTCAGTGATCCGGCATGCACAATACCAGGGCCTTAAAAATGGAACACTAATGGAAAGCAGCCATTATTACGGTTATTAATCACACCTGTGCTTTTCTTCCTGGGACGTAAAAATGTCTGCTGTGAAAAAAGGTCTATTCATCGAGTTTAATGTTGGATATTGAATGTTTCAGTTCACATTTCAAAACAAGCTGAAAGTCCTGCCTTTGAGAGGAGCTCATTGAGACAGGCTGCCCCCTGACAAAGTCTGCCATGATTTAAGATTGAAGAATTACAAGCAAAAGGCAGTTCATCAGTTATGAACCCACTTGTAAATTAGCTTTACCTTCATTTTCTCACACTACCCCAATCCCATCTCCTCCCCTTTCCTCCCAGCTCCTCTCCCCTCATGCCCATCCTCCCTCCCTCTTTCACACCCTAATCGTTGAGACTTACAGAAAAATCAATTTCCACTACCCGTTGGAGAGGCCTAGTGTTTCACCACTGTGTCTGATTGATGACGTGCAGACACCATCTCACACCCCGATGCTTTTTATAGCAGCTGTGAGTTAGTCGCCATCCACTGCATTTTTATGGCAAATAATAACAGGAGATGTAATAGCTATTCCCTCTGGTGAGTAAATCTGAGCAGGGAGACAAGAGGATGGCCCGCCCAGACAGCTGGAGGACAGTCCCATGTCAACAAGTTACTTAGGCTGAATGATTGGTTACATGGCTCTGAAGGCTCGGGGCATTTCAACAATCAGATGTGAAGGCTGCTTCTGAGATCCCTTCTGAGACATCCACCACTTTAATACTGCAGAGTGGCCAGTGACTAATTACACTCAGGAGCATGCAGACGCTCCATTGAAGCATAGCTGTTAGTTGACTACGCATGGACACATGACTGAAATGCATGTGGGCCGTTACACTCCTGATATTTTCACACATCTTCAGAAAAGGGTGTAAATGGAAAAAAAAAACAGGACATCATCTGATCAGCATCGCCTCGCTTGATATTTCCTAACAGAAGTTGATGCAAATTCAAATGACTTCCTGCAGCACTATAACATTAGATGACTGTGCAAAGGCAGGGTGCTAGCATGCTTTAAGGCAATTAGAAATTAAATAAAAATGTTCTTGGCACAAAAGAAGAATCATAAGGCCGGACAGTTTGATCAGTTTTTGGAGGATGACAGGATATTATGGTCGTCCTGGTTGACATGACATCACACCTAAATGACCTCAGCTTTAAATTACAAGGCAAAAAAAAAAAAAAACTGTGTGTGATTTGGTAACAGCTGTCCAGTATTTCCAGAGGATGTTGGACATTTTCAAAGTGGATCTCCAGGAGGACTGTACACATTTTCCAGCAGAGAAACAAATGCAGGGTGAGAGAGATGTCCCCTCTCATGTTGAGGTCATACAAAAAGTGACTGCATTTTGGAAGGAGAGACAATGAATGTGAATTGTGATATATGATTTTCTTTTTTTTAAAGATAAGTTTATGCTTCTAACTTAAAGTGATCAATTCAGACTGAGCACTTTTTGTTCTCCCCTGAGGATGTCATGTTTTTATGGATTGAAAGAAATTAATTTACAATGCAAACTTAGAGATGAAGAGTTTATTGCATTTTATTTTCCATATTTGTCATGTATAAGCATTGTATTTTTGCCTGTTTTAGTTTATGGATAATTTTATATCTTTACCAAAGCAGCCTGGAAGACTGAGGAAGTTTTCAAAAACAAAACATTTTGTTAAAGATGAGTTATGCTAAAAACATGTTCCAGGAAAACTGCTAACATTTTATGTTTGGTTCAAATATGAACTAAACTTGTAGGTATATAACAGTTCAGACCTCAGCAGGTGAGGAGGGTTGACTTCTATCCACATCTCCTCAAAAAACGAGGGACGGAATTCAATGAAATTTCACACATGCTTTGCAGGAGTCCTCAATGTGTGCATCTCATGAATGGTGTCTTCATTTAGCTTATTGTTGCATTGTAAGGCATATTTGAACTTGTGCAATTTTTATGTCATTCTGCTCTTCTTCTGCTGTGATAGAGGTTACGGTCTATTCACATCAGAACAAATTGAGTTTTGCCAGTAGTGCGGACATCTGTGTCCTTGGATTCAACTTTCTAATTTGAGGGCTTTTTTTTAATGGAAAATGTTTTTTGCTTGCTTTTAATCTTGAAATGTTTAATCAAACGTACAAGAAAACAAAACTTTTAAAAAGTCTAATATTTGCTTTGGTTTTGTGTTTCTCCACTATGCACAATCTGATCTGCATTCTGATCTGCAGTGTGCACGTATCTGGTGTTGGAGGTGGGTCAAATTGGCAGCATCGTGATTACATCCAGATCCAAACTTACTTAAGAATAAAAATGATTTGCCTGGCTTAGTGGCTCTGTTCAGGCTGCTAAATAGAGTGTAATAGTGGGCAGTGCTCTCTTGGCACACATGACACCAGCTAATAGCATCATTGGAATGCCCGAGCCTCGCTGCTGATCAGGTGCAGCCACTTCTATCCAACAGTCTTGTCTTTCTCAAATAGATATTTCCCACAGGATTAGATGCAGGAAGCGTTCATGGACTCCACTGACCTGCACAATCTCCTGTAATGAGGTGAGATGACAAACCCTGCAGTAATGACAGGCTTTTAAGACTTCATGCTTCACTGAAAAGGAAGATCTAAGGAAAACAGTGGTTACGCTTTAGTTCAGGGATTAAAAATCTTTGATGTTTATTTTGAATTACAACACATGTGCAGTCCTCTCTGCTTGATGATTGTGGTCACTGTACAATGAGAAATTGGAAGCTTCCTGCAAACAACTATAAACCCCTCTACTCGTAAACGCATGATTAAGAGCATTGTAGCCAAAGTCAATAATCAGTTCAACCGTGAATGTTATTATGTGCAATGTTTTCAGTCTTATTTTCAGCTGCTTATTTTTACTTTTCAGACTGTCTGTGAAAATGTGCTCAGATAGTGCCAGGTGAGGCATCCGTCTCCTATCTCTCTCTGCAAGCCAGTAATCCAAACGCAATAGAAATGTCAAATTGAATAGCATCAGTCTCTGCAACTGCCGCCACAATTGCATCTAGAGTAAGTACTGAGACAAACAGTGGTTTAACAATCTTTATTTATCTGGGGAAGGATTTTGCTGAGAGTGCAGCCTCTCTGAGAACATTCATAGAGTTGCATACACACCTGGGAGCTGTCACACACAGCTGCAGACAGCCGCCCGCACTGCACCACAGTCCACCCAGCAGCTTAGCCCCTTCAGAGTTAGGGTCACTTTTGGTCAGACAGTCCAGTAACTGCATCCACACCGATATCCTTTGACTGTTGAACAACATCATAGCCTACTGTGTGTGTCCTCCTCTGCCCAACACTGGGTTCCTACAGCACCCATGACTCAACAGTCCAGGCTCAGGGCTAACAGAGACCTTCACCCCTGCATGACCTGTCTCACATTCCTGGTGGGAGGAAACATTGGGTGACACCAAACACTAGAACCAATGCAGAGTTGATGTAGAAAAATATGTTTGTTTGTCCATAATGGGTCTTATGCATAGTGACCCATCTGATCCTCTAACTGCTTGGGTCTTATCAAGACAAGTCTTATTCCAAGTTAAACTCATAGCCCATGTATTCTAATCTGTCCCTTTATCCAGATCTGCTCCTAAATTTAACAGGGTCTATTCTGACGTTAGACCAATCCTCCTACCACGTTTCATGGAAATTAGTTCAGCAGTATTTGCATAATCCTGCAGACAAACCAACAAGGTTGAAACCATTATCATTTTGGCAGAAGTAATAAATCTAACAGTTCTTGTAGGATGCTGCTCTAAAGGCCACAGCAGACGTCTGTTACAGCAATCATTCTGACAGGAAAAGTGCAGGCATTCCATTAAGTCATCCAAGTGACCCTGCATGCACAATGGAAATGGGTTTTCAGATTTAAGAAAAAATCAGTGCAACAGTTTTGAAGCCACTTGAAAAGTAATTTTATCTTCATTTTCTCACAGCACCTCAATCCTGTAAAACTGGAAGAGCGCTCAAAGTACACGTACCTCCACAACGGCCAGTAGTCCACTCTGCTATGATATGCGAATCTGAGTGCAACCACTATGTGTGTGGATATATATAAAAACTATCTACATACATAGAATTATGTCAAAATATGCATGTGAATAGTTTAAGCCTTAACATCACTTTTCAATAGCCACTTATGGCCTTATAAAAGTATGTCAGTGGACTAGTTTCAACACTTAACACATTCACCCAGTCTCACACACACATTCATACAGGCTGCAATGCAACACATGATGTTTCTACACTCAGCCATTCACTCTAACACTCACACACCAATGGAAAAGTCATTAAGAGTCCAAGGTCAAACCAACTTTCCAATTAGTGGACGATCTGCCTGACCTCTTGAGCCACAGCCGCCCTGGGTGCGACAGTCTTCCTGTTTTTATGGGGTGTGATAGGCTTTGTCCCTGCCCACCAATACCAGGGCAAGAATAGTGACCAGTTACATCGCTTTCTTTTCCTCAGCGCTGCCTATATCATGAATGTATAGAGCTACAGTGAGTGTGCGTGTGTGTGTGTGTTCATGTGTGTGTTTGACATGCATTTCATCAGAATTCACATAAAATTCAATAATGTGGCAGCTGCTTTGGGCATGTTTATTTGTGCTTTAAAACCTAACCATTGTGAAACCCTCCCTGCCCTCATTCTCTGGCCACCACTGCTCCCTTTAGCTGGGGAGGAGAGGGTCAACCTGCAGCCAAAACCCACTCATCATCTGAGAGTGAAAATAAATTAATGCATCCGCACAGTGATTCAGATCTGCTGTTAAATTTTATGAGTTGTTTTTGGACCATGTTACAGTCCTCTACCAATTTTCATAAAAGTCAGTCCTGTACATTATCAGCAATCCTGTTGAAAAACATGGTGGACTTAGACATCTCTGGGTCCAAGAGACCTTTTTATAATGTTCAATATCAATACATGTTTTTCACAAGACATCAAAGTTAATTTTTCTTATGCATCTTTCTTGTTTTGCAAAAGTCCAGATAAAAAAGGTACTGTGTGGAGTTTTTCACCAAAAGCAACGCTATGGAGAAATGTTTTTATGAGTGTCCATAAACATTTGTCATGCCTTGCTTGAATTGCAGCTACACTGCCCTCTCTGATAACTGATTACTTAAATATGTACGAAATGAACGCGGAAGACGTACAGAAAGCTCCGTCCATATCCGTCTTTAAAGTAGAGTATATATGTGCCTTTAGTCAGATAAATGATGCCGTTAGGTATGTTTAGTGGTAAATGGTGAAGTAAGAACAGAAACATTTGTACCCACCAGTTACATGTGCGTCTTGTCCTGTCCCTCCATATGTTTTAGTAGGAATTATCACAGAGCAGCAGAGTTGGTCAACACATAACTGAGCATACGGTGAGCCATTTGCTCATGTCACTGGGTATTAAACTTGTTATTTTTCAAGCAGTTTATTACCTCATGGAGCCATTTGGAGCTGCATTCATGTAAAATCCCCCAGTGCAAGTTTGGGCCGTTCCACTTTTTCATCTTGTCCCTTCATGTCCTGCTTGCATTTGTGTTTACAGCAGTTACAGGAAATAGAAAACATGTATTTTTTCATACATATTACATACATATTTTTATTTTATGACTTGACTCTATGTGACAAACAGATGATTACTGAAAATCTTTCCTCATATATTTCTGAAGTGCTACTGTAACTAAAGGACTACTAACAAGTGGGGTAAACAAGTTCTGAAGCTGGAAGGAGAACGTTTGAAGCGTCCTTAGAGAGCAGCGGATCTCAGCCGGGCTAAACTGCTGTCAAGTTCATCAATACCGGCTTTACACCACAGTGCACAAAGACAGCCAGAGTCCGCGCTGCAGGCCACAGCTTTAAACAACTCCTGAGCTTCATATTGACTCCTCTGGTTGGTCGTCAATTTTGCCTCCGTCTTTGGCTTTTTCTTTACAGCTGTTAGCCAAGCCAGAGAGGAAGACTTGGAGGGAGGTTGTGTAGTATGAGAAACAAAGCCTTTTCATCACCACAGGGAGGAACAGGAGGAGTTTGTTTCAGAGAATTTCCTAGAGAATAAGTCAGGAAAGACAAAGTATCCAACTAGCACACTGAGATGTGTACTTCCCTTGTGCTAGACTCCTGCAGGTTTCTCCTCCTTCACACCTCATCCATGCAATTTTACAAAAGCTGTACTTATTCACAACACTTTGTGACCTGTGCTCCGTGCAGCAGTCTGTGATCCATGAAGGCTAAATGAATTGTGTCCCTTATTCAGTGGTTGCACTCTTATCCCTCTGAATTTCCACAAACACTTGACCTTGAGAGGGATCTCCACTGATTTTACAAATCAAGACCAGTTTACTCACATGGAGTACTCCTCAGCCAATGACAACACTTCACCAGTATTGGGGGAAAAAAGCTAATTTAATATTTTTTTCTTTTTAAGGTTGCAAAGATCTCTCAGATCTCATTAAAAAGCATATCTGTAAATAAACTGTTGGACTTAAAATGCTCTTTATACACGAGTAAGTCTGACTCATCAAGTTGATTAGAGGTATTTACTGGAAAATTCATACCTTCTCCAGCCTGAGTGTGTGCTTTGGTTTCTGTGAATACACCCCAGACACAACAAGAGATGGCGAGAGCACTTATGAAAGCTCTAGAGATCATGAGAAGCTAAAGGGGGTGCAAAGAAGTGGAATAACATCCAGACGGGAGGCTCTCGTAGAGGAATACGAGCACAAAGATGGAGTAACAGGCAAGAGAAAAGGGCTTGAATCCAAAGTGGGGGCACGTATACTTATTAAACATTGCTGTATGCCATCATTCCTCCTGGCGCTGCGCCTGGACGGCTACATGTGACAACTTTGAGGGCTGATGGAGCATGGCCTGCTGCATCTCGAGCATCGGCTGCCAAGCCCTTTACCATCCCTCATTGTTTCCCACTGAGTGCCATTTGTTACCATTGACTAGCTCCGTGTAGACACTGGAGCTGTTTTGTTGTGGCCCTCACCCATGTCCACAGTTGGTAAACAGCTAAATCCCACTCCCAATCAATGCAGCCTATTTAACTTGAGCCATTGACTCGCCTGCCCCTCAACAGACTCGACAAGCTGAAAAAATAACAACACATTAGATGGGTGAAAAAGAACAACAGAAATGGTGGCGCAGACTACGACAAGTCACATTTTCAATAATGAGCTTTTGGCAGCAGGAGGGAAGAAGTGAAGGTAAAAAAAAAATCGAGGGCGGGAGGGAAAATAGAGCTGGAATTGATCGATATGAACAGATAATCACCAGGCCTCTGTCCCAATGTGTAATGAGTGTGACATTGCACAGTTAAGCATGGCAAGGAAGAGATCAATGGGCTGCTTTTTGTTGATCTGTAATCCTTAACTATCTATAAGTAATTAACCTTCAGAGGAGAATGCAGGGAAGTAAGAAATGGAGAAATAAGCAGGGAATAGCAATGAGCACAAGTACAGTAGAGGCTACCTCGTGTTGACCAGATAAGACCACAGGAAACCAGATTATATGGTGTCTCTACTGCTGCCACTGCAGTTTGCTCCATCTGATTGGGTTTTATTTGTCAGGGACTCTATGTCCCTGTGGCCTGAAGAGGAGGACAAATATAGAACAAGCTATTTTCTATCAGTTTGGGAGAAAGATATTCAAAATCCACTGTATTTCTCTTTTTATTCTGCTATAGGAGAGAATGTAGTCTGCTCTTATCATCACTGGTCTGATGGGTGTTTACTGAGAAGATGGAGGATCGTATTAGGAGTCAGAGTGCCCTCTGTGGGCAATAGAAGAAAAATAGATGGGAGAGGTGGGAGGACAACCTGCCTGATTCCAAAAAGATGTTTCAATTTCAAACCACACCAAATCTTTAAAGTTTTTGTATTGTGAAGATCAGCAAAACGAAAAAAGCTCTACTATCAAATGAACACAGCACAGTCACAGAGGTTGTCTGTACAGGTTTTAATGGCACACAAACTTCCATACAGCACATTATGACCGTCTCAAATCAAATCTGACTTTCATCTTGTTATCGGTAAAGAATATTTAACTTAGTCAAAGGCAGACTATGTAATTGTAAATTGCCATTATTACATTTAATTTATTAATACACAAAAATACAACAGACTGGTGGGTTTCTATGAAGCATATGTAGTGTGAAGTAAGAAATGTCAACTTCTTACAACATGGTCACTGTAGAGACGGTTATGGAATTAAAAGAGAGGAAATTGAAGCCGTGGCGACATTTTGAGATAAATTATGATCAACAGGAAAAAGCAGAACTCTTAAGATACTTTTTCATAAACGTAAAATATGCCACTGGAAAAATGGGTCATTTTACAATAATAATAAGGTAAATATTATTTACCTTCTCAAAGACTCTGGTCTGCATTTAAGGACATTTTTCAGTGGAAACCTATTTGAGTTGACTTCCTTCTTCCTGGTTTACCAGTGAGAAAAAAACGTGGAACATAACCCTGGATGCAGAAGATGGTTCTTCACCAAAATGGACACCTGAAGAAAGAAAAAGTAATGATTTACTCAAATCAATCAAATCATCAATCAATGAAAACAGCAGAATGATTTGTACATGGGGTCATCTTGTTTTTTTGTGTGACTTCTGCTGCTCGACATCGCTGGTCTGAATAAATTATTCGGGAGGTCAAATGCAAACACCACAAAGAAACAAAAGGAAGCTCGAGCATCACTGACCATCCAATGTAACACTGGCACAGGTTTTCATGTGATGTGGCCTGTTTGATGAGGAGCTCCACTTGTGTTGGCACATCCAGTGTCTCGTCGTGAGAAAAGTCTCGACCTGCAAAGAGCGATCACACATCAGAACACTAGACCGTGATTCAACGACTTTAACCAGCGGCACCAAAGTATTTTTAGGATTGTTTCATCTATAGAATAATATGGTGGTTTAGAATACAGTATAAATCTGCTATTTCTCTACACTCTTCACTATACTTTCTGTATATTTAGGTTGGTTCTTGTTGAGTGCTGCAGAAATTACCTGTGAGTTTGTCTCTCACTCTGTTGATAATCTGAATGGCCTTCTTGTTGAGTGCCTCGGGTTGTACCAAACCATCTCCAACTACAAAGAAGGACACACAGCCTGGAATCAACTACTAGCAATCTGATAAGAAACTCAAAGGCTCTTTGTCTCTTTGCAGCTGAGGGAAATTGGACATAAGTGCTGCCTTGCAATAGCATCAAAACCTTATGACAGCCAGAGGCTAGGTGTCGTGGCAAACTGAGCAGAGATGAAAAGGGTTATACAACAAGGGAAAGAAGTGGTGACTCACTGAAGGAATGAATGGATTCAGGCACTGTGGTCCCTGGTTTCTTGTGTGTGGTCTCTCCAAGGTCTATTCCCTCCAGGGCCTCTGTGAGGACACAACAGAGCCACAGGTTTGAACACATTCTTACATTATTAAACAGAAATGAGGAGGCAGGAGCCACAGTTTGTGCTGTAGACTCACCCACTGATTGTCCGGCGGTGTACGAGTCGGTCCTGGTGCGGGAACGCTTGTTGCCTTTGGTGTTTGCTGGGAGTGAAACAGGAGAGATGTGTGAGAACAAGGACTTTTTTTTCTCATCACTTTATATTCTGTTCATCACCTGCTGCACAGGAAGCACTGCTCTGACCTTTATGAATGCAGAAAAATAAAGCTCTTTTTTAACCTTTATGAATAGTTACTGTTCTGATATTAAAATAAAGACCAGATCTGTTTCAACTGTGGAATCTGTCTCTAAATTTTCATATATCTATGCGCCTGAAACTTATATTTCTGCAGCATGTGGAATATGTTTATTGCACTCGACATTAGATCTTTTCTTTCTGTGATGTTGACAAGTTGGAAACTGGTAAGAGTAAAGAAAAGTGATGGGGGTCACTGATGAGCTTCTAGCTGATGTGACCTGCATTTTCTGTCATGTTAAAAGAATATTTGTACTGTAAACGCTATTTTTAGAATCAAATATTTCAATCCAGTTTTTTTTAAACTAATTTCATGACTGTTTTAAGGATCAAAATAAACACCAACAAATGCAAGTATAAACCGAAAGCAATGACTCTCCCCCCATATGATACTGATGCATTTATTCTACTGCTGCAGATAAAATGTCTTAAAGGTAAGGCTGTGCTTGAAATCCTTCATTCATTCTATTCATTTGAATATAAAACCTTTAGCCATCTTCTCCACTTCTTTGTGTATTTGGTCAATTTCTCTCCCAAAAATGAGACATATCAATTACTGGGAAAATCATTGTAGTTTTTTAGCCCAGTCAGATTAAATTTAATGCCCCGCTCAGCCAAGACATAAAGGGGGCTTTTTTTTGCGCTGACCGTCACAAATGTAATTTCCTGGGCTTCACATCTAGTTGTGGTTATTCCAGTCTGCAACTGTTTTTGTTAGCTCTGGTCCTTTACTGACGATGCTTAAATGTAGTGACTGTGACCAGCTGATGATTGCTTACTGTCCATGAGCCTCCAGTTGAGCAGCGGGTCGTAGACGAAAGCCTCCAGCACGGCCATAACACTGTCCCGGTGCTCCCTAAGCACCTCCATCACTGTGTGGCAGGTGATCCGGTAGTTACCGTCTAAGCCCGTCACCTGGCAGCCAATCAGAAAGAAACTTTAGTGATGGAGATGAAGCTTTCACAACATCTCAGCATTAAATTTATGCTTCATGTTTGTACTTGAAAGCGAGGTTGATGAATCTGGTAATTTACTGTACAGCAGGATCCAACCTGGTGTTTTGATGGTTGTGGAACTCGTGTTCATATTTACATCAATTAATTGTGCTTCAAGCCGATGTTCAAATATAACTAAAAACCTTTTCACTCATTTTATTTAGAGATGATACAATTAGAACCGCTTGTGATATTATCTTTCATTTCTCAATGCTTTCATTTGTAATTCCTTTTCTTCTTAGCTCATTTAATAGAAGGTGCAGTGAGTCATGGCTTCCAACAGTGCACACTTGGAAAAGATGAACTATTAACTATGTTCATCACAGCATACGGACACACAGAGTTACATACCTCCATGGCATTGGTCAGCATCCTTGTCAGTCTGAATGGGATCTTTTCAGGGAACTTCTCTCTGGTCATGGCGACCTGTTGAAGGTTGTAATGACAGTCAGTCTCTGGTAAATTGAAAAAATAATCTTGAGTATAAGTTATTGAAAGGAAACCACCTCCTCTCACCTCAAAACAGTCTCCGAAGTCAATATGGAGGATCTTCCCACTTAACCGGTCCAACATCAGGTTGGATGGATGCCTTGAGAATAGAAACAGTGCCTCCTTATTGACCCTGTCATTATTCTAACAGTGTGCACAAAATAAAGGAAGACTTCTTTTTGCTGAGAAACTCACCTGTCACCCAGTCCCAGGATGTAGCCCACCATGGACATAACAGCAAGGGAGCGGGTGTAATTGGTCCTTCTGTCGAACCACACCTGGAGGAGACAATAACCTCTGCATTATGAGAGCTCATTTAAAAGACAATGTTACAGCACTACCTTTTAAATATGAAAATCTTTGGCTGGCTGCATGAGACATATTTCCAACACTTGAACATGCAGTATGTAGGACACAAAAGTGACTTAATTGCCTAAAAATGGATTCAGTTTGAAGGTCTGTTTGTTAAGAAAGCTGAGTATTCAGGGGCAGTTTGATTTCACCACTACTATATTTACCTCAATAATCTGAAAAGTGAGATCATCAGCATCTTGTAAAAAAGATTTTGTTTTTTTACCTTTCCTATAGCATGTATGTAATATGACCCCTGATCCACTGAGACATGAGGATGGGTGGTGAAACACTCAATACTCCTCTCCTGAGCTGACAGAGGAGACTAGCAGTGCATCTCACCTCAGAGCTGGGGCTCTTGAGCCACAAGAGCTTGGCCAGGTCGTCTCCAGCCGTGTTGTTGACGGCGTGCTCGAACACCTCCACCTTCTCCATCAGCGTCAGGTGGTCGTAGTCTGGGGCCATCTGAAACACACAACGGCCATCACAAAAGCCCACTTTAGATGTGAACAATACTCCCTGCAGTGAGTTAAGACAAGCTGAAGTGAATGAGACTGAATTTTGCATTTCAAATAAAAATGTAAACTCAAACTACACCTTAATGGTACCAAAATAATTAGGTGTTAAGAGAGCAACCAGAGTGCATTGGACGACAGCAACATTTAAAGACATGTACAAGTGAGTGGAATTTATTAAAAGGATAATGATTGTTGGTTTTTGCCTGGATCTCCACCGTCATGTAATTTATTATGTTCAAAATAGCATCCTTGCTTCAAGTGTGATGTCATTTCAGTCAGCAGTAGTGTTGTTATGCAATACACAAAAATATTTGAAAATATTTGTCATTGCTCATACCCATCTGTATTCTGTTGAATTTCCACTTTAATTATCTATATATCACAAATATTGTGTTCACAGCTATGTGTTTGAATATTCTATTTATACTGAATGTCTATGCCTACTAAAGGGTAATAAAGCAAATTCACGCGGTAGATGTATTGACCAAAGAACATTGTACATGTTGCTATAATTACAACAACTAAGATATTAATACTGAAACACATGGCTTCCAGTCATGGAAAAATAGAAATTGCATGCAACCTGATCCCATTACAGAAAGAGCTTTAATTGCTTTGAAAGAAAAAGAAAAGACAAAAAGCTTGGCTTCAGATCCAAGAGAGTGTTTACCCTGCAGGTGAGTATTAGGCAACAGAATTTCCTGCAACATTGTGGTACAGCTGAAAATAACCAGAATAAAGCTTTAGCTATTATGTAATGTAAGGTTTGGAAAGAAATCGTGTCATCCACTCCAAAAGAATACAATCTATCATTGTCTCATTCTCCCACCTTCATCATCTTTAATCTAAAACTGATCAGTGGCCTGACTGATTGACTGGTAAACTTCATACACTGCAGAGGTTTACACTAAATGTAACACACCATTGATAACTCAGACACCATTAGCACAGGGTAATATCCATGAACGGTTTAATGGCCTTAATTTGTTGTCATATTTAACTGAAGTCAAGCCACAGAGGTCATGTTTTGGTTTATTTGGTTTATTACTGATGAAACTAGCTATTCAGCTGGCTTCAGTTCCTGCCGGTCTGCTCACAGTCTGACAAGGTCAGTTGTTGTTTTTTTTAGCCCGCTGTCCCATGAACCAGGGTTCAACATGATGTCGCCATCCCATTGTGGACCAATGAGACTTGATTTTCAGCCCTCCCCGTCTCCTTGGTTGCCTCTGATGTCTCTGTCAGTGTATTGCTTATAATTAAACCACTCTGTGTCCTAACCTGCTCTTTCTCTTCTCCCATGAGTCACCTGAGCTTCTGAGGCTCTTTCGCTTCTTGTAGTGACACTTAACTGAGGACAATTCGGTATGTGTGTGTTCTGCTTTCACTAATTGGGCTTTCCGAGGCAGAGGTATGCAGTTCATTTCTGACAATTAAGGACTTGTGAATGTGTTTTCATTAAATAGTGATTGGCATTCATCAGTATAATCATTGAAAACAGATGCTTCCTCAGTTTTGATGAATCTATTTAGTATTTAGCATGGACGTTATATAAGAAAATGACAAATTTACAAACATTTCATTAGTGAGACCAACTGTTGCTCTGAAATAATTGACAAAATGCAACTCAAAAGCTCAATTACACACAAATATGCATGTAAAAATAGCCTCACTTCTTTTCTTACACCTTAATGTTGCTAGATGATTTAACTGACTGAAAGAGAGAAAATTCTAATGATGTAAACAAACATATGGCAGGATATGAAATATTCAGTGTTTTCAGTTCTTCTGCAAGTAGTAACCTAATGGATGTTAGCGGCTCCTCACCCTGAGCATGATGCGATGTTCAATATTGAGCAGAATCTTTTTCTTCTCTCTGTAGTCTCTGATGAGGGCATGCAGGGTGTCACAGTGGGGCACCCAGCCAATTAGGCCTGAGTTGGTGGACAGGGGGATCACTGCGTAGCGCTGAATGCTGATGAAAGGAACACAAGCAAAGAGCACAACTCATTGTAAAGGTTTCAAACACTTTTTAATCAGCCTCACATTCTTTACTGTGAGAGTATGCGAGTGTGCGCACTCAATGCATGTGTGAAATGAGCTGCACCTCAGAGTCTGAGGGTGTTTCTGCATGTGTGAAGATGATATGACCTCTACCTTAGGTTCTTGCGCAAGGATGCAGGGTCGTTGGCCAGCAGTGTGTTGACCAGACCAAACAGCTGCATGACTCTCTCATCTTGCCTCAGGTCCTCGTGGCCCTTCAACAGGAACATGAACTCGTGGCCGTTACTGCCTGCAGTGGGCGCCACAAAACACAACATGGACACGCTGCTCAAAAAGAGTGAGGGTATTATGTACTGTAAGGACTATTTTATGGATTTGGCAAGACTGTCTGTTTTCTACAGGGAGTTCTCCTGCTGCTGTACAGCTGGATGTCCACTACTTTATCCAAAAGTAATGTCTAGTGATTTTGAGCAGGCAGTAAATTACTTCACATGAACCGCATCACTCTTACAGTAGGCTTTGTCCCAATAACCCCTCACTTTATGGACCGTGAAGAAAAGAACCCTGTTGTGATTGTGCAGCAGACTGAATGCAGGGCTTTAAGAGCACCATACTCAAAGTACTGGCAAAGTTGAGGAGAAGTTCAGTCCCCGATTCTGTGCCAGGCATTGTGTTTTTCATCACACATGGGGTGGAAAATATGTATCTTTGCAGCACCTAAAGTGTGACATCAGCTCACTCCCCCACAGCAAAACCAAATTTTCAGTATGACAGAGAGAAAATTAATCTGATTATCTCACACAATTACTGTTCCACTATCTGGCCTTGGTATTCTCAACAGACTAATACAACGATTTCATCGACACTGTAATTACCATACCACCTTTACTGCAGTGACCAGATACTTCCAGAGTCTCAAGTCCATTCCCAGTCTGCCCCTAATGACAATCCCAGTAAGCAATGTATTGTGTGTCACAAGGGGGACAGAGCGCTGACAGTAAATCTAAGCCTGTAGCAGATGACAGGTCTTAATCTGAAGTCTTGCTTCAGATGTCAGTTGATTTATTGGCTACAATCTTTTACAGAGCATGTTTTGTGACAGTAATGTGATTCATCAGAGGAATCACATGGTGCAGAGTTAGAGTGATGTGGAGTGAACTACCTGTGGTTGATAATCTGAGGACTGCTTTTGCTATTTTAAGAACACTTCAGTCTTATTTGAAATGACAGAGCACAGCAGGACACAAGATGTCAGACTAGGTCAATAGACAGAGTGGGGTGGGACCTGAGAATTCAAACTGTACTTGGATGCACCATTTCTCTTGGGGTGGTAGAAAAAAGAAGAGAGAAAAAAAAACAGGCACGATTAATTTTGAATTCTGTGGTGATTTCGGTATTAATTTCATTAAAGGTTTGGTGATTTGCTGTTTGTAATAATTGTTTCCTCTGGTGTTTCATCCACACAAAGAACTTTGTCATTACTGACAAATTCAAAATAAACTGTAGCCTTAGGTGTTTTGTTTGAGTATATTAATATTGAACCTTTTTCTAATGTGATAGCTCATGCCAGCAGAGAGATTATGATTCTGAATACAGATATTCTTTGGACTATTTTCTTGATTTAATAGGTTCAGGCATGAGCGGTTTTCTCCCAATCTTACCCATGATGGTGAGTTTGCGTGGGCGCTGCTTGGAGGTGATGACCTGCAGGGAGGGGGCGATGGACTGGATGCGGATGATTGGCTGGTTGGGATCATAAGTGCCTGGTACAGCCAGCTCCAGGTCCCGGCACATCAGCAGCTTTGGAGACACATATTGGAGCTCCAGGGAGGTCAGCTGAGTGGAAAGTTGATGGGGTGGGGGTGTAGACCAGGAGGAAACAATCAAGACTTTTAGTTTGTTGGATAAAGCGACTGCACCAGCAAAACAGCATGTACAGCACTTCAACTAATATGCTGTGTGTTACAGACATGAGCTCATTTCCAAGGAAGATCTCATCTGGAAAAAAGTTGTTTATACGCAATCTTTAATAAAATCACTTTTTATGTACATTAATAAATACATTCTCTGCTCACATGCATTCAACCATCAATGATTTAAACTCAATCTAACTGGACTTTGGCAGACAATTAAATTCTGAACACTAATGTATGGTTACTTCATCACAGCTGCAACCTGCTCTGGATCTCCTGTATGCATGCATCCTGGAGAGGGTTTATTTCTATTTTAATCCCCAGAGGGAGAATATTTTCTTTGCAGTGAGCATGATATTATGTTACTGCTTATTTTATGCTGCTTACTTTAATGGCACAGCAGGGAGCATATCCCTGAGAGCAGAACCACGTTACAGTGTCAAATAGCATCGCTGTTTCCATTTGCTGTGAAAAGCTTCTGACAGAACTACTTTCTTCAACATGATGATCGCTGCAAGGGTTGACACCTATAATTTCAATTTTATCTTCATTCCAGAAGCAGCAAGACCTGCTCTAAGTTAAATTGAAGCGATTTACACAGGACTTACCAACCTGACTTTGAGTAAACACCAAAGCAAATGCATCTTAGATAGGTTCATCACAAATGAAACTGTTAAAACAGCTTCTGGGACACAGTTTCCCTATGCATGGGAAGGTTTTATTATCACATCCACATGTTTGGGAGACAGACGTCTTTAGCTACACATTTTATTGGCATCTTTGATGAAATAAAAAAGGTGCTTTAATTATTGAGGAAACATCTGCTTTCTTGTTTTTGGCTGTTTTCTTTGTATTTTGGGAGATGCTGAGAAAGTTACACAGAACAAATAAGGAGTAATTCATCATCACAACAGTTAGTTGCATGAGAGGCTGAAGATAATCTTTCAGCTAATAATACAGATGAATACCTGGGCCAAAAAAACACACATGTTTTAATCATTACCTCATAAACTCTAAGAACCAAATCTGCAGTAAATTGAAGAATCAAATAGTTGACCTGATGCCCCTCAAATGTTCCTCATAATTACCTCAGCAAATGAGGTAATGTTTTTGTTGGCGGTAGTTTGTTTGTTTGTCCGCTAGCAGGATTACTCAAAAAGTTAGGAACAGATTTTGAGGAGAGATGTAGGACATGGTCCTTGGAACATTAATTAGATGTTGGTGGTGATCTGGATCATCATCTGGATTCAGATTTTTTTTGTGTAGGATTCTTTACCATTGCGGGATAGGGGCAGCCACAAGATTTTTGCTTCTACTTTCATGGATAATGCCTACAATACTTGGAAAATTACACAATGACATCCCCGTAAGATCTACCACACACCAACATCTGATCTGTATCTAAGTAATATACCAGATCTGTTGATCCAGAATCTTTACATTTATGGGGCTCAAGGAAAATTCACTAATGTCATATAACAAATAATAATACAGACTTGAACTAAGATTAAATTGTAGCTGAAATTGTGCTGAGTCAGTCAGTCAACTTTGGATTTTCTGGTGTGAGACTGATTAATTTGATTGAAAGAATAATCAAACTGATTTGAAATTAATTTTTCCAAGAAACCCTGGATGGTGCCCGAATTAAACCAAGAAAAACAACTCAATCCACTACAGCTGACATCAAAATCACTCTAATACAACAAATGTTACTTAACCTCCACTGCTAGCAGATGTGGTCATCATCATCATCATCATCATATTATTATTATTATTATTATTAATAATAATAATAATAATAATAATAAAAATAAGAAGAACTTTGTGATTATATTAAAAAATCCGAGCAATGTAACAAGAGAAATATTTTTTAGATCAATAAAATGCTAAAACAAGAATGAATAAAGAATTAGAATTAAGACACATGAAACTAAGAAAAACTGGGACAATCAGGACATGAAAGTTAAAATATGTGTCATCAGGTCTGACAGGAGATTGGAATGGACACAGGTATGCAGAACTGGTTAGATGAGGAAAAAACGTTTCTTAGAACTCTTATCAACTCCATTTATCAGATTTACACTAGTTTGTGTAGTTGAGCTTTACTAGTAAATGTAAGTGTCTCTTTATTCCATTGGTGATCATACTGATGAATGCATCAATGTTCCTATACTTATCAGTGTGGTTTATAAGAAAGCATAGTACAAAAGACTCAGTGCAGTTCATAGTAGAAGCCCACCTGTGGCAGCTGTTTGGAGATGCGTCTGAATACATGGTAGTAGAGGTCCCAGGCCTGCGTCAGGTCTTTCACGTTTCCAGAGCGCATGTACTTCCTGCACCAGTCCTGAGCCTCCATCAGGTCCCTGCCGTACGCCTGTGGCAAAGAGTGAAAAAAACATGATCTGTCTCTGTACAATGACTCATCCAATTATAGGAAAAGTTTGCCAAAGCAGGACGATTTAAGTGAACGTTAAACATCGATATTCCAACTTGATTAAACAAGGATTTCAGTAAATATTTTGTTTTTAAGAGTGAACATCTGCAAAAGGAGCTTAAATGGAAACATCTGAAACTGCATGAACGAGCATCACTGGTATAACTTGTGGCTGTAAAGTAAAGAGGCAACGCACAACACAAACACAACAAAAACCCACAGTTCATTTGTGGCCATATATTGAATGCATCTCATTTTACAATGACTACAGCAATGTTCACCCACTCCTCAACATTTCAGTGTTGTATTGTTTTACAACTCTGAATGATGTCAGATGATGTCAGTGTATCAGTTTAGGTTTGATGACATACTTCAAACTCTTATGGTTAAGTACTCCATGTGAACATTATATAAAAATGTCCTTCGTCATTTAGGAACAGAACCAAGACCAAATGTTTTAGTGAATTGTTTTTTAGTTTCCACTGAATGTCTAAACAACAGATCAAAAAGCAGCAGCTCAAGTTTACGGTGCTACATTAACAAAGACTAAACTCTCAACTCAACCCCGATCTGAGAAGACACACACCTGGTTGAAAGATGTCTCTTTGAGGGTCTGTGGTCCTCGCTCCATCATGGCATGTAGAGGCTCAAGCACAGCAAACATGCCCTTGACATTGCGCTCACCAAAGTAAAGACGTGACGCCTCTTCAAGGCCCTCATGCCACATCTCGTGCCACAAGATGGCCACTCGGATAAGCTCCTCACTCACCTGGATGAAGAAAAAGAGAGAAGAAAAGATCAGAACTACATAAAATATCTTTATGGATAAGATCTACATTTTTGATTAACTTTCTAGATGAAAAATAGGACATTTCAACACATTAGAGCCTCTTAAATACGTGCCAGTGCAACCTAGAGAGGAACTTCTTGCTCTGCAAACAGTGGACTTCATTCACTATTTTCATAGAGATGTTCACATTTACACAGCAGTGGCAGAGAAAGACATTGAAGCACATTTTTAATTATGCAGCTTTCTTCTTTTATGGACCAAGACTAAACTTGAATGTGAGAAAGAAAGATGAGTAGACAGGCAGGAGAAACTCTTGTTCTAAACAATCAAGAATAAACCTGTGCCACTTCATTAAGTAAAGGATGAAGGTGATTTTATGGAGTAATGATTAATACAAATGATTAAATCTCTGTACCATGATGGCCTGCTGAACCAGAGTGTTGCAGTGTTCACACATGTTCTTCAGGATCTTGTTGGCAGCATTGTGGCGGGCTGTGGTGGTGGACTTGGAGGCCACAGTCAGTGGGTATATCAAAGCCTGGAGGTGAATGATCCATCAGTCAATGACAGTATTTCTTTAGGGTACCATGGAAATGTGCAGCGATGTGAACAGACTTACCTGTGGATGATACCTTCCAATGTCTGTTAGCAGCTGGTGGATGAGGCGACCCACCAGAGCTCGAGGAGTGTCGATTCGAGCTATGAGCTGAGGGATCACCTGCACAGGCAGAGAGATAATGGAATAAAGTGTAAAATACTGCATTGAAATAACAAAAACTCAACATCAGCAGGAACTGACATGTTTTTAAAAAAATGTGTGTTTAACATTAAAAATATGCCAGCGTTAACTTTTATCCTGCCAAAACTTTTATTCATCACACTTCTTTAAAGCCTCCAAGCTGAAATCACTTCAGATGTTTGTGTGTGCATGCATTACCTGCAGCCAGGTGTCTATTTGAATGGTCTTTATGCCTTCCACCAGGGCTTCATTCACTTCAGGCCAGTGACCGTAATCAAACCACAGAGTAAGAACCCTGAGCAGAAAATTAAATACAAAGAATAAATCTGAATCTTTTTTCGCTCACTTATTACAACCAACCAGCAGAGGTCCTCCTATTCTTACATGCCCCGTCTGTTGGGTGTCCATGAATGTGTACTGCACGTTTGCTTGGACAACCTTCCCAGTGTGTGTGTGTGTGTGTGTGTGCGTTTTATTCTCATTTAACTCACCTGAGTGTGTCCTGCAGGTTATTGCCTCTGGACAGGGAAATAGAGCGGAAGAACCCTTGAACAGCAGGAACTGTGTACAGGAGTAATGTCTTAGAGAGGTCCTGTGGAGGGGAAGTATACAGCAGATGTTTTCTCATGCTTGACAATAAAGAAAAGATAAATATATACTGTATAGTATATTAAAATATAGGTGCTGAATGTGCATGGGGATGGGGATGGCAAAGTCTGGAGAGGAATGATGATGTAGAGTTCAAAATTCAGTTTAGCATTTCTACCTTGGTTGTACTGGGAGTGCTGGGAGAAGAGAAGAACACTGTATGGCTGATATTGGATGGGTGTGGCTTCGCTCTCTGTGACTCTCACCTCATTGACCTTTTTCTGGCCTGGCGAGGGCACAGGACTGTGGTCAGTGCTGTCGACCTCGCTGTCGCTGTTGCTAGCTTCGCTATTAGCACTGGCCCCGCTGGCGTGTCTTAGCTTCTTCTTCTCATCACGTCCTTGGTTCTGGTGTTTGTAGTGCAGCACTGCTTCAAAATTCATCACCGCCCAGGCATGCCAGGCCTTTTAAGAGATGGCAGGTAAAACTGGATTACCAACACTGTAAATGAATTCCACATTTGTTCAGCATTTCTGAGCATGTGAGTGTGATGTTTGGCTGTGTTTATCAACCAGCTATCAAAGGTTGAAAGCTGAGGGTAATGTATGTTGTGTATATGGGTAGTGTGATAAGAAACAGTAGAGATGGTCTAAACTGTTCCATAACTTCACATGAGCAAAAACTAAATAAACAACTGATATGTTTAGTTTAAGGGTAATAAATGGTGTCCAAAGTTTTCCTGATGACACATCAGTGTCAGGTCAACCTTCTTACCTCCTGACACAGCTGGAGTTTAACTACAACCAGAGAGAAGTTAGGAGTGAAGGGTTAGACTTGAAAGGACGAAACTGACCTTGTACCAGTTGCGGTCGTGCTCAGTGGAATGGCTGTAATACTGCAGGACCTTGGGGATGGTGCTCTCGTTGATGCCCTGCAGACTGAGCTGCCACTCCCCCAGCTTCAAGAAACATCTACATGGAAGAAAGCCAGAGATAAATACAGAGGGGACATTTCATTTAAGACTGAACGCATTTCCTACTTCTCTTTTATTTGAGACAAAAATTGCTCCAGTCCTTTCTGACTTAATTTTGTAGTCCAACATGTCTTAAGCTAAAAATGAAGCTCCAATCAACTTTATTCTGTAAATAATAAACACACAAAGTCACATCCAGCTGCAGCATTTAAACCTTGAGATCACTGGTGTTACTGAGGTCAATGTTGTTAACTGAAGGTTAGCAGTTCATGAAATGACTATATTATAATATCAACAATGATGAAACAATAATGGGGACAGATCACAGGTACACATCCTCATGAGTTTATGACCACCCTTATGCTGACATTGCGTATAAAGATCTGGCAGTGACATTAAGTCAAACCAAGGGCAGTCAGCCTATTAAAAAGGAGTGAATGATACAGGACTTGTAAATCATACAAGCATTTATCAAGTGGATCACTACTTTGGGCAATGGTGTGTTTATCTGCTGAAAGGTTCTGGGACTCCATCTGGAGATTCTCAATCATCCAAACCACTGTTTCCTTTAATTTGAGCTGACAGTGAGATTTGTGGCATCCCTGAGGGGCATTTAGCTCTTTTCATCACCCTCACAAACACACATGGTTACAAACAAATACTCAAACTAGTTGTGTTTGGTGGGTCCAAGGCAAGCGTATTATTAACATGCAGCGACACCAAACTGAGCAACTGGCAAGGACTGTGTTGTCGACCCATCTGAGATCAATCTAAATACTGTTTGCAGATCAACTCCAATAAATCTCCTTTCAGGATTATGTCATTTCTTCTTCTGAGTGCTTTTCCATGTGAGCCTGCAGTTTGAGTTCACGGTGTCTATGCAGAGCTGTTTCTGTTAACTGTTAACAGGTTGAACTTTGAAGAGGTAGGAAGAACAGTGGAACATGTTTATTTAGACAGCGGATGCCAGCGTTGTTGATCAAATGTAATAAATAAAAGGTGAAAGGTGATTCTTTGGGGGGAGAGTGCCACGTGATGTTGTGTATGTGTGTCTGAGCGCTCCAGGTGTGCTCCATACCACACGGCTGACCTGTATTCATGAAAGTGTGTCAGCAAGTCTGGAAACGACCTGTATGCCTGATATTATACAGGTGTTTGCATTCCTCAGGCAGTCAGAGTCACTGTCAGGAAGATGCAGAAATAAAACAAAAAGCCCATTCTGTCCGTTGTCACGCTAGTGTGTTGTCATGTATGATTTATGAAATGGGACGATGCACATGACTGCTGTGTGTTTATGCACAAGGCCAGATGAGACTACTATATGTTTTACTGAACTAAGATTATACCTGTCTGCTCCCAAGCCACACCTCCTCTCTTGTTTGACCAACATGACACACATTTTTCTAAAAGTAATCACTCTTTTTCCGGCACTGGCAAATTCAACCAAAAAGGAGAGAGTTTTGATACACTCTTCCACTATTTCCATGAACCCACAAGAGCATGTAAACTTCTTTTTGAGTATATGCTCAGCAAACAGGGGGAAATAAATGTTCCATTACATAATCCTGTAAATCAGCATCTGAAAACACACGATGGCTATTTTAATGTCATCTAGTTGTAGTTTTTAATCTGGTGATGTGTTGACAACAGCTTAAAACAGACCACAGAGTGATGATAGTATAAAGGTGCCAAGACTGTGCTAAGGCTATTAGCTGAAGAGCACAACACCCAGGAAGAGAGGTTTAAGTGCAAACCACCAGCACAGTGGAGGAGAGACACCTGGTCCATGAGACCTGTAGGCATTGTGGCATGTTTGGGTTAGGCCCTGTGCCCTGTTTGGATTGTGATAAGTAGCTGTGTGGGACAAACTGCCAAAAGGGATCCTTTAATTGGTATGTTTGAGGTGAGACATTCAGAAAATCTGGCCAGCTTTAAAAGAGACCACAGGATGGCAAGTAAAAGGTGTTGCTATGCCAGACTGAGTCATGCGAATGGAAAAGAAGCAGAATGCCTGTACATGACCCTGTGTGTTTATAATACAGGGGCAGAAAATACTTTTCTCTTACTTTGGCATGCTGCTTGGTGTTTTCTCCATTGAGCTGCAGTGGGTATATGAATGCCGGTGCAAAGTTACTTCTGAGATTTAAGATACCACATTGATGCATAACAACTCGGACTGTGTATTGCCAAGAATTTTATAGTTCAAAATATTGCATTATGAACCTATTTTGTTCATCTAGATTTAGGGAAACTGAGGAGGAAAAGTATGCTTTTTTCATGCAATCACAACATTGCATTTGTATTTATCACAGTCCCTATAACATCCAACATCAAAACAATACAGTTTATGCAAACTCAGCAAAGGAATTATGATTTCAAATATTAGTAAAAATTAAATAGAGCTGTTGGCAGGTTTCTTTATTAGGAAAATAAAACAAGAGTCATCTGAAGATGACATATCCCACAACATCATCCAAAACACTGTCGAACAAATGCATCAGTATACAACACATCCTCCATCCCCCACTCCTTTGGTGAGTCTATAGTAGTGTATGTCATATTGGATATATGCTATGGAGAAGATGACCAACCTTCAGCGTCTCCTTAAAATCATCTTTTTATGGAAAACTCAAAAATAACATTTGCAGGAAAATTAAAATATTAAAAGGTAACAACTACTTATCATGGTTAATTTATTTATGTTTCAAGTTTGGTGAAGCTAGAATGTAACAGTTCGCCAGATAAGCGCTGGACAAAATGACAACTCTTTAGTGTCACCTTAAAAATCATGTTTGACATACTGACAAATATATCGGGTTTTTTATGTCAGGGGGATGAAAATGTAACAGCCACAAATGTGTGAGAGAAAAGTATTCATTAAATGTTGATAGTTGTTGTTTTTGAGAAACAATACAGTATCACAAGACACTATATTGCCATGCTCAAGTAAATGGTAAATGGACTGTACTTACATAGTGCCTTTCTAGTCTGACTGACCACTCAAAGTGTTTCAAACACAAGCCAGCATTCACCCATTCACACAGGCGTTCATACAGTGGCGACAGAGGCTCCCGTGCAAGGCGACACCTGCTCATTAAGAGTGGTAACCATCCACATGAACACTTACACATCAATGGAACCATCACTGGGAGCAATTTGGGGTTCAGTATCTTGCCCAAGGACACCTTGACATGTAGACTGCAGGGGCTGGGGATCAAACCACCGACCTTCTGTTAAGTGGATGACCGCTCTACCTCTGAGCCACAGCCACCCCCAAGTATATCGATATATTTTCTTACACACCTAATAACAATTCACTGGCATCACTCCAGGTGAATAGAACGTTCCCTCAGTAGCATCACTAGTCCATGAAACAAAAGCCAAGGTTTCTATCTTATACTGCATGTGCATGGTTATTTTGGTTATACTAAAGTGATTTGATCAGGATGCATAACATTGAAGAATTAAGAAATTGTAATGTTAAAAGAAAGAATTTAGGCGCTCTACTAAATACTTGAATCGGTTTTCTATACAACCTTTCAAAGTGTTCTATTTTCTAACATGAGGGTGGGATCGAAACTAATCAGACTACCAATCGTTTAACAGTTAACAGTTGACTTGTATTTAAGTCATTTTGATAAAAATGATGGGGACATTTTTCTGGAATAACATCTGCATCATATCTGTAATATTTTCGGTGAAAAAGGTGGCACGCTGCTGCTACTGTGCTTGCAAAAAAAAGAACAAACCTGGCCATGAGTTTGTGGAGCTCCAGCTTATGCTGTTGATCTTCGGCTGCGATGGCGTGCTGGGCTT
This sequence comes from Chaunax sp. Z400, assembly GCA_037577475.1. Lineage (NCBI taxonomy): Eukaryota > Metazoa > Chordata > Actinopteri > Lophiiformes > Chaunacidae > Chaunax > Chaunax sp. Z400. The sequence continues at coordinate 22,448,801 of CM075195.1, forward strand.
GCTGCTGCATCCCTTGCACAAAGTGCTGCATGTGCTGGAAGGCATCAATCTGGCGAGATACAAATATTAAAGGCAGGTAAATACTCATTTAGAGGAAATGTATGGGCTTTGGAACTTTCTCAAATCACTTTGAATTAAATACAAGCCGGTGATTTGTGATAAAAAGTGAAGTGACATTACTAGACTAGCACACTCTTCACACTCATTCTTCTCTGCACATATTTGGTAGCCTTCCTCTGAAACATTCCAGGTGTTGTGGTGAAGTGTTGCCAGATATTTATCTGACTGTGTTGCCAGATGTGGCACAGCTGTGTGCTCGTCGTCGTTTTCACCTTACTGCTTGACTCACCATGGAGCTCACTGGGAGGAAATCTTCTGTTGTCATGGTTACACTGTTTTTTGTCACTTTAACTACTATTATTTAGGAGGTGGACTGTGACATGGCACTGTCTAATGCTGTATGAATTTCACACGAACATCTAGAAAAGTCTACGAGTATTGCGGACTTTAAAATTCTAAACGTGGAAATGAATTTGAAAAATTCTGTCTTGCCTTTATTCTTTATTGTGTGTGTGTTTTATTTCATATTCTGATTGGCCCGGTGAGCAGTGCAGCTGGCCCTAGCAACAGCAGTGATTACACTCACACTTACCTAAGTCCCCTAATGAGACCTGCACTCTGGAACACTACTCAGCACCTGGCAATAAATGTGTGTGTTTATGTGTGTTAGGAGGTTTATATACTGTATGTGAATGGGCGTGCATGGAAGACAAATGGCACAGGGTAGAGCATTTCAAACAATGCTGTTCTGGTGACATGTATATTGAAACATACAGTATAATGTTAGGTCACCCCTGCTGGTAGCTGGACGTTTTGGCAGGCGTTCTTGTGCTCCGTGCTTTGCCAAAGAAAGCACAAATGTTTCTGTACAAATGGTAACATTTAATCATGCGCTACTGTCTGGCTTACTTTAGCCACTGTTGCTATTTATATGAATAGAATTTGAGTTGCTATGAGGATAGATGAATTAAGTTTGACTCTACTGTCACTATAGTAGTGGTTGTTATACCAACATTTTTAACAGATATAGTATGTTGATGTTACTGTTTCCCAGGTTGTTTATGCCACTAATTGGAAACTCGGCCTGTTCTTTTGTAAAGCATGATGACTAATATAAAAGCAGCAAATATTTACAAAATGCGAAATGTAATCCATCAGCTCAATACAAAACGTTTGTCTGCTCCTACCTTGCGGGCACTCTTCCACATGTACTTCATATAAGCGTAGGTGACGTGCGGATGGGCTGTGGGAAGAGGGTGATCAAGTTGCTTGGAGGGGTCGACGCCCAACAGGAGCACCAGGGTCTTATGGGCCAGTGCCTGGAAGGAGGAAGAGGGCAACAGAGGCAAAAGGGGGGAATTAATCTTCAGGGCGAATATAGTTTTTTGGAACCTCTAAGATAATACAGATTGATTTATCTTGTACCTTGATACAACTTTTGGAATTTAAGAAAATCCAAACAGATCAGAGCATAAGTCAGTAGTCAGGATTGTGTGAATTTTATTACATACTGTATTAAAGACAATTTTATGACAAAGAAAATCTCAGTAAAGCCATTTTTTCCTTGTAACCACAATGCCCACCATGTTTGATGTTGGCCAAACACATCTCGTTTTTCAGTCACATAGTAGTTGAGGATTCTGGCATTCTGTGTTTGTGTGGGGGTGGGGGTGGGGGTGTGTGCACGCTTAAAGGCAACAACAGTGTGTAGAAAGATAAATTGGTCAATTATCTGGCATCCCCCACAATGAATTAGGACAACAGTGAGGATGGAAGGATGGAACTCTGCACTACTTTTAATTGTGCATTCATGCCGGTTCAGGTTTCTGAACGGTGTGATTGACGGTGCTGAGTTACTTTCATCAAAGGCATCTCTAAACGGGTTGAAATGAAGTTGAATTTTGTTGCTGGACTTAATGGTAACACTTACTGTACCTCCATCAGATGTCAACTCCCTTTTCCGTTTGACTGGACTGATCTAATCGACTCTGATTTATTCCTCCTGAATTTTATGGGATTATAATAAACTCTGCACGATCTGGGGTCAGATCTGAAGGGTTTTGTACAAATACATCCGTGTACTGACCAGGCGCCCGCTCTTGCCACAGAGGCTGGCATATTTCAACCAAGTCCTCATGTCTTCGTGGGGGCTGATGACAAGCGATCTGACCATCAGGATCCTTTGCCAGTCCTCTACGATACGCTGACAGCCCTAAAGGAAAAACAGGCAAAAATAACAAGGGACACACAGGTTAAACGCACAGCTCTTATGTTACTCCCTTCAAAGAGAGGAGCCCCATCGTTAAACTCAAGAGAATGAACACATGAGAGAGAGAGGGGGGGGTACAGTCTAAATCGTAGGGCGCTACTAGTGCTACCAGTAGTCCTTGTCTTAAACATGTCCACGTGAACTTACATTCACATGCCACTGAAACATACAAAGACAAGTCTGTACTAATATATTTGTAACATTAGCTACTCCCTTTATTAAATATTCTCTTAACCTCAGGGAGGCAACACAGACAAGACACTGGGGTAATCCAGCTCTGTGGGATTTGAAATGAAGACAAAGCTACATGGGGTAGACAAGAAGTAATATAAATATTTCATGAAAGACAGTTATGAAACGTGATTATTATTACAAACACTGCAACAAGGTAGGGCCATTTTAGGTTACATGGCAACTAGCAGCAACAAATAAAGAGATCAGTGCTTTACTGAATATGCTCTTCAAAAAAACATGTCAGGCATAATGGTTTAGTTACTTCAAACCCTTTCATTAAGTGTTGACTTCATCTGTAACATTTTTACTGTATTCCTTAGATGGCAAAACAAGACAAGACAAGCTTTTTAGTAAGCTGTTGAAAGCTGGGGCTGGAATTAAATACTCAAATTTCATACAGAGGCTTCATATGGTGGGATAAGGGGCTAAGTGCAGATAGAACCCGAAAGAAAATATGTTCAGAGATCACAAAGTCTTAAACTGATAGACGTCAATGACATCATTCTGCTGAGAAGCTTCAAGGAAGTGCCAAAGTTCAACCCATGTGACTGAAAGGAGCAACTGGGTTTCATGGTGGATAGGGTTGCTGGGTTCCTGGTTTGAATTTAGCCATTGTGGGCCACTGTTTCATGCCATCCCTCTTTCTATGTCTCTACATTTCCTGGCTGCATCTTGAGTGAATACTGCTGAATAAGAGCAAAAATGCAATCAAAAAACACTGTGGATCATTGGTATAACAAATACCAAACACACTGCCTTAGACTGAGTGAAAATGAGCAACTACCACCACCATATTGTTTTATTTAAATACTGCAACACTAAATTAAGCTGCCTTAACAACATATTTTCAAAATAAGCACATTTTTGCTGTTGAAGGTCCTGGAGAATGAGTTAATATATGGAATAAGACCTATTAAAGAGGGAAGTAAATTGTGTTTAAGTGTGTGTGCAAAGGAGTACATTTGTAAAGGGAGAGGAGAAGTTGGACCCAATATCTTGAACATCAACCAGGTTCTCACAGGAACAGAGACTTAAGAACTCACTCTGACACATTTACCCACAAGTGGTGGGGTGCAGTGTTTTCATACTCTCTTTGCCATACCTCTAATCCTTTGCTGAGGGAAGAAAGAGTAAAGAGGCGCAGGCAGTGATTCCCTGACAGATGTGTGAGGTCAGCTTCCAATAAATCACCATAGAGAGAAGAAACCTGTCAAGCATTGCAAAAGCCCCAGCTCTGGTGCTGTTATAATGGTCCCTGTCTGTTTGCTCACGAGGACCCCTCTTCATCCTAAATACCTCCTCCAACCAACCTCCATCTGTTATGAATGGAAAAAGTCAAGATGATCAAGAGTATCTTCATTTTACTGCACAGGGATTTGAGAGTGAATGTGAGTGTGTGTGGTTTCCATTTTTAAATTGTGTTTGTGTGGTTTCCATTCAACGGTTAAGGTAATTTTAGAGAAACTGTTGAAATGTCAAAAGGAAAGGTAGCGAGGTAATATCAAGAAAAAAATAGTTAGAAAGAAACAATCAGTTCTTTTTTGTCTTTGACAAGCTTCTATGAAAAGGCAAAACATATGCTGCACTTCAAAAAACTATTACAGACCAAACTATTGTTTTAACTTTTGCACAGTTTTTGTTTCTGTGATCGCTCTCAATTTTTTTAACTTTGTGAGCAATGCTTCTTCAACGTTTTGAATTGCTAAATGATGGATGGTCACTTGTTTTTGAGGATCATCAAACTGTGGCATAAATGCACGTCCACATACATACTCCACATCTATTGTTTGAAAACATTCCATCTTATTTTCTTTTTTTTATGCTTTAAAAATGAGCTGTGGCCATTTCTTTAAAAAATCTTGATCATTTATTATAGTTGTCCTTTTTCATGTGGTCAAAGCTAGTGCTGCATTGCTTTGGATAATATTCAGAATCATCTCCATCATTGTGACCTTCTGATGTGTGTCCGCCACACCTCATGCATCAAATTTAATTTTTTTTAAAGTAAAGCGGAGCCCTGTGGGCTAGCACATGCAGTCTTCAGACAAATACAATCTCCCTGGGCTCCAGTTAAATCTGCAGAGCAGAACTTTTGTTTTACTTTTGTGGTAGTGAGTGTGATTTCACAAACAGAGTCAATGAGCTTATGATGCCAAAGACTCCACCACACTGCTAGCCTAATTGCAAGGGTTCATCCCTCTTTCAGCTCTGGCAAACTATCACCACCAGTTTGTGGAAGTTGCCACATACTCTGGATTTAAACAACTCACATATAATGTGAAATAAAGTTTTACCTGGTGGTGATAGGCTTTGTATGAACTTGTTAGACAAAATCTTCAACATCAAGGACTTTCTTTTTTTATGAGAAATCCACACATTCCAGGTTTAAAGTAAATGATCACTGAAGGTTTTTTTTTTTTTTGGTGAAGTGGATTTTGCAAACGTCTGAGCAGGAGATGAGGTACAGGAATGCCAATAGAGACTGAGAGTAAGTTGCATTATACATGCTGTATTAACCTGAGCAGCCCGGATATCATGGTATCAAGACTCAGGATATGTGCATCACAGATCAAAGGCTGATCAGTATCTGCCTCACTTAAATTCTTCCCTCAACATGTACATCCAGATTTGGATTCATCTATAAAAGGTCAACATGGAAATCATGAACTTGAACAGTATTATCTTAGATCAGATGGCATTTGTCTCAAATTCCACAGACTTGGCGGGCAGCAAAATCTTCCCTAACCCTCTTGTGGATTTGTGGTTCTTCTCCACATCCTCCTGTCTCATTTTCTCAGCATGTCCAACAATGTAATTCACAATTAATAATGTTAATAATAGTGCTCAGAATCAGTCTCAGGATGTAAGAAGGATTTGTATGAGGTTACAGAAAATGAGCCACATTTGTAAACAAGTAAGGGGACTGTTTTATCAAACATGATCATGTTTTCTTGTTTAATGTATACAGTTGTTTTTGAGTTCCAAGTTCATTTTATATGCTCCAACTCTATCCTATGGTCAGGACCTTAAGGGCACTTTCACACCTGAAAGTACGAACCAAGGTTCGAACCTCCGTTCGAGTTTTTGTTACATTGTATACATTTGATCAGCTTACTTTTGGTTTCACTTTGCAATTTTCCAAGCGCCCTAAAGACCTTTTCATTACATATCTACATCCTGTCGTAATCATCTATGGGGGCTGCATCACCCTATACTTGATGATTGATTACCCACAATACTGTCCAGGTCATCATAAAAAAGAAAATTGTCCCCCTCAGTTGTAGACGCACCACTTTTTTTCTGACGGCATCATGCTCATTTACATACTGCTGCCATAGTTTCTTTACCTTCAGGTGGCATTGCTCTCCCATCCTCTCCTCCTTATTAACATCATTGTGAATGTAAAACAAAAGTTTCAGTTTGTTCCAGCTGACTTTTTATTTCTTCTTTGGACCATACTACTATTAAATACCTCTTATCTTCTTCTCATTTTTTATTTCTTCCTTCTTCCATTTGTCTTTCTTTCTCTTTTGTTTATTGGCAACGGCAGCCTGCTGTAACTTCCTGTAACTGGTCCCGAAGTCCGAACCATCCAAAAAGGTGCTTTCACACTGTAATCGAAGCGAACCATGGTTCAGTTTGGTCTGGACTGAGATCCTTTTTGTCAGACCAAAGGCCGGATGTTTGATCCGAACCTTGGTCCAGGGAAGGTTACACACCTGCAGTTTTGGTCCAGATCAAACTGAAAAGTCTGAAAGTCTAGACCAAATGAGGTAGGTGTGAAAGCACTCTTAGGTTAATGGCCAAAATGATCCGAACAGAGGAACAGCTGGCAGAAGTGAGGTTTGTTAGCAGCGTGGTCTGTGGACATCTTTTAGGACTTTTCATAAACTAAAAACGACTGAATCATAAATCAATTATAAAACACATTTTTTTTTCTTCATGAGTCAATAGTTTCTCCTTTCCTCTTTTCCATCTCAGCTCCTTCAAGCAAATGTAAGATGAGCTACTGAGACACAGAGGTACCATTGACCTACATCTGCCATTCAGTCACTCACAAATAATAACACTCACTAGAGCACAGTGTTATTCTACAAACCTACTTAAAATCTACTCTAACATGTAGCAACACACAAATCTAGAAGATGGTGAACCTTTACTCCTTGAGGTATTAATGTGTGTCTGTATGTATGTACGGCGTCTGGCTTGTAATGTTTCCCATTAGTAACAGTAGCCTTTCCAACATCTGCTTTCCATTTATAGCTGCACACGTGAGTGTGTGTGTGCGTATGTGTGTCCATTTATCATGTGCTGTAGTTACCTGAAGCCTCTCCCACCATGTTTCCCTAATGATGTCCCTCCTCTCTGGCACCAACTTGTACTGGATCACCTCCTCGAGCTCCGACAGCATCTGGCAAGACACCATGGCCTAGGAAGCAAACACACACATGCCCTCTTATCCACACATTTATTTTTATAGTGGCAAAATTTAAAGCTCATTTTGTGCAATATTAAAGGATCAAAATAATTGTAAACAGATCTGCAACTGAATGCATTCAGCAACTCGCTGGACCTTCTTGAGTGGCATCTGTCAGAAAAAGCTGGTCATGTCCGTGTGACGGCTGTGTTTACATCTATCATTTATCACAACAACAGAGTCTAGATGCTTGCTGAAGTGTGTTAGCTACTGCTGCTAGAGTACCTACATCAAATCAAACCAGGACCAAATGGCTTTCATGAAATTATTACCTGACAACATCTGTATGAGAGGAACACCGCTGTTTTAAACTAGAAATGCTTCAATAATTCCAAACCAAAAAAGAGGTGCTGAGCAATTTAGAAACAGCAAATATGTTTCTTCTGACTTCTGAAGAAGCTTGATCAGAGACTGACTATATCATCGCTTTAATGAAAATTGTTTTGCTGTGGTATGATCCTTTGCCACATACATGTTATGAAAAATGAGATGTTCAAATGAAGCTGGACATCGATCATGTTGGATGTTTCAGAGAAACGCTTACCCCATAGGCTCGACTGTAGCTCTCTCCGGCCATGGCCGTCAGCTCAGCATCCAGGAGGTCTCTGGCTTTGTCAATACACTACATTGAAAAAACAAAAACACACATTGTGTTGTGATATTAATTTGATTAAATCAGTAGCTCCATGATCACACTTAAATAATGATAATTAAACAACAATAAATAATTTACATATTTAAATGTTAACTATTTTTCTGTCTATATTTATACAGTATATTTTCTTCTTTTCACAAGGTTGCCTGCATGGGCCACTGATGGTGCAATTGTGATATAGCTTCAACATGAGGACCACTGGTTTTATGCATGACTCAGTGGACATTCTAAGATGCCCTAACTATAAAGTTAATAACATGACTCCAGAATGCACCATGACACAATGTCACGTTCTCCTAAAAATTCATCATGACCACCTGAGATTGGACTAAACCCAGATGATAAAAACACTTTGTGCAAACCACTGAGGGCATGTTATTGCTTGCTCCTCACAGCCTTTTCACTTAAGTGAGGCTAACAGTGAAACATTAGTGCGGCTAGAACTAAAATGCCTGTTTGCATAGCAAAATGGTTTGATGCATTGCTGAGTGCCAAGCGTTTTATGAGGAAAGATACATGAAATGTCGAGCGCAACAGTGTGACAGATATAAAATAAAATGCATCTTTAAAAGCATCCTACATTTTCATGCATATCCTTAGAGAGGGAGAGAAGTTTGAGGACGGGAAAGAAGAATTTGAAAAAGGCTGTTTTTCATTGTTCTGGTCATGACAATTGTAAAATTTAGAAATATTTTCATGATGTTCAAACAACTTTCAGAACACAATCATTACATAAATATATGTTTTTCCTACTTTTCTGTTTTAGGGAGTACTAGGGTTCCAGCTCCCTGACTTTTTCTTTAAAGGATTACACTTACACACTCTAAATTCAACAGCACTACAGATATTCCGCCACAAGCGAGAACCCTATGGGATTGAAAAACAGAATGCCTTGATCCAGAGCAGCAAAAGGGACAAACAAGGACACACGCTTTGTGGTAGAAGGCGAGCTGATTTTGTGGGTTTCTTCACCAAATGCTTTTGGGAACTGTTATTAGTGGGAGGATAAAATGAAGGAGGATGACTGAGGAAGTTCTGAGGCAAGGACACACAGCTGTTTCAGACCGACTCCCACCAATTAAAACCATTTTTTGTTCTTTGCAGGGAGGGAAAGGAGGAATGGCATGCACCAACACCTCTTCAGGCATGTATAACGAGAGGAGGGGTTATGGGAGAGTGGTTGGGACGAGGTGACAACAAGGCTGCTTCTTTACATCCTCCACTCAGTTAGGCTCCTGTTTACTCCCGAATTACTGTGCTGGGGCCTCACTGGAAATGTGCCGTCCAGACGACTCCTGATAAATGCAGTGTCTGGCTTCTGAAGCACAAACAAACCGTGACCCAATCTCCCATTCTTTTACCTAGAGGTTGTACTTATGCACGGACATTGGTTAAAGTCCAGTGAAACTGCTTGATCCTTACAGTGTGGTATGAAGGCCAGTCTGTGCCTGGCTAGAGCCATACCAACCAATAGAATAAAGTCAAAACAAAGCAAAACATGACTGTAAAATGAAAAAGAGGGCTCTGATTTGTAAAACCACGAAAACACACACTGGAGGAGTGAATATATCATAAATCTTGGCATAGCTAAGTGCTTTACTGGGGGCAGCATGACTGCCGTGTCTACAAGTCATTGCTGGAACAGACTAAACAATGAGATTTATTAAGCAAAGTAACCTGAAACCTTTAACAAAGATTCATGGTGAGTCTCTTGGAACATGTCTGGTTGTTGGGGGCATAGAGGAAGAAAAGGAACAGCCCTGCGGAATCAAAAGAACTTAAGTGCGAGGATTACCAACCACATCCGGAACACTAGACTGAGCTCATGTTGACATTTAAGCTTTCACCCTCGCTCCATCTGCTTTTCATTGAGTGGCCTCATTGTCACCAAAAGTCTGCTTTCCCTATTCAGCTGATGAAGAATCCTATAAGGCACACCTGGATCTAATCTCAAATTTAGAGGCTGGAGGAGAGCTGTGGAGGGATAAGAGGGCACAGAGAGCAGGTCTCCTGAGCTCTGTGGTAAAAAAAGGGGCTTGGAGGATGAGTCCAGAGACACTGGATGAGCAGGTGTTTACTGGTGTTGGTGCTGGAGCTTGCATTCGTTAGACATGCTGGCATCCAGCTCGAACAAATCCATCTCCAGGGACAATGAGCTCATCTAATATCCCAGGCTTCATCAAATGAGGAAAACACCATCTTGACCTCCAGCAGACCTTGCTGACAGGCAGACAGGAGGGAGTAACGGGCTCCTTATTTGTTTGAGGCTGACTGCTATGACGATTTACAATTTCAGGAGTTATATAATGTTTCCTCATCGAGAAGGTATCACATTGTGAAAGAAAACAAAACCTTGTGCGTTTTATTTGTTTTATGAAAAACCCGAGTTGATGGGTAATTTTGAGCCTGTCTGGAAAAGCCATAAAGCAATTTTTATGTTTCTTTGCAGTCTTGGTTTCAAATGACTTTTCATACCTTGAAACCAGGAGGCACGGTGAATTCCCATGTGGCATGTTTTTACGAGATGTTTTCTGACAGACTTATGTATAATGTCTATATAATAGACTTATGATATATACTGAATGGAGGAAATCTTTGTTTTTGTGAGTGGTGATGTAACCTACCTGTTGGGCCAATGAGAAGAGGTCCTGATGCAGGGCTAGCACTGCTCTATAAAATGCCCCATCATGCGTGTCTCTTGGGATCATACATGTGTACTCTTCCATGCTGTCCCAGTGCCCTGGAGAGACAACAATATCGAGATAAGAGAAAACAGAAACACAGGCTTGAGCTTTTGCAGTAAAGCAGCCTGTCACTGCTGTTACGAACCAAACTCCACATCACTTTGCAATTTCAATATTTTGCTTTCCAACGCCAACAATTAAAAAAAAGGACTGCTGATTGAGTATCGTCTGAGGGTGTTAGGAAAATCAACACTGCAGACCGCAAACCTCTGAGGGTGTCTCTGCAGTGTGGTCCCTGCTTTTCTCCACGATTGCATGTTACGATATGTAAGTGTTATGACTGGATACCATTCCCATCTGATTATTAGAGGGGAACTTGGCAAAACTCTTACTGTTTTCATTTCTGCTTTGTTTGATTGCACTGTTGCCCTGAGTCAGACAGAGGCTGACCTAAATGCTCCACACAGGAAACTCCACTGACTGCTACCTGATTGTTAATTCACATCTGACATGAAGTATTTGAGTGGTTACCTAGACCCCAGGCAGCAGCAGCAGCCATACGAGCCATCTTGGCCTGGGTTTCCTCGCTCACCAGTGTCCACTCCTCACAGCACTGCTGGTGCAACTGCCCCCTAGAAAACAATATCCACAGGCTTTAGATGGTAGAAAAGGTTTGTGCAGTCCAATGTTGACAGTGATCTGTTAATCAGAAACTGATCTCAGCTATCGTCAAGTTCCCTGGTTGATCAGGTGATCAGGGGCCGAGTATTGTCGTACACACTGCAGTATGACTATACAGACAAGACAATCAAGGTGTGCAAGAAAGGATTCCGAAAAATCTGTGATTGTGCAATGCCATCTAAAATGTTTTGCATGTTTCTTGATGTCTGAGAGCTGTGTGAAAAATGGCTAGTATTTTACAGCCAATAAGAATACCATATCATACCATACCATTAATGAATGGTAGGTTAGTCTTCTATTGAACATCTTTAGGTTGGACTAGAAGAAGAGTGAAGTGCTCTTTCCCTACTGACTGAAATGAATTTGATAACCAATGCGACAGCATGTTAATAAAAAGATCCTTTCACTAATCCTTTAATAATACATACAAGTCAAGACATTACTTTTGTTTTCCCTGTGCCAAACAACAATTGAAGGAATCATTTTAATAAAAAGATCCTTTCACTAATCCTTTAATAATACATACAAGTCAAGACATTACTTTTGTTTTCCCTGTGCCAAACAACAATTGAAGGAATCATTTACCAGAATACTTTTGGAACATGGATGAGAAGGAGATAGGATTTAATTTCCATTACATCAGCATCTATTTATTTCTTCATTTGTTCATCAGATGTACATCTTTAATCAAATGTACTGCCCCAACACAGTCAGATAAAATCAAGTCACCCAGCAAACAGATGGATGTTTCCCTTCGGGTCAGGTGCATCTAACCAAGACTAATTCTTCATTAACAATCAGTACTGCATTGTCCAGGGGATCAAAAGCACCACATGTGGTTTACAGGCAGGATGCTGGAGCCAGCTTAGATGAGGGAGAGAATGCAGGAGGGACAGACAGAAAGAGAAGGGCGGTTTTGGATGGGGTCAGTGAAGTGAAGCCATTCTCCAGCTGCCTGGCTATCGTATAACATCAAAGCAACGAGTGTAAAAAGCTCAGAGACACTGGGCCTACGTGTGTCTACAGCAGACAAGCACAGAGTCCAGTGGAAGGACGGACTTGAGTTAGAATTTGGCTCAGCAGACCATCATTCCCACCTTTGGAATTTCTATTGAGCAATGAATCAGAGCAGCAGCAAGGGGAAACACCTCTGTCGATGTGCAGCATATTTACAGTTACACACTAGTTAGTCATGTTATAATAGAAAACAACTTTTGTCCAATACCTGGAAATGACATCCTGGTATTTTGTGTTCATATTTTGGTATTTTGTAGTAAATTGTTGCCAAAACCTAATCATCTTCCCAAGAAAGATCCTTGATCCTCTTTTGAGGTCAAACCTCAAAAATGCTGTTATTTTGTCAATCTAACTTTTTGTACTTATTGGCTGCTTACAGATCAGCATTGTGGGAAAATGTTTCAAACTTTAAACAAAGCAAAATCAATAAATAAAATACACAGCTCAACACAGCTCAAACAGGGAGGTCAATCAGTTTGACATCCCCGTTTGAGCTCAGTTTGACCGATCATCTTTTACATCTTTTAGTGTTTGGGACATTTCTTAAACAGTCACTCTGAACTCTGCTGGAAAAGATAGTGTTAAAACAAACCAATATGTGCTGCACACTTTATGATGGACAGAAAAACAATGTACTGTAAGTGGATACCTCAAAAAGTCCTTCCAAAAGAAGTGTTTACATTTTTTGGCAATCACCTTGATTAAATAACTTAAGATGGACATTCTAGACTGATGGATGCTTCAAAGCTTCAATAATCAACTAGGGTCTGAGTTTGACTGGCAAAGACATTAACTGCACTTTTAATAATCTCTCTCACCAGTTTTGGATTAGTACAGAGAGGACTGGCAGAATATCTCTTTACCTTAACAGGGAACAATGTGTTCACTTGAGTCTGATCTTTTTTGAGTCATGATCCGGTCAACTGTTATGTCATCTCCTAGCCTTCACCAACAAAATAGGAACATAACCGCAGAGCTTCTTTACAGCTGACTCATTTTATTCTGAAATGAATCACAGCGTATACAACAATGCCCTGGACAGCTGATTACATAAGCAAATTAACATCTGCTTAGCGTCATGGGCTCTATGACGATCCACATATTTGTGTCCTCGTGACATCCTATGACTTTCTTTTTCCCTGAAAATGCTCATCGAACACGGACAGTCATTATGGAGCAAGCCCTCAGCTGTGATGAGCTTTCATTGGTATGGTTGCAACTCCCCCTACAAGTGGATGCCTGTTCATACATTTCTTGGAAAAATCAAGTCAACGCAGAGGAACTTTTTTCCTCTCTTTTTGCCCAGTCATGAGAGACATATGGTTACGACACATTAGGAGTCGGTTGCTTACGCAGAATGAGCAAATAAAAAGCAGAAGAAGGAAGTGCTCACGGCAGGTACACAACCTCAGACACTGTCTTTATCCATTAGAGCCAAGGTTAAAAACTGAAGAAAACAATTTTTTCTCTATTTTATCACTTCAGTGGATCACAAAAAGCCCAGGGCAGATGGTGCTAGAAACAAACTTATGGTATGAATACAGTCAGCAAATATTACAAATACTGACCATATGTGTTTATTTATGTATGAAAATAAGTACCAACAAATCTGATATCTGAAGGTTGGAATTGATTTGAACCAATTGCTGCAGGCCCACTGAACTCACCACAATCATGCCCACTAACATACCATTCTCCTAGGGCCTCTAAGCAGCGCATCCTGCCCAGAATGAGCTCTGGATCCTCTTTGTTCATGTCGATCTTCTTGTCGTATGCCACCAGGGCATCCTCCCACTCATGGAGCTTCTCATACCAAGTGGCTTGGATTTCCTAGAAGAAAAAATAGACAGTAGAAAGAAGTCAAACATTTTTTTAAATTGAAACCATGTGACTACATAAATCCACAGATTTAAACTTCCTTTACATTTCATCACATAGCAAAGGCCTATAATTACTTTTAGTATAAGCCTTCCTTTTCCATTTACATTAAGGGCAATGCCGTCTAACTTTCCCTATATTATTGCATTGCGGATTGCAGATTTCAAACTTAATAAATCAATACTGAACGCATTACATCCTAATTCTGACCTCCTGTAAAAGTTACTTTTAGCTATTGACTTCTTTTGGGAAACATCAACCAATGATTAAGTATATAGATCTCTTCCAACTTTGGGTTTACTGATGATTCCTGACTGGTATATTAAACAGGGAAACCTTACATCCTCCCACTGTAAAGCTTTCCAAACGGTCACCTCATAAACAAGGTTCCTGGAAGTGCACAGTCTTTTTCAATTTTACCATGCTTTCACAGAGAAATAAAAAAGCAGTTCACAAAGGCAGAAGGAAGACCTTTTCCATAGAAGTTCAAATGGTTAGGAAAAAAAAGATCTGACTTGCCTTTGGGTTGAAAACAGCCCATTCATAAAATTATGAATGCAGTCTTTATGGAAATTTTTTTTTCTGCATCTTCCCATCAAAAATCATATACATTTGAGTGAGTCATCAACAGCACCTAAACTCTAGACTTCATATCTGTGGCAACTATGGGCTGCAGTAAAACTGTAAATTTAATATTGTTGCTAGAGGACAATTAATTTAACTGTGAGGCCACAAGAGTCATATTTCAGGTTCACTTTCCCACAGGATGAACCCCAATTGCTGTTTTGGATTTTTTTTTTAACGTGAGTCTTAATTAATATGTGATGTTTACAGGTAATATTTTTGTTTTTGTTTTATGTTTTTGTATTTACTTTTCTGTGTGCAAGATTTTGATGCTTGAATTTATGAACGCATTTTTAATTTTAATATTTTTTTATTCTACAAAAAGAGTCAATTAAACTAGACATGGTCATTGTAATAAAGTAATAACTACCTATTTAACAACAGCAAACCAGTGGTGCATACTGGTTTAGGCTACAGGTTCAATACACCCTTACAAAAAGAAAAAGCAGTTATAACGTGAAGCAATTTAGGTAAAAGAAATGGGGCTGGATCACAAAATAATCCTCCAGTTATTTCATATCTGGACCAGGTTCATCTTCACAGAAAATGAAAGACATTTCATGTAGTATTACAGCATGGAGGAGTGATCTTGTGCATGAACTAAAAAAAATACTTTTCTTTAGATTCCAATAGCTATTCTCATTAATAAGGGCAAATTCAGGCATTAGCTGACATACCGATGCCAAAAGTTTGGAGTGACATATTTTCTGGCCTTTAACTTAGACCTGAATCAGTAAATAAAGCTATTAATGAATCTTACAAACCAGTGGCTATCAGGAAACAATTACATTTTGTATTTTTGGTACAAAATATTAGATCTTTTTACTAGTGTAAAAAAGAAAAAAGTAGTCCTGAGTACTTTTGGAAGAACATAAAACAGAGTCACCTAAAAGGTGTGTAAATATGTATGAAAATCCAAACATCCTGTCAATTGGATGAAAATGTCCAGAATTCTGCTCCTTGACTTTGACAACTAATCAGCTTAGCAGATGGGTTTTCCACATGCTGCATTTAAGTCCAGAGTGTTCAAGGGGTATGTGTTTCAAATGACCCCCATCACCATGTTAAACTGTGTATGCAGACCAGAAACCACATATAATACAACCCACTGAGAACGTATTTAATGTCAAAATACATCAAGGAAGGTGAAGGTCTAAGTTGGTGTGTTACAGTACCACAGTTGAGCCAAATTAAATATAAAACAGTACATCCTATTTAAATCTTCAGGAGTTTGAGGACTAATCGTTTGCAAAGGCACTGTAATGTGTTTTTACATGTATATGTATAAAGTAGATTAAAAAAATGACCCAAAAATAAACCACTCACCAGCTCACCAAAATGCTTCATGGCATACTCCAACACCCCAGAGGCTGCTTCAGGTTGCTGCAGTTTATTGTTGATGCTGTAAGATGTGGGGGAAAAAAGACAAGCTTTTGAAACATAACTTGAGGATTTTTGTTTTTGGTTCAATGCAGTATGTAAACAATGCATATATTTAGGCACTATTGTTATTAAAAAGCAGGTAACAAAAAAAGCTGTCTGGGAGTTCCAGCTGTCACAATACATACAGTATATGTCTGAAGTAGTCAACTACTGTACAAATACATTAAGATTTTAGGGTAGAATTGTCCGTCCTCATTGTGAGTGATTACACACAGGTAGGCAATTGAGTGGGTGTTGACAGTACAATCTGTACACTTTTCTGGGCAGAAACTTACCAACATCGACTCCCCCTCTTTTTTCTCTCTAACTAGTAATGTAATTCTTTTGCAGTGAAGTCTGAAGATTGTTGCTGCTGAACTCCACTGGTTGGGGGGGGGGATTTGCTTTCAAAATGAAGGAGTAAATACATATATATAATATCATTCTGAAATATCATTCTGCATTTATGCCAATAAATATTTTCAGTGAATAGGTAGGCTATTGTAAATGTATTACATTCCATCAGTTCTCTTCATCATGGCCACATGGTGTAGCCATTGCCTTGGCTTTAACTGTGGTCTGAGTCCTTCAAGATGTATGGCGTATTTAATTGTACATTTTAATTTACTTTTACACCAGACTTTACCTATATCTGTCAAAGATCTCTTCCCTCCCCTCAGCAGCGGAGGAGCTATTAGCATCCTCCCTACTATTACCAGATTGGAGTTGGGTAGTAGTAGGTTGGGTGGCGGAAGGTGGCGTAGCGATGCGTTTGAAAAACGCAGATATTTTGCCTGGCTTGGGGAAGTTTTTATTGCATGTAACGTAACGACTTTGTCCTCAACTCGTATTACTGTCAATCAGCCTGTCTCCTTTACTTTGCTCGGCGTGTCTGTGTGTGAAGCATGGATAACATGCTTGGTACACACCCTTGGTAGGACCACCAGACCAAAGCAGAGCAGAGTCGAGTCATTGATCAAGACAGTGAAACGCATAAAAGCTTTCATGCTCTGCTGAAATGAAACGAGTGCTCATAAATTACGTGAATTCCATAAAAAATTATTTTGTGCCTCTCTTTTTGGGAGGGTAGGAGGTGGCTTTGTGGGGGAGGGCTGCCCCTCCAAATGACTAATAGGGGAAACACTGCAAATGGTTGTAATAGTTCAATGGCTTCCCATCAAGAAACATTATCTAAATCTAACTTTAGTAGAATACAGAATTAAGCAATTGGAACCATTGCCTGACTACTGAACCCTGCTGAGTGAGAATCGTGCCCCTGTGTCATGTCTAAAATAAGCCTCAATGCATTTTGGCAATGTAAAATAAATGTTTTGTATCTTCTTAGCGATCCGTTTGTGAAAAGCAAATGCACCGATTGACATTTGTCACGCTTATTTGAAAATGATATGTTATCTGTCGAGACAATTCCCATTTGTACACCCTCCACTCAACCAGACTGCCACCACATCTGGAAACACTCATATGTTCCTCGAGTCTACTATATTTCCTCAACTGCAAAAGCTATATGCAGCCACGGCCAATATATCTGTACAATATAGTGGCTGAGGACTGCAGGTATGCAGTGGCATTCATGAGAACAGCAGGCGAATGTTGATGAAGGATATTTGAGCATATATGTCAGAACCCTGGTTTGACACAGGTTAAAGGCGAGAGTATATGATGAAATGACACAGCAAGTGGTCATACCAAAGCTTAGAAAACTGCTGGTTTAGACCTGGATGATGACAGGTAAAATAACAAATAATCACAACAGGAGCTATCTGGTACATTATTGGAAATAGAAGACAAACGCTGCTACTTTCAAAAAGCACTCGTCGACTTCAGGAACTCAGAACAATTGTTCTTGAATGTGGAATAACTAATCATGTACTATGTAAGCTTCACAATTGTGACACCATCCATCCACCCATCCATCCATCCATCCGAGACTTTTCTATTATTAGAGGGTTGCAAGTGGCTGGGGCCAATCCAATCCCACAGACATCGTGCGAGAGGCTGTACAATTTGTACAGGTCACCAGTCAATCACAGGGCTGACAAATAGGCCGTGCTCGAACCACGGCTGAAAGTGTCACAAATCAGATTTCTCTAAAAGCTCATCTTTTTGCTTTGACTGTTCACATTCATCTTTGTGTGAACCATATCTGACATCAGTGTGAAACAGATCCTTGCCATGACCCAACTTGTAACAAGCATGCTGATGAACCACAGAAAATGTCATTGTTATGCCAGCTCATCATTAAAATTAATGAAATAGTGATGCAGGCATTCCTTTCTGGCAATGTTTGCTATAGTAACAATAGTGTGGTGACTGTCTGTCAGCTTTATAGGCTGAGGGCAAGAAGGCAAAAACGGGATTTAACTAATGTATTTTCCAACTATCTATTGTAGTATTGTAGTTACTGGATAATAAAAAATAATGGTGCTGTTGAAATGCTTAAGAATTATACCAGCCATGCATATCAATCACAAACTAAAACAAACAGTAAAGTAAGATATACTTCATATCATTTGCACTTGCATGACAGTGAACACTGTCCTTTTACACAGTCTGCATTTGAAGTGATTTTTCAGAAGTTGGTGTAAACCAATGACGGAGGGTGCGAGACTTAAAGACCAGAAGGAAATCAAACTTGACAGTCTGTGATTACATAACGCGAGAAAGTGAGCTCACTTTAGTAAATAAGCATGTGTCTGTGCCTCTCCCAGGGTTTGATAAAGAGCCATACATCATTAAAGCAAGCAATTAAACAACAATCACAGAGTCTCCAATAAACCACAACCATCCAATTTCTGACTAACATAGTCAATATCACATGGGGTTGCTGTGCATTTAAATTGGACCAACAAATTACTACTTCCAAATGATCAAGTTTGAAACAACACATTAAAAAAGAGCTGCAAGTCCTCCGTGGCCCATATACAAGCTGCCGAGGTATTCTTGAGCTGTCCAGATGTGGTTTCATCTGAGCAAAAACAAATCACAATAAGGGCCTTCTCTCTTGTGAACCCCAGAGATTTCACTGTCCCTCAGTTTAAGGCATCTGGCTGCCAGCTCCAAGCATCCAAAGGCTAAACACATCCAGATGACAGGAGCCACATCATTTTCTCCTCAAGCAAAAACGCTATGATGCACTAAACTTGAAAACACCGCCATGGCTCCTTCTTATGGCAACATGCATCACTTCCTAATTTGAATATTTCTCTGATTTGCTCCTGTGAGACATGAACAAGTCACTGACCAAAAGTAAATAGCTTAGATCCGCTGTAAAGCCATCATGAAATCTTGCCATGAAATTCAGAAAATGTGCGGTGTAGACTGAATCTGATTTCTTTGAGGTATAATTCTAAACCATGAATGAGGTTAGCATACAAGTCTTTTCCACAACAATTCATCCTTTATACTAGGGTTGGCCGATGAAAGGATCTTAATAGGGGATCCTATAAAAATCTATGTTGATTATGATAAGTTTGGGGCATTTTTCTTCAATATGGATCAATCTAACAGCAATGCATTGGTGTAACTACCTGTCACCTTTAAATATCTATAGTCGGATGGAAAATTATTAGACCCCAATTGTATATTAGGTTCACTGGCTAAATATACAACTCCTTTTCCCCTAAATGACACAAAATGTTATTTTTACTGACGATTTCAGTCTCAAATGATTCCAACCCTTAATGACAAGCATCTCTAGTACTGTGTAGAGACCCTTGTGCTGCTATGGCCTGCTGCAAACATGATGCATATCCAGACAGCAGCTTCTGCCAGCATTCCTGAGGAAAAGGCCTCCACTTCTGGGATATTCCTGGGTTTATGTGTGGCAACTGCCCTCTTCAAATCCCACCACAGATCTTCTAATGGATTCAAGTCAGATGACTGTGACGGCCACTCTACAATTATTCAGGACTTCTGAAACCAAGCCCTGTGGATTTTGAGGTATGATTGAGATCATTGTCCTTTTGGAATGTCCAGTGACGGCCAAGCTTCAGCTTCCCCACAGATGGCGAGACGGTTTCTTCTAGGATTTCCTGATTTCCTGATGGAATCCATCTTACCCTCTACAAGCTGCAGGTTTCCAGCGCCTGAGGAAGTAAAGAAGCCCCAGAGGATCACTGAGCCACTGCCCTGCTTCACTGTAGGTAGGGTGTTCTTTTCTGCATATGCTTCATTCTTCTTCCTCAAGACATACCGCTGATCCCTAGGCCCAAAAGATACAGTTTTGTTTCATGGCTCCACAGAACAGCATCCAGAAACTTCTGTGTCTGATCTAGATGGTTTTGAGCTGCAGGAGCCGACTTTTCTTGTGCTTTTGGGTCAGCAGTGAACGTCTGGGAGTTCAGGCATGGAGTGCTTGTGTAAATTTAGGCCTTAACAGAAAAAACTTTGGGACTTTACTTACTAAAGTAAGTTTATGAAGGTTGGCAGAGTGTTTTAACATCTGATCTGCAAATGTGTGCTCTTATGAGGGATGATGTTCATGTTGAATCATTTTGAGACTGCAGCAGTCATTAATGGGTTAAATTAGCATTTTCCATGTTTTTTTTTGGTTTGTTTTTTTGTTTTTCCCCATGTTGATGTTCCTCAATATGGAAAGAAAATATTGTGCTAATACGTTTTGCCATCCAGCCCTGATTGATAAAACTTTTTAAATGTCACTCTGTAGACTATATTATGCTCAATAAAACATAACAGCCTGACGTTGGCTTATATCATATATTTTACAAACGTGTTCCCTATGCCTAACATGTAGCCTTATCTCTGGCCAAATACAGGAAAAACAGACTTGGCTTTCAGCTTACTTTTTGACTGGAGATATCTACTGTATAATGCCCCTTCTTTTCCAAAAAACAGAGCAGTGCACCCATTGCTTTTCTAATATCTCTAACCAGTAGAGAAAGAAAAACAATCACCTAAAACAGACGCATAACTTTTACTTGCCTTTTAGCAATTAAAACATAGACAGTGATGGCAGATGTCTGGGCAGACTTAAATCACAAGTGGTGACTGAATCTTTCAGTCACCGGGGCTTAGGTAGTTGTATGTATGCTGTTAAACTTTCACCACAGAGAAAAACAAATCACCTTCTACTCATATGTCTCAAGGGTGTAAGTGATTTATCATAGTGAAAACTCAAAACGACCATGTATAGGTTCGGTTTTCATTAATATAAAACATTTATCCATAATTACGTTGGGACTGAAAGCAACGAGAGGGAGTAAAATGTATGCACTATTTTCAAATGTTAAACTAAGAAGGAAATACCCCCTGCTCCAGTAATATAATCCACAATCCCTCTCTCAAATATGTATAAGTGGATTGGCTGTTTCACTGAAGAGAGAGCATTATCCCAGAGGAAACTGCAGATATATCTCTCCACAAAGGGGAAGATGTGTGTGAATCTCACAAAGAGGGAAAATCAGACCTCACTACTGGACCTAATCTAATCGAATTAGGAAGATATCCACTTGATCCTTGCTGATTGTTGGGCCTTTTGCTTGCCAAGTGCTGACTCCATTCCTCAATATTGAACATAATAACTTCAAAATGGGAACTGCTATCCAAACACTGTTCGAGTCATGGTCAAATGGATTGATTCACTTCGGTTTGTTGTAAACATATTGGCTACTTTGGATATTTCTGAAAAACATACATAATATTGACAAAGGTTATCAGCAGGTTTACAATGGAAATTATTGACTGATGTTGATTCAACTCATATTTACACCTGCCGTGTAGGTCTCTCAATTAGGTGCCAGTTGCAAACTGGCAAACTACCAATACTGCATTGTAAAGGAATGCACAAAAGAATTTTAAAGAAAATGGTCCAATATAAATATGTAGAAACAGAAAGGGGTTTCTGGCACAACTTCGCCTACTTTCAAGGTGCATGGAGAAGGGAAAATGGTCCAAAAAGGCAAAAATCCAACAACATTTGCAGAATTAGGAACATCTTTATTTTTAGACCAATGTGTTTCAGCTTGTGGCCTTCATCAGGGTCATTAGAAAACACATTGCAAACAGCCTTTAAAAAGGGTATGTATGAATTCTGCTTCATTAATGATCATTGAAATAGCACTGATTTGAAATAAAGTTGTTCAAAATGGCATTACAATAGTAAACTTTGCCAAA
The DNA here is from genome assembly GCA_037577475.1 of Chaunax sp. Z400. NCBI lineage: Eukaryota > Metazoa > Chordata > Actinopteri > Lophiiformes > Chaunacidae > Chaunax > Chaunax sp. Z400. Next base: position 22,470,955 of record CM075195.1, read on the forward strand.
GTCAATAAAACCCAATATACTGGTGATAAACTGAATATTGGCTGATTGATATTTACAGGTCAGACTCTGATATAGATGTTAAATATGGTAAAAATCACAAATGTAGACTTATTTGGTTAAAAGATGCTGGACGTCTAAATATGGACACCGTCAAATAAGCTGAGTCCTTAACATGTGACTAAGGTTAGCCCACTTGTTTCGCTGGTCTGTTACAGTGGCAGGTCTCTCACTGTCTGTGAGAATCTGACCTGAGCGCGAAAGGAATCGCTCATTTGTGGGGCAGCCAAAATGCAATCAACAATATTCCCATGCAGAATCAGCCCAACTATCTAGCACATTGGTTTCTTTCCAATGCAAAAGCTTTGAGAGGCAGACTACAGATGAGAAACGGGTGGAGGTAGAACACTGTTGAAAACACTTGCTACACTGCTTCAACTGACCATCGTCTCTGAAGCAAGCACGTCCTAAGGAAACGTGGCATGAGGAGGCCAATTTGAAAAATTAAAAGCAAACAAGCAATCCAACCAAGATGACCACATGGTTTCAAGAAAATATATCGAGCAGTAAGTAGTGTTTACTTAACATAGAGCCTCGATGGAGAACCTCTTTTACTTTTAAATATATTTTAAATATGTTTATCTGGCTAACAGGTGGTGGTAAACACATAAAAAGACAAGCACACAATGCAAAAATGAGACATTGAACAATAATTAACAGTTGCAAACCTGTGTAAAGGTTTTGTTGTAACTAAAGCAACACCTGTATTTTAGAACTGACTTTGTAGGATGAATTGCTTTGTTTTCCTGTTGCACTGACAATCCCATTCAGACATCAGTCACGGAAAATAAGAAAATGATTGACATTAAAGGACTCATAAAACTATCCTATTTCCCAACTGTATATTTTTTTTAGCACCATGACTGAGCATGGAATGAAAATGATACAGTACTGCTGACTATTGACATGTGAATCAGATGACGAATAAAGGCAGGACGAGGCAAGGCAGGTTTATGTCTTTAACCCCGTTCGAACAGAGACAAATCAACACACTTTTCATATGGCAGGGCTATTCGATTACGAATTCAATTGGGCCAGGTTTCAAAAACAGGAAATGTAGGTGGGTCAGACATTTTCAGTAACCTATTTAAATCCTGGGCCACTCTGAGGCTGCTTCTGGGCTGGATCTGGCCCACGAGGTGCCAGCTGAATAGGCTCAGCATACACAAGATCAATTAAATAAAAAAGTAAATGGAAACTAAATCAAATAGAAACAGACATCCGAATAATAGACAAAATAACAAATGTTGGAGCGTCCAAACATACAACTAAAGAACAAAATTACTGGCAGTTGATATCATACAACTTGTTTTTAGTCTGAAAGCTAAACAACAGAATTATCTTATCTTATCTAGACATTTAAAGGCCAGACATACTGCGCTTGGAAAAATGCTGCGACGTAAGTGCACCATACCACTTTGACAATATCTGATCAGTGTCTGTCAACACCATCTAAAACGAGGACCCAAACCTTAAACTTGTTAAACATGAACACTAAATAATTCTTCAAGGCTGACATGTGCATGACATCCACATAAGTAATGAGTAGCATGTTGTGATCAAACGCAGTTCTTGGCCTGTGTGATTCTTGAATGACAGCAGCATCACATGCCTCAATGCATGAGGTAAGCTTGGATGCAAAGGAAGTGGTTACCTCAGTCACCCGTTTCATTCCAGATTGTCCTTGGATGAGTGTGGCTGAAAGAGGCCTGAACTCATCTCCGATTCCATCTGACTAGCCCTTTGTCTGTTATTTCTCTGACAACGGAATCTAAAGACAAAAAGGTGGCTGTTTCGTTACTGAGCAGATGCTGCAGCATGGGGAAACACTTAGCATCCCCTGACTTTGAGATTACCAAAATAATCTTTCTCACTGAGGCTTATCATATAGCTCAGTACTTTGGAATGTACCATTGTTAACTAGTAAATGATAGATAAGACATCAGAAACGTATCGCAAATAGTACCTAATGAACAAAATGGATCCTGTTGAAATGGTATACATACATAAAAAAGGTTGATCTGTCTTTTACATAATTTTACACATTTTTGTTTTCACAAGTAAGTTAGTAGGCCATTGAGAGATCAGCCACAGAAACCATTGCACCAATGTTTACACCACACCATCACCACATTGGAACATGACTTCAGCATGTGTCTCCTGGGTTCCTCACTTTCAGGTCAAGAGGCCAAGAGAACAAAGCGTCTCCAGTGGCCCAAATAAAAAAACTAAAAAAACCTGACTGTCAGCTCTTTGGAATGCTGCTGTTGCTATGTGGACAAAGAGATCCATTAACAGTATGCCTACTGAAAGACTTAATTTTCTGCAAGCTACATATAAACTACATATTGACCGCAATAACGAAATTATCCATTAAATCTGTCCATTGAAAGATCGGTTTGTACATGTATTGCTTTGTTCAATTAATTCACAGTGGCCAGAAAGGTATTTTCAGGTCAGTATCACAGAGAAGTTTACCTTTGAACTGAATATAAAATGTCGTCACTTCATCATTATATTTTATTAGATATTTATCTGATCATTTGTCGCAATTAGTGTATAAATTCTTGAGTTGTGACGAACAAAAGTGATTTATGAGGAGACCTTGACCAATGATTACCAAATTCTACTCAGTTTAACTTGGAGTCCAAGTGAACAGCTGTTACATATTTGAAGAAATTCCCTTAAAAGCATTTCTATGATATCACATTCATAAGAATGAGATGGATCTCAATGGTCTGATTGTTTTTAGATATTTGAATGAGGAAATGCTGCATATTCTTTAAAGGTAATACAGCTTTAAGACTTAAGCTATAGGTAAAACCTATTTAATGACTAAAAGTTCAAATACTTGACGAGCAAAAAATAATGGAATCATTGTATGGCACCACTGTTATTTTCTGTCCTGTGACACAACTATTTATACATCCCACTGGCATGAGAAGTCTCTCTTAAGCAGTGCCACATGGCCTGCTGCATTTACACAAAGCAGATGGGACTGTTCCAGTGGGAAGGAGCCACCTTCCTCCCCTCCGGTACTGTTTGTCCCAGCTACTGGTTTGCATGGTTGCGAGCAGACGGCTGCTGACACCACCTGCTAGCTATAACCAGCTTCAACCACCGGACCTGCTGCTTCTCTGCCAAGGCATGAAGGCTGCTGGTCACAGAGCTGGAGGACGCCTTGGTGCATATCGTCTTCTTCATTATGGGGAATATGGAACAGTTTGTTTTGCCCTTATACGTGACCAGGTTTAACTAATTTACAGATCACTTGACATTTGGCTATTTTGAAATTCAAATTCATGGTAAACCATCTGTCTGCCTTAGGTGTCTAAAATTTAAGTAGTAGGCATTGTCAGACACTGAAAATTAAGCTTGACTGTGAGGAAATATTTTGCAGTGCTGCAGACCAAGGTATTTACTTTATGATGTAATGTAGCAAAGTCGGTTGTTTTCCTTTTACACTAAAAAACAAAATGGTACTTCGTTGTCTTCTGCTTAAGTTCAAATTAAATATCAGTGAATGAATCAAAGGGAATCTCTTGCTATTACAAAGGCAATGCTCAAGACTGATATGGTAAAGGGGCTCCATAGTAATTTATAAGCAGTATTTTAAAATGATTTTTAAACATTATCTTTCATATCTATTGGCTCATTTAGACGGCACAGATACATGTTACATTATTTCAAACTCCAAGGACTAATCAAAATCATACTACCATAATAAAGGGAAATGTTACCTTTAGCTTGATATGTTTCATTGATCTACACACAGGAGACATAAATGAGTGGAAGCAGCTAGAGGAAATGTAATGCCTTAAAATACGCCAAACTGATACCAAGATTTGTACAATTCAAAATGAGGATCTTATGTGCCGACCGAGCTTACAGGTGGAAGAGGTTACTGTAAATGAAGATTACGTAATTCAAAGTTTGAGATAGAAACTCTGGAATCCACAGCCTCCAACTTTCACCTCCTGCCTTTCCTGTAATTGAACCCATGAGTCCTTTGCTGACAGCTTGGCCCAGGTGGACACTGATTATAAATCGTTTTTCCAGTGTGTTTAGAGACACAAAAACTGTCTGCGAGCATATTCTGGCTCAAAACACTTTGTTTTGTCAGCTCATACTTATCAAAGATAGATGAGTGCTGCAATTAGCACAGTGGGGTGTTTGTCTTAAAAGGCAAAGGAAAAAATCTGTTCAATGAAGTGTGTGGGTGCCCGGGGAGGTCATATAAAGAAGTTTAGTGAATTCCTCCAATGTTAGGAAGAGACATGCATTCTTTACCCAGAGCCTGGTGAGACACACTTACAGAGTAAATAGTGTTTAAAGAAGCTGTTTTGAAGGGGAAACAATGTGATGCCACACTTATAAAACAGCATCCAGCTGGATTTTGGTGCACTAACACTGAATGACAGATTCCAAGGCAAGAGAAATGTGGTGCCGCTGGGATGCATTGCTGGAGAATGAAATGGCACTCACAGAGCAGTTAGGGATATGAGAAAATCCAGAAAGGATAATTATCCACAGTGATTTAAGATTTACATTAAGCACCATCAAAAATTACATTACTGAGCAGAAACATTTGCCACCTGTTGAAATATCATTTAGACAGGAGCTAAAGAGAAAAAGAGAGCAAACATTTCGATTATTTTAAATATAAGTGCAGTAAATATTAATCTGCTGTCAACAGAGTGACAGCAAAGTTGGAAACTGTCTCAATTATAATTAACACGATAACTGTTTGTTAAGATATTCAAATATGAAGGTAAGGCTTATGTCAGAGAACATTATGTGTGAACTGCCCTGCATGTTAAAATCATTACATTTGTTTACAGTTTTTGTTAAATGCACCAGGTAGGTACTTGTTACTGAATCACATAAACGTTGTGTTTGACCATAACATTATGGTACATTTTTGTCACTGTGAAGATTGAGAGAAGGTTCACGTTCAGGATCTAATGAGAGTTGAGATTTTGCAAGGCAATTAAAACACTGCAGAAAACGGAATGTGATCGCCTATCGTGTTTATATAAATATGACAAATATCTTATTATTCTTAGATTAATTTTACAAATCCAACAAAGACAGGAAATCAAAAGCAAATGTCAACAACAAAAAAAACATGCACTGAGTAAAGGTGAAATTGCAGAGCTATGGCCAGCTGTAAAAAGTGGCCAGCAACATTCAGGGAACTAAATGCCTGGGGAAATAAAGAGCCATACATATCCATGTACCGTCTGCGTTTCATCTGGTTGCATCAAAGCAACAGCAGATAATTTCATAATCACGTAATACTTAAGAGTTTGAGAAAAAGTTCCAATTATTTGTGTTCCAAACAGCATTTCCCTTGACACGAAAATGATGCTGAGCAGAATGACCTAAGCTGTTTTCTTATTTGTTTGCATATCCAAGTGAGGAAAAATTAGTGAAGCCTGCCAAACATTTGGCTGGACAGACGCAAAAAGGCTTGAGGTTGTGTCACTGGTGATGTGAGATTATGTAGTAATGGTAAAAAAAAAGGTTTGACGGCAGTGTCAAGTTATATTTTTGCTCCAAAGTTGAAACATCTGTCCTTCAGCTCTCTGTTTTGTGCATTCATGGGTTCATTCAAATGCAAGCCATGGTATACATATGGATAAGTGTTTGGGTATTATTATGTATCTCAAATTGCTGTGTTTAAAGGGTCACTTGGTGATTTAATAAAGCAGTTTAAGATTAAAAGTTTAGAACAGAATGTTCAATGGTCGAACTGGGTGCAGTTGAGTCTGAAATAGCTACACTTCTATAGAACTACATGAGGTCAAAAATTCGAGAAGCATCTTTAATAGAAATATCTTATGTACCTGTTAAGACTTGAGAAGACAGAGTAGTTCAATGCTGTGGTGTCATACATCTATTGATCCTCGCTGTGTGCTTTTGACATGACTTATTGTCTATGAATGTGCAAAGAACTCTGTCCCAGCCTGTTCCAGACACTTCGTTCTTGTCCATGTGGAGAAAGGAAAATCCATAAAGTTCAAATAAAAACTGACAGGAATGTTCTGGTTTAGCCATTTTCATCATACCCTGTCACTTCTGTTGGACGGCCATGTTCACACATAGCTGAGTAACACATAGCTGAGTATCACAAAGATCATGCATGTTCTGTGGTCACTATGACCACGGCACTAATCCTTGGCCCTTTGGCCTCATCTCCACAGGTATCTCCTCTTGGCATGAATAGCAGGAAGCTGGGCTGAGATTCCACAGCAAGGAGATTCCAAAAAAAAGCACTTATACTGTCTGATATTCTAAAGGTATTGTTTTCAACCCCAGCCAGTGATTGGTATGTTAGAAATTTTAGAAGCAAAGATGACCCAATCAGGAACAAACACTGTCAGTAAGATAAACAAACGTACCACATATGGTGGTTTGAACCACCACAGAACATCACAAGGCCACCATTTTCACTGGTAAAAGGATACTTTGTGTATCCCCCATTGTTGGTGGTACAAATTTGGTTCCAACTCCCAAACACATTGATTGTTTGAAGTCCTTTTTCATTCTTCTGCACATCAGTGTACAAAATTGCGAAAAATAACTGAATGAATTGGGCTATAGATGCATAAACATATGTGTAGCCCTGTTTATTCCCCATTTAGACAGACACACACTAAAAGCAGCAGTATGAATAATAGATAGACACTTTACTTTTTATTGACAGTGTACAGGTAATTTCAGTAAAATTAGATTAAATCAAATAAATGTTAAAAACATTACTGACTAATCTTCTGTTTATCTACTAATTTTTTCATCTGTCAAATAAATAAAAAAAGAGTTTTGATGGATGTATTTGACTGATTATATAGTGTTCTCTGTGGTTTCTATTAGAGTGTCTCTGCGAAATGATTTTGCAGTGATAAAAACATTCAAACAAACTGTCAGAGGTGTCTGTGCTATAACACAGCTCTGTGGTTCTCTGGTGGATAACAGCATACAGTTTCTGTTGGTTTAAAAAAAGGCAGCGTCAAAGTGTTCAACTTTTAAACATGTATGCAACAAATTCAGGCTTTGCCTACTCCTGAACAACTTCCTACCAGTAAATGCGAACTGTGTTTTGGTTTAATTTTATTCCAAATGTATAAGTAAGGCTGTCTCCCTCTATCAACACCCTTTTGAAATTTGATGCTGAAAGGCTCTGCAGAAAACATGCCTGCCTCAACATCTGTCATAAAGGGTAAACACTTAACCTAAAATTAAGAGTACTTGGTGACTTCACATACGTCTTGGCATGTAAGGACCAAATTTACTGAAGTAATGGTTAGCCCCAAGGATATAGTCAAATCTGTCATTAAGAGGGTAATTTAAGTGTGAAGACAGGAGGGGAAATTACATACAACTGCTCTGAAGCCAAAAACAAGTACTACAAATGTTTGAAAAGCTAACTAATTTCAAACGAAATGTAATTTAAGTTCAATCTTAATACTGTAACAAGTGCCACATATCTGGAACTGCAACGAGTTCAGACAGTATTTTGTTGCCTCAGCGTTATGCAGCTCTTCCAGGCAGAGGAAAAAAATGACTTCCCAGAAACCTTCAACACCTGACAAAGAGAGGAGAAACGTGGGCAGGCCTTCTGTGGAATAAGTGAAAGTAAGATGAGGGGAGAGGCAGAGGGCAGCAGGGGGAGGAGGGATGGGAAAGGTCCTCCACCCTGAAGGTTGGAGAGGGTCAGGACGGTGAGTGGTGCGCACCGGGAGAGGGGGAGGACCCACATGCAAGATATTTAAGATGCTCAGGCAGAGGAGGGCTTCAATGTGGAAATAAGACAGAGCCCGGGTGAGCCTTTAGTCAAAGAGGAACTTCAACCCATCTGATCCGTTTGATATTTCCAACAAAGACCTCCAGCGACCGACTGCTTCTGAACACTGACAACAATCAAAATCATCTGAGATTGTCTGAAAATCTCAAACTCTTGTATAAAGAATGTCAAGGGTAAATTTGATCGTACTGGCTTTTGGGGTCACCCTGCTCCTTTTGGCAGAGACGTGGGCCCAAAATCCGAGGAAGCGACTGGCACCTCCGAAACCTTATAAGGCCCAGTGCTGCGATGAGGTGCGTTCTCTCAAGGTTCAGGTGGCCAATCTGACCAGCATCCTTGAGGAGCTGAGTCACAAGCAGGAGACAGACTTGATGAATGTTGTGAGGCAAATAATGGATCTGGACAAACAGAACAGGCAGCACGAAGCCCGGGTCACAGAAGCTGAGAGCAAGTACTCAGAGATCAACAACCGTGTGGAGATCATGCAGCTACAAACTCTACAGTCTGCTCCTCAGACTTCATCAGGTGAGCAGTAACAGTTTATACTCACTTAAATAGAGTAGACAATGTAATGACTTGCTAAGGTTCTGTGTGCAGCTGGCTGTGGTCGTAACTTAGGTGTCTATTTATTTCTATAACCTGTTTAACAGTTGCTGTCAAATTCACACCCCTAGGGTTAAAATTATCTCCACACATGGACAGATTTTTAGATATGACTGTATTTAAAATGCACTGATTGTCTTACCAACCTTCCTACCCTGCAGCCTATCATGAATGGAAAACAGCTGTTTTGAAATGGTGTGGAGTTCACTTTGAATATATTACAAGGGCTCATTTTCAATGGGAAGAGTACTCATTTTTCACTTTAAAAGATAAACTCTGGTCAATTACCAGCTGGGAAAATCAAAATTAATAATGTCACTATGATACAAGTACCTAAATTATCTAAAACAATCCCCCTGCAGGTTAGCTACCAACACACAACATTATATATTTATTTTAGTTGAGAAAAACTAGACTCAGCCATTGCTTCATGGGTCTAAGACAGCTGTTGTGAATGGGGTTGTGAGGTTGATTACAGTGCACACACATATGAGAGTTTGCTGAGGGCAGTCAAAAACATTCATTTGGAGCTGTAGAGTCCCATCTGCAGGGCTGTCAATAAAGAGCTTCCAGGAAAGCCAAATATCTTCAACAATCATCTCAACTTTAACACACCACTAATCAGCTCTGGCTGCTGCTGAGAGTTTAACCAGGCATGACGTAGTTTATTATTCCAAAACCTTAACTGTATGGTGTAACGGGGGCACATTTATGTCACTGGCAAAGGGAACACAGAGGCCTTTTCAAAACTTGAGCAAATTAGAGACAGGAGAGAGCAGAACAGGAAGGGATGCAAAGATTAGAAGAAGTGGAAGGGTTCCATCTTTTTTCTTTTACATGGATTTCTTAAAGTATTGGCTAATTGCTTCATAGTGATCTCATAGCCCTAATAACGGGAAAATTATACTGTGACAGGAGTAAATGAGAGGAAATATGCAGAAATCAGAGCATTGCCATGTATACACCCCTCTGCTTTGATCTATTTTGCTTTTGGTGTTAGAAATAACAGTTGCATTTTCCTTTGACATCCATAAAACCGTTAGCATATATGACACTGACATTTGTAAAAACTGCTCATAAAGCTTGCATAAGGTTTTGGCATGACTAGAGATTTTTTCCTCTCCAGATGCCATATATGACTGCGCATCCCTCTACAGCAAGAACTACAAGATCTCTGGCGAGTACAAACTGCCTAAAGATGACTTTCTGGGTACACCTGAGCTGAACGTAAGTTACACTCGAGCCTCGTCTGTACCATGTACCTTTTGGAGTCTTCTCTCTGCAATCTATGACATCAGGTAAATACTTCCAGGTCTTCTGCGACATGGAGACAAATGGAGGTGGTTGGACTCTGATCCAAAGGCGCAAGATTGGCCTGACGTCATTCAACCGTGACTGGAAGCAGTACAAAAGTGGATTTGGATCCATCCGTGGGGATTTCTGGCTGGGAAATGACCACATCTTCCGTATAACAAGGCAGCCCAGTATGCTCAGGATTGAAATGGAGGTACGTGTTGGAAAACACAGCAGTACTCATGAACGTTTGGGCTGAGGAACCAAAGAGCAAGAATATGCAAACCATGCATAAATCATTTCATGGCCAAGAGTAATTCATCCCGATGGATACAGAGCATAAGAAAATTAATAATAAATCAAACCAACTTTTAGAGATGTTAGGCAGGCCATGAGAGCCCATATTCTTTCAGCTCCATAACTGAACCGCTCTTAATCATGTTTTATGTGTTTTCCAATGCAGGACTGGGAAGGACAGACGCGCTATGCTGAGTATGGTTTTTTCACTCTGAGAAATGAGCTAAACAGCTTCAAGCTCTTTCTTGCCAACTACAGTGGGAACGCTGGAAATTCCCTGCGCTACCACAACAACACAAACTTCAGTACCATCGACAAGGACAATGACAAATGTGTGGATCACTGTGCTTCACTGCGCAAAGGTAAATTATGAGACCGCTGAGAATAATCCATGGCGTGATTTACTGTAGATGCTACAGGCAGATATTTCCCTCCAGTTAACAGTAAGCCTAATTCTTTGCCTCACCTCTTTCTAGGTGGATACTGGTACAACTGCTGCACCGACTCAAACCTGAATGGCGTTTTTTACCGCTACGGTGAGCACACAAAGAACTCAGACGGGATCACTTGGTATGGCTGGCATGGGTCCAACTACTCCCTCAAGAGAGTGGAAATGAAGGTCCGGCCAATGGATTTTCAACCGTGAGTGTTTCAGCTGTTTGCCCTGGACCAAGATCACACACATGGAATGCTGAGAGATCTCACTAATACCTGTTCAAACAAATAGTGGCTTTCTCTGAACTGCGAAAAGGAATGAAAATGTTGTTTGTGATGGTCTGGTTAAACTTCATACAGATGAATGTGTAATGTTTTTGCTGTCTTTGATTGTAAATTGTAGTTCATTTTGTGTATTTATCAGTAAGATATTTTATTTTTTAAAAGCTTCGATAGATGCTCTTTTACCACTGTCCCGAATGGGTTACTGCATATTGACTCCTTCTCTCATTTGTTTTGAAAGCGGGTGTGTAATTTAATGGTATAGTATTGGAAATCAGTCAGAAATAAATCATCAATGACTGGAAGGAACTAATTATAAAGGATCTTTGAGAGTTGCTGGAATGGGACCAACCACCAAAAACTATTTCGTATGAATTACACTGCATTATTGTAAAACCCTAACCATTGATTATGGAAATGTGTCATTTGTAAAATGTGTACAGCTCTGTAATTAAGTTGTTTTATGTGATAGAAAATAAAAATATTTTTTAAAAGAAACAAGGTGCATAACTCAAACAGATACTTATACATTATTCTCATTACTTCACTGGCTACTTGAAATGACTATGTCAGTGGAAGTCTCAAAGCAAATCATAGTCTTGGGTCCATTTAGGTTCAATAATGGCAACTTCTTTGACTCAGGCCTTGACATCTGACTCTTGGGTCATGTCCTAACATTCTGGCCAAAGGTCCTAGAGCACCTAAACCAAACACAAGAATGAAGACCACACACATAGTCTGGCACCAAGTTAAATGCCTCCAGTTAACTGCCTTGAAAACAATGATACCATTTCGCTGTGCTTTGAATACAACCAAGAATTCCTTGGAGTATTCAAATACCTATTGGCAGGGAGCACTGCCTATACAGGCCCAATGGTAGGCTTAGTCAGATGTTGTTCCTTTTTATAGGATGACACATTCTGTCCGGGTAAACATGTAATTAAAGCTGAGCATGTATCACTTCCCTTTAAAAGAAACGACCACAGTGGACTAAAGGGCACTAAAAAGAAGACCTTTGGCCGGTGACTGGTTTTTCTCTTCTAAGGCTTTAAATGTTCAATCTTGTGTACCCAACAACAAAAGCAGATCTTTAACAATGGTGGGTGGTGTATTGTATCAGCGTTTATCTATTTTTCAGGAGAAGTTAACTAAGTGAATATAGCTTCCTTAAGTTGTAGTTGTTATTTGATCAAGAGATGCTGTGTGGGTCGAGTGATGGCTCCTTCAGCAGGTATTACACCAAATGAATCATAGAAAATATGGTGAAGAAATTGATTGCACCATCTAAAAGGGATCAACATATTTTGATGGGCTTAGTTCAGCCTATTGTGTGAATTTATAAACTAGTCCTTGGAATGACAGCATCATTCACTCAACTGATTGCATCCTGGAATAGATTTTATCCAAACATGGAATCCTCACCCTGAAGTTACAGTAAACTGTAATAAAATCCAGCAGAAATAAACACTTCTGAATGCTCTGATGCTGAAGTGAATAGTATTATATAAGTTTTCTGCTATTTATGTATAAAGAAATACATCATTAAAATATATAAGGCACAATACATTTTATTGTGTGCGGTTTTCACTCTTATTTTTTCCAGGTGTATTCTAGAGAGAGGAAAAACAAATTAATTGCATAAGAACCATTCTAGATGTCTGGTGTTAAATGATATCTTTCTCAACATTTTGTAGACCTCTATACGTCGAATCATACTAAAGTTTATTTAAAAATATTAGCTATTATGGTTAGAATGTGGTTCACATAGCAATAACGCCCAGCTCTAGTCGTTCTGATGTTAATAGACCCACCAAATTCATACTTACTTCACTTTTAGAGACTCTTTAAACACCTGTCACTTAGCATTCACCCCCATTATTACATTTTAACACCACAGACATTATCATATCCAACAAAATCTAATAAAAGAGAAACAAATTATTTATCCAATTCCATTTAAAGACTCAGCTTGATGGAGCAATAACACCATAGGTCAAATGCACAATTTACAGTTTTCCTCTGTTTTGAGGAATAAAGGGGAAATTATGACCAACGTCCTGGCCCTAAAAATACAGTCCGTCCACAAACTAATTCCTTCACACATTTTTCATACCAGGGACAACTCATAAAACCTGTATTTTTATGAGTATGTCACTTATTCAGATTCAATACTCTGGATTTTAACTTGAGGATCTTTATGAGAATTCCCGAAATAATGACTAACTCATCTACAAACACCATGACTCATCATGTGATAAAAAAAGCAGTGACAAAGCTTACTCATCATCAAAAACCGTGCATAAAGTATGACTTTTTTTCTCTCTTTTCTTTTCAAAAAAGCAGCGCCAACTCAGTAGAGTCAGGTTTGCAAAGTGCTTTTTGCACACAAGCCTCTGGATCTTTTATGGGAAATCCTGGAGAGGTGAGAACCAGATGGGGATATTGAAAACACCAGAGAGCCGGCTCCCATCATTCATCATCATCAAGGCTCCTGAGAAATTGAAAACAGGCCCCCGAGAAACACAAGTCCAGACACTCATAGATGAAAAGGAGGCAAGCGTCCAATTAGATGTCTGGAAAACAGATTTCTCCATGCCATTCCAAAGGCACAGAAATAAATATGGATGAGAAAAGGGGATGGAAAAGATGACAGAAGTTATCAAAGCTTTATGGGATAGGAGGATGTTTACTATAATTTATTTATTTATTTATGAGATTAAAATTTTACTTTGGGAGAATAGCTTTGTGTTTATTTACAAGCAACAACTTCTAATGCAATAACTGTTCATCACAGAGGCAACTGTCCAGCTTAGTTTTCATGATGAGGATGAATCTACACCAGCAGAAAGAGAAACAACTAAATATGCAGTTGCTTACTTCCCACGGACAATGAATCATATTATGATCTCAAAGTTACCACGAAACAATTTGCCATGAGCACGACCCAACATTTGTATGAAGCTTCGATACATATTCTTTTGACTTCACTACAACAACTTAAAAAACAGTTCAGCTGTTTATAAAGGACAAGGTTGCTTCTTCCTACCTGATAAGAGACTCCAGGATGAGAGGTGAAGGGCCTTTCTGAAACTCCAGCTCTTTGTAATGCAGAGCCTTGGCATAGGCACGACACTTAGCAGCTCTCTCACCGAGTAGCACAATGCCATTATCATCCCTGAGGGGAAGAGGGCCCTGAAAAAGAAAATGTATTGTATAACAATGAAAGTTGGACCCTAAAAAATTTAACTTGAATGAACAGATGTATGTGACCTCTAATGGCAATTACTAAGGTCTGCACCAGCAACACAACTTATAATCTTTAATGTACACAATAATTCATTTACTGTGAATCACTGGAATGAGGTTGTTTGATGTAGCATTCAAATGTTATATTAATGTGACTGTTAATGTAATTGAGTTAACGTGCAAAAGTCTAGTAGCCTGCAGAAAGCGTTTTATGCCCTTCTTTCCACTGGCTTAGAAAAGGACATTTTATGTGGGCTTCTGCTGTCGACTCACAGCAGGAAAGGAGAGAGGGACTGTACCATGATGGTCTCGGCTCCCAACATAACAGTATCGTCACTACATAACTCAGCATCTGTGGTCAGACAGTAGACAAGAAAGTGCTGCCTTGAAAGACTTTTTTTTGTTAATGTTTAAGGAACCTTACGTGTAACTGCTGTGGTTTTAGGAGTTATCGTCAAGTTTGATGTTCTTATTTTGTATCAAAATGACAGCAGCAAGAATGTTTTCTGATCAGCTCTCTTCTTGTAATTATGAAGCGTTGATAGTGTCATGTATACTATGTACTATACATGTAAACTCAGGACAGTCATTTTTGACTCAGTTGCACTGAAAACCACTTGCAATGTGCCCAGTTGCTCATAACAAAGTCTGATGCAGGGATCCCACCAGTAGTGAATTGAGGCATTGGTGGCACCACAAAATATGAGACTTGGATGGTCCCTTGTTTTTGCATTAAGAAAATATTTGACTATCTCTGTGCAGGTTATCTTATTTGGAGCCCTAAACTCTGCTTTGCGTCGAGTTCACCATTTGACTTTTCTGGTTGATGCTTAAACAACTTAGTATGAAGATTTGTTGATGACAAAGACAGACACTAAATTAATTGAGCCAAGTGAACAATCATCACAGTTTCCACAAAGATATTAAAACACTTTTTATTGTCTTTTCTGAGGTTTGAGTGCTGCTGCTTTGCCAGCTGGCGATGCATGTAAGTACAGCCTATTTTCAAATAGTATCTTAATAGCATGAAGTATATGTAATCTCATACATGCATCCAGTGGGCATGTCTTTTTTCCACAAAGGGGCTGAACCGTTTGTATAATAAAGCTCAAAAATAGCGAACGTTGAGTCATTGGCAGTAATGAATACCATCCTTCTGAATTAATGATATGTGGTTTGAGAGTATGAGGCAGTAATTACCTTACTTATCTTCCTTTTAAAATGCACTATAGGTCATATCAAATCCTTAAATTTAGAAAACTTATCCTAGGATATAAATCTGACAAGCTCCCTAAAATAAAACATGACATGTGTAGTCCTTCAGTCTAAATTGAAGCAGTGATTCTGTAGTTAAATGTAGCTGCTGCAGGTCAATGCTAACCTTGTCACTGTGCTCCATAAACTCTGCCAGGTTAAGCAGAGTCTGTGTGACCTCGGCGATGTCCTGGGAGGTGAGAGCTAACTCAATGCTGCGGATGAGCTCATCCTGCTGGTCCTCACTCAGCTCAGACCAGCAAGAGAGGAAGGCTGCGTTGAACAGGTCCCTGTGGACCACAGAAACAGTATTTACATAATAAAGCAAATATAGTGCAACATTAAAATTGGGATATTTTGCAGAAGCAGGCTTTTACTGACTTTGGGAGAGTAGTTAATCAATACGTAGCTAAATTATTCTGTAGCCTGTAAGTCTGCTTCACTTTACAATTAATGCACACAGTCACATCTGGAAATTAGTAGCTGGTACAACCAGTCTTGTTCTGCCGGTGCTCCTTGTGCTGCTCTGCAAAGACACAGCTTCAAAGTCTGCTTTAATAGGTGGAATTAAGTTTGTGTTTTTAGGCATAGTAGTCTATGAATGTGAATGAACGTGGAGCATTTAAGGACAGAGACAAGAAAAAAAAAACAGAGGAGGAATACTGGGAGGGAAGTGAGCTAGAGGGAGAGAAGACAGAAGTGTACCTGGCAAGGGGAATGTACGTCTGGGCCAGTGACCAGCATGATCGCAGGGCTGGGGAAGATGACTCCTTTAGCAGGACCACACTCAAACGCCTCAGCCACTCCAGCCAGTCATCTTTGGACACCTTCCTGGCAGCACCCCAAGCCTATAAAGAGACAGAAGTCATCCATCTCAGAGGTCACTGGGAACTACGTGGGAGCAACACAATTCCACCAGACCAGGTGTCACAAGTGATGTGTGTGGGATGATCTGGCTGAGATATACACAGACAAATTATAGCACTAGTCATCTAATGGTCTGAAGAATGGTATAGTGTTCTCCCAAACTATTGCCTTATTTGATGTTTTAATGATTGCAGTGAAGAACGTCATGATTGACATAAATTTCTTACTCATTCATACTCAGTGGCCCCTTGTGCCTTGCATGGGAGCATCTGCATTCAGTGTTTCTTTGTTTATTTGTTCAGGTTTGTTCTTTAATTCATCACTGGTCTGTTGGCCCACATGTCATCACCACAAGTAAATCACGGTCTTGTACACAGGTCAGTTTACTGCACAGACTAACAATATTTACAATCTACGACTATACAGTGAAACAAACACCAGACTTGTGTGTTACCTTTTACTTTGGCAGCATAAATCAGAAACAAGTTTTAAACAGTAGAATGCCTGTAACCCATTCTTACTTTCTGAAGTGCTGTAGTGCTGACATGAAGCTTCTTCATAGGCCCCGCTTCCACTGGCCCGCTGACCAGAGCATCACCTTGGTTACCACGAAGCTGGCGATGTTGGAAGATTAGAGGGTCCTCTTCCTCCTCTGCCAGTGTATAGCCCTATTATGGCCACAAACACGCACACAAAGACCACACACATACAAGGCCCACACACAGATAAACTCTGGAGTCAGGGCTTCAAAAAAGCTAATTTGCTTCCTGAGGGATAAGTGTTGATAAACAGAGCATGGTAATGACTTGCTTATGTTGTACTGTACATAAAACAAAAAGTTTTGTTTATACATGATGATGTCATTCATTGCTTGACCATGTGCAGTTACTCTGTTATGAAGGGTTGTAATGTTTTTGGTGTGACTTGGCAAGAGACCAAGAACGCTGAATATATATGTATACTGTGGACATTGTTATTGGTTTAATGCTTTTGAGAAAACCTGGATGTACTGGAGGGGTTTTACCTTGACGATACGACATATTAGTATGTCATAACGCTGGTGGTTGATCCTGTGCTTCAGCATCACTTTGTTCACCATGGGGATGAAGATCTGGTACTGAAAATGATAGGGTGGGGAAGAAATGTAAATAAAAGGGTGTACGAGTCATTTATGTGGTTTAGGCTTGCTACATCTTTCAGCCACACCATAAGCAAATGAATGTACTATCCTGCACAACCATCACAAGTCAAGGATCAAAAGCTCTCCCTGCCAATTTGCTGCCAGACGTGGTTGCACGTGTGCCTGTGGTTAGGCCTGAAAACGATAGGAGGGTTTTGGCATAAGGGAGTGGAAGAAGAGGGAGGAGAGGGAGGGGTAAATATGACCTCATACACTCCCATAAACACCACCCCCTGTCGCCAAATGGTCAATGACATCAGCAGTCTGGCAGGAAGTAATGAAGACTGGAAGGGGGGCAGGTTACTGAAACGCTGTTCATGTGCAGCCAGCGGTAGGGAGGCTGGAAACAGTCTTCTGAATAATCGCTACATCTAAAGGACACCCTGGGGACAGCAATAGCTACCTTCTTGCCTAACTGGAACACTAGTGAGGACAGAGTGTCCATAGAGGTGGAGCGCAGTTCAGGCGTGCTGTCAAGTGTCCGGACAATTGGGTGGATGATGCGTGAGGCGTAATCGGTAAAGTCCAGGGACTCTGTAAGTCGGTCCAGTGTCTCCAAGGAAACCCTGAGCCAGACAGAGGAAAAACAGATCAACACAAAATGCTCACTTAAAACAGTAGTAGGACAGATGGACACAGCTCCAAACAACTTTAAAATAGCAGTGATGACATGTGAAAAGGCCAGCTAGATTCTTACATATCAAAGAAAGTACACATGACGTGTAAAGAATTCTAACAGTGGAACATTACCCTCCTTATTGGTGTCAAAGGACTGCTATAGCTTCAATTTCAATATTAGCAGTCTAAGTATATCGGCAACAAAGCTGCCACAGTTAGTCTAAAATTAGATGCCAACTATTTTGATTTCGCTCAATCACTTCAGTCATGACTCAAGCAAAAATACGTGACATTTGTTGGCTTCAGATTCTACATTTTAAGGATTCGCCACTTTTTTTTGTCATTTATGAGTCTTGGTTTCAGACTGTTGGTTAGTCAAAAGAAGTAATATGAAGACGTCACTTTGGGCTCTGGGAAATTGTGCTGAAATTTTTTTGACAATGAATAGAAAATTAACAGACAAAATGATAAATTGTAAAAATAATCGTCAGTCTTATCGCTGATGAAAGTAACTTTTAGTGGCAGCCCTAATCAACACTTTATATCAGATTTAGAAGATTACATAACAAAGTCAAACCAATAAAGTCAACTGTGAAATCTAGTTAGAATGGATTGAATATCAAAAACTATGACTACATGGGAGGGCCATGTGTGGAACTGACTTGCGGGCCTGCAGCGGCACATCTGGGGCATCAAACAGCTTGACAATGGGAGGCAGTAGCAAGTGCAGGTAGTCATCTAGGTTGGCACCAAACAGCTGGATGGCATTGAGCAGCTGCAAAGGAGAATGCACACTGCTGAGTCGCACATGCCACAACACTTAACATGAGTACTGTAGTTCATTTTAATGAGTTTGCTATGTTAAATGGTCTTTTTCAGGAATCCTCGAAGAAAAGCTGGATGGTGTTTAATTTCAACAAGGTACTGGCATGCATGCTGGCCTCCAGGAAATTTATGTAATGCTATGAGAAAATGAATTCGTGAGTATCTTATTTGAAACTGTATTTGCCACTTCACAGCCTACAGAAGGTGCAAGCTACGAATATGGCATATTTAAAATATGAAACTCCAGAAAGACAGAAATACACAACGTCAGCCTGCTGGTGGGCCTTTAGATGTAGCCAATATTGAGAAAAATCTCACATCTCAATTCAGGTAAATTCATATCCAGATAATTATACATATCACTATATAGTACATCTTCTGTATATATATATATATATATATATATATATATATATATATATATATATAAAATAACAACATAAAAACAAGCCTATTTCTTATTACATTGTGAATTATATATTCAACAAACAAAAGATAGTTACTCATATTTCATTATTTTTCTGTTTCTATTTGGAGCCTTGGTGCAAATGTCCAATTAATCAATACAAAATGTAAAATTTTAATGCATAAAATATAAAAGGCAGATAGAAACAGATGATTCCTGCGTGGGGGGTAAGTAGTGGTGTTTTAGTCTGTTCAGTGTTTTCCACAGAATGAGGTGAGCCATGACTGGAGGAGGCTTCTTTGTTAACGCCATAACTAAGCCTACGGACAATGCGCCACAATCAGCATATCAATCTTGTTTTGTCATACTAGGAAACGAAAAATGTTTTTCTATTGTCAAAGGATGGACATCGTCAAATCTAAGCTAAGATAGGTTATACTTTATTGTCCCTTAGGGGAAATTCTTTCTCTGCATTTGCCCATCCCTGAGGAGCAGTGGGCAGCCCTTTTGGTATGCGGCAAGCGAATTGGGTTTCAGTATTTTGCTCAGGGATACTTCGACATGAACCACCGACCTTCTGATAAGTGAACGACTGCTCTTATCACCTAAACCATACCGCTCTAAGCTAAGATAATCTTATCTTAGCTCAGCTTAGCTTATATCGTCAAATCGCAAAAACCAACTTTAAATTTGACGTCCACTTAATGTATTGGAGTGTGTAGATGCTGTGTGAATTAAACCATTCGGTTTTGTATTATTGGCTCTATGTATCAGGGAAATTTCATATCAACCAATAACATACTGTTTTCTTTATCAAGCTGATCATTTAACAGTCCAATAAATGTTGTGCATCCCTCGTCAACATTAGCTGTGTGTCTGTTTTTTGAGAAAGCTCTCTGTGGTTTGGTTTAATGGTCACATCATGTTGTGTGTAACATGTGCGAACAGTGTGCATAGATAGATGGTGGTCTTAAAAGATGACGTATGTTGCAGCCAACAAACCCACCCCAGCCCCGCAACACACACCATGACCACTTCCACGCTTTCCCCACACCTCCACCCCCATGTCTAAATTGTGCACAGCGAGACAGAAGCTGAGGTGGAGGTTTACAAAATGCATGTGTGTGCTAAGTGGGGATGGGGGGGGGGGGGGGGGGGGGGGGGGGGGTAGTGGGTAGTGGTGTTAGCTGGACAGAACAGCTCCTTGAAATGATGGACGTATGTTTTCTTTTCTTCTCCTTTAGACTAGAGGGTAACCCGATTCCCAGGTCCCCCATTTCATGACCCTCATCCTTTGGTTAAGATTAGGCTCCAGACCCCGGCCTGAGTTACAGAGCAGACTGTGGGCTGCTGGGTTATCTAATACTGATGACTCTGAAACAAACAGCACCAGAGAAGAGAGCACTAGATGACTGTGCTTCTTACGACTCTGTGTTTGTACTTTGTGCCAAAACCATGATTTAGGGTTTGAGAGAAAACCTGACAGCTACTGAATGCAGCCTCTGAAACAAGAGAGGGTGTCAGCTACACATCTATTCTGTCTTTGCACTGCTGTACTACAAGTGAATGGCTTAAACCCGAGTGGTCTTGACGGATATCGAAGAAAACCACAAACAGAAAACAGTATTACAATAAATCAACTGTGGGCTGAAACTCTGTGCTTTTGAAAGACAGTGACGTGATGGGAGGACATTTTAAACACACAGTCCTCTCGGCAATGCAAGCAAAATTAAGCTATCTACATGGAAAATAACTCAAATCTGACATATGATCTTTTCAATCATATTAGTGTGCTTTCCCCAGCAGATTTATAGCATAGAAATGGTCTACATTAATCAATACAGCTGTCAAAAGTCTAATTGATCTGAGTGATCAACTGGTCTAAAACAATGAGGCTCATGCCACTGGGACATACATTCTAGTACTTCAATGGCATTTTATTAATCATGGACACCAAAACTTAACTCGTCTTTGCTGCCTTAAATTTCTGTGACAAGATATGCAGCACATATTTCATAGTTATTCCTATTTTAATTAGCAATCTACATGAATAAAACAAGAAGCACTGTCTGCCCCATGTTAAGTTGACGCTAAAGTTGATGCTAAAAGATGCTAACATCTCAACATTAATGAGGGGTTTGTACATATTTACAGCCGATATCTCCAAACTATAACATGCACAGCAACTCCCATTAAAACAATCTAGATGGATAAATAGCACAAAAGTGTGAATTTTTGATTTTGGAATGAGCTGTCCCTTTAAACTCTCAGGTGCCGTGGCCAAAACAAACCTTTTTTTACAAATGCACAAGCAGGATTGATGACTTTGTCATCTGAACAACACCGTGTTGCACTCACCTTCATGGTAACACTGCGCCCGGTGCTGTTGTCGTGCATGAAGACGCGCAACATATGTGGGATAAGCTGTGGCAGGTAGAGCTTGAACTCTCCACCCAAGGCCACTACGATCTGCTCGATCAGAAGGATAATGGTGTTCTGCATGGGGTTGTTTGGTGTCCAGTACTCCTATGGGTACAAACATAATATGGTTCCATGAATTAGAACATCATTGAGTATTTCTTCAAAAACTGATTACCTAAAGGATACCATTTTGTATAGCACAAAATCAAAAAAATACAACCGCTACTATACAGCTCTTAAAGGCATTGCAATATCATCAGGAACGGATGGTACACTACGGATTTTCAGAATATGATTACTCACTCAACCAGCTCTAATATTGATGATAAGATATTACTTCACCATGTAACTGTTAAATAATGTTAACAGGTCAGACTCTACATTTCAGAACCAACATTGTCCTAAAATGTAAAGTGTGATCTAAAAAAAGGAAACAAAAAAAGAAAGAACACCTAAGCTAACAGACAGGTTCAACTGTTTAAGTAGGTTTGTCCTATAAAAGAGTGACCTAAATTAATGTCAGTCCAATGTCGGAATATAACTTTTTACAATATTCAGAAGGTACATCCAAAACACTTAGTAAAAAGCACTACTTCATTCACTGTGTTCTGGTATAGTGATGAGGGTTTTTGTGCGACTGAGAATTTAGGTCAAAATGTGTTACCATTGAAGGGCTGAGTGTGAGAGAGACGTTTGGACACGTTTCTCCCTAGAAATGCAAAGCTTTGACGTGC
Organism: Chaunax sp. Z400; assembly: GCA_037577475.1. Lineage (NCBI taxonomy): Eukaryota > Metazoa > Chordata > Actinopteri > Lophiiformes > Chaunacidae > Chaunax > Chaunax sp. Z400. Next base: position 22,493,280 of record CM075195.1, read on the forward strand.
CAGAGGCAATGAGAGAGCGTCATAATACTAGATGGCAAGGAATGGAGACAATTTCCTGTCATCTGGGACTGACATTACCTGTCTGTAACGCTTAGGACACCGTTTTGAAAAATCTAGGCTCAGTTGAGGTGTACATTAGAGATAACAGCAATTGAGGTCAAGTCGAAAGACTTGAAGTCACGCAATACGTCAATCAGTCAATGGGCTTCAGCTGTGAGATCTGGCAGAGGTGTTTTGTCAGGGACCAGAGGTCTCAAGCAGCCCCCAACTTCCTGCTTTCCCTGCCTGTGGCAGCTGACTAGAGAGCAAGTGAGTGTACATCCTGAATGACTATTCCAGCCCCCTCATCTGGATGCAGGAGCTGAGCTGGAGCAAAAATGAATAGATTCTTTGTTTCACCTACCATTTATTAACTCAAAGGGTGCAGTGGTCCAGCTCACTCAATTACTTTTCTCTAGGAGGAGTAATAGCCATTGCAAAAAAGTCTGTAACTGTGTTCCTAAGATTCCAATATGAGGACAGTCAGATGATATTTTATGCCTTGTTATAAGACTATTTGGTAGACAAGTGTGTTTGTGCAAGTGCAAGGGCTATGGCTTAAGCATTGTTCCATAGTATGTGCTGAAGCTGAATGTCAGGGCTCCTCATCAGTTTTCTTTCAAGAATGAATCATATGTGAGTGGAAATGTACGTCAGAAGAACGGAAGAACGAAAAGTCAAACGAAAGGTGAGTAATATCCAAATACAAATTACATGATTTTCTCATTCCCGATAACCACAGCCACTTTAATCTTGTTACTTAAGTACCACAGCACACTTTATGTGTTCTATGGTGTGACATGGGGAAAGACCTCATTCAGAGGCCCTGAACACATTACTAATGAGAAAGGTAGTGAGTAAAACTGAGCACAATTAAGAGTTTGCAGCTGTTTTCCTGACTCACAGGAAAATAAGGACTGGATGATCTGTGTGTTTAGGGATTAGGGTTGGGTAGGGTAGGGGGTGTTGAAACAGAAACTCACTCTGATGAGGGTGAAGATGTCGTCCATGTAAGGGCGGATGTGGATCTTCACAAAGCACACCACCATTCCCATCTGCTGGAAAAGGAACTGGAGCACAAAAAGAAAACAGAGAAGAAAAGGGTTAGAGAGAATAATCTGAGAATAACTGGAATCACCTACCTACATTACCTGCTACCTACCTCTCGGATACTGGCATCACAGACCCGGATGACGTTGAGGAAAGTGGGCATGACCTGGGGCAGGAACTGGACACATTTGAGGCCCAGAGACTTGAATATGAAGGTGACGGCCTGGACCACCATAGTATGGTGGTTGGACAGTGATGGGTCTCTCAGGATGCGCATCAGAGTAACAATTGCCACAGCAGGGTAAAACTCATCCAGGGGCAGGTTGCCCATGTTCACTAGCATCTCACTGGTGCTATAGTCCGCTGTGAGGAGGGAAAAATGGAGTGATTCACTCTTCTTTTATTTCTACAAATTAATCATAAGATTAGGAAAGAAAACTGGTATGATAAGCAACGAACCAACCGTCATACACAACATTTTTCTGGAATCATCCTGAACATTTGCTGGTTAAGGGTCACAAACATAAACAACAACAGCTTATTTTAACACATAGAATCATGAATCATATAGGGTTTTTCTTAATAACATAATATTATTTAAATCTCATCAGTTCATAGTACTGACCAGACCAGAAGTATCCTGTCTTTCCACATAGCCTATCCAAGCATGCAGGGCATGCCCTAAACAGATCATGTATCGCTCTGTCACAGTCAAATGCATAAAGTGTGTCCAAATTCAGGAGCTGCTTTCTCTGAAAACTGCATTCCACAATATATTACATTGTAACAGGTTAGGAACACATGTTCCATTGGATTCATCCAAATACAGAGAAATGCAGCTTTTTTTGACCAAATTTTAAGGACACGACTTTTAAAATATGCTTTCAGGTTGTCCTTGTCCACTAGCGATGCTGTAAAATTACAAATGGCCATGTTAAAAACACCAGGTGTTCCATACAGTGTGATATATTAACCACTTGAATTTCCCTCAGGATCAATAAAGTACCTTCCTACCTACCTACCTACCGATCTATAAACATAATGGCAAAAGAACTAAAGAACTGTAAGACATAATGGAAGCCGACAGTACATCCAAGAACGTATTTCTTAATTCCTACCTACTACTACTACTGAGTCTCTCTTCTCTCTGCTGGTAATACAATGTGACAGGGACTGTTCCAAGTGCTTAATTAACCCTTTAGCTGCAGTCATCCCAAAACCACATCTTATCAGCACATTATGCTAATTTGATACAGCATAGAAATATTTAATAGGATTCTAACCAATCAGTTGGTGGCTTCGTTAGAAACCCCAATCATTTTGTTTGATGGAAGTGTGCTGTGTATCTCAACTAATCAGAGGAAAGACAGGCTGGTGTTGCCACTGTTATTAAATATTAAAGATGTGAACCAACATTAAATGATCTTAGACATGACAATAGCAACGTCAATAACGTCTTTACTGGTAGCCCTGTAGTTAGAACTAGTAGTTTGATTTTTCTTTCCTTTTACACAGTAAAATAACTCGTCCAGCTCGATTTAACTACTTAAAACTCCTCCAGGCTTTTATAATTGTAATCACTTTAAATTCATCAGCATAACCTTTGAGAAAGTGGACAATGGAGGGCTATACTGTCATGGCACTATAAGACAATTAGTCAGGCAATAATTCTCCGGTCAAGTATATCAATGACTATTTAAGGCATTTCAGACCCCACCCTCATATCCAAAATCAACACCTCCTCCTTCACACTTGACTAAAATTCAGTTGAAAATGCTTCTGGTGCTGTCTATAAAATTTGACACCAATAAAAGGCTGACGGGAATTGGCTTGTTAAAGTTGGACACTCGTCAGTCTTGGCATCCACCTATGTTATAACACCGGATTTCTGTTATTTTAATGAAATAAAGCTTGATTGGAATAGTTGGTGACTATTCCACGTGTATATAGCCTTTTTTAATTCCAAGAACAACTTCAGAAAATCACAATTATTTGCCAAAAGCACCGTTTCTCTTTTTGGCTATTTTCATTCATCGTTTTAATACAAAAAAGTTTGCCTTGCTACACAAAATTTACATTATGCTGATATAAGCACTGTGACAAAAAAAAATTAAGCCCTCTCATTTAATTTAATGGGCTGCAGCATTGGAACAGTGGGGAACCTGACGAGGCTTAAAAAGTGGAATCTGGCTCAATTATTGGCACAACATGACTCCACATCACCCGTCAAAGGTCAGTCAATTCTGAGCTAGCTCCCACAGAGTGATACTCCTGTTCACTGGGCAATCCTTAAAACGCAAGATAAAATGATAAGATAGTTGTAAAAATCCTGTCCAACAATATTTTAAAAAGCCGTGGAGCATTTTGGTGTGCGATAAACCTCCAAACCCATGAATTACACCTCAAAGTAGCCCTCCGTGATATTATTTCTTCATCTCATGAGCAATGACACCTTAAGCAATGCACTCGCACCACACCAACACAGTCCTTGCTTTTCTTTGGAACAGTGTAATTATCACTTTTACCTAAATATTTTGTATATCCATGATTGTCACCATTTGTAATGGGTCTCTTTACAATCCTCTTCAAGCACAGGAGACTCTGAGGAGCCACGTGAGGGTTTTCACAGTTATACAGAGAAGAGGTGGTCCTTAAAGCATTTGCGATGCATTTTTCTTTTTTATAATAAGTACATTTATTAACGGTTTTTGTGAGAGGCAATAAATGGGGTCAGTCTGTCCATTTGTCTATGGAGAGCTATTGAGTTTTACAAGGCATCAGAGAATACAGACGTCTGGTATTCAACGATTCACTGGCCTTCTGCAGGAGTACAGTTTCAGCTGCTCCAGTTGTCTTCCTGAGGAGTCTGGACTCTAGACATAACAGACTGGCAGTCTAAAGAGGTTAGCTGTGCTTTTGGATATTTTATCATTGTGGCTATCACCATCATTAGGTTTATGACAGTGATGTATGGCCACACATGTGTACCTTTACTGCCTACAAGCAGGCATTAGTGTCTCTAAGTGTGGCAGCAGCATTGCAGTAATTCAGGCTTCAGCTGTGTCGGAAAAGCCATAATTATAGATGTAAATACAGCAGCTTAGGAGGGAATACACACAATTTACTCAGTTTTATGACACTGGTGTGACGTGACTGGCCTTGTTTGAAGTCAGGTGAGGAGTTGGGGCAAGCCAATGACCTCCCACATAACAAAAAACATGCTGTTAAATATTGCTAGTGCTCCAGACGCTGACCCTGACAAATCTCTCAACAGACATACAATCTCCACGTCTGGTCACAGTTAATTTAGCTGGAGAACAAACTGGTAAAACTATTACCATATCGTCCAAGGTCACATTCTGAGACACATGACTGGAGGAGACAAGTAGAGACCTGTATTCTCCATACAGAATGCACACGACAAAAGACAGACAAGCTTTTTTTTTATTGTCGCTGTTATGAATATTCAAGATCTCCAGAGGATGATAATTTTACAATGACAGTATTTGTCATCAGGATTTTTAAAAGCTCTTGAATTACTGTGGGTAATCACAGTCAACAGACGATGAATCTGTGCCCTGCCTTAAATGGCATTCTAAGGATAAACTCAACAGTTTTACTCTTCATTAATTTTCCTGATTTCCATAGCTTTTTTTTCTTACTACCACGTTCATATTCTACTTAATTTTCCACCTGATTTTAGTGTTTAACAACAAATCACTTCTGCTCAGGTTGTTTTTCCCCTCAATTCTCTTTTCCCCAGACACACAGACATCTACACATCTGGTCTCTGACTATACAAACACTTGGTTGCCCGACCTCTTTCTGTTTCTCTCTCCCCGAGTCCTCTCTGTTGACTTTCTTCATCGACCAAATGATTTTCCAAGGCCAATATAATAATGATTTGACTTTGCAGTGGGGCCGATTTATCATGTGGGGAAACACACAGATTTAAATCGGGTGGGCCGGATATATATATATACCCAGGTATATTAATATGTGCCAACGTATATTTGACCCATTTTACATTTGTTAATTGGCAAAACGGTCTAAAAACGGTCTATATCTAAGAGAGAGAGAGAGCGAGAGATAGAAAGAAAGAGAAAGAGAGAAGGGTGCGAAGCTCCAAAAATTGTTAATGAATATGTGGCATGCAGCAACAAATACATGAATGTATGGGGATTCCTGGCATATATGATCTGCATTGGTAGTTAATTTAAAAACATTCTCTGGAGGCCCGGCCACAGGTGCATTTAAGTGAGGAAAGACCGTTAGAAAGAAGTTATTTAAGTTGTTCCTGTTAATTGCAAGTCGTGTTAACTGCACATCTGAGAAAAGGTTACATTTTCAAAATAAATTTTATTCTGACAACTCTCCGGTATATGGTACATGTGTACATAAAGTTTTGAAATGTGACGGATGGACAGACAGATGGATGGATGGACCCACTTCCTACATCATCCTCCTCACATTTGTTCGTGGTGGGGAATATAAACAGGTGCTTAAAGAGATGTCTGTGGGTCACCTTGATTTCAGTATCTCCACTGTAAGATCCCACTCCACTTATAGCAGTAGTATGACCTTCTAAACTTGCAGAGTCTAATTCTAGTGGTGGATAAGTTGGGTCCACAGGTCAGACAGAAGGCAGAACCAAAGAACGAAGGCTCAAACTAATGAAAAACTCAACACCACAGTTGCTATAGACTTTCTTTTTTTTTTTAGAGGAGCAAGACCTTTGAGAAATTGTGCTTAGTCTTGAGGGTGTAGACATACAATATGACTTCATTGTGCTCTATTTCAAATTAGGTGTAGACTTATGAAATGTGAACCAGCCAAGCTGTAGTCAGACAGAAATATCACTGGTTTATGTGAGCCAGATTCAGCAAGTCAAATAAATGAAGATGAAATCACATCCTCTCTAGAGTGAATTATACTGCAAGTCTGTAAGGGTGTGTTTTACTCTTTCCAGAGCACTAAATTGTAACTAACAGATGATTCTGCCTGTGCATTCATGTTTAAAAATGCAACCATGTATAATGATCACACCTGTTTAATGGCTGTTGTGAACAACTAAATTCAGTGTACGGATCATTTCATATCTGTGACTGTATTCTATTCACATTGTTTATGTTGCATCACTGCATCACTCACAAGTATGACAAAAATGGATGCAATTCAACCTTTAGCTGGCACTTTATCCAAATCTAAATGTTACGGAAGAACTGATGAAGCAAATATGTCTTGTTTTACATCTCAGATGGGTTTTCAGAATGACCTTCTAAAATGCACTACCCATTCATAAGTTCTGTGACCTTTAAAAAATCGAACTTGTTTCCATCAAGTTACCTCACAGTTCATCTTTAAGAAGTGTGGTACCATCTAGACTCCCTGCTGCAGATATGTGCATTTCATCTGATTGTCTCTATTTATGTAGAGACACTTTGTAAATGTTTTTAATGAGTATCAACTCATCTGACCGGCTCAACATGTAGCTGGGGAGTTCAGAGTTTAAATTATGTCAGAAGGGCCAGTAAAGTATAAATGCTTTGGCTTTTTAAATAAACATCTAAGCATGATAACAACATAAGTTATAAAACACAAAAAGAAGTATCATCATATATTGCATCATGATGAATGTAGCAATCCAAAGCTGCAATAATACAAAGTCCTCTATACACAGACTCTCCATTATTATCCATAAGGCTTTCTCTCTCTCACTAAAACACACACACACACACACACACACACACACACACACACACACACACACACACACACACACACACACACACACACACACACACACACACACACACACACACACACACACACACACACACACACACACACACACACACAGCAGCACCCCCAAGGTCCCCAATGACCAAAACCACACAGTGAGATTTTAAAAAGGTATATGTTGACTCAGTGACTTTCCATCTGTTGCACTAAGAATTTAATATGGCTGTTACTTTGAGGAACACAAATAAAAAGCTAAACGAATCCATATTCTGATTCCCAAGGATGTGACTGGTAATAGAGATCACAGGCCTACCTGAGTCCTGACTGGATTTGGACTCAGAGAGACTGACAGCGGAGGCGTCTCTTGACTGGTCAATCATGCCAATGTTCACCTTGTGCTTATAGGGGTCCAGGGCTCCAAGGAGGCCCAGCACACGAATAGCCTGTAGGAGACACACAGCACACTCACAGTCAGTAATTGTCTTCTAAATTAAGTCTGCCCTCCACTGGAGCATAAGCTAAAACAGTAAAAAAGAGTAAAACATTCTTCCTCAAGACTTTCAGTTGTTTTTTTAAGAGTAACAAAATGCTTTTGTCTCCTTGAGGATGTGAAGTTCTGTTGAAGTAGCCTATTTAGCTAACTGTTGGTAAAGTGAGGACTATTTGGAACATAATGAGAATGCACATTGACGACAGAAATGTGGAGCATATTTCATGAGTTTGAGGAACCTTTATGGATGTTATTTTACAATGCTTTTTTTTCTAGGACTGAGTTCCCACTGGATTCAGTATTTAGTGCTGTAAATCCAAGTTGACCACAGCTGCCCTCCTCTTCAATGCAGTAAGCAGAGCCATCTTTCAGGCCTACAGATGGAGAGTACTTGATACTCAAAACACAGATCTTTGGTGGAGAATATTTCTTTAATAGAAAATGACAAAATACAAATGACTGAACCAGATTAAATAGTCAAGTGGACGACTACCGTTGGATGATGAGCCTAACAGGTTTTAAATTTATTAGATAGTAAATACAAGGGTCAGATTTGCCAGAGATTATGTCCAAATACCACCCACCATACACAGAGCCTATGTTCTCTTTGGGACCAGTGTAATTCAACAAGCGAGGGAAAAAGTTTGGCAATTATCACTTACATCACAGCTTAGGAAAAAGTTACATCTAACTAGGGAAAATATGTATAGTCACTTAGCATGTGTGTTCATATGATCATAATTCCCTAGTCAAAGTCAATACATCTAAACAGACCTCCGTTTGTTTAGTATATGTTGACAGGCAGGGATTCTGGCCTCATAATAAGTTACAGAATGAGAGTTCAGAGTTCTCATTGCTGTTGATCAAATCTGTGGGGAAAACAAAGGTTAGGGGCAGAGATTGAGGCACCCATGCATACCTCTCTCCTGATGCCCTGGTTTTGTTCCGTCTTCAGGAAGTTGAGCAGCACCTCTAGAAGGGAGGGGTACTTGCGGTAGGGCTCCACTACATAACCTGTACTTGCCACCTGCTGGCCCAGTGTCCACAGAGCCACCTGGTGGAGAGTCAGAGGCAGATTCTCTTTGAACAAAGTTACTGATGGAGAAGCAGAAGTCAGTAATGTTTGACATGCACTTCTACTTGTAATAAAATGTACGTATCGAACAAAGAAGGCTGCAAAGTTACTTATTAAAAGGTTCAAATAAAAATTCAAACCATCCATCTTTTTTTCTTGCCCTTGTCATCAATTAAGACTCATTTTCAGTACCTTATTGGTTAATACCCTGTGTTAAGTCCTGGCACACAATCCTGTTTAAACAGCATATACCAGAAGCACAATGATCTCAAAATGCTTTGTAAGTGACTTCAAATGTTTACAGATATTCGATCCTGTTATGTTTACAGAAGTGGACATGTATTTACTGTACCTAAGAAATAAAATATTTTTCAGAACTTGTAGTAGTGCTGAGAAGAAATGAGGAAAGAAATTAAAACCATGTGAAGCAGATGCTCATGTTTGTGACTTACCTGACGTTTGGCCAATGAGGAGGAGTCCTGCAGCATGTCCATGATGATTGGAAAAAGCTCGTCCATCCACTTCCTCATTTCCAGGCCACTCACCTGACAGGATAGGCACAGGAGAACCTATCAAAGCTGTGCAAATCTCAGGACCTATGGACTCTCTTGTCACTACGACCTTCTAAAATATAAACTTGAACATTTGTGTCCAAGGACAGTTGAACAGAGGAAAAACTTGAGGAAATATTTGTGCTGATATGGATAGACCATAACCAGAGCAGAGACAAAACTCAATTTGTGTTGGTATCAACTTGTATTCTCCTGAAATGATTAACACTGCACATTTGTCAATAACCCCCGCTTGCAACCAGCACCAAGATTGGTCGAACTCTGCTTTTGCTTTTCGGCAGGCTAAACACAGCTGCCTCTTGCATTTAGACTTAAGTACTGAATGTGTGCAATTGAACTCATCAGCATCACCAGCAATCACCTAAGATCAAATGTGGCTAAAGATGTTAAAATAATAAGCAAATTGAAGAAATCAATCAGATGCACACCTCTAGGGCCCAACAAAGCATGTGTGACATTTCATTGAATTCTGTCCTTTGGTTTTTGAGGATTAGTGGATAGACCACACCCCCCTATCAAACCTGTGACGTACATACAGACAGATAAAAGTAACCATATATGGCTATCGGTTTGTTTCTGAAAATTAGTGTCGTCTTTATTTTGCTTTCAGTCCTTCATCCATTTGTCACTGGGTCCTATTCATTAGGCTAAAGTTTTTATTTTGATACTAACACTATGCATTAGTATAAATAGTCATTTTGAAATCTACACATTGGGACTTAAAGCTTGTGTGCATGTTTTTTTCATTTTCTTTTGTATTACCAACTTTTTCTTTGGTCTTCCTGTGCTGGTTCTTGAGCAGCTGGATTTTTCACCTCTGAGTAAACCCTGAACATCTGTTCTACCTGAGAATCTACTACTCTCTCTCTCTCTCCTATTCTGGGTTTTCCTAATTCATCTGCGGGGATTAATGAACCACTGGGACAGGGTAGATCAAGGCACACATCCTTGGGTGAGCCTCTGCCCTGGACTTTCCACCTCGAGAGAGGGCAATGTCAGGTTGTTTGCATTACAACTGTTAAATTAAGAGACTCCATAAACATAGTAAGTAATACCCACAGGGCATATAACTTTGCTCATATTTTTTGGGTAGAGAATCAATGTGATTTACAGGATAATGATGTCCCAATGAAACTTCAGGGAACTAAGACAGTAAATCTGACCTTACCTGAGCTAACTCGCCAATGGTGGCAAGGACACTAATTACCACTCCAGGGTTGGGGTCTGGGTCTTTCAGCTTGAGGATGAGAGCCTGCAAAAATAAAAAGGGTCAATTATCCCAACGAACCCCAGTCTTCGCCTTTTTTAATAAACGTTTATTTATAACAATATCATTTCTGAAATTATATAAACTTCATAATCAGATAAGCATTTCTTTGAAAGCTTCAGGAAAAGACTATCATGGTGAAATAAGAGTCCTTAACCGATGCAGCATGGCAGTCCTATAACAATGTCAGACCGTTGATGGCCTGTTGAAAAAAATCGAGATCACTGCAGCACTTTTTTTATTGAACCCATTCTTCTTCCTTGTTACCTGAAGCCAACATTAAACATTATGCAACTCAACCACCAACAGTTCAGTCAGATATTCATGTGTGCTATGCTAGCTGAGGCTAACGTAGTCACTAGGTTCAAGCAGAAGCTACACCCCCAATGTTTTTTCCCTTTTTTTCAAACTTGTGGTCCTCAGCCACGACCAAGGCAGACTCACAGTGACATCACTAGATGCAATTTATCAGATTATCTCTGAAGGAACAAAAGGCATAATCCAACTGTTTTCCGATAGCAGTAGAAGTCCAAAAAAGACATGGACTTATTATTAAAATTGTAGTTAAGTAAGTAAAGTAAGTAAAATTAGTCAAATTGAGATCCCCTTTAAGGATTTTAAGGATTTTTATTCAAAGATAGTACACATGCTCTCAGGTAAAGGCCTGGTTTCCATTCATATGCATAAGCCTTCTCAATGGGGAACTGGCAGAGTAGTACCTTGAGGATGGGCTCCATATAGGGCCTTATGAGGCGGGGGGCATTGGAGACTAGGTGACCAAGCATACGAGCACTCTGCTCTTTGTTCCTGCCGACACCACTGTGCTCCAACTCGGTCAAGATCTGCAACAAAATTCCAAAAACAGTTCATTGAAACAAACCCGTTCTTCTACACCTGGAATACAGTGAAACCTGGCTAAGAAGACCACTAAAGGGATATATGAAATGTGTTCATCTTGGACTGGTGCTCTTCTTACAGAGAAAGCAGACTGATTTACAACAAGACAGAGACATAACAGTTTCTAAGTTAAAGTGCTTTAATGGTCAGGATCAGAAACACTGATCAGGATTAAAGAATGCCATTTGAAAAAGATGCATGTGTGCTCAAGACTATAGAAAAATACAAATTAAACAATTACAGCTGAACATTTTTGTGTGTACATTATAAGTATGTGCGGCATGTTTCATGTTTCCATGATGATCTCATCCAGCATCAAAGTCTCCACTTTCGCCTGCTTCGGTTTGCTTGCCATTGCGTCCGTACGAAATAAAAAATGACTGAAAGTTGCCTGGAAAAGTCTCACTTTATACCACTTGCTATACACTGTATACCATTTAATACAGCACTAGAAAACAATAACTTAACACAGCATTTTCTACTCGGTCGTTATCGGCAGTGATTGGTAACATGCGGCCTGCAGACGTGGTGGTCACGGTCGCCTCATACAGGACACTGAATGCTTATGTTAATGGGAAATATCAAGGGGATGGTGAAAAAGCGGTGGTCAGGAGCAAAGAGTTGCCTTGCAAAGGTGGTGGGGCCACCAGGTTTGACTGTAAATCTTAATAAGGTTAACTCACAGCACAAATTATGGTATTATAGAAGCAACACCATTATGAAAAAGTTTTACTAAGTCTTAAAGAGGAATACTTTGGGTTTTTAAACTGTGTTCTGTAACTTTGTACATTAGACCACAGCCTTTGCTGCCCTCTAATGGCATCCAATTGAAATGACAAATAAGTGACCTTTTCAAGCATGTATTGTACATATGTACTGTACTTACTGTACATATACAGGATTAACCAAACTGGAAACATTTGTAAATTAAAAAAACTTAATATCATAAGTGTCATAGACATCTATCTACTCAAGAACTCTTTGATTTAATTTATTTTCAAACTGAGACTTGAAAAAAATCACAAAATTCTCGATTCAATTTGGTTATAAGCTTACACGTGGAATACTTTGAGGTGAAAAAAGAAAAGCAAGAGTGTCAAGTGTGTCCTGCGTTGTGCCTTTCCTACCTGGATGAGCATCTTGCGTAGGAAGGGCATAACAAAAGCAGGGTTCATGCTGCTGAGCCGTCCGATTGTGCAGATGGCCAACTCTCTGATCTCAAACACCTCATCGTTCAGTGCAACAAATAGTGCCTGTAAGTTCTCAGCCTGGGCAAGGTGAGTGTCGAAACGCTCGTCTAGAGATGCCAGCACACAGTACCGAATGTCTGGATCTGCAGGAGAACAGGGACAAGAAAAACTGAGACATTTCAACACTCATTCGACATATCATGGGTGGAAAATTATTATACATTATTATCAATTCAATAATACACATGGTACTACGACCCCTTTCCTCCCCCTTCTACCTGGGTCAGTGATGCCAACAACTAGCAGCTTGCTGAGCACATCTGCAACAACCTGCACAGCAGTCTGGCTGACAACGTGGCCGTTGATCAGGTGATTGGAGGGGGTAAGGAGGCGTGAGCAGGTCCGAGCTGCCTCCATCCGGATTTCCTTGTGTTCACTGTTCAGGAAGTGATCAGCACAGTGACGCACAAACTGGGTGAGGGAGTGTCCTGGTGAAAGAAAAAAAAAATGTTTTTAAATGATCGCCAAACTGAGAGGTGCAGTTGTGAATGCATGTATAAAACTTAATCCTCACCTGGATGAATGAGAATCTAAAGCATATGAAGCTTAAATTAACAATGACGTGCTTCACCTTGTATTTGAGTGTCTGCTTTTGTGAGCACAAAACGAGTCTGAGGACTCTTTCTTCTTTTTCCACACAGGACAATTAGGTGTGTTTCAAACAGTTTGGTATTTTACAGGTAAATTCTGAAGGAGACCGGTGGTGTGTTATAGTACAGCTGGTCAACAACAGTTAGATTAACCTCAAGGGCATCTAAATGCCGATTTAGAGTCATAGTCATTGCACCACCCACTGGCAACAGGAAGTAAGCCTTCTGTGACAATCAATTTTTCATTGAAAAAAAACAAAACATAAAAATCTCACCGTGTTATCTACAACTGATGAAAAGTGAATTGAAAATTGAATCAATGAAACGGAGCATCTCTAGCACCACATAGCAAACAGATTAAGTGCCATTAGATTCCTTTGCACAATGAGTTGTGTCAACCGGTGTTGAGCGAAGAGGCTGCATCTGCCGTAGCTTCAGCTACAGTGTGGCAGTGTAAGGGCCCATTCAACGCTATCTACAGCTTTAATTTGAATTTTTGTTTTGTTCAATTTTAGACATTGCCAATTCCTTGTCATTTCAAACATTACTGTGTAAACACCTACTACAGTCAAATGAAATATTAACCCTGTCGCACTAATCCATTCAAGATTTCTTTTATAGATTTATTTCAATTTCTTTTAGCATAACTTTGCTCAATAACATTCCTCAGCTGAAAAACATAAGGTCATAACTTAATTAAAAAAGGGGAACAACTTCAGATCAAATAGCGTCTTCTTACAATTCAGTGCTTAGAACTACCTAGTTTTTGGATTCAGTCGTTCAGCACCAAGGCATTAAGTCCATCGATGTTCCTTTTATAATGCTTTATGATGTTTTTAGGGCTGGAATGGCACTACCTACACTTGAAAATAATACATTTTCTTGACTGACAGAACCAAATGTAAGATCATTCATTGTGGAGTTCTGGGGGTCTTGTTTATCACTTTATGGATTTTCTGTCCCTCTGCTTCTTGTGAAATAAAGAAATATGATAGCACTGCTTTAAAGTTTTGTTAGATTCTTGCCTTCAAACTCAAAGCTTCCCAGTGTTCGGAGAGCCAGTGTGATGCTGCCTACATCACTGGCTTCAGGGATGTTTGTGAGGCTTGGCGAGGCCAGCTGGTGAGCCAGGCCTTTGGGCATGCCGGGGTGACGCAGAGGCTTGTGCATCAGCACCAGGGAGAGCATCTTCAGCAGACCGTCCTGGATGTCCTTCTTCAACTGGGGGATTTGCCGGCTCAAGTCGTACAGCACCGCCGTCAATGCAGGACTAGATGAATAGGACACAAAGGGGGGGGGGGGGAAACAACTCGATATCATTATTGATGTCATCTTCAGATGAGGGGAAAGATGTGTGTGTTGTGCTGTTTTTATTAATAAACATAATTTTAAACATGACAGTCAAACTCTGGATTTACACACTGTACTTTAATAAAAACGGCCCAAAATCAAACATGGTCCATGGTAAAAGTTTGATAGATGCAATATTTTATTAGCATAGTGGTGAACCCATTCTGTCCTACCTTAGTCCCACAGCCAACATAGGCTCCAGCAGCTCCTTGATGTCTGGTTGGATGCTGGGGCCCATGGCTCTGGAAAGCATGCTGATACAAGTGAACACTGTGGCATCCACCTGCATGGTCTTCTGCCTCCTGCACACATGAAAGTCCACAGAGTGAAAAAAAAGCAGGTTCTCATTCAGTATAACACAATCAAAAACCATTCATATTATTTAAAAACTATTCTTAAAATATTTGAAGCAACAATATTAGAGCATGATGGACAAGACAACAAAATCTCTGTAGTAATACAATAACTATTACAACAGTACTGAAGAGCTGTAACTTATACAGAGACAACACCATGACTAGCATGTTTTTAAGAACTGACTTGTGTGCAAAGTCCTTGGGCGGCAGGGCAGCCTTGATGATCTCAAGGACCTTCGTGAGGTACGGCTGGATCTCTGTCCTGACAGCCACCACCAGCAGCCCCAGAGCCTGGAAAGCTGATGTCCTCTCCTTCTCCTTCTTCAGACAGCCCAGCAGGTAGCCCATAGTGTCTGAGAGGTACTGGTCTACACAGTGGAGGGAACATGGCAAGGGGTGAAATGCAGATATAGGGCTTTGTATAGGTCACAAAAAATAAATCAACTGATTGGGAGAAGCTTCAAGCAATTTCATACAACAAAGCCCTTTTAGAGGAGACCAAGAAGTATTGGTGATGATCTCTTTACAGTTCTTGTCCATAACAGTGAAAGAGGCCCAGTGGTTACAGTGACTGGAGAGAATGCACATCTCTACGTCACTGTATTAAAGACAGATTCAGATGGATCTAGGGATACATTTAACCATTAACTACTCCAACCTGTAAAGATATGTGGCTGGAAGGCAGCCAGGCGTGGAAGCAGGTTGAGAATGGTCATCTGGATCAGAGGGTTTTTACTGGTCCTGTATTTCAGCACCCACCGACACACCTGGGCAGAGCACATATTAAAAGCTTGTGTTAAAGGTGATTTATGCTGTGCTCAGGACAGCACTGGCCTAATGTTGTTGACCTTCCTTCTTCATGAGCATGCTGCACTGTTACTGCATTATTTAACATCCAAGTTTTTAACTATTCAACTATCAAAAAAATATATTTCTATGCAAGCTTCTGTATTTAATGGTAAGATAAGTTACAGCTTACTAATCCTATAAACCAATTTGTATGAGGCTATCCTCATGGACAATTGGTTAGATGATAGAACAAATCTATAGCTGGAAAAACTAATGGGATCGCTAAAAATAATTGTATTTGTTGTTTTCAATTTGTTGTCAAAGATACTCCAGACTCCTTTAACTCATAGTCACAGATGGTCTTTGCATTAAGAAGGTAATCTAAGACTTTTCAGGCCAGAGTGCTGGTTTAAAGAGGGGCTAGAGAGAGTTTTAACAGTCAGCTTAACCAGTGAAGTAATAATGATTAAAAACAATTACAATCATTACAGAGCCAACTCCCAAAAGTGTGTGTCACAAGCTAGCACAGCACCGTCCTGATCACTAATATATAGAAACAATAACAATACTTTCAGTTTGTAACACTTGGTAAAATATAAAATGACATTGTATACATTTTCAAAACAATTGTTGCATTCTTGGAAAAGCCAGCCCTCTGCTCTAAAATCTACCTGGTCGAATCGCTCCTCCATCAGCTCACGGCAGTATCGACTCTCCACCAGTGAGCTCTTGGCAGGTGCTGGCGTGGCTCCAAAGTTGAGGAAGCCCTGAGGCGTGCTGTAGCCCAGCAGGCCCAGGAGGGCATTGGACTGCTGTGGCTGCACGGACTGGAAGCTAGTGAAGGGTGTGATGTGGCGGGGCTTGGTTCCAAAGCCCATCATCTCCTTGCAGTACTTATCATGGACCAGCTGCTGCTGTGTGATCTCCTCCATCTCCTCACGCATGCGCTGTCATAAAGACAAGCTAGTGAGAGGAATGCTTCACTTGTGAATGTGAGAATGTTTCCACAGTGAGTTCGGCCCTCACCTCTCCCTCCATACTGCTGATGCGAACCAGCTCATTCAGGATCAGGAGAGCACCGTGGACCCTGTCGTCACGATTCATCCCTTTCTCTTTGGCTAGAGTCTCATCGAAGCCTTTCTCTGCCTCCTCAAAGGTTTGCTATCACAGAATATAAAAACACTCACGTTGTCTATTACATGGACATAGGCTTTCCTTATGTGTACAGACAAAGGATACTTGATTTGCCATGAAACGGTGGATTGTCTTACTTTGTACCACTGTGGTTTCTGCATTTCCTTGGTCTCCCTCTGTGTGGTGAGGATGAGACAGGCACGCAGGGCAGATACAGCACCTTCTCGAATGGCTTGCTTGGGGTCCCATACTGCATAAAAAATGTTGTCAAAGAAGGGCTGCACTTGCTGAAAAAAGAAGGTGGGTGCGCTTACAGCAAGCTCCCTCAACACCAACACCTGGAAGAGACAGAAAATCAGTTTACAGCTTTTCATTAAATCCCCTTCTGGGGTTTACTTCTTTAAAATGTAAATACATGTTATTATATTATTCCAGCGCTCTAAATATCAACCTTTATAATTTATAAAATTCACAACTGGAAATTTGTTGCACTGCAGCATCTTTAAATGAACTTCTTTACATATTCAGAATTAAGTAGTATTCCATTTATAAAATCTTGTCTCTATCATTACATTGTTTCCCTGAGGCCAGGCACAATTTTGTCCATCTTTGTGGGAATTGTGCAATAAAACTGTGAGCTGTGAATCTTAAGATGTTGTTACTACATTTAGCTTCATCGTGGTACACATCAACATGGTACAATGAAAGGGGCATCTTTGACATTAATCTCTGTCAGGTCAAGTAAAACACAGTAAAAAGTCAGCAAGAGATTAATGAGTATAGATAAAACCCTGGCACAAAAATGAAAGTACTCCATAAATCTTCCTGTGATTAATGAGAATAAAAGCATTAACATAAAATAATAGTGTATGCTTTTTACACAGGCTTACTCACTTTAATGTTTGCATGTAAAGCATAGTTAAGTGTCGTCTTATTAGAGAAGCACCACCTAACTCTATAGATCCACTTGTCTTATTAGTCTAATCTACAAAATCAAGCTGCTAAAAAGAACAGTACCTCCAGTAAACAAACTGACAAACCATCAGCATGTCCCGTTTGTTGGCAGGAAATCGAACCCAATCACACAAATCTTTTAGTCAAAGGCTGATAAAAGGTTCAAAATAGCATTCATGTCAGTTACTTTTGTGGTCTTAAATGTTTTCATTTATCCTGCATTTAACTTTGTGTTAAGTGAACACGGACTAAGAGTAGTTGGAGAGGGTTGGAGGCACATGACTGAACATGATGTTGTCATGACAGTTCATGAGTGCACAGGTTGGAGAAAGTATTAATCAAATTAACTATCATGAGCAAGATTAAGCCAGGGGGAGGTTCTTAAGGTCGGTTTCAATGCATTTTCTTTTAACTACTCTGTCCATAAAAAATATCAACAATTATTTTTTACATTAAAGGGGGCCAGTTCCTGACGCTCATTCTTGTATCGTCTAAAAACTAACTCCACATATTTGAAAATTGCACTGTAAAAAGCCTCAATTTGATGTGATCATTGTCTCTATTTCAGTCATTTTCTCCAGTGCTTAACAAATCATTAAATCTTAACCAAGCCACAACAATAGCATATAATAATAATCATCTCCAAAAGTATGTGAGTTTTCCATCGAGGGAAAGCAAGACAGAGAGCTGCTTTAGACTGTAAAAACTAAAAAGGCTACAATCCTGAGTCAAATTGTCCTTTTCCCTCATCTCCATCACACATAAACACTTCTATGAAGTGCTGGTATTTCAACAACAAACAATGCAGATCCTGCTGTCTGCTGGTCACTTACTGCAGCATGACGTCTTCCTTCATTTCTATCTGCTCCCAGCCACTCCAGGGCCCTTTTCACTTCAAACTCCACATACTCAGCAGTAAAGGTGTCCCCTGCCATAGAAAGATGTCCCATGGCTTTAGAGGCCATCTCCATGACCACAGGGTCACTGGAGGGGAGCAGGTTGCGGAGGTAGTTGGCAAAGCGACTGATCCTGGTGGCATTGCCTCCTTCAACTCCAATCAGACTCACTGGAACAAATTATTAAGAGTATATTGTTACACACATACACTATGTAAACTATTATACATAATATCTATTGCTTACCAATGGCCAGAATCCCTCCCTTCTTCTCATTCACATCAGAGCTGGATACCAGCTCAAATATGTGATGGTTTAACTCATCATAGAACGTAGTGGCTTCATCTTGGCTTAGCTGTAGAATACACAAAACCAGTATTACACAAACCAGCAAGGATGAAAAGCAAGATTGGTGACAGCAACTGTCTGCAATGTTTGGGAATGGAAAAACATTCCTTACAAATCCTGTCCATTTAAAGTAATATTGATAACCAAACTGGAGTGTGGGTTCATACCCTCTCCTGTTACAGTGTTATAACACTCCTTCAGTATACATTCATGTTTCTTATTGTAGTTACCTCTCTGAGCTCTGTAGTCACATAGTGCTGCAGATCTTTGGCAGATTTTGCTCTGGTGTCTTCATTTCGATTCTTCAACCCACTGACAAACTGTTGCAGCACAGTGGCTGTGCCTGACATGATCACCATTTGGATGGCCTGATCAAACTAAGAGAGAAGTCAAATAAAATGGATATGCTTTCACTAACACGTTCTGGCTGGTCAAAACAAATGCAATAAAGAAAAATGAATAACAAGTATCCTATGTATAAACTACTTGGAAGGAATATTTGACCTGATTTCTTTACACAGGCAATGTTGTTGTTATCTGTTGTTAGAGCTAGCTAGCGTGCCAAGTTAGCTAGCGTTTGTGAAACAGTCAACCTGGCTAATTAGCAACACACAAAGACGAGGAATAAAACTGAGTGAGAAAAGATAACATTGTTTTGACCAATAGTACAAAATGACACAATCAAAGGGGAAGTTAACATTACGGGCAATTCGGAGCCTTAAAACGTATCGTGTTGGTATGTATAGACAACGTCAGCTAATGCTAATGCTAAACTTAAATTAATGTAACAAACTGTTAGTAAGAAAGTAAAGATGCTCTGTGTCACTTACGTGTTTGTATTAATAAATCGGCCACTTGATTGCTATTCAGCTTTAGCAGAATATTTCTCATTGTACGACTACCGGGCTGGCATGGGTCAATGTTAGCTAGCCATGGTATCGCTATGCTAAATTGGACCGCCTCCTCCTGCAGGGTAGACACCGCAAACTTCACACGCGTTGAGTTGCGTTAAGGATCCTGCGCAAAGCTGAACGCATGCGGCGCAGGTGTCCTCGAGAAACACATTAGGGCCACATTATACAAACACTTGGATTTGTAAGATTTTATAGATTATTCGTCTACACTCTGTAGTGTAACACAAATATTCTAATTTAATCAAATTAATAAACTTCTGCCTCATCTTAAGGCCGTGTGCCATTTTTTTTATTGTCTGTGCAATACTGAGACACTTTTGTTACAGTAATTGTGAAATATTTTTGAGACACTTTACCCCCCTCCTTTATTGCATTGTATTTTTTATATTATTTACCCTCCCCCACTGTGCTTCTGTACTCTGTGCTGCTGCAATACTGTGAATTTCCCCACCGCGGGACTAATAAAGGGATATCTTATCTTATCTTATTTTTAAGGCCTTCACAGTTTTACTCCTGTGTTTACATTTTTCAGTAAACTACCACACAGAAATAGGCCTACTTGGGACATCTGTGGCCCAGCAACTTATTTTAAACACAAGGGCTCTTTGCAGATTCATTCTGACCAGCTAAAATTCATTTACCTATGTGCATGTGTTGTATTTGGAGGTCAGAAAGTTTCCTTTAAAATAAATTTTTGTAGTTTGCTGTTATGCTGCTGCTCTGTCCAGTGTGCAGTAGTAACGGAACAGCAGCTTACCTCGCTACCAGATATGTTATAGATATTTGCAATTACAGCGTACCAAGCTCAGTTAGTTGTATCAGTCCAGTGAAAAACGATTTAAAAAATTAACAACAAGAAAATAATAAAATAAAATAATGAAGCAGTCATCAAGAATGAAATTCTTTGCTCTCCGACTCCCTCCATGATGTTCATACAATACGTATAAAAAGAAAACCACACCAGTAAAAATGGCAATCTAGACATAAAGACCGAAAATAGTGAAGATAATAAAATATAAAACATGTAATAAATTGAATTAATTACTTCAATTAAATTAAAATACATCAATCACAGTAATGATCAAATTAATTTTATTTATGTATATATATGTGTGTGTGTGTGTGTGTGTGTGTGTGTGTGTGTGTGTGTGTGTGTGTGTGTGTGTATGACTTTCACATACCTGTCAGTGTGTAAGTAAGTATTTCTACAACTATTACATTATGCAAAAAGTATACAAGAATGAGCCTGAACGTCTGCATAAGACATGAAACAAGATAAACTAGTGTAGTGTTAAAAGACATAATGACAGTCATATATACTTTAAAATGTAGGCCTCCATACAGTTTAAATACACACGTAGCTGTTTTTAGTTTAAAATTAATTTTCGGCCTCAGGGGGGAGACATTGTCCAAGTAAACAACCAACTCTTACTGCTGAGGGGAACCTACAGTACCTGTGTGTGACCGCATGTAGCTCCACAGCATTTACAGTCTGACATTTACCACAGTGCAAAGCACCAATTAGACCTACACCTTCTTATTTGTCAGTTGTAGTAAATTGGACCCTAAATGTCATATGCATTTTTATTATCAAAATGAACCATAATTAGTATCCTCTTTTACATTTCTGCCATCATTTGATTGAAGTCATGATATAATAGATACTTTCTCTGACAAACAAACATTTCATTCACTCTTTCACAGACTCAGATATACCTGTGTTTCCAGCTGTGGAACATGTCTGTAGAGAACAGATAATAAGCTTTTTAATCTACTGAGACCTCAGCTTATGCATTTTTAATTCTTCCCAGCAGTTTGGGCAGGATTTGTTAAGTACAGTAGGCCTATATTAACTGTCTTTGAACAGGAAGTAGTTTAAAAAATGATGAGCTCATATGGGGACAATGGTTCTGTCTTACTGTATAATAATACAGTTACCATTGTGTAAAGTATATAAATGTGTTTCTTTCAATGCATGAATCTTGCTGTGCAGTTTTATCCTAGCGACAATGAACAATGAACAGTTTTATACTTTGTTACAAACTGGTAACATGTTATATACTATATATATGTATATATGTGTGTATATTTTTTATATATATATATATATACACACACTGTATATTCATGAATATTTATTCATTCATTCATTTTATGTAACCGCTTAGGTCGGGGGGGTCTGGAGCCTGTCCCAGCTGACGTTGGTCGTGAGGCGGGGTTCACCCTGGACAAGTTGACAGTTTATCACAGGACCACATAGAAAGACAAAACAACCATTCTCACCCACATACATACTTATGGTCAATTTAGAGTCATTAGTTCACCTCTTCTGCATGTTTTTAGTGGTGGGAGGAAGCCGGAGAACCCAGAGGGAACCCACGCAGACACGGGAAGAACATGCAGAAATTTTACATTCTTTTGCTTTTTTTCACAGTAATGTTCAGGTATTTAAATAGTTTTATATTTTGTTACACATTGGTGACTCTGTGTTATACAGAAAAATAAACCCATTGTTCCCATATGCCAGCACAAAGTTCTTTGTGCCAACTAGATTTGGCATCAGTGCACATACTTTCAAAATGGACAGGCTTCTGTAAGTGAGATCATCTGTTCACCTGCATTTTGTCTGAAATGCAAGCAGCCTTTGACAATGCTCACTGTCACTATCAACACTATCATCACTCTTCTGCTGATCAGATTGCAGTGAGTCAGGAAGAATATAAGTTTTATCCTCCACCTCAGAGTTGTCTCTGATAGCATTCAGTGATCTCCCTGCCCTTAAAGTCTTATGCCTTGTCCACAATGGCTGTAGAGTGACTTGGCTGAGATGCACCATCCTCTATTCACACTCATTACTGTAGTATGTTTTAGCTGCCACTAGATGACACAAAAGTGTCTACACATGAGGACAGCACGACGAAAAAGAATCAAGTACAAGGTACAGCAAATCCAAAATGCAATGTCCCCATGTGAGGATGTAGGGACTCAGGAAGGCAATGGATGTATTTAATTGGACCCACCTGCACAGGTGCACCTCAGATGTCTGACAAGCAGGAAGAAGCAGATATTTTAAATTCCCCTGCTTATGTTGACTAAAATTCGCACTTTAGGCATGTGATCACCACATAGAAAAAAACACATTCATTGAACATTTTTACATCGTATCATAGAAGCATTCATGATTGCATTAGCTGCCTCTGTTTGAAATGTGAATTCAACAGGTGATATTGCCACTGTAACCCATCAAAAATGTTAGTCAATGTTAATTAAATCGAAACTGTAGCTGAGCATATCTATATGAAACATATCTATAGGAAATACCACCACTTATTATGAGGGTTAAGAGTCTGCATAGGCATCTGGTTGGAGAAGTAAAACTAATGTCTGACCATGAATGTGTTGACTAAATGCTGTATTTAATGAAATCAAAGTCTTTCTCCCAGGATTTCAGATTACTTAATCTTCCTTTGCTTTGGAATAGCATTTAGTGATGCGTAATATAACCCTTTTTATTATTCTAATTCTAAAAGCATAAGCTTATTATGGTCGCAAGAAAGAGGGAATATAATGTTATTTAATGATTTATTTAATAATTTAATTGGTGTGTGATTTGGTAATTAACATGCAAAGTTATATAACGTGAATTCAACCCCAATCAGGTTGATGCTGTAATCAGCATGCAGCAGTGTGCATGTGCAAATGTGTATGTTAATGTGTGATTGTGCATGTGTGTGTGATGTGGTTTTGCAGAGGGAGGAGAAGCAAAAAAGAGCCCTAACAGCCCTACAGCACTTTACATGGAGAAAATGAGAGGGTGAGTGAGAGAGGGGGTGGGAAATGAAATGTAACAACATTGGGGAAGGGGAGAAGATCCTTTTTTTTCCGCCCAAGGGCCCCTCTCCCTCTCACAGGCCTGGCTGAACCAGACATATTTCTCTGATGAGATATTAACTCACTCACACGGCAGCGCTCACCTTCCTTTTAGACATGAATCCTCACTGGAGAGAAATGAAGACAGGAGGAGGGTGCTTTAGGTAGATGAAACACACATGCAGTCACTTGACTTCAACACACACATACAGCCACTCGAGAACACAAATGCATGCTCACTCACAGCCACAAAAGGCTCTTGTCCTAACAGGCCTCCTCTGCTAAGTGACAGACAGGATGTTGGGAGCACTTTCATCAGACCGAGCCTTTCATTCCTCCGACATCTCTCCTGTTTATTCTCTGCTTTGCCTCTTCACTCAGCTGTGCTTTTGAAATATTTCCCCCTATGATGGAACTCTATCCCAGACTGGAGGAGTGAGGAGGTTGACTCATCAACCATCCATCCAATCCTTTAATCCTTCCCACCTTCACCCTTCCGGCCTTCTGTCATGCACG
Organism: Chaunax sp. Z400; assembly: GCA_037577475.1. Classification (NCBI taxonomy): domain Eukaryota; kingdom Metazoa; phylum Chordata; class Actinopteri; order Lophiiformes; family Chaunacidae; genus Chaunax; species Chaunax sp. Z400. Next base: position 22,517,379 of record CM075195.1, read on the forward strand.
TCAGGATTTACCCCCACCACCCCAATAGTCTTTCCCAATACATTTCTCCACAGGTCCTCAAAAATTTTCTCAAGCAGAAGGAGGGATTCGGTGTGAGTCACAGATTCCTGGGCGAGCGCTCATGAAGTAACATCTGCTTCTAGATGCTGAGGGCGGCTCTCATCCCCTACCTGGCTACAACCCAGCACTGTATTCTGGCCAGAATGTATCTACCCACCTGCATGGGTGAGACACCTGTGGATGAGTTCACTTTGTGATGTTAGGCCTACCAGTTTGGTTTTTCTACCATTTATGTGTCACATATCTGATTGTTTATTTAAGCTTTAAAGGAACCCTCAGTTTAGTTCTAATTTAGCTAATAAAGATGGTCATAAATGTTTATTAGATTAATGCCAATAGTGCATCAAATTTAGGCCCTCAACAAAAGCTAGAACAGGGTCAAAGAGCATATTTTTACTTTTTTATGTCTAAGGATTTGACTAACAAATCTCATTATCAATATGCTATAAAATAAATATGTGTATGCAAATGATATTTTGGTTATCGTAATAGATGTGCTGGGTAAGCTATTTTTTCAGTGTATTTATGCAACCGACCAATGACTTTACAGTGGAAGAAGTTGAACTACAGCATAGTTACTCGAGAGAAAAATATAGTCAGATTGGCTGAAGCTACTTAGAAAAGTATTTCAAACTACTTTGTAAAAAAAAATAAAAAAGAGATCAGATTCACAAGACAAACGTGTTACGGATTTATATCTATCTAAACATAATGACAGAAAAATGTTTAATGTTCACTGTCATGTCCCGTCCCACAGCACATTGTCTTAGTCTTTATTAGTTCTGTTTCCTGTTTTATTTTGGTGACCCCTATCTCGTCTCGTTTCGAGTCCTTGTCAGTTCCCTGACATCATTCCTCTTTCACTTTGCCATATTAACAGTTGTGTGTAGAAAATCATCCCTATTAGGGATTGTTATGGTAGACATTGTCAGGTTTTTCATACAAGGGGAGAAAAGGACAAAAATTCTGACATATACTCATGACTGTGTCAGGGTGTCATGCGACATCCCAGATGCTGAGGTGATGGCCTTATCTGTCAGGTTGGGCTTTTAAAGGGCTAATATTATGTGAAGTGAACCAAGCATAAAGAAAAAATAGAGATAATATTTTTGGAATGATAGAAAAAGTCTCCCAAGTTGGAATATCAGGAGGTTTCCCATTCCACCCATTCTGCAGACCTTGTGTAAATGCAGCCTAACGCCCATCCAAAATATGATGCATCATTTTTAGCTTCAGTACTGTTGGAAACTGTGAGATTATTTCCTCTCCTCACCACAAGGGACACCAAGTGGTGGTTCAGTGCTGCCTCCTACTCTATAAATAGAGGTGAGGAAGAGGACTTCCTCCTCTTTATCTGCAAACATTTCGCCAATTGAGTTTGCTGGTGTTGCCATGCGTCTTTTGATTTACTTCAATGTAAGTATAGCAATATAGCATAGAATTGACAACATTTAATGGCTAATCTGAGTTAATATGATGTAATATGATAATATGATGTAATAAGTATATTTGGCTATTCATCATTTGAAATGTTTGTTACTTTAATGTACAGATGTTTAATATAATTTGAATGCTACATTTATGATTGTTTGCATTTCTTTCTTGTTTAGTAACCATGGCAAATATGAAGATGAATGTCCTGCTAACATCCCTGTATGAATAAATTGGACATTCATTTGGAAATCCTGTTTCCTGGTGGTTTGTGGCTCCAGTTAGAACCTTTATCCATAACAAGTACCATGTCAATGATAATTGGTGCCAACAACAGTCTACACACAGTGGGCTGTTTTTTTTTGTGTGAAAGAGATTACTGATCTGTGAATCTGTAAGATTCATAATGACTTAATCCATATTAGATATCCTTTTATTGATGCAGGTGAGTCCAAAGTTATCAGTCAAAGTAGAATTAAGTGACAGGACTTGTCTGCCCTCATTGAATCAGCACCGCTGGTCACATTGGGAGAGGAACAATGGAGTGTGCAATTAGCTAATGCAACTGGACAGTCCTTTTGGGTTGAACCATGACTGCAGATGAGGAAGCCATGATGATGCTGCACTTTCTTGCCACGTAGTCCTTTTTTTTTTTGGCACAGTGCTCAGCTCCCTGACTGAGAGAGAACAGCTGCAGACAGACACACATACACCCACAGAGTCAACCTATTGATCATGTTCCCTTCCCTTGGTGAGACATATAGATCAAACACTTTTACAGAAACCCAGCTCCAGCCTATGGCAATGAGGATCCTCTCTGTAACTGAGCTCCTATCCATCAAAAGGTCCTTAATCGAAGAGTATAGCACTGAACACTGGTGCCTCTGGTTCCAAAGAGGCATTACTCATCGTTTCTACTACTGTCTACCTATAGCTTATCCTGTTGCTTAAGTGAGTTCAATATGTTAAATGGAGAGGAGATGACATAGTGGATTAAAAGTGAAGTGGAACTGTCGATTTCACATCCAAATAGATCATATTACACGTCTAGCAACAAAAGTAGCCAGCAGGTACAGAATACAAAATGTGCCCTACAGTGGCCTGCAACTAAATCACCTGGAGTCAGACAGGTTTTCATCTTGCCGTTCATCTGCAGTGTCATGGTTGTGGGCGTTCGCAGTGGACCCATTTCCTAATGGACTCCAGCGAGCGCCTGCCAAAGAGCAAGCTAGAAATGAATGAATGGTATCCATTAGAAAAAATGGCCGTCTGTGAATTGAGGCCACTCTGCATAAACGAGCAGGAGCTGGGCGAAAGCGGGAGCAGATTGATGGAAAGGTCTTGTAACAAACTAACAGTAATGGAAACTAACTCGCCATCATTCACGGCTGGCCTGCCTTCAATATGGCCAGTAAACAGTTTATAGCTGGTTTTATGATTGACAAGAAACTCTCACATACATATTGCATTTCAAATGAATATTTGGTTTCCTATATTTTGAGGATTTCTGTGCCTTCATGGGTTTAGAAAAGAACCCATTTGACCATGATGACTTTTTCAACCCATCATGCACTTATGTAGCAATATTACGGACTAAATTCAACTCTAAGAGGTAATACAGTCACTATGTGTGACATGAGGAAATGAGGGTTCTTATCTGGTCCCTGTCTTTAATGAGGCAGACAGCCTACATGGAGTTCCTCTCTGACACTCCTTTATCTTGTCTACACCCAACATTATCTGTGACAATCCATTCAGATAAGACAGATACTAATAATGGGGAAAAACCTCAAGACCATAAGACCTGTATTTTTATTGCAAATGATCACATGGAAAGACACTGAATATATGGGTATGTGCTACAGACAGAAAAAGAGGGCCTGCATGAGTCCACCTCAGACGGTAAGTATTTACCCAATACCTCTGACACCAACAAGAAATATGTCAGCTCTCCTTAAAAGAGAAAGAATGAAAGAGAAAGCATGAGAGAGAAAACAAAAATGGAAGAAGCTCCACAGGGAATTGAACTATCTGACATTCCAGTCAAATGCACAGGGATAAAACCAGGTGTGAAACCACCTCTCCTGTTTAGACTTGACGCCACAAAGCAGAAGGCCATCTGGCAAACTGTCAGAAAGCTAAACACAGTCTGTTCACTGCAGCTCCTTAACCTCTACTGTTTGTATTGAGAAAGTGCTGCTTCAATGGGAGGAAAATAATGTGGCAATAGGAAAAAAAAGTTTATTTTTGCTACTTTAGGTGTTGCATCATCATACAACATACATGCACGGACAGCAAACAATACGTAATACGTAAAACGAAACAAATTAATGATGTGAAAAACTCACCGTACCTTTTTGTGGAACCAATCAACTTTGAATGAACTCTGTAATAGATGGTCTAATAGCTTCCAAATAGATCTGAATTTAGCAGAAACACAAGCAATTATATTATGCAAATGCACTGAGCTGCTAGGCATTTCATTTGTGGCACTTCAACAAGGATCTGATGAAAGTCCTAAACTTTTTCTGACACATAAGCGAGTGTAGATGCTTCCCCTTTATGGCAAGGATTATTTTTAAAAAAAGAAGAAAAACAATCTATCTGTTGCTTGCTTGTTGTAAAATATTCAATATGAAAATCATTCAATTCAGATTCCAATGCTATTCATAGTGTACTTTCACTTTTCTGTTTCATAAAACTGCTGAAGGTTTTACGCGAGTCCTGTATATTTACATTCCTCTGCTCTTCATTGTATAGAACTCTGACACACAAACGCAGTGTATGATGCTTGACAGTGCACATGTGTTAGACCAGTGTTTGACCATCCTTTCAAACTGTTTGTATTTGGAATGTTGATCACTGATGTACCACCAAAGTCTTGCGTGTGCATTCATGTTGCAATGTGCATTTTTTTTTACAAATAGATTCAACATGACAGCAAATACAGACGATGGGTTATTTATTTACATTTTCTGTCTCATTAAGTCTTCAAAAAATAAATTATTTATTGTATCTTTGCATGTTCAAGCTGCAAGACAGTCATCATCACTCTGGTGCTCCACCTCTTGGTTATTATGGGTGAAGCACTGGCTGTGTGAAGCCAGGTCAGATAACCTGGGGTCACCCACTCAAATAGCAAACATGGTTTCCCAAGGTCCCAGCACCAGTTTGAAAGGGGTGATAGACTGAAGGAAACCAGTTGGGCTTGTTCAAGTCCTGGAGCTTCCAGTAGTCCTTTAGTGGTTTAATATGATGCATTTTATATATTAATTTATTTGTATGTTTCTTATCTGTAAAGTAAAACACACTAAGCTAATGACAATGCCAGTGTAAGTTGTTTTGTTGATAACTAATAATAAGTGCAAAGTTATCTCTGTATGAAGTAAGGAAGATGCTCCAAACTCAAAATGGTAAATAATTATATACCTGTGGGTTAAATGTGTTTTTTTTTTTTTTTACAACCATCCATTTATTAAGAGTAAAGACCAAGCTTCCTAAGAACATCTTAACATTTTGTGGGCGAATATACAGATAAACACAACCATGATGACTTGTAATTCACAAGGTAAGTTCATCACCAGATATTGGCTAACTTTACAGCCAGGTCTGTCACACAGGGAGACAACAGAGGGAGGGAATGCTGTACTGTAGGAAACCAGACACTGTCTGTGGTCTGAGGCAGATAGATGCCAGGCTCACTCTTCTCTTCTCCTGCTCATTCCTGATAAAGTGGACTAGACCTGTCCTCTGGAAAAGCAGAGGAGCTACAGCAGCGGTGATAATGCTGGAATGTCCAAATGTGTGGGTGTACTTTGTGTGTCTGTGCTGCTAAGTTAGTTAGTTAGTTAGCCTGCACATGATACATTAGAGCATTGTAAAACACAGAATTAGAAGCAGAGGTAATGAACAGACACCATCAGGATAAAGGATTTTAAAAATAGAGCACAGGCTCTAATGTCAAGGTGCTAAACAACTTTAGCAGGAGTGGTACATTATTTATATGGCACACTTCATATCACTTACGCTACCGGAGCACAAGCCCAAAGGTGGATTGGTTTTTTGTTCTGCACAGTGATCCTCTGGCTGACTGTGATGCAGTGATACACAGCGGTGCAGCAATGCAGCTGGCTCTCAGTAAAATGCAGCCTGTAGGCTTTGCATAGGATTTGGCTACCAGTGCTGCATCTCGGGTTACATCTCTTTCTTTCCAATGACACATGTCTAAATACAGAATCAAGCCTTTCCATTTGTGATGAGTTTCTCTGTGCAGGCCATCAATATACATATGACTCATCGAAATTCATTACAGTAAGTGACTAACACAGTAAGTGTTTTTTTAAGGCAACACCAGCAACAACTGCAAGAGCCAGTATTTAAAGCTGATATTTGGCATTTTCAAACTGTACCCTTTTCTTCTCAAGTAGTAATAAAAATAGACCAACTGGTTTTGCTCAAGACACTTACTGCTCTTAACCAACTAACAGTTTGTCTACATTTGTGTTTTACTTTTTAACAAGGCAGAGTGTAAAATTTCCTTATGTGGCAAGAGAAAAAGGTCAAAGCAAGGTAATATTTAATCTTTTCCAGTACACCTTCTCCATGTCAGAGAGTAAATCCCCTCTGAGGCGATGTAGGATGTCTTTGCTCCCCAGCTCCTCTTTATGTCCTGCTGTAACTGCATCTGCCAAGGCTTTGATACAGAAAAGATCGCATGAAATGTTGAATACTTGTTAAAGCTTGTTTACTTTGAGGGGCTTTTGTGTTGAAATATTTATGGGAGGAGGAGGGCTGTTAGGAGATAACTGGAAGTGGGGGAACATGATCGTTCATTTGTAAGTTTTACATTGTGAGAGATGTTTCATGTTTAATGCTGACTAATGTTTGTCTGATACAGAAGATGGTTCAAAAATAAAGATGAAAAACTATGTCTGTCCCTGACCAGTTTTTTTGGCCAGATCTTACACATCTTTTTGTAAAATAATGATAATAATCATTTGTTCACAAATTCATCAATTTTCTATGGGATTCCAGCAGATAGCAACACAAAACATTGTAAACATTTCAGGCCAATTTTCAAAAAATGTTTTTATTTCGAGGTGAAATAGTTTAAAGTACAATATGTAAGACATTTATTATATTATTGCTATATTATATAGCATTAAAACAATTATTAAAGTTATTGTCAGCATATAAAGACATCAGTTTTTTGACCGTTTTGTAAATGATTGTGGTGCAGAGATATAAATTAGCATGGTATCTAGCCCCAGCCCTCTCTCATAATAACACTTTGTGCCTCAGGAGGTGAAGGTATGACAATATAGCTCAGTCCTCTGGAGATGGGTGTGGAAGGACTCTCTCCCTCCTCTATTGCTTCACCTGTGTCCACACCTGAACCCACAGTGTCTTTGTCAACCCCGGAGTCCTGATCGGAGGGTATTCCCTGTTGTCAAACTGGCCTCCGTGGGTATCAGAGGCTGTGTTTGGTCCTGGTCCAGCCATTTTCACAGAGAAGCTGTTGAGCCTGGTTCTGTTGGCCACTCAACTGGCTCTGAATACTTGTTTTTGTATTTTGACACTCAAGGAATCAGCTGTAAAGTCACATCCTGCATACTAGTAACTTTTTATGCGTATAAATATGCACAAAATACAGCACATTGTTGTGAGGTTGAATTGCTTTTGAAAGCTGAACACAAAGTAAGGTATAACAAAATTTAGTTTTTCAAAAATTCAGCCAATAAAGTGCTCTGAAGTGAACAAGTGCTCTTCAGGGGATTTCAGCTGGGTCCATTGTCCGTGGGGCCCCACCCCTGGATCTACCCATGAGGTAAACATGTTAGCAAACAACTGCTTAACACATCCACCAGGCATGGAACGACATTAGCATTCATTTGTAGTCATTTTTCAGGCTACCTGATTCAAGTGACTCTCCTTTTAACTCCTTTTGGTCTCCACTGTCTGTCTGATGCATAGTGCTTTATGGTAGTATGCAGAGGGTTTACAAGAGTTTTACTGAAAGCAGTTGCCTGAAACAACGGCAAAAGGTTAACAACCAAATTTTGGAGACAGAAAACCCGAAAAGTACTAAAGGAAACTTGGGTTTCCATTACACAGTCATTTGATCCATTGTAGAAATGATGAAAAATAATAAACAAGAATAACTTTAAATATATGATGATAGTTGGCCTTCAATCGAAAGCTTTAACTTCAACAGGGACGCTTCTTTCAATCTCTGTGTACTATACTGTAATTAGTGTGTTGCAAAGGAAATACAGCTGGCTTTTTGTACCAAAAACATTCATGTGCATGGCCACACACATACATACACACATACACATACACATACACACACACATACACACACTGCGAAATAACTAATAATACACAATGACATACTATGGAAATGTTTTTGAATTTTTGTGTACTTTTGTTCAAACAGGTCATTACTGCTATGAAATGAAGCTAATTTTAATGTGGAAGCCAATGAAAATGTTATTTAAAACCACAAAGTCAGTCTACAATTTGCTTTCAGTGGAGCAGCTCCAGCCCTGATGACATAACATGTACAGATTATGTTATTTGTTGATTTGACGTATTATCTGTGTGAGTAGTTTGGATTGAACTGTGTCCAGAGGCATAGCATGTGAAGAGCGTGTTCTCCTGTGATAAAAGCATTTCAACAAATGAGATCCTCTCCTCATCTGTATAAAAAGAAGTGACAAAATGTATAATTTTTCATTCAAACAACGCTTGTCTTGTTGGGTTAACTCAGCTGTCAGTGCTGAGGCCTACTTGGAGAAATTTCTCCAAATATCCTCTCTAGCAACTGTGCATAACCAAGCCTGTCATTTTCCCAGGAATAGAAGGGTAGTTAAAATTACAGCTTTTGAAGAGTGGAAATTTACGCACTGTCTGTTCTTAAATAGGAGCCCTAAAAAATAGCCATATGGTAACATTTACAGATTTAAACAGTAGTGTTTTACAATATAAAGAGAATCTTTAATGATATATAAGAGAGTGAGTATCATCTGCCTATGCAGCTGCAAACTTCAGTTTTACATGGATTTTCAGACACTGGGGTAGTTTTATATCAGGTGGTCACAACTCTACAGCATATAGATTTCAAAATCTTTCAAAGCCTTCAAAGTTAATACTTTAAATCCAATCAAAGATTGATAAAGATTTGAAGAAATTAAATCTGTGAACTAGAGTAGAATTAGTTCTTCTATACCAGTGCTTTCATCCAGTAAATCATATCTCAGTGATATTGAAGACAGAGTTGTCAGCTTAAGGAACATGTTCAAGGCCATGTTTTACAATGTTAGGACATTAGATAATGCAAATGTGGCCCCTTGAAAACTTTAGATGACAATAACAATACTGACTGAAAGCTGCATTTGTTAATTTTTTACCCCTTGTAGCAGCGAAAAAACAAGTTGTGAACACTGACGTAAACTGTTAATATATTGCCTTACAAAGGTGTTATGGTAAATGTGTCAGCAAACAGTAGCCTATGTACACATCAGACATTTTGCATTCATTTTGAGCCTCTGGCCACCGGGCAAATGTAAAACCATATTTTCAATCTTCTTTTATCTCTATTTTGGTCTCCACCAACTCTTGAGGAAACATCTGCCTCTGTAGCTACTAATTGCTCCACTGTGTTGATGAGCTCGGTGCAAACTGCCCACTTATTGGTGGTTGTCAGACTCAAGCCCTTTTTACACATAGATCGCACAATAATGCTGCAACGAAGACCCTTCTGTACGCTGCCTTTGTTTGTTTACACTGAACAAAACAATGGTGGTGTAATGGTGTGTTCGTATTGGATGCAAAGCAAATCTTTCCATTGTGTGGTTACTTACAGTCAGTGCAAGGCCCCGAGTAGACGCAAATTCGTGCCAGGTTACATGAAGATGATAAAATTTGTGTTATCAGCGTCTTTGAGTGAGAAATTTCGCTGTGTTGTGAAAGCCTATCAGCGTTGAGATTCTCGAGACCTTACATGTCAGGACATCAGTAGGACGTTGATGTGAAAATGGAGCTTATCGTATATGTATGTGGAGACCTTGAGCTGTATTCACAACTTTCTTTTACCAAATGAGATTAGTCAAAAAAGGAGGGGAAACTACTGCAAACTGTTACTGGCTACTTTTTAAAATTTCCTTTTGAGGGTTGTACACTGGGGCGTAATTTCCACTGGGGACAGGGGAGACATGACCCCCCACTTTCCAAAATCCCGTTTGTGTCCCCTCCACTTTCAAATTCGGTTGTTATTATTTTTAAACCAAGCCGTGATCGCACAGGACACAACATGCCACTGTGGACGCGCGCGCCCGTGTCCAGGAACGTCGCGTGCGCACTCTTAAAGTAGCTCAATGAATGATAGAAGCTGCTAGTGATGAGCAGGTATCGCGGTTGCGGTACTTCGTGAAAATAAAAATGAAACGCCAACAGCAGCAGCAGATGACTTGAATGTCTTGGATGAAAAGAAAGAAAGGAGATGTGAGTTGGTTGATTCAGTAAATTAGCTCAGGATAATCATATTTTCTGTCTACACCTGTTGATGTTAGGCTAACGTTGACTGAGCTAACATACACTTTTGCTAGGTAGCGTCGGACCATTAGCTCAATATTATAATGTGGAACATTCTGTATAACATGAAAACGAGTCCACTTTAGTAGTAATAAAAATGTAAAACTAAAACTAAAAAATTTAGTGATAATACAACCAACATGATTTCAATATGGCTCCAGCTTTTTCCCAGCATTGTTCTATAACTTGTTTGTGTCATGCTTTCATATCAGAGATCAAATGAGGTGGAGAGGCTTCAAGACAGGGAGGGTGAGACAGGGAGAAGCAGCTCAGAGTTGCAGGTATGTGCTGTATAAAGGGCAGTGGTGGACAAAGTACCCAACTCCATTACTTGAGTGAAAGTATAGATACTCCTGGTCAAATGTTACTCCCAATACAAGTGAAAGTTGCGGAGTCAAATTACTACTTGAATTAAAGTACAGGAATACTTGCTTTTAAAAATACTTACAGTACCAGTCAATAGTTTGGACACAGTTACCCATCCACTTGAATGGGAAACTGTGTCCAAATTTTTGACTGGTAGTGTAAGTATTCAAAGTACTTTGAAAAAATGACTCTAAAACAACCTACTGAATGCACTGATTTGTTTATAGAGCCTGAAGAATGAAAGGCTTATTGAATATGCTGCAAAATAATATAGAAACACAATTAAATTGACAAAAGGACCAACATTGTCATTTTCTTTTCTTTTTTTAAATTTAACAACTCTCTACACCCCCCCCCCCACACTCTAAACATTGGAATTGCTGTAGATGTAACTTGTTCAAAATAAAATATATAAATAAAAAGCACTCTACTTCAACAATCCAGTAATCCAGTTACACACCTGTAGCTTTATAACGTTCCAACAGCGACTTTGCTAGATAGCAAAATCTTAATAAAAAAATGTATGAATTCACAACCAAAAATTTGGGGGTAACAATTTAAGTCCAAAAGTGCAAACGTATTCTCCCCTCCTCTCTCTTATTCTGATGAAACTAGTCGAACGGGAAGCTTCGTCTCCAATGGCTGCCGTAACCATTACTTATATCACATGATATATGACCTCTCCTCTCTGGCTACCTGTCTCTACACACGAGCTGCCCAATCTGAGTGCCCAAGTTTATAGAATACTTTCAAAGGACATCCTGGGCTGTCAGAATATGTATGCTCCAGTGATGTCATATTTTGTATCAATAATTATATGACCATAAATAAAATTAAAAAAAACAAAATGGAAATTGAATCTCACATTATTTTTTATTTTAATCACAGACAAAACATTAATGGTGAACATTTTTGACTTTATAAAATAATTCTCTCAAGTCTTGGCTATCTGCCCCTATATTAAACAATACAGAAAGTAAGACAGCTTTTTCTTATACATATTTTAGTACTATTCTTTCTGGCAGAATTTATCATTATGACCAACTTAATTATTTCCTGGATTTTGTATCACCATAGTCCCTAAATGTATGTAGAAATGCAGTAAAAATGGGATTCAAATTGAAAACATTTTTCTGGCGGAGGACCCCCAGACCCCCTGTTTTGCCCCCCCCCCCCCCCCCCCCCACACACACACACACACACACACACACATTTGTCAAACCAATGTTACACCCTTGGTTGCAGCCCTTACTGTCTTATGAGAGTGAATTTATTTTATGTCAATGGTAAAGTTGCTCCTAAAACCTCTGAGTTCTGATTCTTCTTGTCTTGCAGGTCTGAGTTGAATCAGTAGCATCAAACCACTGATCTCAGACTAGATCTTTCTATCACTCTGAACTGGTGGAGCAAAATGTAATCAACACTTTCAACATATTACTGAATGTGACAAATTTCTAAATAAAGTCGATGAACTGTGAGCTTAAAGGATTGTTACGTTCCTTAACATGATGTCTCAGTATTTGATGCTTTATCTACCAGATCATTTGGAAGCTAGAAATACTGCATGTGACGACATATTCTGCGTACTGAACACCAATGGATGACAAATTTACAACTCATACTGCAGTAAATGTTAATGGATGCTCCCTCATGTGATTCCAGCCTGCTCCTGCTGAAGGGGACCGTAGGTAGGATCATTGTCTGTCCGACTGGGGGCGGCGTTGGACAGCCACTTTCTACAAGCAACCCCACCACCACCACCACCACCACCCACCTCACCCTCACTTGTGGGATCAGCAATTCAGATCGCATGCAAATCCAGGAGCGTCTCACTGAATGTGTGCGTATGTGTGTTTGCGAGAGAGAGGGGAAAAGAGAGGAGGAGAAAAGAGAGGAGGAGAGAGAAGTGCAGTTGCATTCCTGTAGAAAGAGAGATCCCTGCCCCTTCCTCCTCCTTCCTCTCTTCCCTCCTGGTCTCCCAGCCGGCGGCGGCAGAGACGGATTTTTAATCCGGGCTGCAGATGCGGGGAACAAGGCTGCAGAGTGAAAGAGACAGTGGTAGTCTGTAGGGAAGTTGTGGCAGGAGGTTCGGCGCAACATTTAAACACACTCGAAAGAGTTTGGAGTTTGTTCTCGGACCCTGTGTGCGGTTAAATTTAATTTTAGGAAAGTTTACTTTTCGGCTGACATCGGTGTGATGGTAATGGGCTCCCAGCGCTCACTCCGGCCCGGAAGGACGGCGCTGCTCCTTGCGGGGCTGCTCATGGCTCTGTGGCAGCGTTGCGCCGCAAGTTGCCCGGAGAAAGACTTAGAGGACAGGGAAGAGGAGGCCAACATAGTATTAACCGGCACCGTGGACGAAATAATTAACATGGACCCCGTGCACAATACATACTCCTGCAAGGTAAGTGATCTCATGTGGTTTCTGAAGCTATCAAGTGAAGTAGCAGGGGTGCATGGCTTCAAGGAAAAGACACCTGCTCCACTACCATTACATTTTATGTGGACTATTCGAAAAGTCAAATTATACTGTAAGTTAGCACCTTTACCCTCGTGCAGCTGATAGAAGCCGTTACCACCGAGTTTATGTTCCCCCTCTCTTAAATGCATAACAGTGTAAAACCATTACCAAACTCATTTGTACAGAAACGTGTTACAATGACACTGATAGGCAATCCACTTTAAGAAATAGATGATGTGTTTTTAAAAAAAATTCTACTTACCAATTATAGTAGGGAGAGAGCTCACCGACCATGTAAGGATCCCAGACATGCTGTAGTAGTAGACTGGTTCCTTACTGGCCCCTGGCTGAAGCTCTCAATCGATTTCCAGTCATATATGTTGAAAACCTGCAACTCCATTTGCGAGTGGCTGCAAAGATGATATGCTGTGGCTGTAATTCTAATTGCTTTTTGCGATTAAAAGGATCATAAAATATAAGATTACTCCACAGAAACTCTCAAAGCATCCAAAAATATAGATTTTTAGGCTGCTGTTATAACATTTTAAGAGACAGTACCATAATTTTTTATTTATTTTTTGCTGTGAGGTGTACTGAGAGTGCTGTGAGGTGTGCCCAAAGCAAAGCTTGGTAGTCTTTGCTTTACATTGACATCAATCATTCATGTAAAATCAGTACGGATAGATCTGAAACTGTAAAATTTCCAATTCACTTAATGCTAAAGGATTAGGATTAATAAACCACTTAATAATAGATTAAAACATCCACAGTAACACAAATTAGCACATTTTGAGTGAGTAAGCAGGTTTCCTCCATTCTTATTGCATGACCATTCATTGTGAAACTAACTTATACACCATCAGGGACTTGTGGCAGACCACTCTATAATCTGTCAAAATAAACAAGTTGTGTTTGGTCAGCTCTCTCGCTGCTGTTTTGATCAGCGCCCACTTGCTTCCCGTCTCCCGTTGAATGAATGGAGCAGATTAGAGGCACGCGGCTTGCCTTCTGGAAACAGAAACCACCAGCATGTGCTGAAATTTGACAAGACAGCCAACATGTAGTAGAAGAGACAAGCTTTCCCATGACAGTGCATAAAACACCAATGGGTGCACATCTTAATCTTTGTGTGCATGCTGTGTTTTAGATAAGTTTTCAGGTGGCTGGACAAATGAATGCTGTATTTGGATCTTTTGTATGTGATTAATTCCAGTAAAAATAATCACGTAGTAATCACTGTAACTGCATACAATGCCATTGGATGTTAGGAAGCACATGTTAAGAATTAAATTGTGAAAACATCACAATAACATGCATGTTCAGTGGAGGAGCTCTGAGAGAAAGAGAGAACCTGTGATTGAGATGCCCCAAAGCTGGTTATCCCAAACAGCACCTTTGTGCATACTTATACTTATGTGTATTTTGGTATTGTTAAAATGCTACAAGATGTGCTGTCTTTCTGTTGTCGTTGCTCTAAAGGTCAGGGTCTGGCGCTACTTGAAAGGGAAGTCCAACATCAACCGCGAAATTCTCCTGGATGGCGGCAACAAATTGATGATCGGTGGCTTTGGCAACCCTGGGATCTGCGACAACCGGGTAGCTACGGGCGACACTCGCATATTCTTTCTCAACCCTGCCACACAGTCCATGGGGCCAGAACACAAAAACGAACTTATGCTCAACTCAAGTTTGATGAGGATTACCCTGCGCAACCTGGAGGACGTGGAGCACTGTGTGGAAGGTAAGCAGCCAGTTTGTTCTGGGTGGAATGAGTTATTTGTCGTACATAGGATGGAATATATGTTATTGGGAGTCTATTTCTACATGCGTGGGAGTTAATTTGTAACTTCATCACCAATTATTATTATTGCTATTTAATAAGTCAGTTTGCTCTAACTTATTTCAAGATTGTACGTCTCTTGTGGGACAATCAGTGTGGGATCCATGCTGTGGTTGCTCACAGAAGTGGTAAATCCCTCAGAGTAGCGAGGATGTCATACACTGATGGCTGCTGAAATTACTTAGCCTTGGGTTTAGAGAGTCAAAGTTTGCCAGAATTCCATGAAACAATTATACCTGAGTCATTTTAGGAGCTTTGTTGCCATGGTGAATCTCCACCCTTTCTCAGCTGCGCTGCGCTTGAGGTGGGTGTGTCTGATTAACACCTTAAGGACATGGGTTGAGTGGTTAAGAGATGGTTCCCGACCTTTGCACCTTGTAGTTGGGCCATTTTATTAAGTCAGAGGTGAAACTGCTTAACACTTACATGCACATAACATACGACATGGGAACTTTGCAGGGTAATACAGGTTCCCTGAGTTTTTTTTAGTTTTTTTAACAACTGACTCACAGGTACTAATCATTTTAAATTCACAGTAAAAGAAACATAAAATTTGCAAAGTAAAAGCAGTGACGGATGGATCAAAGTTGCCTCCATGAGAAAATGAATAGAAAATAGTTTTTATAGAGATTTTTGAAATATAGGAGGGAAAAGGTAGAGAGGGGTGGAAAGTTTGTTTTTTTTTAATAATGATTTGCATACCAGAACCCCTGCAGGAAATGAGTTAAATAAATAGTTTTATTCCTCTGAGTCCTTTTTTGGTTGAGAAGTCATTTGTCAGGCTCTTATGAGATGAACCATACAGCCATGACTAATAAATCTCAGCATCTACTGTGACTGTGAGACTGTAACAGCCTGTGCCCCCATGCCAGTGAACAGAACTGTAAGCTTGCCGCTGTTTAACTTTAACTGGTGCTTGACAATGTTGGCAGGTGTTCAAAATTTTAATCTAGCTCTTAGACAGGCCGGGAGAACCAGGGGGAAATGAATCAGAGCTCGAATCACCTTTCTGAGGGCCTTCTGAGGCAATCGCTGTTTCACAGTTATGGGGTCTGTACTTTCCTCTGAACAGCTCAGGGTGGCAAGATGTTCCAATGGATGGAGCTTGTTTGCAGTGTAAAGTAGCATTTGGCACACACATAAAACTTCTTCTGTTTGTCTGTCCAGGCACGAAACACTGCACTGCTAACCTTTTTATCCAGCAGTCTTTTCTTTCCTTTGGACTCCTGTTGTGGATCGGGGAGTTTCTTGGCTCTGACAAACTGTCTAGAATGTGCCCTTTTTTTTTTCAAGGCTTTGTATTTGAAGAGGGTTTACTTCGCATAACCTGATTTTCTCATATCCTCTTACAGTCGAAGGAATAGTGGTAAGGAAATACTTCAAGAAGTCATCAGGGAAAAGTTTGACTCAAATTGGGCTTTAAGACATTTAAATGAACTGAACATTTTCAAGGGAAGACTCTTGAGCTTCTTATGCAATGATTGTCCAATTTGTAATATCCTGGCCCAGTTGTCTGATTCAGCACCATCATAAAATCTGTTTTTGTGTTTTGCTTAATGAAATTGGTCCTATTTATTAGTTGGCATGCCGCCATCCGGCAGAAAGTTTTGAGGCTTTTTCCAGTGCACAGTTTTAATTAAGAGAGTCAAATCAGATCCCATTCCATCTGTGCAACTACTACCTCCGGAGATTGCGGGACATCAGTGCACCGGGACAAGACTCTACCTGCCGCAGAATTCATTGTACCCTCCTCTGCTTTCTACTCGTTCTTGACATTTTCGATAGCTAGGATAGACTCAGGAATGCTTGGCAGAGAGCTAGGGTGGGAAGGCTTCTGAGGTGAAAGAAAAAAGGCTTTGTGTGAGCTCCTTCCCACCAAGAGTTTTGGGGACACAGACACGGTGGAAAATAAGATGAGTGATATAGACAAAGTAAAAACAGAGAAATTCTTTTGTACATGTGAGAACGTGAGGGATGATGTGTTTGCTGTGGCATATTTGTTGAAATTTGGATCGGTGCTGTGTGACGATAGATGCCTTCAGGCGTTGTTTTTCACACTATTTCTGCTCCACTCCTGTGCTCTTCGCACTGGGCGGTGGCACTTCAAGGCCACTCACTCTCTGTATGCGATCACTTGGCTGCAGGGTTTTATCTGCCACAGACTGGCCCTACCCAAAGGAGTGTTTGCAAGATCTCAGTAAACACTTGTGGGGTCGATCAGACATTGAAAATTTTGTATGCCATATTTGGTGTGCAAAACAAAGCCCACTTTTTTGTTTCCTGATGCCTTATCTTTACTTACAAACATGGCCTATGTAAGTATACTGGCATTTCTGTGGTTTAAGTAATAAAGTGAAGAGCAAAAAAGTGTAAATTTTCAACTCGAAATGTACCACATCTACATTGTTCTATTTTTCACCTTGTCTGGCCTGATAAGCAGAATGCCTTTGGCACAGAATGTCTTCCTGTGGTCCTCCAGCTACCATTCAATGATGTGTTTGTTACCATAGTCATTTGTGCTGTGCAGAGTTGACAGATAACATGTCAGAATTAAATAGAGGCAGAAATGAAGTCATGGTTTTGCAAAAGGGAAAGAAGGGGACAACTCAAAGCTCAGCAGAACGCCTTGTCCTCCTGATTTTGTAGAGGTAAGAAGATACAGAGATTGTGCTGTTTATTACCATTCCCATTTCTTTTTTTCCAGTGCTGTGTTAATGACAACAAAGAGTGAAGGCAGATGTGTTTTGGGTTTGGAGGAGAGGAAGCCCTCTTGATGGAGAAGTGTTGAGCGGTACAGGAAGATCTTATCTGTCTGGCTCTGTTTATCAGCTGCTTTTGTTTCAGCTCTTGATGACTTGATGTCAGAGCCTTTCCCTCAAGGCTCCGACAAAGACAAGCAGCAACAAAGGGTTGTTTCTTCCTTCTGTCCTGATCTCTCCTTCCCTTTTTTATCTGTCTCTTTTTTAGAAGAGGAGAGACAAGCCAATCAGAAGTCAGTGCAAAGTCATGCAACAGCTGCATCAAACATAATTTATTTGTCCCTTTGAGCTGTGTCTATTTAATACAAAATACTGGGTGGAGGTAGTGTGCTTCACTGGTTGGACAATCATATGTCTTTGTGGGATGTTAATGTACAGCATTTTACTGCTCAACATACCACTGGCTCTTTATGATCTGTGTGTACAGCAGTCTAGAGGCTCACTGGTAATGGGGTTAGCCAGGCTTGCTGCGAACATGATGGGGGTCCTGATTTTCCAGCAGGTGGTCTTGCTTAATGATGGTCGAGCAGACAGTCCTGTGGAATGCTCCTCGGGGTGGGTGGGATGTGGGATGACTGTTTAAGCCCTCCCTACCTTCTCCTATAGGGCTTTTTCAGTGAATGAGCCTTGGCCTCACAGAAAACTTTGAGCTTTTTTCCCACTGTTTGTGCAAGGAGGTGGCCCAGAATCGTCTGGAATTCTTTATCTGCACCAGCTCCTGCCTGGGTGCCTCCTCCCTCCTCACCTTCTTGATATGTGAGGAGATAATGACAGGATGATATGGGCAAAATTGAGAGGAGTGAATGCTTCAGTTTTTAGCCATGATATTTGCGTGTAATTCTTCATAACTTGAATGCTGAACATCCACAGGGCAGGTGACTAAAGACGTACCGAAAAATGCAGGAGTCACTTGTTAATCAGTGACTAAAAACGCTGGAAGATACTCATGTGAGGTTGAGTAGTGCTAATTTTGTCAACGATTTTTACATTTAGTGTTCTGAGTCTGAAGGCGCGTTCACACTTGTAGTTTGGTTCTCTTGGTCCAGACCCAAGCAGAAATTTCCCTCATATTTTGCAGAAAAACATTTGCAGTCCTGGTTTGCTTAGTGTTCACACTGGCATTTTTGACATCAAACCAAAAGATACAAAACGGAAGGCATATAGATAAGGTCACAACCTGATTGGACATCTTTTATGACATATTTGTGATGTATATTGTGTTACAGAACTTGGCACCTTTGAAAACAATGCTGTGTGCTGAGCTAAATGCGCTTGTTGGATTTGTGTGTGTATGGTGGTATTTTTACCGCCCGAGGACTCATAAAGAGTTAATGAAATGTATAAAGGAGTGGCAGGAATTGTACTGCTCCACACACAAACGCAGTTATGCTTCAAGGAGACGGCGGTTCACATCCCATTTTTGTCCAGGGGGCCTCGGTCCGCTTGTTTGGTGCGCACAGGTTCAGGTGACAGTGTTCAAATTAACTGCACTACAGAGAAATCTTACCAGAGTTTGATTTGATCAAACCAAACTTGCCAAGTGTGAACACAAATTTCGGATGGAACCAGCCACTCGATGGATCCATTAGTCTTTCGCCCCCATACCCAGGTCGGACCACTAATTTGCATGTCAGGACCACTGCGGGCCTCCATTTTGACCTATGCAGGCATAGTTCACCATCTTTCAGGTCCTATCACACGTGTTCACGCTCCACTGCCCCGAGCAGGTGAAAGGGTCGGTGCTGCGACCGACTCCCAGGGCCCGGAATCTGAGATCCTGCAGCACAGGAAATGAAACTGCTGAACATGCAATCCATTGAACAGAATACTTGGCTCGTAAGTCATAAGAAAAAACAATCTATAATATTTTGTCTCCTCTTTTTTGTGGAAAATAAATAAAGATTTTGGTGAAGTTTTATTTTTTTAAACTACATTTTAGTATCAATTTTACATGTTGATTTACTCACATTTAGTGTTTAATGATGTCGGGGTCATCTGGTCATCGTTTCGTCTTTGTCAGGGAAAAAAGATCACAATAATTTTCTTTAAGAAAATTAACACTAATGTTGAGTACATGTTGATATGCCAGCCCAGGCTTAGTCCCAGGATTTATTTTTGCTTAGGTGACCATCTGAGTTGAATTGAGATCCTGATGTGTTTAATGCTACAGTATGATGGTGCAGTTGACACTTTTGTTAAGACTATGCTTACTGATGTAGTGCTTGTTTACCCTGAGAATTAATTTTATTTCATACAAACTTAATAATTTCCTCTGAGTTTACCAGGGGCAGTCTTTTCTACTGACAAGGTGGTCTGCCTCCGCTATAAAACACTGGGAAATCTCACAGCAACTTTTCTGCCCTATAATTTAAATATCCGACTCAACTACCACCTGCTCATGTTTTAAGCTTACCTAGAAATTCTAGTGATAGATTAGAGCATCCCTCCTGTACAGTGAACATGACAAACAACTATATTTGACTTTCCAAGGTATAAAAAATTTGGGTAATTCCAAAGGGGAGATGGAGTTTTTTTTAATTGTTGCCCTTGAAACTGTGTGAGAACATACAGCCATGCCCCGGTGACTGAACTAAAGCACTGGGGTCCTTATCCAGTCCATGTCTACACAAGCAGCCTTTTGTCTTCAGGGAGTCATAAGAAGTCGAGACGACTGACTTTAAGGATTGCATTTTTCTCAGGGTCCTTGAATGGATTAGGCAATAGTGAGAGTTCATTTGCTTGCTACAGAGCTTTTCTACAAAGGTGTATTCCTGGTAAGTCCGTGCACCATGTGTGGCTTATGTCAAAGCGTTTATGCAATGAAGCGAACAGAATGGACAAATAGAAAGGCTCTGATGAAATAAGCAACAAAGACTCGAAGAGAGAATCAAGACCAATGGACCTGTTTCCCAGCTAGCCCAGAGTCTCCAGAGTTATTGCACATTTTAGATTTTAATTAAAAATGCGGGAGTGGAAAGCCTGTTTGGCATAGCAATAAAGGACTTTGAAATGAAAAAGCCATGAAAGATGGAAGAGAGCAAAGGAGGAACAGACCACTTAACCGCAGGCTGTTCACCTTGGCTTATGTCCCAACTAGAATGAGGAGTGTATCACTGTCTTCCTGATAAGAATCAGAGATGGTATTGATTGTACCCAAAGACACCAACATGTAGTGACATGCCTGTCACATCAGTGAGATGTTAACATGGCCACTGTGTACACGCAGAGCTACTTTGCAACATCAAGCCAAATATCCTGAATCTATTAGTTTTTACTTGCTCAGTGCAATAAGAGAATTCATGCACTGTGACATACCTGTAAAATCTGTATAGTAATGGAACCTGCTGTTAAAGGTCTTATTACACAAAGATCTTCAATCTTGTTTGTGGAAGTTCACACCATACCTTGGCTATGAATAACTCAGCCACCTGCAGAAGTATTTATTAAAAAGGCCTGCTCCATGTCTTAAACATGGAGCAGCTCTTCTTTAGTTCAGGAGAGGGGAACTGACCTGGGAGGCTCTGGGCAGGGACTTGGATGTACAGTGACCCGGAAACATCCCTCTTCCATCCCAGACATAAAGAGCTCAGTGCAGCAGTCTGCATGAGATTTGGGCTCCCTTTAGGGAACTGGATCCGTGACAAAATTCTTGCTCCAAGACTGCATCTCTGAAGCAGGGCAGCTGCTGTGGCAAGTGTGGCTACTTACTGTCAGCATGCCAGAAACATCAGGTTTAGAAAAAAGGGTTTTTGTAGCATAGCAGAGGCCCTAATGTGTTTTAGATTTAGGTCAACTCAGCTGTCACTCCAGTGCGCATCAGATTAAGAGAAAACAAGGGAAGAGAATGAAATGGTTTTTTTTGACTGTAACTTCTTTTTGTTGCACGATACAGAAGGGACATCTTTGATAAGCCTTTCCTCTGGTAATAGTTTGACAAACTATAGCTTCCATGTGATTGTGCTTGATAAAGATTAGATTAGTAGTAGATTATTGAACATATGCAACGCACGCTAAACTGCTAATTCAGTTAGACGTCTCCGCCTCCAGAATTATGTCAGCATTTTCCAGCAGTGTTTCAAATACTGTGCTTTCCACCTCAGAATTAACATCTTTCAGTGTTGTCAAAGTTTTTGACTTTTTAGAACATTTTTCTGGTAGTTGGATGAAAACAGAAAGGATTTGACTCAGAGGTTAAACACATTCTGTCACCCTCTGGATCTGGGCTGGAAATGCAGTGAACCAGTGTTAGTAAATTAGACCTATCATGTCCCCCATTGTCTCGTGGCGTGCACCTGTTGCATACCAACATCCGTGTGCATGGCAGTCTGGCTAATTATATAATATTGGTATCCTGGGCTACATTTGGACTGATTTAAATGTCTGTTCTTTAACAAAAGTTTCAATAACAACTCCCCCTGACAAGTTCTGTTTAACCACCCATTTGACACCCATGTGTGGTTCTGGTCCAGCTTTCCTCCAGATTTTGGAACTGGAACTGTAAGATTTTGCTCCCATTTAGCCACATGAGCATTAGTGAGGTCTGGCACTGTAATGTTGGCCTATAAGGCCTGGCTCACAGTCGGTGTTCCAATTCATTCCAAAGGCATGTGATTAGTTTAATTCCAAACTCTTTATATGTTTAGGTTTACGGTCAAGGTTAGGTTTAGGTTTACGGTTCCCAAATCATGTACAGAAATGTTGCCATTGCAGAACCTTACCTTGAGTCTAATCTCATGCATTGCCTAATTTAACACTACAGTGCTGCACATACAGGAAGGAGGGTAGACTTGACAGTTGGGGGTCCCATATTCACAAACAAATTATGGTATTTATAACCTCTCCTTTTGCTTTTTTGCTCCTCAGACAGCAGAGTCTGATACTTCCTTTCCACGCCCTCATCTCCACTTCATCATCCCATGAATGTTGATTGGATGATAAATCCAGGACGAACTCCACTTCCTCCCTTGTGACTTGTCCTCTTGATTCCTTCTGTGTTTGCCATTATTGGTCTATTTTTCTTCCTTCTTTCTGGTATCATTTTCTATCACCTTCTAATATACATTTTGGGTTTTATGTGTCCATTCTCACTTTTAAAACAAATCAAGTCCTTCCAACATTTGTTGCCCCACCCACCTTGCCATTATTCTCACAGTTGTCATCTTCTTCCTCCTAGTGTTTCCATCACACAGTGGTTCCCCATGTAATTAGACTGGAATCCCATGCTCTATAAAGCTGTCATAGTCCTAACAACCAGGTGCACTTTGTGCAGACTTGACATCGGCCTCTGACCTAATTTCATATACCTCCCTCTCTCTCTCTCTCTCTCTCTCTCTCTCTCTCTCTCTCTCTCTCTCTCTCTCTCTCTCTCTCTCTCTCTCTCTCTCTCTCTCTCTCTCTTTCTCAGCTCCCTCAAGAACCAAAAGGAAGTCATTAGAAAAAAACCTTTTTATTTTAAAGGAGAACTCAGTCAAGCATATAAGTTATATAGCAAATTCTGTCTATAGATTTTGGGGAGTACCATTGCATACATGACTTTTGTCTTTCCAGAGACAGCTATGCGAAGTCTGATTAATTGCCTGAAGTGATGTCAGACCTCTGTAACCTGCTCCTCATCTCTGCTTGAGGCTAGAGGCTCAGGCTGCTCTACATTAGTCGCTGCTAGCTTAACACATCTTAATTTCCAGCTGATGGGCAAGTTGCATTGTGGGAAATATAGGCATATACTTTTAACTTTGAGAAAAAATGCAAATATTAATGATATCTCTTCTTCTGCATTGATTTTGATCAGATATCTGTTGTGTGTATCAAGGATATTTTGTTGAAATGAAACAACAAGCTTCTATGGGGGGAGTAATCAAATAAGAGAAATGAATACTTACAGTAGGAGATGATGTTAGAGTTGCATTTGTTTTCTCTCCCGAGAGATGAACCCTCTGAGGAATTTGTCTCTTTTCTCTCTCTCCCTCTCTGCTTGCCATCCAGGCTGACAGATTTGTCAGGCCTGAGGGAGGCACTCGGCCTGCCCCTGTTGTTTTAGCCAACAATGGCAAGGACGTGATGGCTTTCAGAGACAAACAGAGATGTCTGGCAGAGGATCTCTCACTAACTTGACCATGTATCTGCACACACACACACACACAGAGAGAGAGAGCGAGAGAGAGACATACAGACATACTTTACTATCTTCCGATCAGAATGAGACATACTATGATGCTTTATCTGACCCAGTCATTACATTGTTATTGCTTTAAACAATCACTGGTTTATAGTAACAAGTACACACAAAAAATAGATGGTTCCACAAGGGGTTTTAGGGTTTGGGTAGCACCATAAAGGTCCCCTGTGGCTCTGTTTTTGTATACTCTGTTTAACTAATTGTGTTCACCATTTTAAGGGAAGGAGCAACTATGAGGAGAAATGTAGCAGAGAAAGCCTGATTGGTAATATATGGCAGAAAGTAAAGAAAGAGAGTCCAAGGATAAAGAGTGATAGGGAGTGCCAGAGATGGGAAGACTGGAGAAGAGAAGAGGAAGTAAGGGAAAGAAAAAAAAGATAGATAGATAGATGGAGATAGAGAGAGAGAGAGAGAGAGAGAGAGAGAGAGAGAGACTTGTAGCAGGTGCCATGAGGGAGCTTTCGGCATTCTCCAGTAGAAGTATGTTGCCTCAGAGAGGCGAGGCCTGAGGGAGCAAGTTTTATCACAAACTGAGGTGTTGCCAGAGGCATGTTCAGATCAGCCTCTCACTAACTTCCTCTGTCTTGTCACTCTGACACCCCTTGTCCTGCATTACCTCGACATTGTGGCCTTATTACCATATAGCACTCTCAGCCATTTCGATATGTTCCCAATCCTCCTGTGACCATGAGAAGAGTAGCAACAGCTGAAAAACTTTCTACATCTATCAATCAGAGAGATTTTTTCCCCTGCACTGAGTGGGCAGAGACTTGTCCTGGAAGAGCACTTGAAGTAAACATGTTTGAAAGGGCTCTTAGAGAAATATATGAACAGTGAGATTGATAGAGGTGTTGAAATGGAGAGTTTGGGTTTGCACTGTGCTAGTTTTCCATACACTACGTGGCCTTCTTGGACAGGTTGTCAGAAAAAGAGTATCCTATACATATATATATACATATATATAGGGTTACCCATGTCTGTCTGTCTGTAACAGTTTTGATAGAGGGTATGGTCTGTCCACACCAGCACAAGTAGCTTGGCTGTTATTTGTTATATGTTATACATGAATATATGAATATGGCAGCCATTGATTTATGGTGCGCAGGAAATGCTTTGTGTCCCAGGCATTAATGATGATGTAGAAATGATTCTCTTTGCCCAATCTGTGGTTTCTTTGTAAATGACAAACAACACCAATCTTTAATAGTTAGACATTAGCACAATGTCAAGCTAGTTAGAGGTTGGAGATGTAACCCTGTCTCCTAATAGATACGTTAATATGCCACCAATTTGTCTCGCCAAATGTGTTTTGGAGGAAACCAAAAATGCCTGAATTACGTTCACAGACAATGTTTTGTACAAATCGATAATTTGACATCGTGACATCACTGGGCAACTCTTAAAGAATTTAAAGGAGGTTTACGTGGATGGTTGGATGTGTCTTTGAAACACAAGACCAGGGATTATTTTTGTTAGACCTGTAACACACCTTGGTCTCACAGACAGAAGATCTTTCACTAAGAGCAGGAATCCTCGATGAGTCTGTCTGGTCTTCAAGGTACAGTATTTTCTGGCTGGTTGGTGCTCCTGTGCTCCTGCGTCTCTCCTTCACGACTCCACCCTTCCCCCAGCCTGTGTCTCCTCTCACCAATTAAATCACACTACATAGCCAAATAAAACTCGGGCTTGCTAGAATGCACGCTGTAGCCAGTTAGTCCTCCGTGTTTCCTGCAGTTAGTAACTGGTTTAGTATTTTGATTTTGAACATAACGTACGCGCATCAAGAAGGATTTAGTCAAAGGGAAGTTGATCGGCTGATTTGGTCTTAAAATGGCTCCATAGATATTTATGATCCCTTTTTGACACTCTGCAGTTGACTACCTTGAGGTCATCAGTGCAGCCTGACTCTTCAAGCACAGGACAAGTTCCAGCATGCAAGCTCCAGTGTATTCAGTGAATGAGAAAATGTGAAATGTCATGTGTTCTATAGGCTCCCAGCAAATATTGGCTTTGCTTTTGTCTCGGATGAATTGAGGGAATATCTAAGGGAGCTTCAAAGGCTGAACAAATCCACCTTTTGGTGGGTTTGAACTTGTCTTACAGACAAACTATCTCCCCAATTTTACACTTTCCATGAAACATCAAAGTCCTCTGGATTTAATTAATTAAAAAAAAATCTGAGTATGACTGCAAGCAATAGCTTTATTTCTTTGAGAGATGTTCAGGTTAAGGGAATTCACCAACACCAATAATACCTTTATTATTTTATCTTCTCCACACTTCTTGGTCAGACTTCAGATACAAAATTCCAGCTGAAATTTCCCCACATCCTTTTTTCACCCATTGACTTCCAGGACCTCATTCTAGCCCGGTCAGGGTTCAGGCTGGTGAACGACTATCCAGTCTTTAGACGTCCCATTCCAGCTAAACAAGGGAAGAGTGAAAGGCAACAGGTCAACCTGCAGTTCGGTTTTACCTGGGGCCAGAGGTGTGTGAATGGATGGGGGTGAAATCAGGGTCAAACATGTTCACCTCACCAAAACAAATCTTTGACACATTCCAGATTGACAATTTTAAACATCTTTCTATGATTATCATTAACTTTTATATTTGTTTGCATTTCAAACTTTCCTAAATTAAAATAAAAGCTCATCACTTTACTGACCGTTTGAGCTTAACAGGTCTGCTGTAATGAAATTAGAATGTGTTTGTATATGTGAGTGTGCTCTTGCCATTGAGCACATCCACCCCCTTCCTTTAGCCTTTCCAAAGTGGTTCTTTGTTGCTCCCTCTCAAGCCAAATCTCTTTCTTTGTTTCTGTATGTGTTTCTGCATGTCTGTCTATATGTGAGTCACTCTTAAACAAACTGTTACTCTCCATCTATGTCTTTCTCTCTGTCTCTCAGCATGGCTCTCTCTTTCTCTGTTCAGTCTGAGCAGATTGAACTTGTCGGTTACGATGCCAGCAGAATCTTGATCAGCCCCAATTTACATCTAGACAATGGTAGGAGTTGAGAGGCGATTTCTCTCTTCTTTTTCCTCTCATTTCCCCTCCTTGAACCCCCTATTCCTCTTTCTTGTTCTCCCTTCTGCCCCTGTGTATTTGCCAACACCCCCACCCCTCCTTCTTTGTTGTTTTTTTGGGAAGATGGGTGTCCTGAGAGACGGGAAATAAAGAACGGAGTGGGAGCCTCCTCGACACTAGACTAAACTGAATGTTTCTGGACTTCATCAGTGCCTCAGAGGACAGAGGATGTAGGCCTCCCGATAATGAACTCTACACATTCATCTTTAACTCAAGTTAAAGTTTTTAATGGCAGAGCCAGCCTTCTGCTCCATTATTTACCTGCATTTTCTTAATGACAGTGTGTATGACACAACACCGCATACTACTGTCAATGAACATGAGCCTCATTTGGCATCAATTCTGGTGTCATACATTGAAATTCAAATTCACATCCTCGTTGAAAGAATCCACCCTCACAATTAACAGGCTGCTCTGTGCACAAGCATAAAGCCTCTCAGATTTGACGAAGTGCTGCAAACTAAAACTGACTCTGCATATTAATTGCTGTTTAAACTAATTGTATGTAAGAGAACAGCGAGGTGGAGAAGCCTGTCAAGGCGCAATGAAACTGAAATTTATCTGTATTCCAAGGAAGTAAATTGTAAAATATGGTTTCACTAAAAAGGAGAATCTTGTGAAAATGAATATCCAGGATTGGACAGTAGCGCATACATGTTGGGTAATCCATTATAGAAATATATGAAGTCTAACAGACTACAATAAAAAAAAATTGGCATTTTTTTTCTGGATGTTGTAGCTAAGAAAGAAAGAAAGAAAGAAAGAAAGAAAGATCTACCCAGTGTTGGTGTGTACGAGGCTAAGCTACATTTTGATGGTTTGTAAATACCTCAAAACCCAGTGGCTGGCTGCTTGTTAAACCACACTGACATGTTGCTGGCCCAAGTGATGTTACAAATGAGTTTGCCTGTTTTCACTGAGTAGTAGCATTGGGTGATTGATTACATTTTTAAGGAACTTGATGAACACTGTGGACATCCATTGGTCTGTAGTACAGTTTATGGTGTCCTGTTATAAATGAGACGATGCTCAGGAGTAACTAAAACAACCAAATCAAGAGCAGACCAGCATATCCCCTTACAAAGCTCTAGGTTTTATAGTCTGAATTAGGGCCTTTCTGATTTGAAGAAATGGCAGAAATGTCATGCTCATTCCACTTAATTCAGTGCAGTTGTAACTGTAGCTGTGAGAATGTCTGTGAAACATAAAATAAATTTGTAGCTGTTGCCCAGCGAGTCTGGAATGAGTATTTTTAGGAGGAAGTCTAATGAGAAATACAGGAGGTTCCATCAGCACAACTCTCTTGACGAAATTTATTCTTAAACCTTGAAGTTAGGTCTCTAATTCACACAACACAATGACTGAGTAGATGTAAACATCAATTGGACGTTATGATTTAGATGTTTCCTGGTCCAACACACTTGATTCAAATGAATGGGTTGTTATGATTCCTCAGCTAATCATTTGAATCAGGTGTGTGTTGGAAGAGGCAGGACTCCAAAATGGGTCAGGGAATCCCCAGCACAGCGCCTGATATGGTACAAGATGTTCATTTTGCATTACAGCCTTAAAGCCTGACTCCACACTACAGGAGAATTAGGCCGATTTAACCCCGATTCACTTGTTCTGACAATGAGAGGACAAACTGGTCTGGAACTTTGGTGGGTCCTGATTTTTGGCCCAGATTACCTTGTAATGTGATGTGTTTACTGATCCAGTTTTACTCCTCCCAGTCTGCTTGAGGACAATCTGAGCTGCCCTGATAATTTTCAAACCTGTTTTTTAATTTTTTTTTTTTGTGGCTTTTTATGCCTTTATTGGACAGGACAGCTGAAGAGGTGACAGGAAATGTGGGAAATGTCGAGAGAAGATTCTGAAAAGATGTTTCCAGAATCAGTTGGGATTTTAAAACTCCTGTAGTTTCAGCCTGGCATTAGACACTAAGGGCCCGTCATGATTTTGTTGATCTTTCTGCCCATTGAGACTATGACTTATGCTGTCACCAGAGTTGCATACAAAGGAAGATTTCGAACTAGTGTCAGAAATTCAGCCATCAAGATAAAATTCTTAGAATTAGTGTGCTTTATCTTGACAATATAGAGATGCCTAATGTTTATTTGTAAAAACATTGATTGACAAACTGATGTTGCTCACATTTACCCCTGAACTGCAATAGTTCATGTCAGTAGAATTCAAATTTTGTCAAAAATGCATTTTTTGAAATACAATTCCAAACTTTCTGCTCTTCAACTATTATACTATTATTTAATTGACATTGGAGATTTATTGAACGAGAATTAGCTGTTTACAATACCATTTACAGTGAAGTATTTTGATGCACTGTTCACACAATTTATTCAAAAATCTGTCTGGATCATTTGTGGATAGGATAAATGAATATACATGGCAGAACGTGTCAATGCAGAGTCAATGGAGCAAAAAATATGGGAGAAGATTTTTAATTAGTTTTACAGCTTTTCAGAAAAACTGTGTGTGATGGACCTCATAATTCCTGCCAGGATGAAGTCACAGGTCTGTGAGAAAAGAGGTGTTTCTCCTTTAGGTTTACCAGCAGATTACATTCAGTCAGTCATGGCTGTTGTGTTTTGGATTCTCTCACTTTAGCCCCGCGATTTACTCGTCTGAAGAAGCCAAATGAGATCTTTCATTCAAATCAGTTGGATGGTTTGGAGATGAAGTGTCGATAGTACCGATGCTTTTAACCAATAATCAGAGTCTGAAGTTTATTAAAAAGTCCTTTTCCCAAGAGTGCTCTTTATCAATTTCAGCTCTAATAATGGAGATTTGCAGGCGTGATGACACTGAGACGTGTGCATTGCTGTGTCAGTGTGTGTTTCTGTATTTTACATGCACAAATGTGTTGTGTATGTTTGGAAATGCATGTGAATTAAGGTGAGTGGCTGCCTTTTTTTCTCAGGCACCAATGTCTAGTATGAAACCTCCTGAGACAGAGAAGACAGCTTTTTAATTCCACTCCTCTCTAGTCGGCTGAGCTAACAGGAATTGAAATGTGCTGAGAAGAAAGAAGTTTTTATCAACAGCAAACTTGGAGACTCACTCATTTATTGAGCACCTAAAGGAAGATTGACTTAAGCTTATTGTATGTGCAGTGTTCAGCAACCGTGGTGGATACTCGCTCAGTGCTGGAGCAGATTGTAAATTATCACCCTCGGGCCACTGCCAGAGCTTCTCTTTTTAGATCAGTGTTGACAAAGGCTTGGGGAATGGCTTCTGGTGGGGTGTGGAGGTTTGGGGCACTGGGGAGTGTCCTTTGTTGTCGACTTCTTGTCTTTTTGAACCATCCCCTCCCAACCACCTGTCAGCCATCATAGCCGATTATCAAAGCTCTGAAGCTGAGCTGAGCGTGCAGACTTACCCTGCTCTGAACTTTGTATATGAGGTACGCTTTTCCCCCCTTCTTGTGAGATGAGAGGATGGAGGAAGACGCCTCAGTTCTGTCATACCATGGAGCAGCAACCTCAATTCATGAGGAACCTTTGAGAGCAGAAAGGATTAAGGCGAGGGACCATGGCAGCTATGAAGAGTCAGGGTATTGTTGCGGCTTGCTCATCAAAGTGTATAGAGAGTTTTGAAAGAGTGAGGGGGTATATTTGCTGTCCCCACTCTGTACCAAACACATATAATGACACACCGTTTTTAAGTTTGAGCTGAAGTATTCTGTTGCTCTGAACTTTGCACAGGCCTCATTCATTTTCTTCATCATTTCAGCCGTTGTAGTTGTGCTTAAGTAACTACCCACATCATAAAAACAGATCACTCCCAGTAGGTTTGTGTTGGAAGAGTCAGAAAGACCCACACACATACAGTACGCTCACCCAAGCACACTTCATCCTGCCCGGTCCTGGTTACGGAGACAGGCTCTCATGTAGGCAGATTATTCACGGGGATTTCGTTCTAAATGAGGTGAAATTATTGGTCTCTGTGAAGCGGGTCTCTCAGAAGTCACTGCTAGGGCTCGAGCTGCTCCTTTTTGTTCTGGTCCCCTTTGTTGGCCTGCATGGCAGAGTAACCTGACCCCGGATGTGACAGGCGCACAACAGGAAACGAAAGAGCCATTTGTGGCTGTGACTTTAAGAATCAAGGAACATTAATTCTTTGAATGTGTGTGATTGACTGTCAGAGACACTGTCAAAGAAAAAAAACCCACTCTTGTCTGTAGCTCTTCAATTATTCTTGTCTGGTCTAAATCTTTGGACTCACATGGATGTTCCATATTCACATCACCATTTGAAAAATGTGTTCGCGCTTAACTTCCTCCTTATGATAATTGTTAGCAATTGATCATTTCTGTTTTTATCTATAAAATTAGTCCTCAAATAATTAGGTGATGAGTTGATTAACTGAACTATTACAGAAGTGAATCTGAAGTCCCCTGCTCTCAAATGTGAGATTTTGTTGCTTTTCTCTTGGAGACTTTGAAAATGATCCGATCTGTTTTCCACAAACTCGACAAATTATCAGTACTGTAGAGCAAAACTCCTGAAATACACCCTCTTGCATCATTGTAAGTGTGAGGTGTAGTCAACTGATGTTTGACTAAACTTGGAAAGCGGAAAGGTATGGCATTTCACAGTTAGCACAACTTAACAATCACTTCCCACATTCTTCATCAGGTCCTCTGAGTATGGAATTGCATGTTACTGTTGCATAGCTCTGTGTATTTGCGCTTACCAGACTTGGTTGTCTGCCTAGCTGTGGGTCTGTGAATGTGTGGAAGTACTTGTGCGGTCACTCGGTAGTGCTGTAAATGTCTGCATGCACAAACACTATCCCGCTTTAATGTCTGGACTGCAAGTTTAGTCAACATTTGAAGACAATCAAGTGAGACAGGACAGTGTGTGTTTGTGTGTGTGTATGTATGCAGAGCTCAATGGGCTTGTACAGTATGTCACCGGGAAATGCACACAAACTCCAGCTCCTCCTCCTCAGTAGTCCTTTAGGTCCCTCCTGACCTCCAAGTCATCTGCAAACACTGTTAACATACTCAATGTGATGACTGTCAGTCTCTCCCTGAAGGCAGCAGAGGATGTTTGTGCAGGACTCTAATTAGTTTTCAATACACGTTGAGTATTTCAGATTGCTTCAGCTTAACAGTGGCTAAATGCAAACAGCCAGTTAATTTTTCCATTCCAGATTTAAACACTTGCCTCATTCCTTTCCAATTCAGGAGAATAGTGTTCTGCTCTGTTGTGCACTGAGGACTGAAGTGTGAGGTGAATCATCGGGAGTGTTTGCAGGGCAGAGCAGGCTACATCTGAAGTCCCTCCCTAACTCGGGGGAAGGTGGTGTGGTAGTTGTAGTTTGGGTGTCTTCTGCTGTTGTTTGGCCTGCCCTTTTGTCGTCCTAATGACCTGACCGCGTAAAGTTTGCCGCTCAATTCAAAAGGCATTAAGGGTCATTTTACCTGACGATGGCCATTTCCCCCATCACTAGCCTGGGGGAAGGGAGAGGTTAGAAAGGTTCCTCTCCACTGGGAAGCCACAGCGCCTTTTAGAGAGCAGTATTAACCATAATCCAACTTAATTTTACTTTATTACAGTGATTTAAGAATGTGGTGATGAAAAACATCTTCATATGATCTGTTAATGTGATAATCCTTTTCAGACACCCCCCTCTTGATGTACCTAATGGCCTCACAGACCACCATATTTGTATTTACTGGGTACATTATCACAGCCTATTATGGCCGTCGCCATATTTGTTGTTGTTTGAAACTTCACTGGTAGTAACAGGTAGCAACAACGCTGAATTGTACATCTGTGTAAATGCGAGGTGGAAAGGTAGGATGGGGATATGACATTTTGATGTTGTATTATGCATGTGGCTGAAATGGGACAACTTAAAAAGTAGCTAGTAGCAGTTAGCAGCGAACTCACAGAAGAAAAAAGGACTTCAAATTGGAGGGACAGCACAACGTATGGGAGCTCCTCGTCATCCAATCAGAAGACGAAATCAACCGTCGTTAACAGGGAAGGCAGATCGTTTTTTGGCCTTGTTAATCCATTCTTCACAAATGTTAGACGTCACACCAGACGCCAACGCTGCCATGTTGTACGTCACACCTCTTTTGCTTGAGAGACCCCAGCTCTCTATTTAAAATCACACACAGGAGCGGCGTTGCTCCACTTTTGTCTTGTTCAGTATAAACGAACGAAAGGCAGTGTAGAGAATGGTCTTTGTTGCGATGCTGTTGCACGATCTAGAGGCTACTGTCTTACACTTCAGCAGGACTACGGTGGACTCATGGTATGGTGGACTCCACGATGGATCTTGCAGTGCGTACCCTCCTGTGCAATAGTCACTACTTAAAAAAAAAAAAAAAGGTGCATTTCCCGTAACTGCAGACATGTATTTTTAAAATGTTTCAAACCTTGAGGTGTTTAACATCAGTCTTGTTCTAAGTGGACATACAGATAAGTTCAAAGCATTTTCGGTGCCAGAGATTCTGAAAGTATTCTCATCAATCATATTTAATCAAGTTACTGGGACATTTATGGGACAATTCGGCAGGCACAGAAACATTGAGATTTCAAAGTCATGGCAGCTGCCCAGTAAGATATTGAATCTATTTAAATGGGCTACTTAGACATATTGATTCACCCTCTATAAAATACAGTAAATTCTTTTAGAAGTTACTCAGCTTTCGTAATGTACATTGAGTTAGCAAGCAGAGGTCCAGGATGCAGACAAAGCACAAGGTCACATTAACATTAAGAATTAGGCTATAACCAAACTACCTTTGACCATAACCAAATTACCTTAAACACTTTGTTATATAAGTCAAAGTTGGAGCCAACCTAACCTGATTAACAGAGCAGGATTACGTATGTCTCTCAAATCACTGTGGTTTGTTTAGAGCTTAGTCTGGCTTCTTTAATTTCTTTCTTTCTATGTATGCACCAAAAAGGTCACACTGTTAACAAGACAGAAAGTTATGTGTCTGCATGTGTAGCCCTAGCACTGGTGGAAAAGAAAAGATTTTTAGGGCAAGGGAACAATAGCTGACTTTCAGTTTGTAATTCTTGTGCCAGCCCGCAAACACATTTGTAAACTCAAGCTATTGTGAAACAAATGTAGTACAAAACCACATGAATTGAACTTTCACCCTAACATGGTTATCCATACTGATGTGTTTATAATGCACACACAAATCTGGGGTTAAGGCACTAGCACGAGCCTTTTCATTAGCATTCAGTTGAAAGCTTTGGTTATTGCTCCAGTACCTGCTTGGTTGCTAAGGAATTGGCACTTAAGTAATGAAATGCCCATCGCTGATGGGGGCATTAGATTGTGCTGACACTGAGAGAGTGGGGCCAAGTGAGAGGGGAATGGGAACTAGAGCGAGGCAGAGAGCTGGGGATGGGCCCCAGTGAACATCATACACAACAGAGAGCTAGAGGAGAGTGGTGAGGCTGGTGCTGCTGGCAGACATCCATCACCTGAGGAAGGGATTTGACCAGCTTACTTAGAAAGTGTTCTCTCGACAGGTTTTGTCTCTCAAGACTAGAAAGAGGGGGCTAAACTGTAAGTTTCTATATTGTTTACATAAGATTTTGGTTTGTGCCTATTACAAATCCAGCAATCACAAACTCAAATGCTGATACAGACTGAGATCCGAGAAGGCATCGACGTCACTATAAAGTCTGACGAGGCAGAAACAGGAGTAGTCAGTCGATCAGAGTTCTACAAATGCAGCGATTACTTTGGTGAATATCAATATTGATATTGTAATATTCCTTCAGTAAATGGAGCTTCAGTTAATAAATTGTAAATGTCATTAATTTTGCCATCACATAAATTAAGTTTGCTAACTTGTATTCTAGCTAGTTTTGCTTTCAGGCCTTCATGTTGACAGATGAACTTTTCTTTGCTTTTGCTGCTCTTTCTCTTCCTTTTTCTTTCTTCCTTGGCTTTTATCCATTTCCTTTCACTCCGTCCATTTGTTTTTTTTCTTTTCATTACAAATGACCTTTTGCTCAACCTCCACACTACACGCTCACCTGAGTATAAAAAGCAGCACATGCCCTTTATCTTCAGAGCTTCCGCACCACTTTGGCTGCTTTACCTCCAGGCCTCCCACAATCTATGACCTTTGCTCTTACTTTTTGACCCCTGTTCTCAGTTTCTTCCCAGCATTATCCTGACCTCAACCTGATGCATTGACTACATTCATGCTTCAAAAGGTAGTTAGACATAACAAGATGAGTGTGTACGTCACCTGCCTGCGCCTTTATTATTAACTGCTTCCATGGACGCTGAGGCCTGACAGGCAGGTTACAATCTTTGATTATGTTCCCACAATAAGTAACAGCTCAAGTTAACAATGGAACCTGAGGAGGCCATTTAGTCGAGTATTTGTCCCTCTGTTGACTTTTGGACATTTTTGAAATTCCTTCCTCCATTCATGTTTTGTGTGTATGTCGTCACGTGTCATTGCACCACTGGCCTTGTTCTGGTGTAACGTCCAACTATAAAGTGTATCCTGCACTGAAGCTTGAATGCTGACACATAGAGCTGCAAATCAATTCTTGTTGTCATTACCATTTAATTGGATGGGAGATTCCATAATAACATCAAAAACTCAAGGGCACATTTTTTTTCTTGTCCAACCAACAGGCTTAAACACAATCATATTCAATTTATGATAATATTAAAAAAGTAGTTGTGTTGGTTGTGTTGTTTGTTGTTTTGGGGGAATTATCTGGGATTAATCTGTTGCATGTTTTATTTTGTGTATTTTGTTTTGTGGACCCCAGGAAGAAGAGTTTGTACCTTGGTGGTGTAAACCCTCGAAAAATAAATTAAGTCATTATACAAGTATAATAACTGTTAAAACTACTCAGTTGTGCAAATTGCTCGCTTAGCACATCATGAACACAATGTCCCTGACTTACTGCTGCACTTGATCTTCCTCAGCTTGGAGGAAAACTTCACCATGGCATCATGAAATGGAAATTTTCCCACAGGAGGCTCATTTATTGAGATTTTCATTCTGGGCTCTCCTTGTAGCCTGTTCCTGTGGTCGGTTTTCACCAAAAGTGAAGATTTGTCTTTGTCTAGTAAATTCTTAAATCTAAAGATAGATTTATATTTATTTATTTATATTGCTAAAAGCAATAATGAGTTGTCTGAGTTACCCTGTTCATGGTGGAGAAATCTGCTTCACAGTTCACACTGCTCAGAGGAACGATGAGCGCTCTCTCTCTCTCTCTCTCTCTCTCTCTCTCTCTCTCTCTCTCTCTCTCTCTCTCTCTCTCTCTCTCTCTCACACACATCTTCTCCTCTCACTTCCTCCCCACGTCTGTCCCTCTCCTTTCTTCCACACCTGTACTTTGGTTTGGCTGGGGAGTTTTTGAGAAAAATGTTAAAATATTTTGTTGTCCTTCCCCTGTTTTTGCTTGTTTGGCGGCGCCATGGTCGTTAGTTAAAGCAATTGATTTTAAGCCTAATAAACCTGAAGCATTGTGGCAAATTATCCTCAAGAACCCATTCAACAATCACAACATTGATTGGGTAGCTAACGTTAGCTGATTACTCAAACAGCATTATGTTAGGTTCCCAGTTCAACCATTATAATCATACTACTGATCATGAACACATTGTATTGTTAGGTTGTAACGTATTGACAGTGAAAATGAGAGCCAAATACAGCTGCATTGCCGTGACATGACAAAATATTAAATATCATAAACTTACTTGATGACGATAAAAGTCAGCATTTCTCCAGTCCAGTCCATCATTACATCTAACTGCAGCATTCATTCAAATAGTCCCGGGTTTGTTTACGAGTGAGTGACGGAAGTAATTAGAGAGGCAGAGCTCTTAGCGGGAGTGTACACAGAGAGGGAGGCAGACTCCTTTTCAGAACAACGCAGCACAGAGGCTCCCAAACGCAAACCATTATTTTTGAATGAATGAATATTTGATGATATTCGGCATGTGAAAAAAATATTTTTTGGCCTGTTGTTGGCCTGGCGGGGGTCTTGTTGTACAATGGTCGGGGAACCCCTGAGTTCAGTAAACAAAAATAGGCCTCAGAAAAAAATGTAGAACTAAATGTTGACTTTTTGGTGTCTTTATTTCTTTGTTGATAGTTTACCTCCATTTATGTCCTAGACCTTTTTTTTTCTTCGAACAGCTACTGTACTCTTTGATTTATGATTCTTCAAACCCCAGGGGTGAAACTGATTG
Source organism: Chaunax sp. Z400 (assembly GCA_037577475.1). Classification (NCBI taxonomy): domain Eukaryota; kingdom Metazoa; phylum Chordata; class Actinopteri; order Lophiiformes; family Chaunacidae; genus Chaunax; species Chaunax sp. Z400. Next base: position 22,554,384 of record CM075195.1, read on the forward strand.
AAGTTGCATTATGCTCACTAAATTGCTACCTGTAACTTTGAGGTCTTAACTAAAACCTGTGTTGTGGTCACAGGTGTTTTCTTAGGAACAAGGGGGGTGTTGGGTTGAGGGAGTGAGTAAGAGAACAGGAACATAATGAAGCCTATTAGATGGAGATACTTTTTCAAAGTGAAATATCCAGTGGAGAGAATCAAATTCAGTCTTTGTTCTTGTCTGCTCAGTGGAAGTCACACACAGAAGTCCTACTACAGTCTGAAAAGTTAGCGGGAATGCATTGTTCAGGCAAACAGACCTGGGTGAACTGGCTGTAATTCTATATAGGCACTTTCATTTTTTAATTTATCACAGTTAATATTTAATTGCACACTTAATAGCAAACACTAACCACCAAACCCAGACCAGTATGAAATTGCTTGGCATCTTGTTCCAACAACATGGGTTATCCACAGGCCCCCATCTCACCCTGACTTCCACATATTTGACCTGCTGCCCTCTGGCAGACGCTACAGGTGCATGAAGACCAAGAAAAGCTTCTTCCCCAAAGCAATAACCATCCTGAACTCAAATATACACACAACACACAACACACGCGTACACATACACACTGCCCAGGGCATCATCATCTCCTCTCCCCACACTTCATCCTACAGTGCAAAATATATATATGAACTCATCTTCTGTGCAATAATTCACCTGCAGTGCAATATACTTATCAATAGTGCAATATATTTAAATACAATACCATATGTTTATTGACAGTGCAATATATTTAATTCTCATATACATTACTTGAACTGTCATGTAAATTGTTGTTTCTCGCCACTAGGCCTGTATATTTTGTGTGCACCTTAAGGAGTTGCTCTTTTAATTTCATTGTACACGGTATAATGACAATAAAGGCTTTCTATTCTATTCTATTCCCTTAGATTCTCCTCTAAATCCGGGAACTTGATTCTGGGCATTAACGCCCATTCAGCCTCAACAGCATTTGTACGGTGTAGTGTGTTCATGTTTGTGATTCAAGGGGAGATAATTTGTGGACATTCTGGTTATGTGTGTGAAGAAACCCAATTTCATAATCGGTTAGGATTTTAAAACTCCTGTAGTGTGAGCCCGGCTCAACACTTGCTCACTCTGCAGTCAGAGGCAGGGTTTGAATTGAGTCTATTATAAGAAGTTGCCGTGATTGAAGGTCGGAAATACAGATGCAGTGACTCAGCGTTTGCTCATTTGGATTTGTCTGTTGTCAATGATAAGAAGCGGTGAGGGCTGGAGAGAGAGAGAGAGAAACAGAGGTGAACAACCTGTTCATTAAAGCAGTTCGCTAATGATTTACAGGAGTTTGAGAAATGCACTCAGCACAGTTAGTGAGCCTGAACGAGGAATAGAAGGTGAAGCACAGCAACCCTTTTTGCCTGAGAACTCTTTATGTCCATGTACCAAATATCAAGATTAAACATTAGGGCTAGCATTAGCATTAGTGCTACAAGGCACCTTGGATTTCTTGGTCATTTGAGTAGGTTTTATGCTTGAGCTGAAGGTGCAAGCTGTTGCATATTCGTTTTGGGTGACATGCAGTGAGGCAAATACACGCCCCCACAAGTTGAAAATGTTTCAACTTTAGCAAAAGTTTCATGTGCATACCTTGAAGCTTTTTGACTCTAATTCCTAAATTTACAGTGAGAAGAAGAAAACAATAGGGTCCTGCAAGAAATAACACAAAGAATGGTTCGTGGTAAGTTCTGAGATGGGTCACATTGAGAAGCAACACAAATGCAATACAGGCTATACTCCTAGCTACACTTAACATCAAGCTAGCATCTGTACAGTTGGTAGGTACATCATTGGACTGCCCTTACAGTCCAGCTTTCAAATGTGAACCAAATGTGAAATGTGGCCAGGAAAATCAGTTTTCCTTCAAATTAATCTTATCTGTAGAGTGGCCAATTTGAATCATAGCAACCACAAAGGGGGAGCTCTACTGTAAAGAGATACCATAGAGATATCTCAGACAATAACTAAAATAGATCAGAATGCAGTGCATCCATAACACATGCTTGATCATACACACCCCCTCTTCCATGAACTGCTTGACAAATTTCCAACTTTCATGGGAAGCTTCAATTTCAAACTAGTTTTGGCAAAAGGGCATTCTGGGAAAAGCCTGCAGTCTTGAGCAGCAGTGGGTGCACCAAACAGTGTTACAATTCATTACAAAATACCTTCAGAAAAGCTTAAAGATGTCAATAAACAGATAACATTGAGTTATCATGGGAAGTGTGAGGGTTGAAAATGATCATTTTTATGAGTCAAATTCCTGGTGTTCTTATCACCCACTGAGAGCCTTTACTCAACCTCATAAAAATAACTATCTCCCTGTGTATAATGAAAAATCACTTTTGGAATGACTGCCTCCTAACCCCTGCAGGTTAACCATGTCAAATCACACTTGGAAGTATAGCTCTCATGTCTAACATCCTCTAAAACCTTCTTTGCTTTGCAGCCTGCTGGACTGTGAGGCAGAGACGGAAGCCCTTGACATCTGGTTATCATTTTTGTACATTTTAAATTGGATATTGACCTGGGATTGCCATGTGTCCATGGACTCGCTGCTGATCTAACTGTAGTGGGCAGAGAATCCCTCGTGACTTTCCCAGAGCTCATAAAGCAACCCCAGCTCTTCCATTGCGCAGTAATGAGCATGTGTTCAACCATGGGAGTTAAAGCCCAAAGCCAAAGCCTCTACCACCACCACCACCACCACCAGCCTGGACTGTCGCCCAGACAGTAGAGCGGACTGCTGTCCAGTAAGCCCCTGGACAGCAGACACAAACCCTTAGAACAAAGACAAAACCACCAAACCTAACTTGTGTTTAGTCTTGGTTTTTGTGGAAGTGAGGCATCTAATCTCCTGTCAGATTAGCCATCCCATTATAGATCATTCCACCATTGTTTTTATGGGACAGGAGGGAGCTCTGCAGCACATTATCTTTGTCCAGCACTTTTTACTCAAAGCTTAATACTTTTAATGTAGTCGGCAAACGGTAGAACACAAACGGTTTTCATTTGTTTGTTTTATTAAATAATAGATGGCTGAGATAGACAATGCAAAAACAGAGTTCTAAAGGTCAAACACTTAAACCAGCTTCATGAAGTTTTCACTCTGAGACCCAGTTTTTATGATTGTCAGTATGTTCCAGAAGTACGTTTCTGATGAAGTGTTTGAATATTTATTTTGTCCATAAACTCCATCATCTATTGTCTCTGAGCAACCTCCAGAGAACGTACTTGAATTTGCTGCATTCAGCAGCAAATGATGATGATGATGATTACAAGGAACAACCAGTGGATGATATCTGTCATCAGTGTTGATGGATATTTTCTACTTAAAACCCTTGTCACTATGCTGCATGTGGCAGTTATCCAGCAAAAAAGAGATGCCTTCATACAAGATGGTCAAAATGATTTTTCAATTGATTGTTGATTTAATATTTTTCTTCAATCTTTTTGCTGCTCTTTTAATGAAAAGCTCTGGAAAGTAAACTTTCACAAAGTCACAGTTGTTCTCCTGGAAGTCGCGCTTGAATGTAAAACAGCGATGTTGTGATTGAGTGAATGAGTTTCCTTTAATGCCAGCCATAAAAGTGCCCCCGCCACTTTATTAACAACCCTCCTCTATAAGTAGCTCTTAATGCAGCTCTTTCCTCTACTACAGTTATACATCACTGTGGCTCCTCATAAAATAAAACTTCATTTTACTAATAAATGTAAATGAAATACATCCCACATGGCTCAGTAGCAACAGGTCTCAGATCATAAAGGCTACTTAAGCTACATTGGCAGGAGTATTAATTGTCTGTAAAGTTTATGACATTGCTGAGTTAATCAAATTCCCTGTCCCTCAATTATCTCCCATGGTTTTTGCTCTCTCACACAGACTTGATTCCACGTCCCCTGCAGCCATCTCTCGATTAAAGTATTGGATAATCATGGCAATTACCACCCAAACAACTCTGCCAAGTCTTATTAACCCCCAGCCTCTCAGGATCTTGACAGCTGGCGCGTAGTGGCTCATTCTCTCCATATCCCTTCCACTGACCCAGGAAATACTCTTTTTTTCCCGCTGGAGGTGGCCTGCAGGTTTGCTGAACGTTGGTATAGCTTAACTCATGTCTATGCCTCCTGGTTGGTTACCTTGTTGGTCAGATGTGAAACAAAACCAAGAAGAAGAGCATCCTGGCTGTATTACAGTGGTGCTATACCTCAGCTGGTGTCAAACTTAATAGCCTTAGGCCCCTGCTACCCCTCTGTAAAGCAGTGATCCAGCGCCTGGAAGCACTATAAACCAGAGCCAAGTATAGGCTGGCAGCCATTACACCTAATAAGAAACAAATTCTTAAAACATATGGCTCCACTTAATAAACACTCCAGAGCTCAGAGAGGAAATGTTGTATTTCCAGCTCATGAAAGTGGTCCTGAAGCACCTGTCAGTTTGTTAGTTTTTCATTTGAGCAGCTTTTATTACATTACGTTGAACAGCTGTGGAGACAGACAGCTGTTTAGATTGTGTTTCGATCTATTTGCTTTCACTAAAGCTTTTCATACTGCCATACGTTTTTAATTATAGGCAGGGTATGTACGCATACATGTACAAAATCATTTAAAACCACATGCTCTCAACCACAGTGCTGCCTATGAACATATTGCCACAGAGGTGTTGATCAGCCACTGATGAAATACTGATTTGAACACACAACTCAAGAAAGTTAGAATCTCACATTTGAGGTTATTATTATTTTTAACTGGATTTATCTATTAAGAGAAAACTTGATGTCTGGTCAAGTTAGGGGTTGGTCTCACCAACATTTATATACATGTTGGACTGAAATCATCATTGCTTTGTTTCTTATTGTATAACATTAGCAAATTTATCTGAAACTTGCAATATTGAGCTTGGTTTTTGGAATCTTTTTTGCAGTGCACCATGATAATAGTTTGTTAGGTTGGAAACCTACCAGACTTGTTGAAATTCAGTGTAACTTTGCTGTTAATGGTGTTTTATTGTTAGGGTGGGACTCAGTATCTGTTATCTCCCATTGCCATCTTTTGTTTGCTGTGGCTGGAGTCGTCAAACCTTCAGACAGCTCTGGGGTCAAAAAGGCAGATAAGACACGACAGCCTCCACGGTGCAGCTGAAGCAGATATCTGTGTGGTTTATCCTCTCAGGTTACAGTTTTCCTCTTCAATTATGAACTGTAAAATGCCTTGTTATTACATTCATTCCTATTTGTCAACCCTATCTGCTTTTATCATAGCAATGTTCTGCCCTCTTTATTCGGGTTTGATTCTGCATTGTTTTTTGAAACATGTAGGTTGTTTGCCAAAATCTACACTGGTGAAGTTCTCCCCATTTTCATTATTATTAATTCCCCTTATTGCCGTTTTCCTATGTGAACCTAATTGTTAAATATACAGCAGATAACAAAAAGTTAAGCCTGTTCTGTTCAGTTGAAATCTTTTTAAACATCTTTGTTTAATACGGCTCACAATACAGGAGAATCAGGCAGATTTCACCCTGATTTGGCCGTCCTGACAATCGCAAGAGAAAAGTGGTCTGGAGTTTTGATCGGTCTCGATGTTGTCCCAGATTATCTGGTAGTGTGAGGCGTTTACAGCCTCACACCTACCAATCTGCTCATGTACAATCACGGTCGGTCCGATAATTTTCAAACATTTTTGAGGAGTTTAAATCTGGATTATTACATCAGTACTTTCTGAGTGAGATCACATTGGCCAATGAGAGAGACATCTGGATGGTGCTGCCATCTCGCTGAAGAATAGGCAGCAAGTATTGAGTCTTTCCAACCATTTCCTCTTCCACACTCGTCTCTTCTGTTTTCTTGTTTTCTCACTGTAAAGTAGGCTGGTCGCTACGGCAACATCATCAGTCATTTAGTTTACATTACACAGCTGCTTCTGAGCGATCACGTGAGGCGGTGCTCCCCCCGCTACGAGAATCACGATGAAATCCTGCAGTGTGTTGATGTCCCATTATTCTTGAATCATGTAGTATGTTCATGATTCAAATTAAAGGGAAGATGATCTGTGGAGATTCTCGTTAGGTTTGTGATGAAACCCGATTCCAGAATCAATTAGGATTTTGAAATTCCTGTAGTGTGAGTGCGACCTTGCTGGTAACAAATCCATGACAGACATAATGCTGGGGCTCACGGTGAAGCCGTGATCCATTTCTGTGCAATTATTTCAGCGCTGCATTTCCCTTGACTGCTCATTTAGAAACCTCATTGTCATGTTAAAACATCATTAACATGACACTAGCAGACGTGATGCTAATGATATTCAAATCAGCAGTAATGCAGGCATCTGGGAGGCATTGTTTTGAACTGTAATTAGTGAGATCAACCTGAAGTTTTGCACATGCTCATGTCATAGCTCTTAGCTGTGTCAGCTTGTTGTTTCTCTCTCTCCTTCTTTGCAGTCAAGTATTTATTTTTCACTTTAATCACCAAAAGATAAGCAAAAATCAAAAATGTATGTGTTGGTCAGATTGGACTCCACCATAAAACAGACATTAGGCATTTTTGAGGTACTTTTATTTATCTCCCTCATTTATACATATATGCACTGATGCAGCATTAGCATCTTCGGCTTGTTCTTGTGATACGTCAATGCATCCCCCATATTGTGGGCATAAGGCAAAAAAAGGGACCTTGAGTGGCTTAAGTGTACTGTAATTGGTTCAGACGTAATTCTACATCTATCATGCAGACATGAAGCACTGCCAAGCACAGATTTTAAACAGCTTGTCACGGTAGCATTAAAAGCATGGACACAAATGAACAATTGTCAGGTTGTTGTATGTGAAATAGAAGTGACGTTGCTACACCAAACGCCAGGCAATTTCACTGTTTCTATTGGTGCTGTGCATCAAAACAGAAAAAAAGCCCATAAATGTGTTTAATTCTTGTGGCAGTTCTTCTCACAATCTTCAGAACTGTTTGGTCTGAAAAGATTTTCTTCAAATGAAGGCCAGGAACATTGTCAAAATATCAAAATTGACAATGTTTACACTTGTGACCACAGTGTCTAAGATAGAATTATATGATGAAGACAACAGACAGGACTTGTCCTTTACAATGCTCCTCAAGATACATTCAGAATTCATCATCATCGGTTATGTGTAGCCACTTGAATCATCAGTCAAGCATGGCATTTTCATCAGTATTTCATTTCAACTTGAGCAGGGCACAAAACTAATTCCTGACAGATTCATCCAACCATTTAGTTTGTAAATTGATCTTTGCTGAAGTGTCCTTTCACACTGCAGAGTCATAACACAAACTGGCAGATTCATCATGAGTTTGCTTGTTAAGACAAAAGTGTTGCATTGTGTCTGACAAAAGGATTAGAGGAATTTTACATGCTTGACTTGATTCAATGCTTTTGAATATAATCCCCTTCATTTGAATACTTAATGACAAAGATTCTCACGCATTTTGTCTGTAACAGGCTGTTATAATGATTCCTTTAACATCTAACTGTACCTGAAATTTTATTAGTTTAAAACGGTGTTGGAACAAACAAACAGAACAATAACTCATGGTGGCAGTATGAGAGTTTTCTCCTGGAAGCGCTTCTAAACTTCGCCTTTACCTACAAACAACCCCGTGCTCCCTATAAAACATGAAGCCAGCGCAACAGCTATTATCAGCAGTGATGGCAGGCCGGACAGAGGCTATTCATTAGTTTTTAAACATCTTCTGTCCTTCCTACCTCTGTTTCAAAGGCACCGTAGCAACCAAGTGAACAATGCAAGTGCTGGTCATGGCCACAGCATGTGTGTGGTCCTGTCCCAGTTATAAAAGAGGTAAGACAAAACACTTTGCGACCACAGACGTTGGCTTGAGCAGGTCAAGCCGTTTCCTAAGGTGACCACATTTTTTTGTTGAGGGACAAGCCAGAGGAATGCAGCCACAGTGCCGCTGAAGTGTTTTGTGTGACATGGACTTGGCCAGGGTTTGTATATACTAAGCCTTGTTACTGTCCTATTGACATGTGAGGCATGTTTGACCTTTGACGCTTGCCTAGCCAGAGGCTATCTTTCTCCAGTCTAGGGAAGACATCAATAGGCAATCTTGTGAAAATTCAATAATTCCGTTTTTTTCTCAGGATTGATGGGTGAGATTTGATGGGAGGTCTTTCAACAAGGGTTCTTTGTTTTCCTTCAACTATGTGAGGGTGACGTTCATCTCTAGAGGACAAGAGACTGGAGTAATCCAGTGGATGATTTGCTCCAGCGCTGATGGAGATCAATGCAGCCTCATCGTTTAGGCTGCTCAGCTGATGGTCCTCTGGTCTTCTCTGTAACTAATGTGCTCTTGCATCAGTTTTGTCTCCACGGTGATGAGGGGCTGACTTAATGTAAGCATTGGCCTTCTTTTCTATTCACAAGAAGAATGGTCCCATCAGCTATGCTCTGGGAGACGACTTAATCTCTCACTGGTAATTAGATCATGGCCACCGCTTGCTGATGAGCCAGAGAAAAGCACATTGGGCCCACAAGAAAAGAATCAATGGCAGTGTATCTCCATTTGCCTTGGACTGGTGGAACACCAGTGAGAATGGAATTATTCAATGGTAATGCTGTGGCGACCTGTACAGTAAAGGCAGGCTTAAGTCCGTTGCTGTCCACATGAAGTTCTTGTGTCCCTCTGACGGTTGTAAAATATGGAAAATGTTAACTTTGTTTAATTTCTTTGGGGCGTGGGAATGCAGGAAGCAGTGTCTGTGTGGCTCAAGACTCCTGCGGAGAATGGTAGAACTTCCTCCCTCCATCCAGTCTTGTAATCTTGTTGTGTTGGAAGTAATATGTGTCTCAGCCACAAAATGTTTATAGCCATCAAATTGGAAAAAAGTGATAGGGATCAGAATATTGGGTTCTGGATTCTGTATACCAAATACTAAAACAGGAGCGAGTTAGAATGGCCAGCTGTGGGGATTACAGCCAAGAGAGGAACCAGGGGTTCAAATAGTTCTGTTGTCGTTCTTCTTTCTTTTGCATTTTTGTGAGTACAACTGAGTGCAATATTATGAAATTCTTTCAGACTGTCTGACAATGTGCACAGCTATTCCCATATTCAAACAATATTGTGTCTTTCCTGTCTCTATGATCGACTTTTCCCTCGGCACGCGATTGTGGTGGCTCAGAACAACTATCAACAAGTTTGATCTCCCATGTGGTCGGACAGCACGTTGGAAGAACAAGTTCTAGATCAAGTATATCTGCCCTCAGAGCCTTCCCCTGCCTGCATCTCAGTGCCGCCCTGATCTCTCACAATTACACAATGTCTCCTCAAAGGCATTCACAAAGTTGCACTTGGATGATGTAGTTGCTTTTGCTTGATAAGTTAACACAGAGAGCTTGAGAGAAGTCCAAACATGGCCTACTTTCACACCCTCTTGAATCTTTGCCTTTTAAAATCTAAGTATGAATTGTCCATACATGCACCTATCTCTACAAACAGCTAGGATTTCAGGCATCTGAGGACCATACCAAGCAGGTGTCTTAAACTCCATGCCCCAAGCCCCTTCTCATTTTTGTGCCAGTGTGCATGCTTTCGCTGTACAATGCTGGCCTTATTTAGCAGAATACCTGTGTCAGAGTGCTGCTGCACTCTGAGTTCCTTTGTAACAATGGGATCCTTTCTCATTCTACTCTGCCCTCCTTCACTCTGTTTCCTGAGAGCCTGCAGGCAGACTTTTTTGTCGACACATTCAATAAGACCTCTCAGGCTTGCCACGATTACTGTATGCAAAGGTCAATGTCATGTGCTGCAGTGCTAATGCAGAGCAAATACTTCTATTAGCACAAAGCTGTCATATGAAGAATGTATGCATCAAGAATTAAGGCTTTTTTCACATCTCTGATTCATTCATGGCATGTTACTGGGAACTTATTTAGGGGAGATTACTGACACTGCTACCCCCCCCCAACACGCACATACACACATACACAGATATGCACATAATAATAACACTGACAAATACTGGACACTTAAAATCAGCCTGATTCATCAATGAGATATTTTACAGGTTGACAGTGAGGGTTAGGCTGCCAAGGCAAGTTCACTCACATTTCCTGTCTTCGGTCTTTTGTTGTCTCTGTGTAAACTAGGTGTGTTTTCACAGTCTGAAGTTCTTTCCCGCGGGCTATAATCTCTGCACTAGATACTAATGCAGACTTATTGCTCACAGGGATGTGATGACAAACGGGTCTTTTGATCAATCCAACAGTTGTTGAACAGAGTTTCAGATTCATAGCTTGAATATAGCCTGGGATTGCTCTGCCCACATGGGGAAATTAAATCACTAATTAAAAACCTTACTGAACTAAAAATATGACAGTGTTTACTAGTTTATTCTTCCGCCACAAAATTAAAATATTTTTGAGCATTATTATATTAGAGCAACTTCAGGGACTGCAGAACAGGCCACTACTGTACTATGGTAAAGCGTTATTGTAAGAACATACATCAAAATATCCAGCATTTGAATGGTAAAGATGCAGAGAGCTATTCACAACATCCCATTTGTACAGAAACAAAAGCCCCTTCTACACAGTCTATTCAATGCAGGGCTGGTGCACCTTTATTCCACCCTGCGGTTCTGTTTAAATGCAATGAAGGCATTATTGAGAGTTTGTGTTGTTTGGCCTTTGTGACGGCATCGGAGGTAGTAACAGCACTGAATCGGACATCTGTGTAAACACAAGGCGGAAAGGCAGGATGGGGTCTAATGTTTTGTCTTCATATTGGGAAGACAGCGTGAGGTAAGGGAACTCCTTACTTTATGTTATTCCATTATTTACAAAGCACTCTGGACACTGGGGTAGTGGCATAGAGAAGGGTCTTTATTGCGTACATCTTGCGTGATGTTTGTGTAAATAGGGCTAAAGTTTTTCTGATCTTAGTAACTAACAAGAATAGTTAGTAACTTGGAAGGTAAAGTTTGAGATGTTTTAGTCATTCAAGACGGTAATATCAGAAGTAACTCATGCCATGCAAGCCTCCCAGTCTGACTCCAATTTCAATAATTCCTCCCTCTGACTGGGAAAGTCTTCGTTCGATGAACCGTCTTTTCTCATTGAATTTCCAGGAGGCTCAGTTCTGCTGTGATGAGAAACTCTGTGCTGAGTATATAAGAGAGAGATGTACACTGAATAATGCATTGAGGTCTGTGTGTGCATGGGTGATGGAGAAGGTATACTAGACTACCATCTCAACTTGACCCAATTTGGGTCATGTGACTTCACATTCAACTTAACACTTTATATACTACAGTGACTGCTGGATGTGAGCCAACTTAATGTTTTATAAAGAAGATAAAGGTTTGTCAGTTCTTAAAAACCACTAACAGCTGGCTTGATATAGATCTGTCCCAGCAATGGCACCCTTTATCAGGGGATTTGGGAAAGTTTGTCTATTCACACACACACACACACACACACGCACGCACGCATGCACTGGAGAGAAAGTATGTGCTAGAAAAAAGAGAGAGAAAGAAGCAAGATCACAAAGCCATGCAAGTTCTCAGTGCCAGAGGTCAGAGTTGACAGCCTTGAAGTGGTGGGGAGGGAGGGGGCCTCAGGTCAGGTAGTCCATGAGATTGGCAGTGTGTGGGAACTTCAGCAGGTCAGACACACACACACACACACACACACACAGTGTCAGAATAGAACTACAGCTACAGAAACAGACGGTAATTGTTGGGAAGAAGGTTCTCATCAGGTTGGCTCACTAATTCAAAAACATTTTCATATTGTAACCTTTTTATTGTAATTTATGTTGATTTCTCATACACAGTTTTTGAATTTGTATTTATTAACACGTTTGGTGCATTTAGGACATGTTTTTGACTCAATTGTAGCTTAGTCCTATGTATCTTATATATCTTCATCTATCTTATAAATTTTAAATTTAATTGTTATTTTTTGCTATACAAATAAACTTGATTTGCCTTGTTTTACATTGTTACATACGTTCAGGCATTTTTTATTTTGTTGGCCTTTTTCTGGTGTATGATGGAACCACAATGCCAATTCTGATTCCAGTTTCGATTCCGGTTCTTGTCAGTTCTCAATTACGGTTCTTTGTGGGGCAGAGTCAGGTTTCAGGGTCAAAACATGCCACATGCTTATTTCACAGTAGAAAAATGTATTTCAAAAAAACCTTTATACAAGCCATTCTGTATAATGTATTATGAATGACTCATTCATATGCTCACAACAATGGACTAGAATTGATCATATCCCTGCAAACACAAAAACAGACACATCCTAGCATTACCATTACTGTAGGTCATGGTGGCGAGTAGCCAGCAGCATGCAAGCCAGCTTTGCTCTATTCTTATTTTTGCTTACCTAAATTTCAGTGCTTCAACATCTGAGAATGGATGAAACATTTTTAGCATCAGCAGTCATTTTTCTGTGTCACTCTTCAACTTGCTCTTACGTCATGGGATCATTGCTCTGGCTTAGCGACATTAAACTGGCTACTAGTGTTAGCAATCTACGGGCGTTTAAACACAGTACATTCACTGATTTGTACACCGTGTAGGCGAAGGTGTTAAGTCATGCTAGTTGTGCATTCTCCCTTGTCAGAAAATGACTTTGGAACAGATGTTGCACTTTGATGACTTGGCAGGGCAAAATAAAGCCACACTTTTCAGCGCCACTTGCTGTGGTCCATGACGTTGCAAGGCTCGAAGTACCCATCCAACCTGTAAAGCCCAAACCACGGAAGCTGTGTGCCACCACCACAGGGACTGAAACTTAACTTGAGTGCCAGCGAAATTTATTCAGGAACTGATGAGCAGAATCCAAATTAAAACATTTTTTGAACCAGTTCCAATTTTGAGCCAGTTCTCGAAGCCCAACCCACTGCTTCACCAAGTTCAGTCAGAGCATGATGCTGTTTCTCTAGAAGCAATTTGAGGTTTAGGGAACTTTTCAGCTTTACCTGTGTGAAGCAGAAACACAAGTCATAGCTTTCACGCCTGTGAAATGACCGTGGAATGTAAATGTGAAATCTTCTGTCTGAATCTGCTGTCATTTCCTCATTTTTATGACATTTTATGACAATGGTTTTGCTAAAAACAGTCACATTCTTTCTTTGCGTTTCAAAAAACTCACAACAATGTTGTGGAAAGGATCCTTGTGCACTTGGATCTGTAAAAATGGTTGAAAATGCTGTAGTTTGCATACCAGGCCAGTAGTTGGCAGTGGACCTTTTCAAAATCAACCCCACAGAATAACATAGATATCAAATACTTAATAGCCATGCACGAAGTGGGCCTGTGTCATCACAGTCTTCGGAGGAATTGCGTTTTGTTAGTTTACACGGTGATAGTAACGGTGCCGTTTAAAAAAAAAACACTCTGGAACGTGTTTTCAAGTCCCTAAAATGCATTTGTCGTGTAAACAAATAGCAAAACTGCTACGAAAGTTAACCGTTTTATGGTGGAACTGTTGTGCAAACAGCACCTTAGACATAACACTGTCAACCTGCTAAGATTCATAAATTTGTCATGTTGCTGGTTTGGAAAAAGCTCACTGTTTTTGTCAGGTCTCTCTATCAGTTCTTTTTTATGGTACCCATGATGAACACACACCAGAATGGATGACTTAGGTACTGCACATAAAATACATCACAGAGGTAGACAACATGCTGTAGGAGTTCCCCCTCCCATCTGTTTTATACCCCATCATCTAGTGTCACAGAGAGAGAGGAGAATCTTTAATTTCTCAGTACATGTTGATATAATGCAAGACACTGAAAAAAAATATGATTCTTTTTCAAGATGCACTTTTTTCTGTTTGCATTTCAACATAGTAGGAAGTAAAACTAAATGAAGCATTTTAGCTGCTTATATCACACTTAAGTAAAAAAAAAATTTCAACTCTGTCAAACTATTGCTATTTGTCCATAGATCGGTAATAGTCTACATATAGATAGATTCCTAGCTGAATGAATCAGGAGCCCGTCATTTATTGGTGCATTCATGTTAACGTTATGCATCGATTATGTTTATAGCCCAGCACTTGGGTTGAACACAGAGGTCTTGAAGTAAGTCATACATCAAGGAAGCTGAGCGGCGTTCTAAAAGTAATAAGCCGAATTCAGTGTTTCCCCTAGAAATTCTTTGTCCATGTGAACTCGTTTAACAGTCACAACATTGATTGGCTAGCTAACGTTAGCTGATTACTTTACATTATGTTAGGTTCCCAGTTCAACCATTATAATCACACTACTGATCATGAACACATCGTAACGTTAGGTTGTAACGTATAGACAGTGAAAATGAGAGCCAAATACAGCTGCAGCGCAGTTACACAAGAAAATATTAAATGTTATAAACTTACTTGATGACGATAAAAGCCAGCATATCTCCGGTCCAGTCCATGATTACATCTCACTGCAGCATTCATTCATATAGTCCTGGGTTTACTAGTGATTGACAGAAGTAGTCAGACACAGCTCTGAGCGGGGGTTGACACAGAGAGGGAGCGCAGCACAGAGGCTCCCAAACGCAAAGGATTATTTTCAAATGAATGAATTTTTGCCGATATTTGGTTTATAAAAAATTATTATTTGGCCTGTTGTTGGCCTGGTGGGGGGGTCTTGTTGGCCTGTATAATGGTAGGGGAAACCCTGGAATTGGCTTGAATCCTGATACATTGTGGTGACGAGTTTGCTCCACTCAGGCTAAATGAGATGAAGTACATTGTTGTAGCGTCAATGTTGCTGTGAACTTGTCTAGTCTGTCAATGTGGGCTAAGCTGTGCTTTAGTTTATTGTTTGGGGTTGAATAGCTGCACTGTCTAAAGAGAGGAAGGCCCTTTTCTTTTATGAGTTTAGGCATCTGTTAGTTTAACATACATCAATCCTATATGTTTAGTTCCTCTGTTGTAAAAGTTCAGGATGCCGGTTCTTTAAGCAAGGCAGCTCACTGTCTGCAGGCAAACTTTCAGCTAAGCAATCTTGATCCTTGTACGTTGAAGTGCGCTTATTTTATCGTTTGTGATGAGGTACCTCTGAAAGACCCCAAAACATCAAAAGGCTTCTGGCCCTCTGTGACACGATCTGATGCTCATTGTATTTATTCATAATGAACCGAAAAGATAGTTACTGCAATAACCAGGAAGAAGGGAATACACCCTCAGGGTGTGTGTGCTTAGTGTCCAAATGAATTGACTCCATCCATCTCAGTTAAAACAACCCACCATCTGCCCATTTGTTTTCCTCAGCACATACGTCTTGAGAGAGTGTCAGGTACAGGTCAGTATGCTTCTGGCAGCCAAATCAGGGCTGATGAATATGAGAGCAGCTGAGTGCAGAGCCTCAGAGGTGAAACCACAGGAGTAAATGGAGTAAAGCCCAAGACCAGGGCTAGAAAGAAATTAATGAGACCGCATCAACTAGTCTGTCTATGAGTGCAATATTAATTGTTCAAGACTAACAAACAAATAACTGCACTTGCAAGGCTCTCATTTCTCATTACATCAAATGTTGATATAAATACATGGCAGCATTGTAAGCTATTTCATTGAGTTTGCCTTCTGTTGAAGTGACTTCTTGCATAAAACAGCAAACCTTTGTTGCAGTTTGGTCATTCGTTTACAAGACCACAACGTTTTAGGGCCTGAAAATGCAAACTTTTGAAAACGTGTTCCAGAGTGTAATCTTTTGAAAATGCTAAATCTATTAAAACAAATGAATAGATTTAATTTATTTATCATCTGGCTCTAGTTTTAAGGATGAGCGGCTCTCAAGTGGCTTGGCTTAAAGGTTATTCTGCTCATGTATAATGAAGTCCTTTATCTAATAAATTGTTATCTAACTAGTCATTTTATTCAGACATGCTCGCATGATTTTTCTTCCAATGTGAATTGCTTTCTCACTGCACAAACCACTGAATCACAATTTGGCCATGTCGTCTAGGCGTTCTATGTGTTTGTATTTCTTTGGCAAACTGCTATAAACTGCCAGAGTGAAAGTGGCCTCTTTAAATTAAGCCTGAGTCAGAACTCAGCACATTCTGCATCTCTCTAGGACTTTTCTGAGCCAAAATGAAAGAACTTAAAGGTCTACCTGATGAATGTCTTTGTCGCTCAGTCTTCACTGAAAACTCTTGGCTAAGGCATCTTACAGCTTCTGTTGTCTACTTAATTTAATTACAGGGCAGTTGTAAAAAAAGTCCCCAAACAATAAAAATGACTTCCTGAATTTTAAAGTTGAAACACTTCGCATTCACCATTTTCCTCTTCCTCGTTTGCGTCAGGATTTTAAACTCCAATGAATATTGACACCATAAAAATGTAATGCCCCCTTTGCGCATGTTTGCGGAAATGCTCATAATTGTACCAACCACACATGACTCAACCGCAGACATTTTATAGTTATAGATAATTATAGACTTTTAAACATGAAAACATTCACAAGGAGGCCTCCAAATATCCTCTACTCTCTGCCAGGCCAGTTGTCTTCATTTGCTCAAGTCTCCACTGTTTCAACAGCAGCATCACACTCCTCTTTGCACAGGTGCTACGGGGTGAATTGGAGTCTACACCCCTCTGGAGCACAGCACAGAGTATTTATTAGCCTGACCCAATGAGTAAAGGGTCAGCAAGGGGCTAGCAGGGTGGGTGGATGGGGGTAATGAATGGAGTTGTGAGGGTTGGAAGAGGAGTTGACAGAAGTGTCATTGGGGGTCGTCTGGCTAGTGGTTGGAGTTGAGGAGGGGAGGGAGTAGAAGATGAAGACCAAACAGCTGGAACACATGGCTGACTGTCAGCAGCACAGAGATGTGTGTTCCTCCTTTCACCCTCTCCTCCAGATCTGTTTATTTATCCACATTTCTCCCGCTTTCCAGAGGGCAGAGAGCAAACTGGCCTTGAATGAGAATAGAGATGATTTAAATGAGAAAAAGAAGGCAAATATGACACACCAGCAGCTTAGTATGACTGTAAATTATTTTTATTCATTATCTGTTTACAGTGGGTAGAGAACGATGACACATATTTACAGTCACTTTGAGGATTTTTCAGATCCATTATCGAAATAGCTATTTTGGGAGCTAAGAATTAGATACATACAGAAAATAGAAGAGTTCCTATACTAACCTAGTTCTAGTTGGATTTGCTCTGTTTTGATTAAACCTAACCCAGGCATTTCTCTTAAGTAAATTTATTGGATATTCATTGGATTTAGTAATTGAGTGTATCTGCAATGGTGATGTTCAAGCTCGGAACCTATCAAATCTTCGCCTCTAAAAACCTTTAAACCTTTTCTATTTAGCATAGCAATTTCATCAAGTTTTGAGACTCACAAGAGACAGATTAATCACTGACATGGAGGCTGAGATATCCTGACTTTTACTCCCTAATATAGGTCAAGCTTAAGGCTGGGTATCCTTTATAAATTAGGATACCAGTATCAATGCCAGTACTCTTAAAGTGATACCAATAGAGTGCTTCATTGGCATGCTGAACTGCTAACTCTGTGAAAAACACAGCTCATAATTTCAGCACTCCACAAACATATGCCCCCTAAAGTTGAAGAACATTGTTGTTATTGACAGCGAGAAAAAAGAAAAAAGAAATAGTAATTTTTTTTCTTGATCTTCGTACAAAACAATTAAAGACAGATATCCTTTTTTAAAGTCTTTGAGATTTAAAATCTTTCACAAGAGGGTCCTGGCCAAGACAGGCAGCAGCACGAATAAGCAGCATTACAACAAACAGACATACAAATACAATTTAGAATGATTTAGAAAATTTATAAAAGCATAAAAAATATTAACATTTGTCACAAGTCATCAACATCAAGGACCGAGCAGGACCTATGTGAGTCATACAAAACATTTACAGCCATATGTGCCTGCAGTGAAGTAATTTAATGTAGCTTTAAATGTATCTAATGAGACCAGCTCTCTGAGACTCAAGTAGTTTTGATTCCAATCAGCGTGAGCAGCATACCTAAATGCTGATTTTCCAAGTTCATTACGGACTGTAGGGACAGACAGTAGGAATAAGCCCTGGGAGTGAAGGCAATGACTTTCCATGCATTTTTGAATGATGTAAATCAGGAGAAAAGACGGAAGCAGGCCAAGAATAACCTTGTAAATAAGAGTATGCTAGTGGTTAAATCTACAGGTGGACAAGGCAGACCATCCAACTCTGGTAATAGTGCTTTAAAAGTTGTGATAAATCTCAGTGATTTGAGTAGAGAAGTTGGGATACTCCTTTTTACTGGGGTATTTGGTTGATATATTAAAGGCATTGGATATAGATACCTAGCCCTGGTAAGCAGCTCACCTTTAACTAGATGCTTCGTGCCTTGTAAATGTCTATGCCTTTCAAACTTTACCAATTTTTAGCACATATTTTCTATTAAAACTGTCCAATTTTAGATAACCCTAGTGACCCTTGAAGGATTATTTCCTCAGACTTTTGAAAGCTTGCTTTTAAGCCACATCATTACAAGTGTTTTCACAGGTTGAGTAGTAAAGTGATCTCCATGACTAAAATTGGTGTGGTAGCCCTTTAAGGCTGTTTTCAGGGGTGTGGGAGCTTGTCCTGTCGTCCTTCCTCTGAGACTGTGCTTTAAAGTCTGTCTGGTTCCTCCTCCCACGGCATGACTTTAAAGAAAAACCTAATGAAATTGTTGCGTTGGCTCCTGCATGCTTATTGCATTAAGTGCAATCAATAAATCCTTTTTGTACGCTTGCAACCTCCCTCTCCCTGAATCTCAATAAAGCTGAGTGCTCTCTGTGTAATGAGTATTGCCTGGGAACTTGATTACTCTTGGTGTTGTCAAAGTTAAGGGGTTGTTCTTGGCAATATCCCCTGAACTGTACGGGCCATTACTTTACGTTTTTTAATATATGGGTTTACTGCTAAAACGGGGATGCCATATATTTTCAGCCGATGTGCGCTGAGTCAAACTGAGTCATGATAACAGGACAGGCGGTATAAGGAGGTTATTGCATCCGAAGATATACTGTATCTTTTTCATGTGAAACCAACTCACTGAATGTGAAAATGTGACTCATATGAGCCGTTCAGTCACTATTTAATTTAAAAATCACTGTGCTGCTACTTGAACTTTTGCTTCTAAAAAACGGTTTATTTGACTAAAAATAAGGCTCAACTTACCACGGAGATGACTCTCACAGTTTTCCAGTTTAAGGATTCATCGATTAGTCAATTGAATGAAAATGATATGCCAACTGTTTTGATTTCCTTATTTTAGGGTTTGCTCACAAACTATTGTTACCTGCTTTTCCCTTCAGTTGTTATTACAATTCAAACATACACACACCCACTGCACACCCTGCACTGCCCAGCTTGATCTGCCTTTTTCCATTTCTCTCTCACTGTAGTCTTTTGTACGCAGAGATTGCGCAACAGTGTCGTAACGATGTCCCTTTTCTACAACGCCTTTTTTTTGTTTACACTCAACAAGACAACTGTGGAACACTGGCAAACACTGTTACGACTTTACCTCTGAAAGCACCAAAAGAGGATTTACTCAGTCTAATAGTGTGATTAGGTTCCCTGTCTCTTTATTCTACCGCTAGCGCTAAGCGAGACTAAAGTTGACTTTCCAGGTCCAGGTTACCGCACACCTCTCTTTGCCCTTCTTCTCAGGTTGAGAGTAAGTTTTAGGGACCTGCTAGGTTTACCCGCTGTTCTTGTGGCCCAGACTACATAGGTAGGGATGGATATCACCCCTGGCTGGAAGAGAGAGCGGCAACACAGAAAGAAGAGCAGTCTTGTTTTGTCTAGAGCTCTTTTCCCACTGCAGGTATCTCTCCATCAAGGCACCAAGCTGGGTGATAAACTAAGAGCTCCTCTTAGAACCTCTGTTCTCCCTCACTCTTCTCTCCATCCCTTCCATCCATCTTAATATTTCCACTACAGAGATGTAAAGCTCTTTCTTGTGGTGCCCAGAGAACTGTTTTCACTAAAATTGCATTCTGGATCAAGGATCACAGCTTTTCTACAAATTGTGTGATTTGTAATGGAGGTGACAGTTGTCATTAGTCAACACTGATAAATAATGCATTGTCACCTCTAGATACCAGGTTAAAGTGGGATTACATATGTGACATACTATACTTTATTACTCCATGACCAAATAAGGCTAAGAAAATGTGATATGTGGATTTGAGTCAAATAATACAATAATTTCTCCAAACATGGTTTTTGTCTCAAAGCTGCATTCTTTATCCACCTCCTCCTCTGAAATCTTATGAGATCAGTTTCCTGTATATGATTTTCTGTACTCATTAAAATCAGCGAGCTCTGCTATGCTTCTATTTCCTGTTTGAAATATGGATGACAAAGAAAGATGTGCACCGTGGCTCCTGCATTATGCTAAGTTGAACCTGTTGGTGTATTGATCCTCGGGCTGTAAATATTTCACTGTTTGTCACAGAGCTGAAGAATAGTTGGCAAAGAGTACACAAGAATGCAGTTCATCTGTGTAGCAGTGAATGCTTTTCCTCTCCAGTGGGAACTTGGCTGGAATGCATTTTGTGTAACAGGGGCACAAACTCACCGACTGTGGACCATGAGCATTTATTAGGTAAGCATGCACCTCATCTGAAGGGGGTGCACAAACTAGAATGCAGATACATGCACTTTGGGATGATATCAGTTTCATCAGAGCTCTCTCTGTTGTGTGCGACACAAGCTTCCACATGGCACGTAAACACTCGGGTATGCAGAGATGGCGAGCTCTTGATACTACATTAACCATTTGCAGAGGTGAGAACTAAGATCGATTGTCTTATATTAGAACCACGTTAAGGTCTGGTAACACATGCCTCTAGGTTGTTAATCTCAATGAATCAAGCATGACAGTACTTGATCTAATATAGTAAATAGAAAAAAGAAAACTAAAGACAGGGTCTACTTTTGGGCTTTTTCCATAGCTTTCAACTGCATCTCACAGTTGGAGTTTGGTTAGTAAATGTGTTCCCCTTGTCCAATCATAATAAACAAAAACCAATGGCCGAGGTAATGCTAGAACAGAAGTGGTTTTGTGATGTGTTGTCTGATCACGTCTGAAATCCAAAGTGGTCCTAGTTTTCCAAAATAGCTAATCTTAGGCCCCGTTTACATGACAAAGTTTTTGCTGAAAAAGTTTTTTCTTTGCATTTTCAAAACCGTCTTCGTTCACACAGCATCGTTTTTTAAACAATCCCCGTACATATGAATGTGTGTAGGCTGTGTAAAAGCCCTTCATCATTGCACTCGGTTGTTTGCATGAGCAGTGGCAGAACTGGTTGTGAATTAATGAAAAACAGAGCTTGAGAGAGAGGTTCAAACCCTGATTATTTTCTCACCTCCACACAGCTGGATAATCATGGTTTGACATGGGTGTGAATGCTGGACTGATGGCTTCAGAAACTTGTCTTGTGTGTGTGTGTGTGCTGCTTCTTTTCTCTCCCATTATGACACCGCCATCAGTTACCTCATACCATATCAGACAACATCAGCTGAAACCAGCTATCTAGTCGAAAAAAAATCTATACTTATTTTGTTATAACACCCAAGTCAAAGGGCTTGATGCAATTTTGTTGTGATCCAGAAAGGCAGATGCTTGCACTACCTTTTTACCTTGAAATCTGAAGATGATGGATGACCACTGACTCAAAATGCTTTACTGTGGTAGAGTGATGGAAGGCCAACTACTTTTAGGGCAAAGTGTTCATTATTGCAACAGTGGTTTTGAGCCCCCACCCATAGGTACCTCTGTCTAGACAGCACTTAATCAGTGCAGTGATTATATAACTTACAAATGTGCTGATATGTGGCTTAAAATTTGGCAAACAGTGTCTAATCGTTTCTTTTCTTTTTCTTTCGTGCGCTGCTTCTTTTGTCCTGCCAACGCCTTACCAGGTAAGACCACTCCCTTTGCTTTAATCTCTGTCATAATGGCCATGGTCTTCTTCCCAAACCACATCTGCTAACCCACCCCCAGCCCCATCATATCTCAAAGGCCCACCAGATCTGTAGAAATAAAAGGTGGCTTGGATTTTCTGGAAACAAATCATAGATACATGTATTATTGCATTTGTAGTCATGGACTTGATGCACTTGCTTTTTAGTTTTAGTTTTTTCAGTTTACATTTTTATACTATATCAGGCATACATGATGTGGCCAACAGCTTTTTTGACAGATTTTGACATCAATTTCTTGCCCAGCTTTTGTCAAGAAGATGACTCATTGTCATTTTGCATGTCGTCATCAACTCCAGTGAACTTACATGGTTCTAAATGGAAAATTAATAACTTCATGGTATTTTAGGTATAAAACTAGGAAATGTTGAATCATTATGACGTTGCAAGGCAGTGCTTCGACTATGTTTTCAAAGCTGTTCAAGAGCGGTAACCAAATGAGAGTCCACTGTCCTGTTCTGACCATTTTCCCTGTGCTTGACATTCTTGACAACAGTGCTCAGTGAATCAGTGAGAGTAAAGTAATATTTCCAGTGGGGGCTCTTTGTCCTTCAAGAGAACAGACAAGGACATCGAATGAGGAGTGAAAAGGTCTAAGTAGGCAAGATTACAGTGAGTAAGAGCCTAGTGCTCCATTTTTGCAGGTCCAACAGCTGTACTGTCTGCCCTTTCATTTTGAACTCAAGTAGAAGAGTGCAGATCTCCAGCACACTGGATTGGGCTTCAAAAGAAGGAGGTTTTGTCCAGACAGCTGCCGTTGCGGTGTGATGGAATGTCAACCACTGCTGATGATGACATGATGAAGAGCTGCAGCAGAAACAAAAGAAATTTGTCAGGAGATTTGGTGCTGTTGCCAGGGAGAGTCCCAGAAGGACATCTTTTGTCATGCATATTAAAAAAGCTCTTTAGTCAAAACAAGTCTGCTCAGTCTGTCATTAAAGCTCCCAGATGACAGAGTTGTCCTTTCATGTGTTCCCCAATCAGAGCCCTTCCCTTCCTGTTAAAGCAGTCCCAGCCAAGCCCTTCTCTGTCTAGATCCAACAATACACAAGAAGTAGCTTACAAAAATGAGTTGCCTGGACTGATGGCCTGAGATACATTTGAAGCTGCTGCAAAATGCATAAATGTAGACCTTTGTCCAAGTGTGCTGTGATGTAAAGTCAAAGCCAAAACATGACTGAGAACATATAAAACTGTGACATGTACAGCTACTCCTTCTCTACTGCACCTGACTTGAAAGATTTCAGGCCTTTGATTTTGGAGGCAGCCTTGCTAGTTAGCATCAGCATTTAAGTACCTTACAGTGTGCTATAGTATTATGGAGAAACAGGGGAGGCTTTGTGCATCGTAATAGGATTTTAATGCCTTCTCTTTGTGGCTCAGAGAAGATCTCTGCTGATTAAATTCCAGACTGGGATTGGAATTGAAGCAGCTTCTAAGAATAAACACACATGAAACCTTAAGAAGTCCAAAAACTGAAATAATGTGGTTTTGATGTGTAGTGGCCCCCATCAGTCATGTTTCTATCCCTTCATTGTCACAATGGCTGATTGATTTATGTTTTATGTAAGCTGTGGTTTGTAAAGGCAGAAACGGACATATTTGCTGTAGCATGCCAAGCTCTTCTGCCTGTTTGGTGTGGGATTTCTTCAGGTCTTTCAGTGGAAGTGGCCACTACAATGGCCACATCATGCCGCTCTGAGCGAGACAAAATTCCTGTCAGGAGTGGTCACGCCTCATCACGGAGCATGTTAAAGTGGGAGGTCCTCTTGTCACTCTGTGCAGTACCCTCATCCTTTCCTTTATGCTCTGTTTTTGGAAGAGGAAGCTCTTGAATGGGCCTCTTCAACTGTCCACACATGTTTCAAGCTCAATTTTACTTCTCCTCGCATCGTAACTATGAGGTAATCTGGTTGATTTGTTGTCTGTGTGTGCATATTTGTGTGTTTATGTAGGAATGTTCATGTAAAGCCGTGACACCATCAAAGGTGGATGGTCTTGGCTATCATCATGTGACACACTGCATGACATGAAGGCACAATGAGCAGTTTGATGTCTGTGTGTGTGTGTGTGTGTGTGTGTGTGTGTGTGTGTGTGTGTGTGTGTGTGTGTGTGTGTGTGTGTGTGTGTGTGTGTGTGTGTGTGTGTGTGTGTGTGTGTGTGTGTGTGTGTGTGTGTGTGTGTGTGTGTATGAGGACGCTGGAATGCAGTTTTCATGTCCTTCCAGATAATGAGATTCAGGAGGTGCCATCTGAGGATGGAATTCCAGCCATCCCTCTTTACGCAGACCTCTGCAGCTCAGACATTTAGAGCTGGTGCACGGCATCAGTGCTGCTGTCTCTATTGTTCCCATAATATAGTTGCTTCAATCAATGCATAAATCTATGAAATCCCATCCGTGAAATGAGATAAACGTACACGGTATAACTATTTTAGATCCCCATAACAAGCTTTTAAACCACAAAGTCCGTTACAGATAGCTTTGTTTCACATTCACATTGGTTCCATTAGCAATAGTTCAACCTGGAGAGACATGTGAATTGAGGAAAGTTAATTGTTGAATGAAGCAGATGATGTGTGATAATTAGTCTGTCAGAAAGTCTTTGGCGACTCTCCTGGATGATTCTGATTGAAGGGCCTCTGTCCTGAGCATCCCTATAGACTCCAGACAGTGGTGGTGGTGGTGGCTGATGACTCTGCTGAGACTGATGAGGCTGATGAGATGATGAAGTTGGTGAATCTGTAAACTTTAGAGCTTCATTTGTCAATGGTACCAAGAGAACCACTCTGTTCTGTCTGTTTTTTTAAAAATGCAGTACACAATGCGAACACAAAAATAACCATTCTAATGTGTAACAAACTGAACTGAACTAGACTGAACCGAACCAGACAGCTTGTCGGAAACGTGGCTGTTGTTTTTCTACTATCTCCTAGAGATAAACTGAGTCGGAAGGGCAATTTCCTACACTGGAAGTTTCTAAATAAAATTAATATTTACTTGGATTTATTATGTCCAGATTTTCTTAATCAATAAAACTCAGTTTCAAGTTTGTTTGTTTTTTCCACTAAGAAAATGTGATTGAAATTAGTTGATTCTCTCATCTATCATCCTTATTTCCTTTTCATGTCTTTGGTTACCACCATGTGCCTCTTCTGTGTAATGCCAAGGGCAGTTTAGGATGTGTTCTGTCTAGGCAATAGAACTATTCACTTATTATGGCCTGCAAAATTACAGCTCACAATGTCCACCTTCCTTTCTAACCATTATTCTCTTACACTTGAAAACATTACACAATTATCACTCCCAGAGAATGGCTGTCAGGTACCATTGAATTCAGATGTAGAGAGTTCTTTCAAACTGCGTGTGTGTTCTTGCATTAATCCCAGCATACAACCGCACCAGTGAAATGACTGCCTGTGTGTTTGTGTGCATGCATGTGTGTAAAATGCTGCATGCCTCTGTACCAGTACAGTCCTGGGATCCAACATGGTGACAGGCACTGGGACACACCTACTAAATGGTATGTGTGGGACTTAAGGCTTATTTATACTTCCTTTACGTTCAAAAATAAATTTGTCCATTTCAAACAATTTGTCCATCAGCACCCACATTCATACATACCCACAATGCATTCTTTACGTTGGCAATGATACATCCACATGATGGCGGTGAAGAGTCAAAACACCAATAAAAATTTAGAATTTCTTTGAATTATGGCCACACTGCCCCCCAACTATTCCCAGTGGTACTGCTCCACTTCCTCCCTATCCATAAGCTTTCAGAAGACATGCACAAATAGGTACAAAATGAATGCACAGTGTGGACAGAAGGCTCCATCTTTAGTGTGTGTGCCACTTCAACTGAAAACAGACAATCATTTATTTTCACCTCACATTGACAGAATGTTTGACTATTTTGTTCATGGGTTACATAAGCTTTCTGCAATAAAACATCTAGTAGCAAAGTTCTTATCAGATGAGTGTGAGGTGGTGGGACAATCTATTAATTGTCGGTCAGTGATCTAATTTGACAAAGACTTGACTTGATAAAGTTTGGAAGTCACTGACCGAAGCAAAGAGGAGAAATGTGCTGCTCTGAGAGGAAGAGGCCGACAGAGAAGACATGACACACGTCCGTACATGTCTGAAGCTGATCCTGTGTCAGCCTGTACCCACATTCCTCTCTCTCTCTCTGTTTGTATGTATGTAAATGCTATTTCTCGAATCAAGTCAGTTTGATGGGCAGAATTTACTTCGATGTGAAATTGATGTGTTTGTGTGTGTCTAACTGCACATGAAATTGTCACATAATGTCATTTTAATGATGCTATAATAGTCTAATAATGAGCAGCCAATAATCATCATTTGCCTAATGGGCATAGCTTCACAGCTAATCACTTGGATATGGATTTCAGTCTTTCAGACGCTACACCAGCTTTCCTTCTCATCATCTCTGCACACTTAGAAATGACACATCTGTAAACCAGCAGTTATCATCAGGGCTTTTTGTTGAGAGCTTTCATTATTGGTTTCATTATGTTTCTAATAAATATTGATTAAGTGGGCTCCTGCAAAAAAAATGTCAATAAGTGTGTGTTTCTGTCATGCATATATTCCTGGCGACAAGATTACATAATTAATTAAGCATCAGTAACGCTGCTAGAATTTTATTGCTGCTTCCCACCTAAGATGGCATTAATGCTCTTTTCTATTAATGAATTGGTCTCATGTGAACCACACATACACTCTGAGGTTTTCCATCACACAGGAACAAGGCAGAGGCCCCCGTCTGGACTGGTTACGTACTCCATCTCACCCCCACACTTTTATTATGTAACAGTGAGTGGTAGCAATACTGTACAGGAATGCTTTGTGCACTGCAGAAGAAGCAGATGTAGCTCCTTTTTTTCAGCTTTTTTAAAAGACAAATGACTTAGCCATGCTAATGGTATGCCTGTAGCTGCATGGAAGGAAATCTTGGTCTGTCTATCACTTTGGTCTACACAGAAATATCTTACAAACTATTGGATGGATTGCCATGAAATTTGCCAAACGCCTTCATGATGCCTGAAAGATGAATATGAATCGACATGGCAATGAAATTAGTCTTGACTTCATGCCCCCCTCAGGCTGAGTTATAGTCATGATCCTCTGACTTTTCTAATGGGCCACAGGCACAAGGTCTTTTTATTTTGTCCACTACTTGTTCACTGATAATTAGAAAATGTTAGAATGCCAACAGGCCAAAGATGGTAAACATAGTAAACAATGCACTTGGTTGCATTTTGGCATTGTTGTTTTGGGAATGGAATAATGCTGATGATAGCATTTAGATTAAAGCACCGCTGTGTCCATTAACAGCCTTGCAGAGCCACAATGTGTCTTTGGAGTAATTGTTTATGAGCAAACTGAAATTGTAAAACAGGTGGATGGAAACATACCCACTGTGGATTCATTGAAACTCTCCTCCAGTCGTAGTTGTTCTGCACAGTCAGCAACACTTGCATCTGTTGCCTCTTTAGGTAGTTGTGATAGTTTATATTTTTTTCATTTAAAACAGCATTTGAGATTTAAGGAACTTGTTATTGCACCAGTGTGGACAGTGTCATTAACATTGCATGATAACTCTCATAATTGGTATTAATTAAGGCACAGAGAGGATGTATCAGTTTCTGTTCCATAGATCTTTATTGAATATGGGTAAATTTTGTTGTTCTTTTTGACAGATTCTAATCTTTATTGTGTTTTGTATCTAGTTTCCACCAGCTGACTTGACCCACTCTACTCTAATATGAATGTCATTTGTCAAATTTATAAAACAGTCTTTCTTGTACCTATTCTGACTGATTATTTAATACTACACTATTTTGAAATGTCTGCAGTCGCTCAACACGACTACAAATTACTCCAACATGACTATAAAACTTTTCACATTTACATCCTTGAGCTCACATTTTTCTTAACCAAGTTGGTGCTTCAAAGCTACCATGTATGACTTTTATTAAAAGTTTCATTCTGGAATTCTTACATGCAGGCTTTTTTTTTTTTATCAGTGACTGTCATCATCGTTAGTCAATCTGAGGTTGTTAAAACTCTTTAGTTGTGCTGAACTACTTAGAGGTAATGGCCTGACATCTCCAGAGACTCCGTTTAAATCTTCCTGTCATCAAGCATACAACCCTCTGAAGTGTCCTTGAATAAGATGTCCCTCTGACAATCTTTGGCAAGTCCAAAAAAGTCCCCTACAATCACATGATTATATGTTGGGGTTTTATCCTTATCCCCTTTTCGTGCTGTCTGCTCTTCACTGCATCCTCTTTCTTTCTGCTTTAGTAGACAAATAGCTTGGGATTCCTCTATTGTCCCCCCCTGTGGACACTTAGAATGTAACCTAACCCCTCAACTCACAAAATGGCTCAACCAGATGGCTGCAGCAGAGCTATCCTGCCATGGCTTCCACCTCTCGTACAAGTCTGACGGCTCCCCTTTCTCTTTGTTTTACGCCTACACTTCTGAGTCAAAGATGTGAGTGTAATTGAGAACCTGAGCATTGTGCTCGCTACAACTCCACACAAAACACCAGCAGTGGTTACAATGATGTTGTTGTCCTTGGTCCTCATCATGGCTAGTCTATAAAAAGGTCGCACCTCGTGAAAGATGAGGTGTTAAGGGAGGTGTTAGTCTACGTGTGTGTATGTGTGTGTTTTTGCAGCCCTCTTTCTGTTTTCCTCATTCGCTGTTTTCTGCAAAGTTATGCCACAACTGAAGAGTTTACTGCAGGCTGGAAACTTGGTGCACGTCACAGATGCAAGCAGATACACATGCATCTTCCATATGGACCTCGTCATGCCAGCTAGGCTGTTTTGTGTGTGTGGAAAGCCATGTCGGCACCTCTCTTGCCCTCCCTGTGGGAACATAGGTGGCCATTGTTGGGTGATCAGAGTGCCCTGCAGATGGGGGCGAGTTGGTGACTGTAAAACTGGAAGGGAGCCCAAAAATACTGGGGCCACAGGGCTTAATGGACCATGTGTGTCGAGTTAATAGTCTCACCCAACATGCACACAGAAACCCCGACCATCCTCCCATCCTCTAACTCCTGTTGTTATTAACTGAATTATCTGCATGGGGCAGGTTTCCCATGCAATAGTTAGATGAGTTGGGCCACTGACTGAATTTCAAATGAAGATTATGGGGGACTGTAATCACAACAGCCTGAGAGCTTTCATGTTTTACTGCAGTGTGGCTTGCAATAGAGCTATTGCCATAATGGCTCCAGTTTTGTTTTCTAACTGTTATGACAAAACAGTAGTTTTAAGCCCCACTTCCACTGCGTAGTACCGGCTCGACTCAACTCCATGAGGGAAAAAATACCTTGTACCTGGTATTACTTTTTTAGTACCTTCTCCGTTGCAGTTCCAGGTGAGCTGAACAGGTACTAAAAGGTCACGTGAAACGTTACAGACCACTGATTGGTCAATGCCCAGCACGTACGGAGTACATGCACAACACAAATCAATGGCCGCCACACTCAAACAAGCTGCTTTAGCAGCCGCAACTTTTTTTTATTGTAGCCGCTATATTAAGGAGGTTCAGACGTTCCTATCTTAAACAGCTGATGAGATGATCACAAGAGGTGTGCGTTGCATTAAAGACTATGGCACGGCGGCGGCCATCTACCCTGAGCAGGTACCATCCTTCGATGGAAAACAACCGGCAGAAAAGTACCCGATGTCGAGTCTAGTAGAGCTGGTACTATGCAGTGGAAATGTGGCTTTAGAGGCTCACTGAGTATTTCAGATCAGTTAGGACTGCACGTGACTGCATCATATCAGAAGTCACACTTTGAGGATTGAGGGAAATGACACTCAAACATGGATGGTTCAGACATGGATGGTTTAAACATTGATGGCCTTGGATACAAGTATTCTCACAGGGACTTTCTGCAAGTCCTGTTTTCTCTCTCTTGCTTCTCACACAGCTGTAAGCACAGCCAGCAGAGACAAGTGGATTTCTGTGATTCCTCAGCCACATGCTGCTGACCAAAAGTCAGGACGTTAATGGAAGTTAAGTAAGACTGGTCTGTCTGCTAAACACTGCGGCCTGCGGTCAGCTCAACATTGGCTATTAAGGACGCCTTTGGTGCTTCAGCAGTGTTGTTTTTGTAATCCCAAAGAGTTGTTGAATGTTGGTCATATTGTTGTCATGACTCCAACCACCACAGCAGCATACATGGAATGTCCAACCAAAAACATTTTTTATTGAGGGTTTCTTTTCCTCTTTACAGGTTTATTTTATGTGATAGGAAACTAACCCTGAGAGACTATTTCCAGGGATGTAGTGTACAAACAGAAGGTTAATTCACCTTCTTATCTGCTCACTGTTATAAGTGGTCATATCTAAGCCAAATCATTTAATGTTAATGAATAAAATTAGGACATAATTACAAAACAAACTTCCTGTGAATTTAATTGAGCCTGATTTGACAATAGAATATTCATCAAGCAGAGATGCAAACCATGCATTTTTCTCTGCATTATATGATTAGTATTTTTAATGTCTTGGATTTGGATTAAACAAGACATAGTCTATAAGAAATAAGCAATTTTAGGACTCTAACTTTTGGCTCCGGGAATTTCTGCATTTTGACTATTTCTCTTTTACATAACCTGTTTGGAAAATAATCATTATTTGCTTCCCTGGAAGGAATAGTGACTCTACCCTAACAGCAACCGAATGATGACCAGAAAGTCATCAATCCTAGTGACATTAGCACCACACACAGCCTCCAGACAGACTACATTCTAACACACATGAATCGTGTCCAGGCTTTTGGCCTCAGTGGATCTGTACAGTTAGATCAGATGGTGCCTGCCTGCACACCTGCTACAGCCCTTGATAACAGTATCAAGGGATGATACAACACACTCATACACACTCTCACACAGCTGCAGCAGTACGTGCACAGACACCATCCTCTTTCTAACCCCAGGGCATGGTTGTTGAGCATTATAGCAGAGGCTCAGTATATGAGACAGCAGGTTGATTACAGCATTGAATTAGTGGTTCATGACATGACTATTCTGTGATGTTATTAAATCCGACCAAAGCCAATTAAACTGATTATGCACCCCTCTCCTGGTGCATTATACAAGAGGCTGCCCATGTTTGCTAATAGAGTGGTCTGGTTTTGATAGTTAAAACCAAAGAGAGCGATGGATTTATTTTTTGGCTATGGGTATATGTGTTCCCTTGCCTAAAAAGCAATTATGATTATTAATTGTTATTATTATTTAGGTAAAAATGTCTGAAATGAGGCGTGTGGTTAAGACATGCTTCTTTCTCATGGTTGAAATGTTTTGTCCTGGGAAAGAGAATAAACTATTAAAAAGAACTGAACCACAGTTTGAAATAGCAATACATCATTGTGCAGTCCTAATATTGAGGAAGTTTGTAAGATGAAGAATTACGAAGAGTAAATATCTAAATTAAAGGAGTTTATATCTAATATTTTCTTATTAATCTGAACCTTTTGTACAACTTCCTTTTGAGAGAGGATACAAGATATATACATCAGACGCACGCCAGTCTACGAGCCAATCAATAGTGAAGTATAGGGACACGCAGTCCAATCCCAAACCCAAACTAACCAGATCAAACGTATGCAATCTAACAAAAACCTAAACCATGGTTCAGACTTTCAGGTGTGAAAGCGCCCTTATATTTTATTCATGAACCGTTGTTATCTTGTTGCAGGATCCTCTGATCTATTTAATTATTAAAACGTTGTCTGCCCAGATGTTTCTAAAGATCTACCTACATGTTGAAATAATGGCATCAAAAATCCCCTGACATAAACATTTCATGGTGCTTAATGTAGGTGTAGGTGTGGTTTAGTGACAGGTTTAAACTTATGAGAACAAATTCCACAAGCCTCTGCTCCATGAAGTAATTTTCATTTTCATTAGTCTCTATGAAGTTCTCCTGCTCTGGTTAAATATGCTCCGGCATATTTATGTTACTTGGCCACAATGAAAATAATTCTTCTTTTACAGATTCATATTTTTCAAACTTTTAATTTGTTCTGTGTATTTCATTCGATTACAGTGCAAGAAGTTATGAATTTAAAATTTTTCAAAGCCAGTAGGGCTTAATGACTACTCAGCACCTTCACATTTATACTCGAGAGGTCGGAACAAAATAGTGAGTGTAATATTTTTTCTCCCAAAACAAATGGTATAATCAATTTTAAACCACACTCACATTGACGACCTTCATCTACTCAAAGGGGCAAACAGAGATGGTGAGTAATTCAAACATATATACCTCCACAGATGGTGAAATTGTTAACAAGTAATTCAGCTCACAAGCCAGATCTTTTAACAGCACCTCGTGGTCTTCATTAGTGTATAGAGCTTGTTTAGTCATCATGGAGCTCAGTTGTCATCATGTGACCTAAATACAGTTTTGGTCTCCACATTGGTCCACAGTTCATCAGATGTACCAATGCTGGGAAGTGTAATTCAGTTCATCTCTGCTGCCTCAGCAAAGGTAGTTTCTCTAGAGAGCACAAGACATAAATCAGATACCAGAACTGTAGGTTATGTTCTAACCGTTGTTCTCTGAGTGAAGAGATTATCTTTGGGATGGGCAGCAGGCCAAAAAATGGGGTTAGGAGGCAGATGGTGGTGAGGGGTGGATGGGGTTGATATCCATACAAAAGTCCTTGGGGCCACTGGCAGGCCAAGGTGTCTGTACCATGGGGAGGGTCGTCCCAAGGAGCGATGCTCTCGGTTGACTTTCAGGAGGCAAAAGGGTCTGCAGCTGCTCCTGTTGTCAAAGTGATGTCAGACCTCTGCCACCAGCACCTGATGGACCCTCCTGAGATTGACTTTGTGGAGGGGCCCACATCCACGGCTCCTATGCGAGCCTGCAGAGGTGCAAGGAGCTCAGTCGTACTTGTCCACTCATGTACGTCGCTGCCATTTCACTGTCTGTTCTCAGCAGCACCTTGACTGTTTGGCGGAGATTCCCATAGGGAAACTCGAGCAGTTTTGTTCCTCCAGTTGCCCCTGGTCCATCAGCCCCTGCCAGGCTGAGGAGGCACCCCCACTGTCTGCCTGTAAAGGAGGGCCAATGGGAGTATTTTGATTGTTGCTGCCACCCTCCCCAAAGTGGCATGAACCGCCTCTGGGAGACCCTGACCCCTGGGCGAATTTGTGATATTGAGATTGCTAATTTGTTGTTTGCTTGTCTTTCTTTTTCTCTTCTAATCACCACATTCTGACTGCAAGTGGAGATCTGAAAATCAGAGTCATGACGCACAGCAGTGCCTTATGTAGACTGTGCGTGAGTACCAGCACAGCTGCTGTGTTTTACAAATTAATCCATGTAATCTGTCAGCTGCAAATGAAACCCTATACATATGGAATATATGTCTGAGCAGAGAAATAGTCTTGATACACTAGAGAACACTGTACCTTGCTTTTGTTATAATACTGAATGTATTGTACGTTAATTTACAGCAACTCTAGAACACAAATTCATTTTGATATTGACATCAATCAGTACTGAGAGCACATACATGAGTGTAAACACATCCATAAGTTGCTGCTCTCCTCAGTTTGTCTCCTGGCATTAAACGTTTGTTGAGTGACATATATCAAAATGGAAGCAAGTACCTCCAAGATTGATTTGCTGATGCCAGCATCAAGTAACTATAGTTCATGAAGTTACAGTCATCAGGGATCATCAATCTGTCATACGTGTGATTAGTTTTGAGCATGTCACATCCTCCGTTGACATCAGGGGAGTTATTATTCATGTGTAATGCTTGCAGGTTTATTGAGTGTTAAGGATCTGGACTGTGCAGGGACTTGTCTATGGGCTAAGTTTGGAGGCTACAGATTCCTGCTTGCTGTAGTTTGGAATTCTGACAGCTGGTTCGAATGGATTAATGAAGACTGTTGATGTAAAATCCAACAAATCAGTCATCTGAAAGCTGAACTGCTCAGCAGCTGCTGGAGGAATGTTCCTCACCACCTTGTTAGATTGAGTTTTGTTGATTTTCCTGCTCATGGAAACTTCTGTTGCCCTTCATTTTAGATGAAATGGCTTAACCATTGTCCCTAGCCCAGAGGATTATGGGATGGGTGTCAAGTCAGCATTATGTCACCTTTGTGGCTGATACTTTCAATCACATGCAATGACCTTCAAGGAGGCTGAAGTGAGATTAAAATAAGGGAGGTATGTTGGCATTGACATAGAAACTGACATTAACCACCTGACCTGTTTTTGGATTATATTGTCAAAGCAATCAACAGCGCTCAGCAAATTGCAACAGAAGTGAGACCCATCATTTCTCATGTTTTGTAACAATAAAACATTTATTGATAATATGCATAGAATACGGAAGTTGTAGTTTTAGTTGTTGATGCACTTTTTTTTTTAGGTAAGGAAGTGAATTTTGTTTTTCTTATGCAGGGGTTTCTTATTATATAGAAACCTCCAGGATGAGAAGGAAAAGAAGAGGAATTAGATGAGCTTCCTATATTTGTGTGCAGTGCATGGTGGGTCAGGAGCTTACCTAGCCAGTCAACAGTCACAGGAAGGTTTCTCATCAGCTCTCACTGTCACCCTGGACACTTAAGATGATTGCTTCCCCGATGACCTGAAATGCGTGGGAGGCTGAGATGAAAAGATGCAGAGAGAGAGAGACAGAGAGAGAGAGAGAAGGACAGAGATGAAAGAAATACATTGATGAGGGAGGGGAAAAAGAGAGATACAGTACGCCAGTACATGATGCTGACACTGTAACAGCACTGCAACATGGTTCCTCCCTCTTCTCTGATTTTCCATATGTTTAACATCAGTCTTGGTCGCACTGACCCATCAGACTGTTGCGAAAGAAAAGACAGAGTAAGCGCTGAACACTCTCTGGAATATATATGGAAGTCCTGACATTTTGGTATTTGAATTTTGGATTCTAGACAGATTTTACAGCTTGATTGAAAATCTCTAGTGGCACTCAGATAAACTGGTGGGGAAACAAGAATGAAAAATAAACCCACCAAGCATCTGGTTTAGCAGAGGAAATAGGCATTTATTAAACTTTGCATCGGGGCTATAGTGACAGGACTGACTGAATATGTCCGTGGACATATGCAGGCATCTCTATCACACTGAATGTAGAGCTGAACACCATCCACAGGTGTCTGTGCATATGTTTTTATGTGCGCAAGCCTGAATGTCTTGCAGGACACAAAAGCAGCAACTGCTTAATGAAGTCTCTTTCATATTGGACAGGAAGAAAGGTGGATGCACTTCATTAACCTCAATGCCACTCACAGCACACACACACACAAGCACACACACAAACACAAGGACAGCATCAAAAGACACTGGCTACATTGAGGACGGAAGTCGCTAAAGCACATGCCAGGCGGATGAAGATGGATGGCAACCTTTTCACTGGGTGCTTTATCTTGGCCCACACAAGACAAAAACAGCAGCTTTGTCTATGTCCCATTCTGTTTTTCCATTGGAGAATAGAAACAATGTCTAATGAATGAAGACCCTGACGTTTATGGATATTAATGACTTGTCCGTCGGGCAACAGATAGAGAAGTGCATTCATTGAAAGTAGAAATGAGACCTGCTATTAAACTTGGGTACAATCCAGAAAATGTCCATCTTAATAAAGGGTTGGGAGTCAAGATAAGTAGGTGATAAGTGTCTTGGACCCAGGTAGATCACACACCAGTAGGCCTACCACTGATGATGAAATAATGATTTGAAGAAAGTCTTAAAACATATACTGGCAAAGAAGTAAAATTATGTCTCCCGACTGTTATTTACATTAAAGTGTTTTGAGAAAAATCTCATGAACTCAAAGAGTCTTTTATTTTGGTGTTCAGTGTTTTTCAAGGGAACAGATCTCAGAACTCTACAAACATCAGGACTCTAGATTTTATATATTTCTATTCACAATTAAGTTGTCCCTTTTTATTCTTTCTATTAATCTTCTTATCATTAGGTCCATAAAATGTCAGAAAAAGATCCCTCTCACAGTACAGATGTCTTAAACAGTGCTCCATTGGTCCAAAAACAGTCCAAAAACCAAAGATATGAAACAGAAAATTCTAACTTGTTAAAAGCTGGTAGCCGCTTTTGCAGTTTTTCACTTATGAATGAATAATGACATAAACGATCAAATTAATTATAGCATGCACATTTATCAGCCTTACATACATCACACCTTGGTAAGTAGATTGAATGCTTATTTTAGAGAACTGCTTTCACAGAATAGGATGTCAAATGTGTGTTGGTGAAGAATGCTGAATGCTTATCTCCTTGTGAACCACCATTATCCTAGCCGGCACGTTTTGCTTCAGGAAGAGTTTGGACTGAGCCGTCAATAGATATTTGCCTGGTAGAGGCCATATTATACTTTTATTTAGGTTGTCTACTAGAATAGGTTTACATGATGCAATGTGGAGTGGGCCCTGGGTTCCTCCTGGTGCAGGACAATGCCCGGCCTCATGTGGCCAGAGTGTAGGCAGTTCCCGGATGACAAAGGCATTGATGCCATTGACTGGCCCTCACGTTCCCCTGACCTAAATCCAGTTGAGCACCTGGGACGTTATGTTTCGGTGAACTGAATGGTGAGGCACAACAAAAGATGCAACAGTCCTGCCATGTAGGCTGTGTAAAAGGGGAGTTAGATGAAGAACCGGCCCGGAGCTGGAGTGCTGTGTTTAATAGTTGACATAGAATAAGTAATGGAAGGCTAGACCACTGGTGAGGCACTATAGACAGTTAAGAAACATTGTTTCCTGTAGGAGAGAATAACTCCCTTTGTTGTGGCCTTTTCAGCTTTGTAAGTTTGCAGATGATTGATATGGACAAAAAACTATATAGCACACTAAAGGAAAGGGAAAACACAAAAGCTATAATATGGCCATTTAAAATACATCAGGCTGTTCTTGCAATGGTGAATCAAATTATAATATTCCTCATCTGCTGAGTGTCTGTACCCGTCAGCAGCCAAGGACATTACGCTTATCAATTACCATCCTCTGCACGTACTCTGCCTGCAGGCTAATAACTTTTGCTTGCATTCATCATCAGTTCACATCTCTCATCTCTCATGATTGGTTCAGAGTTTTTTCCTGATTGGATTGGAAGGATCTAGGACTGTTTATGTGTGCTGTTGATAATTGCACCCCTGTAGAAACTCCCAAGTGGGTCATGGGTTAGTTGATGATCCCTGTCGTCCCCTCATTTTCCCTCATTCTCAAGCTTGCTCTCAAGCTCTGTGAATCTTTCTCTCCACAGATGAATTTATGAGCTTGTTAATGAGCTAAATTAAGAACCATTTCCTCTAATAGTGAAAGCCTTAGGAGCCATTAATAGATCCGTCTATTTCGCTAAAAGCGGGGAAGTGGAAATTATCTCAAGGTACAGTAAGAGGTGGTGAAGGATATACTAAAGGTAGGGTCAGGCAGAGGATTCAGTAATGTCATCCACAGCATCAGGAAGCATGACTGTGCTCATTGCCTCATAGATAGCTCTAGTACTTTCATTTCCCTGTGCCTTTTTGACTTTGACCAGGCAGACATTAATTGCTTGCTTGAGTTACACAAGGCCAATTGGAAAGCTCGGCCATGCCAAGCCTCCATTTAGAAGTGGACTCATGATCCTGTTCAATTTGATTAATGCATATGGGAGAAAGCCCTCATCATTTAGCTGCCACAGGGAACACTTGACAAGTTTAGCATGACATGGCACTTTTTAAAGTGATCTAGTGTCCCTTTAAAAGCCAGATCTCCCTCTATCTTTTGAAAGTGGATTTGTTCATGGGTGGTTTTCATCCAGTTGCATCTTCAGGGATGTCTTAAGTCAGGCTAAAAGTGTTTGAACAGTAAGTGTGGAATTATTTGCAAGATATTTGCATGCCAACTAAACTCATTTTTCTATTGTTGCATCACCAAGATTGGGTGAACCCAGCACTTTCTTTGTCCTTTTTCAAGAGGCAATAAAAGGCACAGTGTGATTGCTAGAGATTAGAGATCTTGTCTGTGGCACAAAAATGATTGCATAGTTTTGTTTTCCAA
This sequence comes from Chaunax sp. Z400, assembly GCA_037577475.1. Lineage (NCBI taxonomy): Eukaryota > Metazoa > Chordata > Actinopteri > Lophiiformes > Chaunacidae > Chaunax > Chaunax sp. Z400. Next base: position 22,592,544 of record CM075195.1, read on the forward strand.
ATATTATGCATTGTTCTGCTGCCAGGTTGATGCCTCACATGCTGTGTTTCGAGCCAAAGTCAATATTTAGTTGTTTTAATTTACATATCGTTCTGTTGCTTATGTGAGGCAACTGAAGGCTACCTGCTGTCCCAGGCCAACAGTGACAGATTGTCTTTCAGATTTTATTCTTTGACATTTGAGATTCAGAATTAGCTTTAGGTTTGTGTGGATATGGCCCGAGGCTCCACACTCACATTGAGGTTGTACATTCTGAAGGTTTAAGGAGAAACAGTCATCTCTCGTCACAACTAGGAACATGGAAGTTGTTAGCCTCACACGTCCTCTTAATGTCATCAGTTGCAGGATTTTGTGTAAATGGACCACCGAGGAAGAGGAGTGCGAACACGGAGCAGCACAGCAGCTCCCACATTTGACTTTTCAACACGAGCAAAGCAGCAGACTGTTGCAGTGCCTGTATGGATACAGACAGACTGACTGTGAGTGGGAGGAAGGCTGCACTGCCCCCTTGTCAAAATAAGGATAACACTCGTGAAGAGACGGGCCTTTTAGGCGTCTGGAGTTAAGGGATTTTATTAACATGTGACTGAACATAACAGGCAAATCCTCCTCATAGAGCCATGACAATTTATCTTCATTGTAGCTCTCTACCTGTGTTAATCTCTTCCCTAACACTAAATTAATCAAGTTAGGTCCAGGACCACAGAGGAGCAGAGTTCTGTGGTGTGAAATGACGCTATTGTGAAAGGAAAACTTCTCTATCTGACATATAATCACAATGCAAATGTGCAACATGCAAATAACTCAAAGACATTTCAGTGACCATTGTGCTCTGAGATTAACCTAACCATTACCAATGCTTTATGGACACAGTCACATACTCCTAAACTATGTCTCAAAGACAAAGTGATCCAACTCATCTCCTGTATGCTATATCTAAAAAAATGAAATACACCAGAGATGGTGAATCTCACTGTCCGTGGCCCCAGCAGCTCAAACCTCATTTCCCGTCAGCTGAGGCAAAGCCATGACAATAAAGATAAGGAATGCAAACTTTACTTTTTCTTCTGGCAAGCACTTGTTTGGAAAAGTCCCCCAAGGCCACGTAAGTTGGGTTGACATGAAGGATGTGCTGCATGAGGTAAACAAGTACCTAAGGGATCTTTCCCTCCTTTTTCTTGTCTTACCCTCCGGCCCATTTCTCAGCCTATATTTATTCAAGTGGTGGAGAAAAGGAGGGGATGGAGAAAGGGTTGTATACACCTCACAGCTGGAAACTGATAGGACTTTTTACAACCCACAGTGTCTTGTGTGTGAGAAAATGCAGTGATTGGTCCAAGTCCCTTAGGAACCCCCCGACCTAAAGGTTTTCTAGTCCAGACCCACATATGTTGTCTGAAGCTCCTATACATTCTTTTTGAATTGCGAAACTGAAAAGGCTGCCTCTATTCCTCCCTGTCATGACCACTACCACTTTACAACTGGAAGACAGTCTTTGGAAATGTGGTGGACTTTGGCTAATGGCTTCTACAATTATGACTCAGCTATTATCATTTGAAGCAGGTTGATTGTGGTGCTCACAGACTGACTTACCACCGTTCTGCCCATAAGAGTTCACCCCTTTAAAGCCTTGATCAGTGTGAAATAGGTATTTTAAAGTGCACAATAGAGCTAGAGAGGTAGAGGGAGGGATGACACACTTTTCTTCCTGCCTGCATGTGGGGGTGTTTAGAGGGTCTGATTGTGAGAGGACAGTGTTCTTAGAAGAGGTGGTCTCTTTTTGCAGTCGACATACAACTAAGTTGCAAACAAAGACTGCTTTCCTTGGTTACAAAACTAACCTGTGTCATCATATTTACAGTTTTATCTTTACATCATCTTTACAACAGCATCAAAAGGCAAAGCTACATGTATGATATGTGACACAATTTAGTTTTAATGCTGAAGTGCAGAAAGTTTTCTTTTGTCTGTCTATGTATTTATTCACTTTAAGGAAACTCACTCCATGCACACGTTTGATGCAGACAAGCTTTTGGTGTTTGAGGTGCCATTGACTTAGTGTGTCTGTCCATATAATATGCATGTGGGCGGCGGCATACAAAGGACTTGAATGCTATGAGTCCGTCTGCCATGTCTGAAGGTCTGATCACCTCGTGCCTCTATAGCACCACCCCAGTTACTTAACTAAATTCTTACACAACTATGTTTTTTGCATAAAACAGTAACCTTTTGTTGCAGTTTGGCCTTTCGCTCACATGACAGCAACATTTTAGGGGCCTGAAAACAAACTTTTGACACCAGGTTCCGGAATGTAACTTTAAACATGCCACTATTACAGTCAGTGTGTAAACTGGCAAATTGTAATTCTTGTGAAAACTGTGACATCACTGCCTCACTCTGCTTATGGCTATTACATTTTCAGCCTAATAGCCATGCACTGACACGACAACAACAAAAACAATGGCGGACTATTGAGTTTCATTCATTCATCAGCCTCTGCTCAGTTTATTACTGGTCCTTCAGCAACATATAGGTTTAGCTGTCTCACGTAAGCTGTCCTGAAATCTCCATGGTGTCTCACAAAGGTTTTGAGCTGCATTAATGTGTGAAAGTTTGACAGCTAAAGAAAAACAAAATGTGAGGAAGGTGAAATTTAATAAAAGATCTATGATGGTACCATTGAGCATTTGTGTACTAATTCTGGTGCCAGGCACTAATTGGGTGCTTGCACACACGCACACGCACATGAACACACACACACACAAACACACACACACACACACACACACACAAACAGACACCCATTCTTATTTGGTCATGCATACATGTGTGTTTGTATTAAAGGAAGTCCTGTGACCGGCTACATCCCTCCTTCTCCCCCCTCGACTCTCCCTGACATGAATCACTTAGAACCAACACACTCTGAGCTAAATTAACTCCCCCTCTGGCTCACCCTTAATCACATTAGCCTAAGTGATATGGGAACACCAGGCCAGACACACACTCCCTCCTACTCTCTCTGTCTTTCAAACCAAATAAATAGCCACTCCTCCAGAGCTTTAAGTTGTCTTAAGCTCCATCTTTGGATAATAGACCGTTTGCTCCCCCAAAGACCTCAGTGTGGAATAATGAGGATCAAGGCCAGAGCAGAGAAAGCAGTAGGAGAGAAATGCAAGAGGGTGGAACAGAGAAGGAGAGCTGAGACTGGGCTAATACCCGCCCCGGGATAAAACCCATCAAGACACCTGTTTTGTCAAGGTTGAAGGTTATTGTGCAGGACTATGTTTTTGTAGTTGACTGTTATTGAAGTGGTGGTGGGATAACTTAAAATGAAGCAGGCTTATGGCTGGATGGTGGCAATGCTCGCCAGCTGGAAAAAGCAAAGGGGTATTTCACACATTACATAATCAAAAGCAGTGTTTTTTTTATGTTTTTACAAGAGCATCGTAATCGCTAGCTTATAAAGTGAAGGTTTCCTGTCTGACAGGTTTCAGACCTGTGAGGTTGAATCCTCCACCACAAACAAAGTGAGGAGGGGCATAAAGGAATGGGTTCTGCCCTTCTGTCCATCCGTCTGTCTGTCTGTCCGTCCGTCTGTCTGTCTGTCATGGTTCATTTCTGGAACATCACTTAAAAAACTTTTCAACGATTTTTTACAAACCTTTCTACACAACAACCAAGTACTGAAGTGGTGTCTTTTGGGACATTTATCCTTTGTAAATTTTTTTTAGATTTAGTTAGTTAGATTCATTCTGTGAGTGAGACACTTACTTACTACATTGTAAAATTACTAAGCTTTTATTTACAGAAACGGTACGTAAAAAGACAATTAAAGAAGATGTGTGATGAGAAAAGCATTGCCTTTGTTAAATTAGGGAAGTTTCAGAAAAAATAGGTGGTCTCTGCATGGGGGGCAAGAGACTGTTGAAAATATGGAGGCTATCACCTGTCATTCAAATTCAAGTGGCTACAAGTGATGACAGTGACCTAAAACATGTCTGCTTCATGCAGCACTAAAGGTGAGCACCAAGCAATATCTTCAGGTGCTCCTTTGAGAACCAGACCAAAACTTTTCTGTGCACCCCTGTTATCAACAGAGTGGTTTGTGTAAATAGCAGGCTAAGTAGTCTAAAGTTGTATTATTCTATGGGATTGAAATTCAGAGACAACTGTTGAATGACTCACTATAGCTCTGCACAACGCGCATTTTTCCATGCTTTGTCCAATTAACCATGAATGGTTTTCCTGAACATTTAATTAAATGCTGTTCTAATGTTGAAATGGGACAGACAGTGTTCACTAACATCTTCAGGTCCCTCCTGTAAATTCTTTCATCAGTTAGAAATCCTTGTTGGTACTGTTTAATAAATGTTTTTCTTACTTTAAGCTTAGTCTCGCTGGTTTGCCATGCTCATTTTGCTTGATAATTTCCAAACAGCACTTACAAAACGTAATTATTAGATGGCAAAATATGTAACATTGACCTACATGCACACACAAAAGACACAATAGAGTGTGTGTGTGTGTGTGTGTGTGTGTGTGTGTGTGTGTGTGTGTGTGTGTGTGTGTGTGTGTGTGTGTGTGTGTGTGTGTGTGTGTGTGTGTGTGTGTGTGTGTGTGTGTGTGTGTGTGTGTGTGTGTGTGTGTGTGTGTGTGTGTGTGTGTGTGTGTGTGTGTGCAGGATTTAAAGTGAATTAACTAACCAAACTGTCAGACTATTTGACTTACACTGAGCCTAGGTCCTGACCGAGGTGACATAACATTATTCATGCCTCTGTGTATGACTACAATGTGTCTGAGGAATGAAGATGTTATTTTGTTTCACAATGTTTTCATAAATGTCTGAATTTCATGAACCTGTTGAACTCAAAATAACTCTGGAGTGATGAGTCATCACTCTTCATCACCGCCAAACACGGAGGAGGTGGAATTATGGTATGGAGGATGTTTTCTGCATCTGGCGTTGGCAAGCTAGTGCAATGTGAATATGAGTCCATTAATGTGAAGTAGTAGAAAAAGATATTAGAAAAGGGGTTGCTTCCAAGCCTGAACAAGTCGTGGAGGTGAAATAAAAGACGAGGCCATTTTCCAACAAGATAATTCACCAGCATACACAAGTTATGGTTTGAACGGCATTCTCTGTCAGTGGTGTTTTAGCCTGTCAGTCAGATCTTATCCCCACAGACAATATATAGGTGACTATCAGGGCCAAACTAGTTGGCAGAAAATTCAGGGTTGTAATGCAACACACTGTAAAAGGCTTTCAGACAGCAAACGGAGAAAAAAAGGGAAAAGTTATCCAATAAAAAGTTGTATTTATTCAAATAAAAGAGTAATCATAAAAAAGAAAATGATAAATCGTGTTTAAATCCTTTTTTGTCAAAGACTTGATATATTAACAAAATTTAGGAGACTAGCTTAAGGTGCAGAATGATGTGTTTCTGGCCATCATACAGACAGAATGTCTGAGGTTCCTGTTTAATAATCAATGGAGGAATTTCTGTGGTTTCTTTGCTGTTCCCTAGTAAATAGCTCCCAGTTTCTGTCTGGCGTAGCCCATCTTTTATGTATGAGCCTCTCCTGTTGCCTTGTCAACACAGCTCACATCAATCTGTATCAGCTTGGTAAAAAGCAGGTTGACTGACCAGTCTGAGATAGAGGAGATGATCATGATGTATGATTTTGTATGTTTCTGGTGATTCTTTGTTTGCTCTGTTGTTGAGATGTGTGGTTTTTTTCAGGTACTCCGACCTCATAGTTGTACTGTTTTGTTGGTGCTGTGGTTTGAAGCTTCCTATAGACATCATTGGTTGTGCAATTTTGATAATTTTTGCATTAGTTAACCTTGACAAAATATTGCAGATGGAGGTGATGGTATCTACTGGCTGTGTTTTCGCATTTTATATGGAGCTGACATGAGGGGAAACTCTGGGTCTTTGTCTTCTTTCAGGCTATTGTTTAATTCAAAATGGTCAACTAGCAGGGTCGAAAGTAAATGATCATGTGACGGAAAATGTCAGGAACATTTGCTTTAGGAATAGCGACTCTATTAAAGGTATACTCCCACTTAGTATTTTCCTTCTCATCGTGTGTGAAGAATTTTTAAAGTGACCACGATATTTTTATTCAGTAGGACGAAAGCTATTCTACAGCCTGATATAACGGTCGTATTTTTAGCACAGCAGAATACAGAGAACAATTCCGATTTTAAGCCAGTAAAGGGCGAAAAATATGAAGTAAACAAAGGGCCATTTTGAAATTCGGTGACATCACGTGCGGCGTACGTCTCCCCCAAGGGCTTCCCCAGATTTCCAGGCCACGCAAGGCCCCACGCACATGTGCGGAAGTTTCAAATCTGCGAGAACATGGAGAACAGAAAGCGTGGATGACCTAAAATAACCCACGGAACTCCCTTTTATTAGGCATGTTTTCGTTTGAATTATGCATTGAAACTTGACCAAATAATAAAATGATATTTATTAACTGATATGCCACATGCATTTTGTACGCCTAGGCTGTTAATTGAGTGGGAGTATACCTTAAATAGAGTGGGTGTGACCTGTGGCTTGATTAGATGTTACACAGTTAATTAAAGCTATTCCCCTACTAGTGTTTTTCTAGACAGATATTTCTTTGAATAAAGTTGACACTGTTCTTTTTGGGCCAGGGAAGCAGCAGTCCCATTTGTTATCATTGACTATTTATCATTAGCAACCTTTTCATGCTCATTTAACTCCTTCTCCTGTGTGGCTTCCTCTTTGCCTGCATGTTGACATGCATGTTTTTGCCAATGACACTGATTATTAGTTGTGAAAACGGCTCCATTCATGGTCTGTGATCATCTCTCCTCCTCCTCATCATCCTTCACATACTTCCTTTCACTCATCCTTCCCAGGCTTATCTTATCTTTCTGGTTCAGCCTTCCGCTTTCTCCAGAGTTCTGCATATTCTGATGTGTCTCCTGTGCTTTTTTGACATCTCTGTTTTGCTAACTGTTTTTTCTTCCCTCTTTCTTTCCTCTTTGCCTTCTGAAGCTCACAAATATATAATTGCAGGTAAGCACAAATAAACAAACCTTCCAGTGCTTCATTTATGTGCCAACAAGTGGCACATCCTCATGAGTCCTGATAAACTTTGTGGTATAAATTAGCAAACTTGATTTACATCCTACTACATGGTTAAATGGTTTATCTCATTAGACCACATAGTACCTGAAGCGTTCTTGCTTTATGCAGGCCTAAATAATGGTGCCACTCACACACTCTGTTGAAGTACACCCTGAAGCCTGTGTATGAGCAAAAACTGTCTGAGTGTGTCTGCGTTGGTGTGTGTGTCTGAATTAATGAGGTATTAGAAGGCGTTAAGTGTGAGTGGTGTAAGGAACAGAGGGCTGAGACCTGTTGTAAGTATAAAAAATAATTTCCCTCCAAAACAGTTATGAAATGGGAGCTTTTTTGCTCTCTGCTTTATATTCTCAATACTTGTACTGTAGTCTCATGTCATACATGCTGTATATGTTTACTTTTCTGTGTAATTAAGTTCTAAGGTTAATTTCCCACAGCAACACCACATTTATGTTCAAAGTATGAAAGTAATAAGTAGCAAACCTAACTGAACCTATTTCACATTATTTAATATTAATTTAAGGGGTAAGGAACTTTATTTCAATTTCTATTCACAGTTACAGGTAACGAATGTATACAAAAACAAAGTGCTTACAAAAAACACTGACATCAGGCTCTTTCTTCCTGGTTGAGTTTCTTGCATGTTTCTTCTATGTTTTGTTTTCTTACGTGTTTTACGTTTCTCATCTTTTTTTCCCCATCGTACGTGATACACCAAAGGATCATCTTTTCTATATTTCATTGTCCCTCCATTTAGGTTGAAATCAGTAAAGATGTCGGGAAAGCATCCAATGATGCAGTAAAAATAATAGATGAAAGTATCAAGCGTGTTTTGAAAATTCATAGAAAGTACAGATGTTTGTGTTGAAATGTAGGGAGTAAAAGTAAAATCAGGAAACATGAAAATAAATACTGAAGTAGTCAACAGTCCCTATTTGTTAAATTTCTTCTAGTTTGTTTTTTCTAAGTTTGTCTTAGTCTTAGTTTGTGTCCAAACACAACATTGATCAACGATCACTGAGTCTCGTTCTTGTTGACACAGTCAGACCAGAGATCAAGCTGTTTAATCATTCAATCACGTAATGTTTACGCCATGTTTAATGGTTTAAACATTACTTCCTTGGTGGAGGTAACAGCCAAAGTGGAAAAATGGCTCATATGCATCAAAATTGTTTATTGCATACAAGCATTCTCCTCTGTTTTGTACATGATAAAAGTTTGGCATCTAGGCTCCGACCTCATAATATATATTATATAAATATATATTATTTATACCCCAATATATCCATATAAATATATCTGCGGGGAGTGATGAGAAAACTTCTTGAACCCCCTAACTGGAGCCTACAGGTAGATGCTGGGGTGGTGGTGGGGCTGAAAATGCAGCAGCAATACTCACATGGAGCAGCGGTGGCATTGACAGGCAGGGGGCGACATGGGAAATTGTTGCACCTTAAATAGACCGGCAAATTGGGAGGGTGTGTTGATGACGATTGAGGAGAATGAGACATGTCATGTGCATATGTGTGTTTGTTGCAGTGCACATCCAGTTGTCTGCCTGAACCAGCTCACAGGCTTCACTCCATTTGTTGGATTAAAAGTACACTTAAGAAGTGTGTGTATGTAACTTCAACACACCTGTCCATGACTGTGCGTTGTGTCAACTCAGACATGAGGATTCAGACTTTCACAAGAGTCTGTGGTAAAGGTAAGAGTTAGGGTGAGGTCAAAGGTCATACATGGTGGGGCTACGAATGCTCTGGAGCTTGCAACATTCTGTGACCTGCTCAGCGTCGGCTTCCTTGGGGATCTTATTAACGGCTATTTGGGTTTACCAACCCCCCTCTCCGTGCAGTGGGGTTCAGTCTCCAGGGTAATAACCAAACACGATTTTTGTTGCTGTCATTCCTATCCTAGTCTTTGCCTTTTTTGTCGTGATGCCACCATTATGTACTATGATAATACAAGACGGCGAGTCACGTTAGTTTGTTTAAAAACCTACTGTCACACAATCCTGTGGTTTGTTGTGTTGAGAGTTTTGGTGCTGCAAACTCACTAAAGTTTGAACACCAGCAAACAGTTAAGGTACCAGAACACCTAAAACACCTCATTGAGATTTGAAGTTTTGCTCTGCTCTGCTGTGCTTTGCTCTGATTACATAAAAACATTTCAAGAGGTTTTTGATCCAACAATCTGTCAAGCCCTACTCCCACATTCCCAGTCTCATTCTCATATTAGCCTCTGGTTCAGACAGCAACATCATTCTTCTGTTTTGTTTCTGTGCTTTATAGCTTATACATCTTTTTGGCGCTTTATTTCTGATGCTGGGGTTCATTTTGATTTAGCATAAAAGATGTATTGAGAAAGGAGATTGTTGGACAAGAAATTTCAATTTCCCACCGTTTGTTTTTAACTTTGTCACATTTGCACTGTCAGTCATTATTCTGCATTGTAGCATGATAGCACATGAATAGCGTCAGTCTCATCAGACAGACCCTATAATCTGCACACGGGCATTTTCCTCTAAATCCCTCATTCAACAAGGAACAGGTAGCTTGGCCCTTTTCAAAAAGAAATGCACCATTAACAATGCATGCCGGTGGATAGGACATCTTTTGTAAGCTTCGCTATGAATCAAGCAGATACCAATTTCCTCTCCTAGCCAAAAACAGATCTGTTGTTCCTCTTGTCCGCTCCACTGATCCCCTTCTTTCTGAGCCAAAACTCCATTATCAGCCCTTTAATGTGACTTTCAGATGCGAGAGGATGCAATTATGTACTGTCTGGTTTTGGAGGTCTGTCTGTGTAGCAATCAGGATAGGAGGGTTACGACCTGTAGCTTCTGGCTCCTTAGCCTTCTGTTCCAAAGTTGGTAGGTGTCGTTCACGTTAAATGAGAAGCTGCATGTCAGTGTTATCCAGTTTGCCGGTGGATAACCGAAAACTGGACATAAATCCTTCAACTGTGCATCTTATCCTAGTATTGCCCACCTGACTGTTTGCAGAGGCACAGTCTCCCTGACAGCTGACAGAACCCTGGGCGTATTCTGGATCTCAGTCTGGCTGTCATTGAATTCAAAGAGATGGACTTGTAGGGTTGAAAGTAAATGACTGAATGTGACTGCATTAATGTGACAGAATCTCTGAATAGTGTGGGCAGCTCGACGTGGAGACTTCCAGCTGTGACCTTGATACCAAGAAAATATTTGATGTGTTTATTGTATGAGTTGAAATCCAAGAAAACCTAATTAAAGGTTACGTAGTTAGTCTTTGCTTTTCCCCAACTGGTTTATTCTGATGTTCTTCTGGTCTTATTAAGATGAATGTTACTTTGAGTGAAGTTCAGACTGCCCTTTATGGTCCAGGGAAACAGCAGTCCCATATGTTATCGTTGACTATTCATCACTGGCACCCCCCCTTGTCATGTCCCTTTCACTCCTTCTCGTGTTTGGCTTCCTATCTGCTTCGTTTCTTAAGCCTAGAGTGAGGCCCACAGACTCCCTCCAGGAGCCCAGCCTCGGATTGGAGGCATCCACATTTATCAGTGTAACACACAAACCTCCCTGCAGTCAGGGCCATCCTGACCCCTCTGTATTAGCTGTTCGTCAGATAAGAGGCTAATGAGCTGACATGCTCACAAACTAGACCCGAGTTTCAAGGACCATACTAGTGGTTTTTCATTGTCCAGCACTTTAACTGTGCCTGCTTGTACTTGACATTGCTGCAGACTTTTATTCCCTTGCTTTGAGTTTTAGAGACATTTCCCATATTCCCGGCAGCTGTTGGTTTCAGTTTATGTCAGTAAGTTATGAAAATTAGACAGCAGAGACTTGCCTATGACAGGTGATAATTTAGTGAAAACTAGTTTCTTTGTCATCAAAATTATGGAAATATAGAGAGTGTTTTGAGAACACTTCCTGGTGCAGTTTGTGACATTGGAGATGTTTCATTTGGCTGCCAAAAGCTTTGCAATCTTTAGGTATGAAATCAAACCCACACAACAAGCAGATATGGATGTTCTAAAATGAGTCCTGAAATTAGTTAAATTATTTTTCTCTGCAAATGAAGTTTAATTCTTAAATACATAAAGCTTATGCACGGTCCTAAGGTTAGCCGATGATAATGGCTTTAAGTTTCTGAAGTTTCTGCAGCTGTTTGGCAACAGTCCTTTTTGCTTAGACTCTCCTCTAGTGTTTATCCTATTCCTTTTGTGCTTGTGCTTGTCGGTTAATATCAAGTTTATGTTGTACACGTGTTGTATCCATGTCGAGGTGTCTGGACCCTTGAGGTTTACGCGTCTGTTCTTGCATGCCGGTATGCACAAGCATCTATTTCTGAAAGAGTGTATGGCTGTTTATTTCCATGGCCATATGTGTTTATTTATTTCCAGCTGTGCATTTGTGTGTGTGTGTGTGTGTATAAGAGAGGGAGCTGTATATACAGAACAAACGCTCTCAGCAGCATGCCCATTGCCGTGAAGCAAGGCAGGGCTGACATCTCCACTTCTCTCAACACTTTAACAACCAGTGTTGTATCAGCCTGCAAGGGATTCCCAGAATTCGCCTGTTGATATTTGTCTTTTGACAGACAACGTTAGACACAGGCAGGACCATAAAAGATACTCCATTTAAGGCTGTGTTGTCTCAACAAGCCAGAATTTTTTTTTTCAAGCTATGACAGCAAAACAAAACTTAAGATAGCTAACAGGCTATCAGAAGGGCTCAATAAATCACACTAAACAGATAAAAAAGAGGACTACTTTCCCTGTACACATAAAAATCACTGAACAATATTGAAGCTGTAAAACATATGTAAAATAAAATGGTACGATAATAAAATCGCTGTAGAGCAGCTCATAATCCTTTGAGCATTCACAATTTTTGTCTTCTGTATTTTTTTGTGTGCATGTATGTTTATGTATGTTGGCTGCCACAGCAAATTAGTACCGTTTTTGACCAATTTTCGAAAAATTCTAAATGTTGGTTGTTTTATAAAGATAATCTTAGTTTGTTTTAATTGGACTTTAAGTTCCTCTTGAACTAAAGTATTTAAAGTATTTATAACAGCTGTGATTTGCTATGACTTTTCTAAGTTTATTGTTGGCCAGAGGCTTGTTTATTGTGGTAGACATATTCTTTTTGGCAGCTTCAAAACTGGCCTGGAGTCTGTCTGCTTGTTAAGGTTATGTTCTTCTCTTCCTTATTGGAAAGGAATACACACACACACAGATACACACACACACACACACACACACACACACAGATACACACACACACACACACACACACACACACACAGTCACACACACAGATACACACACACACACACACCCACTGCTGTAACTTAATTGACTTGGTTGGAACATGACCAAAGGTTCTTGCGGTGATCCAAGTTACTCTTTCTCCCTGCAGGCCTGAAAACTATCCTCTTTACACCACCTCACCTTCTCCTGGAAAAGCAGGATCCGCTGTGTTCACTGTCCTCTACTGTACTATGGTTTCTGACCCACATGCTAACTTAGTATCTTATCTTCAAGGCTCCATTGAACTTTGTGTCATAACCAAGCTCATTAGTCTGAGATATTCCTGCTTTGTGTATTATTGCTTCAGTCTGGTTTCGGCCTTGCCCTGTTGACAAAGCTGTGAACAGGATTGGCTATAGAGATTGCCAATCCAATCAAAGGCACAGGGGAAAGTATGTGGAATACTTTAATAGTCCTTTCCCAGCTTTGGTTTGTGTAAGACATGCAAGTATGTGTAAGCAAATTCGATTTACCTCACTGGACTTGAGAAATACTCTATTTTGTGTTGACTTCAGCTCCTCTGTGGTATCCGTACATGTCTGGTCTAAAGCTACGTATCCAAAAAGCCCAAATGTGACAAGAATATGAAGTTAACAATAAAACACTGATTTCAGAAACAACTCACTACACATAGGAGTACTAGTATGTAAGTAGTGACTCACACCAGACTGATTGTTTGATTCTAGAATAGATGTTGTTGAATTTATGTTGATAAAAAGTGTGAATTTACAAATTCTTTGATCTTTTGAAGGAAAAACTATATTATAATTTGGACAATTTACTTCAAATGTCATGGATTTAGTTTCCAGCAAATAGAGAACAGTATATTAATATGTGCACTCAGTTGTTTTAATACATTACATCATTAGTAAGATGAATGAGACACAGTTTTGTAGAGTGATTCACCGTCTACACCACCTGTGGACGGTCTTACTGGTAATTCTGTTTCTCTAGGAAGTGATGGTGTGAATGAACAGAATCCAGCTCCTCTTAGCATCTGCTGCCATCTCATGGCTGTTTTCTGTACAGTTCAAACTAAATAGCTGCTCCCTCAGTGTTCTGCTGCCCTGTAACATCCATAGTTATATATAGGTCACAAGAGCAGCTCATAGGTAGTTTTAGTTAGACATTCATTGTTCTATTTGTCGGACATGAAGGATCTCTTTTCTGAGTAGAACCACATAATCCATCTGTTGTTTGTTATCCTGGGCAGCTACATCTGTTTTTGTCTGAAGGTCGCTGATAAATGAAACCTGATACAGGATGGAGAAGAAGACAAAAATGGAAAGATCACTTGAAAATTGTGTCCTTGCTCTGTATATACAGTACCAGTCAATAGTTTGGACACAGTTACCCATCCACTTGAATGGGAAACTGTGTCCAAATTTTTGACTGGTAGTGTATGTGTTTAGTTCTGCACTTCCAGACTGATCCAAAACCTTATTTAACATTGTGATTGTTATTTTTGTGCCTCTTTTGTGACTATGGTGCTTTTTTTCTCTCTTTTTATGCTGTCATGCAGTAATTTTGCTTACAAAACACCGACTCTCAACCTGATTTGCTGAACTAGCTGGGACTGACCTCCATGACCCAGTGCCAGTTGATTATTCCTAATTTTGAAATTACATAAGAAACACTGATTTTCCTTCCTGTGTTTTATCTTTATTTGCTCAGGTGTTTTCTTAGTTCCATGTCAGAAGGAGAGGTCTTAAAAACTGACAATGTGAAACTGCTATGACAAGCATGAGCATTAGGGGGCGTACATACTCCTATACTTGGTAGGGAGGTGGCTTCACCAGCTGATCACCTCCTCCTCCTCCTCCTGAATCCATCGGTGTGAAGAGCTCAAAAACTGAATTCAGCCCTCGAGCTGTCCTACGCCTCCTTTACCGGGGCCACACTCGTCAGATAATAGAATAATCACAGCAGACTCAGGATATTATCATTCAAATACATACTTTGTGCATGAAAAACAACCTCAGCTCAGGCAAAATGTGCTGTCACAGAGGTATTTTAGTTTAATGATGTTTTTTTTATGGTGCATCTGCTCTTCAGGAAGAAAAGCAGAGCCAGGAGTGACAGGAATGAAGAATTAGAGGGGGAGGCTGTGAGATGAATATGAACCAGAAATATTATGAGCACATCACATACGCCCCTGTTATAAAACGAAGAAAACAGGGAGGGAAACTATGAACGGAGGGTGGTGGTTCATGCACATTCATATTTAATTTGTCATTTGAGCTGCATTGCATCAGCTCTTGTCATTATCATGGCTGAGTAGCCAGCGCAAAGTCGTCTTCAACACTGTGTGCACTGCTGGGGTTATTGTCTTACCAAGGGCAGCCCCTCCATCATAACCCAGAGGGTCATGGGGGGTTAGAATATCTAGGTTATGGTAATATAATCTTTTTCACCCATGATCGCACCTACTGTACATGTAGATACAGAGTGCTGCAGAAGGGTGGGGGGTTTGTCTCTCTGCACGTGCCCAGAGGCCTGTTAAGTAGGTAAATGCGAATGGGGGGAATCCTATCTGGTGTGTGTATGTGTCGCCTTCCCATACCCCATTTACAGATTAAGAGGCCCACTTTGAGTCCCTGACCCAGAATTCTTACCCCATCCCACGCCTTTCTCGTCGCTAGAGAAGAGGTGGGGGTCCATTACCCCCATTGCTCTTCACGACAGACGGCCTCATGGGAGAGGCATGGGGTGAGGTCTCCATTAGCAGGACTGCCCCCGATGTGTGGCTGTTTTTGTGTTGCATTCATGGACCTGTTGTGAAGAAAAATGCGAGTTAAAAGTGATGGTGTCAGCTGTGGATTTGGATAGGGGGCTTAAACGTCTTATGGGGGGTGCGAGGTTACTCCCAGCCCACACAGGGTGAAAATGTGTTTCAGCATGAAAACGGCATAAATCTAAATCTAAGTCTAAATCTTTGGATGTACTGTATATTGTAGATATAGATTAGATGATTGAGATCACACATGCACCATCCATCCGTCCATGACTCCCTCCGTAGGCGCTGACCCACTGGGGGCTTTGTGTGAATCCAGGCCACACCCAGTGAAGAGGACCCAGTTTCATCTTGTTTGTCATACCAAGGAGTGCTGGAGGCATTGCCATACTGTTAAACCTTCACAAACACCATTCAGCTCCATGACATGGTCCAGCTATCTGTGCACACCGCTTGTTAACAAGGATCTTCTTTGACACACAAACAATGACATATGGCTACATTTGAAACCAAGAAAAGAAGCTCCCCCTGGTAACAGAATATGCTCGTGTGTGAGACGCCTTTAATCACCCCAATAATACAAAGCATGCTTCTCTTCCCTTTTTTTGGTACCAATTACCATTATGTACTGTAGAGTGATGAATTCTGATTTTGACACACTGGCTTTCACGCAGCGCCTCATGCTGTAACAGCAAGGAGGAAATAACAACACAACATATGGGGCTTTATGATCGAACTGTAAGCATCCAAAATACTTTCACTTTAATGGAAATCATGCCCCATCAAGTAGGGTGTGGGAGGCAGCATCTAAAAGCCATTAACGGCCAGGCTTCCACTGAATCCTTAATGACTGCGTGTTGAAAATAATGTGTCCAGAACTGCATCAGTGTTTGAAATGATTGTTGATCAAACGGAAATAATAGCAAACAGTGCCCTTTGGCTTTCACTTTATTTGTTTTACAGACGACTGTGACTTGCTTGAATAGTTCCTCCACCTGATTCTCTATCATCCTTGGGCTAATTTGGAAATGACTCATGAAATTTCAAGTTCTCTATTTTAATTTCCTCAAGTGTCTACTCCCATTATCACTGGAATAAAGCTGCAATCCATTGTATGGTAAATTGAATAAATTGGTTTGGGGGATTTAGCTACCTTGCCTTATTTATGAGGTGATTGTGCCCTGTGGCATGCCACATTTCTCATTTCAAAAAAAGATTATGGTTCCCTAATTGATAAGATAAACAGTCCATTATGGGGCTTCTTTGGTAAACCTTGCAAAATGAATTTGAGTTTTTCCCCTCCATCATGAAACACTAACCCATCTCCCCATTTCTTAATGTAGTCTATGTCACAAGGCAACATTGTTATCAGACTGTTTCAATTACGACATTTACAGCAGGCTTAATAATTACGTGTGCTCAAAGCAGAAATGTCTCTCGATGCTTTTTGTGCTGCATTTTAAAGTGGGCCTATTAAAGATAAATTCTTCGGACTCACTTTCATCATATAACTGTGGTAAAAGGGAGGGCTGGAGGCGAGACAGTGGTGTTGAAAACCATTAAGGGCCAGTGGGAAGAGGAAGGTGGGAGCTGCTGCTGACAAAACAATGGGGAGACCAGTATGAGAGGACATAGAGGGGTATATTGGCTTAATTGGCACTTTTGGATCGTCTTGTCACATACCTACTTAATTGGCGTTACCGAGAGATCGTGGAGAATATAAGCAGGGCCTCAGGAACGGGTGGCTTATGCCTGCAAATGTGCTGGAATCATGTTTGTGTGAGTGACAGCAGGGATTGACAGAGCTCAGTCTCTCTGAATCAGAGCATCACCTCATCAACATAAAGCATTAAACATTTACGCTGACCTACAAAGGCTGACAGCCCCCCATCACCTCTTCTCTCTGCTCCATGTCCTCTCCTCCCAGCAGTTCCTCTGTCCACACATACACACTCCAAGGCACATCAGCTCTGTTTTCTTTGGTTGATAATGAGGACTCGACAGCGGAAATGTAGAGAATTTGGTGGTTTGGATTTAAAATGGGGGATGTGACTGTGCTAAATGCTGTTTAAAATAAGAGGGGCTCTTTATATTTTAGACATGTGGCAAATGTGATGCTTTTTGTATGCCCTTCTTCAATTAGCTACTCTACTTCTGTTAAACAGGCAGGATAGCCTTTATGAGCTGCTTTTATTTTGGAAAAAGGATAATAGCGTTGCACACTTCTGATATTATCTGTCTCGTCTCAAAACAGTTTCTTGCATCCCATTAGTTTGGGTTTCAGAGGGGAATTATATTGTTAAATGAAGGTCTAATGCTCTCTCCAATGCTTTTGCCGCCTAAGAATTATAATTTCTGGGTAAAACCAATTGGATGGATTCATTTCTTAATAAATATCTTACTATGTCTTTAAATAATGTTCTTGTGAAAGTTCAGTCAGGAAGACAATGCCATCACTCAGGTAGGCTATAGTTTATTTCTCATACCACAACTCACACGCATGATCTTTTAATTTCTACTGTCATTTTCTGAGGCTGTCATTTGATTTCAGCTCTTCACATCAGCTCTTATCATCTTGCAGCTGTCTTTTTAATTATGATTGTCTCTGTACTTTTTGTTCTTTCATGATGCTGTTAAACACACCCTCCACCTCCCCATCACTGCCCAGTCTTTGCAGATTCACCAGCTTCATCATTTCATCAGTCTCAGTAGAGTCATCAGCCACCACCACCACCACCAGCGTCTTGACATGGTGGGGATTTTCTTGCTGCTGCTGCACAGGACAGATGCCCTTTGCTCTAAATCTCCCTGAAGAGTCTAAGACTAATTATCACGTATCATCTACTGAGAAAAAAAATCTTTACTTCATTCACTTTTCTCTCATTCATGCTCAACATTAAAAATATATAGATATATATAGATGGAGCGTTCCGTCCATAATCTGCGTTCCTTTCGTACGTATTTCTGGATGTTTTCGACACAGACGACACGGATGAAATAGAGCAGTACCACTGGAAATGGTTGGGAGCAGAGTAGCCATAATTCAAGCATGACATGTCAAATGTGTATGAACACAACAAAAATGAAAACAGTGAAATGAAAAAGTGAAAAACCTCACTCTGCATCATTACCTTTGCTTTTGCCGCTTTTTATTTACAAGGTATCTTATCACAACCTCTTCTACTGTTGCCACTTTTGCTGTTGTAGAAACTTTTGACTCTTCACTGCCATCTTGTGGATGCATTGATGCCGACGTAAAAGGTGCATGGAAGTAAGCAGATGCTGATGGATACAGTTTGAAACGGATGTATCTATTTTCGTATGTAGAGTATAAATCAGCCTTTACGTGAATGTATAAGCAACTGCACCTCAGAAATGTCACCGTTTTTGTTCACAAGTTTGAACTCTCCGTGTAATGATTTAATGCAGAGAGCTTTCCATAAACATGCAGCAGTTGTAGCTTTTACTTATGCAGCTCTGTGTTTTTTCGGAAAACAAATGAGAGAGATGTGAGTGTTTATCATGATCGACTGCAGATGTCTTTTTGTGGCTAGTTCACTCTGTTGTGGAAAGAGGAAGGAAAAATACAAGGACAAGAAAGGGAAATGAGAGACTCTCTTGGTCTGTCTCTCTTTCTTTTCTTGATCCACCATTGGTCTGTAATAGACGTGATGGAAATCAATTTCCAGGTGAATTATATTGTATGCCTCTCAGACTCGGGGAGACAATAATCTGTCCCTTTCTCATCTCCCAGAGACGACTATGTGACTCTAAGGCTGTCCTTTGCAAAGAGGGGTGCTTTAATTGTTCATTTCAGTAATGTGGACCATTTCTGTGACTCGTCGACCTCTAGCCTTCCCACTCAGCATTGAGCCCTACCTGTCTATAAGCAGCTGATCGATGAAATGGAGAGTGATATTAGGAAAGAGCAGAGTCACTAGAGAAAAGGAATGATTTTAAAGGGCAAGAGCACCCAAGTAATTTCTCTCTTTTTCCTGGCAGCAGTTTCAGTTTCAGTTTCTCCACCTACAAATCATCACCTAGGTAATCCCCCTTCAAATCTTATCCATCTGGGTAAATGCCAATTTTTTGGAGTTTTAGAAGAAAAACAGCCACAAGAAAATACACTTTTTAAAAAAAAAAAAATCCTGAAAGATGCTTTATCATCACCATCAGCCTCTGTTTTCCTGGGTCTTGATCAGTCCTTGGGGGTCATTTGCTTTGTTTTCTTCCTCAGAGCCAAAGCAGAAGCTAGAAGGCTACATTGTGCTTTATTGACAACAGAGGAAGGGGGTTTGATGAGTCAACTTTACTGACCTGGGGAACTAAGCTAAGATAAACTCTGTTGAAGGGATGATCAAGCTTACTCAGAGTTATAGATTGCATCATCAGCTATTTGGGCTTTGAAGCCAAATCCTGCTTTTAGTCAAGGTCAGACATCTGGGCTTTACAGGCTATGTTACATAGCTTAGTATATATGTCATTGTGTAACATACATATAGTATAGTGTGACATGACACACAGCATTTGGTATTTTTTGAAACTCTCAAACTAATAACATTTTTGTACTTATGATTAATGGAAAAAGCTTCTTTTCTTTTCTCAATCCCAAAATGAATCACTGCAAAATCTGAATGTCCATCCTGAAGAACAGTCAGTTCATGGCATTTTTACAAGCAGTATGACTGCAGGTGCTTTCACCTTAGCTAGCATTCCTCCAGGTTTACACTGCTGCAGTGGTGGTTTCTGTGCTTTTTTGGCACCTAAGCCAGGGACCATTATTGTAAATACTCCATAGTGACAATGCACAGTCTTGGAAGAAAAGCAATGCTGGAATAACATCAGCATCATCCCAGGTTTTGGGCTGGATAACTCGACTTTGGTTTTGTGTCTACTGATTGTTTTTAGTTTCATTTTAATCTTCTGCATGATAAGAATTCAACAGAAGAAAAGCAAATGAATGTTTTAAATACTTGAATATCAACAGTCATTACCATGTTGGCTCTCAGGGATTTTCATCAGTGCTAACAAACAAGATGGGCTGCAGCTAATAAATATTTAATCTGTCTGATTAACCCACTAATCATTTCCCTAGAAAATGTCAGAAAATAGTGAAAAATGCCTGTCAAAATGATCCAGAGCCCCAAGTGGTGTGAAGCACAAATGAAGAAAAGGAACTATTTTGCATGCAATGCACGCATTCAGTTTCTTCATACCTCTACCTGTATGTGAGTGTATCACCTCAGGGTGTATATTGACTGGTGATGTGGTACTCAGACTCTGAGCCTGAGTTCATCCAGGCACGTCTCACTTCCTGGGCCTCATCCAGAGGTTTGAGCCGACAGGCCAGGCTGGCAGACTGTCTTACACCAACAAGAAGAGCTCCCCTGGGGGCTATCGCTGCAGAAATCCCTCCCTCCCAATCGGAACCTCAGAGAAGCAGAGGAGCCTGACATCAATTCTCAGACACTGCATCATACAATGATGTAGACACGCGCACACGTATACCTACACACACCACTCTCCTCTGCAGACAGCAGGGTCTTGAGGGTTACGCTGCTCAATTTCTCTCCCTCTTTTTCCTCTCTGGTTCTTCTATCTTGGCAGGAGCTGCTTGCCCCTCTCCAACCAGCCATTACCCTCTTGCTTTTTCTCCTTTACCTTCACCATTTCAACTCCTTGCTGTCATTTCAGCTCCCTTGTGTTTGCTTCTCTCTCCCTCTGTTCATTCAGCCATGTCAAGTTCTTAACATCTAATCCCCCTTTTTTTTTCTTCTAACACCTGAATTGCTTCAGTATCTCTCTCTCCTCTCGTCTCACACCTCTCCCGCCTTTAAAACTCACACATTTCTGTCCTCATGTTGAAGTAGTTGCTCTGTTCCACCAGTCTGGCCTACTCTAACCCCTCAGCAATCTCTCCCTCTCTCTCCGTCTACCACTCTGCTCTTTCAACTCTGCACTAATTTGCTTCCCTCTCCTCTGAGCTGGGCCCTGGCTCCAGTTCCTTCTCCCCTGAGATGTGATTTCCTGCATAGTGTATATGAGAGGGAGTGTAAGATAATGCGTGTGGAAGAGTTTGTGTGTGCCTGTCTGAGACAGAGGGTGTGCATATTGAGTCCAACAGTTAGAGTTCAGTGTTGTGTGTATGTGTGCGTGTGGCTCTTTCCCCTTGTAATGAAGCAGATTGCATTAGCAGGACGTGGGTGTCATGGGCTCTTGATATAAGTATGCCACAGGTTCAGCCCTCACCTTCCCCATCCCACCATTTCCCTCAGGGCAACTCACCAGCTAGCAAATCATTCATCACCCAGTAATGGCTCTGATGATCTGTCTCCCTCTCCTCGTCTCTCCACTTAAGGGGTTTGCCCTAGATTCCCAATCACAGGACAGCGACGGCACACTCACAGGGTTCCCAGTGCAATTGTTAAAAGCTTAAAATCTTAAAGCTGCTCAAGGCATAATGCTCACTAACAATTAACCTAATCAGTCAAATTCAGAAAGTCGGGCTATAAGACATAAAACTGTTCTTTCAATGTTCACTGTTTGTCCAAGGGAAAGTGTGTTTTCACGTTTGATAACTGCAAAGGGAAAGATGAATTGCACTCCTCTAATGCGAAGTGATTTTAGTAGCAATGACAATTTTGATAATTAATTTATCCTAAAAATAATTCATCAGCTAATGAGAATGGTGAAAGGTAAAAAGAACAACTAATCAGACCTTGTGTTAATTCATTAAAGTCATTAATAAAACAATTATGCTGCATACTTATATACGACATTTTGAGAAATATGGACAGTAATATGCTCATGGGGCAGCACGTAGTGGGTAGCACTGTTGCCTCACAGCAAGAAGGTCCTGGGTTCGAATCCACCTGAGGACCTGGGACTTATAATATAGGTGATTTGGTGACTCCAAATTGACTGTAGGTGTGAATATGAGTGTGAGTAGTTGTTTGTCTTTCTATGTGTAGCCTTGTGATGAACTGACAACTTGTCCAGGTTGTACACCGCCTCCCGCCCAAAGTCAGCTGGGATAGGCTCCAGCCCTCTGCATCCCTACACAGGATAAGCTGTTACAGAAAATGAAAGAATGAACAGGCTCATGTGTTATGTAAATTTGAGGCCATGGCCAGCAGCTTGTACGTTTAGCGTAAAGACTGAGTATAGAAGGAAACGGCTAACTTGGCTCATTGTTTAATCCATCCATCCATTTTCTGTAACCACTTATCCTGTGCAGCGGGGGGCTGGAGTCTATCCCAGCTGACTCTAATTGCCCATAGGAAATTCACACCATGCAGACACGGGGGGACATGCAAAGTGCTTGTTGTGAGGTAACAGTGCTACCCACTAAGCCACTGTGCCGCCCTGTTTCTTTCCCTCATAGGAAAAATGTAAACACGAGGTTGTGGTTTTACTATGTTTAGGACTATTTCTTGGCTGCATGCAGTGACTTCTCTGAGTCTCTACTACAGTAGTTACCTGACAACATAATGATGACATCAGTACTATACCTACATACTGTCTGTATAAGTAGAGAGTAAAGAATTATAGCTCCTCTCATCTAAGTCTTGGATATGAACAAATAAGCATATTTTTCCTTGAAGAAATACAGGGATTTGCTGATTTCCCTACTTTATATTGAAAAGAACATCTTAAGTTCTGTTGATCAGACAAAACAAGCAGGTGAAGCTGTAACCATGCAGACAGGTGAATTCTAATGGCTGTGTGTTATTCATTTGTGCTGTTTTATAAACAAAATTAAGTGATTAATCAAAATAGAAAATAAGATAATTAGTGGATATTGTGAATAATGGCAGCATATTGAAATGTGAAATCCTAATCATTAACAAAACATAAGTGTATTGGTCGGCTTTTTCATTTATTTCAAATACTCTGACGGGAAGAATCAGATGCTCCAGAGCTTGATGGATGCCTTTGGTTTGTGTCATAAGAATAGGAATAGTGTGTGGTTAGTGTTACCAGTAAAAGTTACCAAGGCTGAACAGACAAAGAAAAAATGGCATCAGAACTGACTGTCCAAGGAAAAAAGCATCACTGTTGGCATGACAGAAATGACTGCAGTGTCCAAAAATGGAAAGATAAAAAAAGAAGAAAAGTAAGAGCACCAGTCAAGACGTGTGCCATAAAAATGGCTGCCCTCCTTTGTCTGAATCCACTCCTAAATTCAACAGGCTCTTCCTTATTACATGCCCAACCCATCTACCAAGATTGATCAAAATCCATCAAGTAGTTACAATGTGTATATATATATATATATATATATGAAAAAACAACCTTATCATGCAATGAAAAGAAAAAAAATCACATGCCCAACCCTCCAAGTTTCATTAAATACTGTCAAGTAGTTTTTGTGTGATCCCTCTAATAGTCAGACAAATAAACCAAACTGATCACTTAACCTCCTTGGCAAAGGTAAAAAGAAACCAGTGAAGTGAAATCCTGTCTTACAAACAGCCATGGTCAAGCAGTCCATCTTCAGAAAGCAGGACTCGCTAGTGTTGGATCCTTATGTTCACTTTTATCCCTTTGGTACTCTTTGGTGTAAAACCTTCACATACCTGCCTAAAATTCAAAAACAGTTTCATCTCTCTGACATTTTGACTTACCAGTATGTGATAATTGTATTGTGCTGCTTAAATATTTCATGGAAAGGAGTTATTGTAAATATCTTAATTTGTAGCATTTACAGTTGTTTAACCTATGAGCCTTCTTTTTTTCTTCGTAGGTCTTCCTTTAGGTCTTTTCTTTCCTGTTGTATTTCTCATGCGGGATCAGCCCAGACAAGCAGAGCTGCTCTCGCTTAGACTACAGTTGTCATTTTCACATTCATTCCTAGTGGCAAAGATGGGCCCATATTTCATTCTAACTGGATTTGAAAAAAATGTTAGATTCAGCCTGATGAAACTTGCCTGGATCTGCACAGCTGCCTGCTTTCCCTGGTTTAATGTGCTAGTTAATGTCTACAAGAAAGCGATGTGACTCTGTGGTCCTGTGCTATCAGGAATGATGGCAAAGATGTCATGACAGCCAATCAGGCGACCGATTGAGCGCCTGGTTCATTTGCTGCTTTGGAAAGGTGAGACATGTGATCCGGACTCAGGTCCCAGGGGAGTCACCAGGCATTGCAAGGGCTCTTAAGGGTCAGATAGCAAAGATCTGGATTTGATCGAGAGTTTGGGGGGAGGTTGTTGGTGGAAACCTGAGAGGAGGACTGGGACTTCAGGGTGGAAGGTCGAAGACGGAGAAAAAAAAGATTACATTGTAAAAAGGCCCACCATTTTCCCCCTGCTTTGGATGCAGGCGGTGTTGTGTCCAGGCCTGTGCTGTGCCAGTGTAGAAATTGCCAGTACGTTATCGTTCAGGAAATGTAGTGGCATGCAGAGAAATGAAAGTCAGAGGTAAAACTGACAGAATGCAAATGGATTTCAGGTGCTGGAATGGAAATGAAATGAATGGCAGATGAGGTGTTTCTGCTCTCCTTAAAGAACTGTAGTGACACAAGTGACCCAAATTGTCTAAAGCACTGCTGCAAATCGCTGCGAGTGAAGCCTTGCCTCTCTTTTCCTTCTCTGTATTTGAGTCTCTTTCTTTCTCTCTCTCTTTCTCTGTCAATCCTTTTCTCTCTCTTTCATCCCTCCCTATTTCCCCATTGTCACTAGAATTGTTTTTCAAAGTCAAATCTCACAAACTACCATTATTCGAGCCATGGCACAGTTTTTTTTTTCTGCATATGAGGTGTTACCGTAGCAACAGGGTAATAATTCATTCCCCTGCTGTCTCATACGGATTGTGTTGCATGAATTTGGCATGATGTGGGAGACCTGGGATATCATTCTTGCACTCTGCACCTGTAATGATGTGTGCTGCCAGGGGATTGGTAGATGGTTGGATTTGGAAGATGTTGGGTGATTAGCAGGTGGGTGAAGGGGGGAAGGCCACTTTCCAAAGCTATTATGTTGCTCCACATTACTTCTCTCAGGGGTGGAAGCTGTAAAGCCACTTTGGTTTGACCCTGTGTCCAGACCCTGTTGTTTACTTTGCAGTTTATTATGTGCCTCAGGATGGCACTGGTGCTGCTTGATTCTAAGTGTCTCTTTTGGTCCATCGGCATGATTTTTTGCTGCCGTTATTCCTCTTCATTTACCTCGTTTTTCAGTTTGTTACCCAGACGAATAATGGATGAGGCCTCTTGTTGCCTTGGCATCATGCCAAGCTCATCATCATCAAAAACCAGTCCACTGCCCTCCCCATCCGAGTCCAACCCTGCCACTTCTGGATGACAGACGAGCTGATAGATCGACAGACAGTGCTTCCGCCGTGATTGGGTTTTGGCTGTTGTCTAAAAGCTGATGAAGATAAAGAGGGAGGGCCATGAGAGAAGGACAAGCAGAAATCCATAGACATATCCATATACGTTTAATCAGGGGTCGAAGGAACTGCATATTTCCCCCCTTCTATTGATTCAAGCAAGATTGTTTTTGGTCCTATACACACCCTGTCCTATGTCAGTGGATGTTTGTCACTAAGTTATTCTGGAATGGCTCCCTACTTCAGCCATCCATCCATCCATCCATCCATCCAGCCAGCCAGCCATCCTAAGCCAAGGAAAAACCATAGACCTGCATCTCTAAGTTTCCAGCAAACCGGACCTTTGCCCTGGGCCCAGATGCTGGAGTATCATGTATCATGTAGAAAATTTCCATGGAAGACTGGGAGAATAGTCTGTTTTAGTTCTGCACTGAGTGCTTCAGAGATTTAAATCATGTACCCTCTTGAAGTGATGATCCAGTGTTAAACTAAACTCAAGCGGTCACTGTAAAGATTGATCAGGAAATTCATCTCTGATGGCTGTAATGATAAACACAGCTGTTATCAGTCAGTCTGTCCAAACTCAGACCCCAGAGCCTTAACACAAGACAATCTCCACCTTTGGGGACCCTAGTTAGAAGTTAGAATTGAGGCCAATAACTAAGGAAGATTGAGGGTTTTCTGCTGTGACCCAGCATCAGTAAAAACGATACTTTATTGATCCCTGTGGAGAAATTCTCCTTTCTCCTGTCTCCTTAAAGATGGAGGTCATAGGCCAGGCTTAGCCACAGGACATCATTCGGGGACTGGATGTGATTTAGTGTCTTGTTCAAGGACAATTCAGCAGGCAGGACGTTGCAGAATGAAGCTGGGGTTTTCAGCTAATTACGGTCTTGGCAGAGGAGGTAAATGACTTCTCAGCTATGAACAGTTTAAAGAGAGGTCATGAAACATCAGTAAGTCCTAACTGGATCTTGCAGAAATGTCAACGCACCTACTTGCACTGGTTATATAGTCATTATATATTATAAAAGGCATCATAAATCATCCTTATAACCATCTGGTTTCCTCCTTCTTGCCTATTTTCCTTAGAATTTTCTAGCAGATATTTATTTGACCCCTGCAGTACCTTTAAAAGAAGAATATGCCTTTCTATATGTTTTTCTCTGTCTTGACTGCCAAGTCATTGTTCTTATGTTGTATGAATGTGTGCGTTTTAGCATCTCAGAGCATTTTGTTGGTAGAAAGCCTTTGGTTGATTGACAGCTGGTCTTGGGGTTGTAGGAGGGTTTGTTGTCTGTCAGTCGGCTGAAGAGTCTGGTTCCTGGTGAGTGGGTGAGTACTCCCTGCTCTCTACAGCTGGTAATGGGCCTCTGTCCTACTGTAGCTTTGGTTTTCTTCTACCTACCAAACCCTGAGCTCAGGAAGAGCAGGAGAATCTGCTTTACTTTTCCTTTACCAGCAGAATGTTGAGAATGGAGCTGGAATCCATCTGGTACATAGGTCCCACCCTCCCACAACCCTGTTAAGGATAAGCGGTGATATAGATGGATGAATAAACGGTAGCAAAAATGCATTGAAGTGTCATAACTAGCTCTATATCTGTTAATTTATATTATTTATAATGGTTTGATAAATGGACTATTATTTTGTCTATATAAACTTCAGAAAAAAGTGAAAATTGCTATCACAAACACTAAGAGCTACAAAGTTATATTTCAAATGTTCTTTTTCAGTTCTTTTCAGTCCAAACCATGATCTTTCCATTTTTGGGGGCATAAGACTAAAAGTGTTTTCACATCATCACACAGCTTAATTTTTAATAAAGCTGTGTAATTTAATTTTGTTTGGAGGTTTGTTGTTTTGGAGGATAGACAAGTAATAATGGGGTATCAGATCTGAAAATTCTTCTATGTGCTGCTCTTGAGTTATTTAGTCATTTAGTTGGAAGGATTTCCTGTTAACCGATTTTGACTAATTTATTGACTTACCTCTCAGCACTCATTTAAAGCTGTCGCTGCATTAACATTTAATTTGATTTGTTTCCTGCTGCTTTTTGAATCCGTGTATAAAGAATTTTTGTTTTCTGTTATACAATCCCTGCAACCACTCCTCACGGATCAGTCTCCTTTTACTCACCTTGTTGGTAATAGTCATTGTGGCTTGTGTGCATTTACACATGAACTTCATCTGCTTTCAGTCGAACAGAATAAAACCCTCCAAACACGTGATGCATTTTAATGCCTTCTGCTAAGCAGGTCATTCATTTTTGTGACCAGTGATATTGCAGCCAGAAAGCAGCTATTTCGTCATTGTGGCACCATATTTTCATTAGGCTTCTCCCTCCAACACACAGGCGTATCTGACTGTACTCTTTCCAAAAGGAACTGGAATTATTTAGGAGGATGAAATAAAAGGAATTGCTCAGAAGCTGTCATGTTTGAGAGAATAACTTGAGCACATGCCTTCTGATTAGGCATATAAATAATTTATAGCCGTTTCATATATGGGCTACGTCTCAACAAGCGGGTATTGCTTGCCAATTAATATTCCCTCTTTGCCCTCTATCTGAGAAGATCCAGCTCAGTGTGCAGCCAGCAGCCAGTGACGGACTAAGAGAGAAGAAAAAAGAAAAAGAAGGGAGGAGAACGAGTTCATTACTGTAAATGCATATGAAATGGTTCCCGTGCGAAATAGCTTGTTGCTGTCAGCTTTGTTTCCAGAAAGCAGATCAGGTAAACCTGGTTGTGTACAGTATGTATACATTATACATTATACTGCTCTCATAGGTTGATCTTTCATGCTATCTTACGAAGGTGTAGGCAACAGTAAATATGTTTAATTAGAAAAAAGCAGGATGTACAACACATGGTATTTGCAGTATGGTAAAACATAAGGCTTTGATGGAGCTGGAATCTAAAATAGTCTATCTCTAGTTCATGTCAACATGCATAATGACAATATTCTGCTTCACTCATGCTGCTCATTAAATAACTGGAAACTGTTATGTGAAGAAGAAGAAATAATAGGGAATATTTTTCACTCTACATCTTTGAATTGTCCCTCATCTATGGGCAACAGCATATTCACATTACCTTAGCATTGTTAGCATTTGAAAGTATGCTTCCCTGTATTTCTGACTTTTTGTCATCGGTTTTAAATCTACCAGTGATAATCAGGGATTCCACACAGCTTTCATTTTGTCTTCTCACTACCTACCCTATCTTCCTATATATCTGCATAGGCCTGGGTGTCATTTGAACATTTTTAAAGGTGCTAATACAATATTTGAGATTCCTTGAAATTTCTTACCTTAATGTATGACAAGACTGAATTTAAGCACATAATTTGTGCCTATCCTGAGGCTTTATGGCTCTAATATATAAATCTGAGGAGAAAAGGGGAAAAAGAAGATAGTAAAGATGGAATAAGTGAAAGAATTCATGGAATTCATGGCTTTCAGGTCAGTCCGAACTTTTACATCAACTCATGACTGTCTCTGTATCTGTATGTTTCTCACTATAGCTAACAAATGCGCATTGGCTGTTTTGATTTATTTTCCTAAATCATGTTTTTTTGCACTCTAGGACATATGAATAAAGCTGGTGTTGGTTTGTTCCATTTGAAAATGCCTTTTTTTGTTTTGCAAATTTTCCTATTGTAATATCTGCCGATGTAACGCAAGGCAAAGATTAGTTTGCATTTTGACTGAATCCACCTGTTATGTTACATATATATATATATATATATATATATATATACACATACACACATCCGATTTAACTATTTTTTAATTTAGCAATATATGCCAAAGTACTCAATGTTTTAACCTAACTGAGATCAAGAACCAGCTCAGTGTTTCTGTGAATATGTATATAATCCTTCATTGCGAAATGAGTATATACATATACATAGGAGCGACCTGTCCGCCTGCCCCGTCTAACCAATAAACCAAGGGGAAACACGGCTTCTAGTCAAAGAATGAATCCTAAGAATCAGAGCAGCAGTGCAAACCTTGCTTGTTTGGACTGTACTCTAAAAGTATCTATGGTACCTAGCATATACAGTACCTATGTGTCTGTCTGTCCTCTGTTAGCACCATTTCAAAGTTGCCACTGTTGGTTATCAGCCATGGTGAAAGAACAGCTCCCAACTCATAATGATGGGTCATCACAAGTCTCCCACCACTTTCACCACATGACAGGGCCAGTGTGCCTTGGCCAGTTCCCTGTGACAGATGGCTGACTTGGCCTGAGTCTGACATCTGTATCATTCTTCAGCTCCATCAGCCTTGCCTTTCCTGTGTGAAGCCAGTCAGAGCTACAATTGGCTCCATATGCCAGCCACATGGAGAAGTGCCCACTCTCCACCAGCTCTACATACAGCAGCCAAGCTCCCAGGTTGCT
Organism: Chaunax sp. Z400; assembly: GCA_037577475.1. Lineage (NCBI taxonomy): Eukaryota > Metazoa > Chordata > Actinopteri > Lophiiformes > Chaunacidae > Chaunax > Chaunax sp. Z400. The sequence goes on from CM075195.1 coordinate 22,622,438, forward strand.
CTCTTTCTACCTTTTATTTCTCTGTCACTCACGTTTTTTGCTATTTCAATCTCTTTCTGTCATTTTTACCCAGTGTTTTTTCGTCCTTTGGAATAATTTTCTGGCTATTAGGGGAAATGGTGCTGAAGACCTGAATAAACATGGCAAGGCAGTGGAACAGGGAGGATATTACATCCTGTAATCATTATTCTTGTGTATGTTGATGTGCAGGGAGGGGCTGGCTGGAAAATAATGGATGGTTAATAATGAGTTACTTCTTCTTTAATGAGTTTCTCTTCATTTAAAAGACTAGTGGAAAAGTAAGGAGGAGGGTCAGTCGACTGCAGGTCTGACATCATCAGGCCTCAGGCTAGTATTGGCGTCTTCTGGCTCTAGACGAGTCCCGAGGCGAGGAATATTATCCTCACCATTTGAGAGGGAACTGAATGTCCAGCAGTGGACAGGTCCTGAATGAGGCCATGGGCTGACAGCTGGCTCAGAGTAGGCTGAAGAACCAGGTCATTGCAACATGGATGGAGTGGGAGGAAGATGCCGATGTAGCTAAAAGTGTTGAGCTGAGTATGGTGAGGTCAATCATATTGACTGGAGACTCCTTTGTGGATGGCTAAACAGCATCAGCTAGAGGACAGGCTAGCAGGCTAAACAACAGATCCAGCTTATCGCCAATATTCTGTGCCTAAACGCCAGACTTGGAGATGACCCGAGTACAGTCATGTTGAGCTGTGGGCTGCATTTCGCTGCTCTCATCATCACAATGTAACCAAGATGACACCACATCTTGGCCTCTATGTGTCACACTGTGGAGCCCACCCAGAGTGCCAACTCTCTCATTCACACTTACATCAGTGCCGCACAACAGAGTCGTCAATCCCTGGTGCCAGAAATAGCAGAATTTCTACAGAGCACCAACTTCATTATCTGAATATTCAATCTAAAACATGATGGGAGAAATACCTGAGTAATAACATTTGTAAAACATATTGCACATATGATTACAGCCCGATATCCAACTTTCTGAATGGTTTCATGGGTATGAAAATGATGCGACTCTTGCTATAGACTTAACTGTCACCAGAACTGACTATGGGACATTTTAGAGTTATGAGGTAGGCATTGTTCTGACAGACTCTCATTTCAGTGAGTTATGCTCATGCAAAAACTCTGGCATCAGTGTTGATCAGGTCTCAACTTTTGCTGCAACACAATGCAAAATGATGTAGACACTGACTTTATGCAATCATTGTAATGTAACAACATAGTTGGAAAATACATCCCCATGTAGTCATATGGTCTGCTGCACAGTGTTTTTTTGACACAAACAGCCTTATCTGCAGAGCTTTTTTCAGTCTGACTGCCTGGTTAGACAGTGTTTATTGAAGAAATGGGGTTCATCTCTTCAGTAGAGGTTTTTGGAGAATCAATACTTTGCAGGCACCGTTCTAACACATTAAAATCTGGAGGAATATGTCTGTCACACGTCACATTAGTCAATGAGAGAGACATCCCGGAGCAGCTGACGACACTGCCAAGCAATAGATAATATTTTAGCATTTTAGGCTAATGCTAGCCAGCATAGTACTGTTGACAGATAATAAACCAACCGTTAAAATCTCACTTCCAGTTCTCGCTAGAGGATACAGAGCCCATGTTGACTGCATGTTCCCAAAACTTTCTTCATCCACAGTTTTCTTGTGTTCTCACTGCAAAGCAGGCCGATTGCTACAACAACTTCATTGGTCATTTTGCTCACACAGCTGCTTCCTGAGAGATCACATGTGGAGGTGTGTTCATTGCTCCCTTGAGCAGGAGAATTTCAATGAAATCTTGTAGTGTGTGATGCTTCATTATTTTTTTCAATCTTGTAGTGTGTGCATTTTTGAGATTCAAGAGAAGATAATCTGTGGCGATTCTCATTGTGTGTGTGATGAAGCCCAATTTCAAAATCAGTAAAGGGCCCGGCTTCAGTCGTTCACCTATACTTCTGTCTGGAGTTGGATTGTAACGGCAGTTTTCAGTTTGTGAAACGAGGATGGAACATTTCCAGGATTAAATATTTTCTCATCAAATTTTTGCTGTATTGCTACTTGGTTGTCATGATAACATTAGTCAGAGCAGCCTGTTTTTGTCCATCATTATCATCATCTGTCCCTGTAGCTCCCAGGGACAGTCCCAGTTCAGCAAGGTTTTTTGCACAGCTGCAAGAGGCCCTGGTCTTAACGTTGCTTGATGAGTGCTGCTCAGTTCGAAGGCATGATGGCTGGGAAGTCAGGAAATCTGTTGGATGCTGCACTGAATTCTGACTTATGATGATTGGAGTTAATACCGTAGCGAGACAATTGGCCCACCTGCTTGTATGTCACTGCCTTTTCCCACTGTTTGAGCAGTCTGGGCTTCCCTCCACCATCCTGGCTGCACGGCTCGATGCACATGAAGAATTCAACATGGCCCTCTGATGTCGACCTAATGTCCCTGAAAGTGGAATTTGTGGTCTTGAATACGTAGTTCACTGCAGAATTACATTAAAAGATGTGTTATTCCAATTATGTAGTTAGGGCCAGCAGGGCTATACTAAAACATACCAGGAAATAAGTGTCAATAGCTCCTGAGCCTTGAGACGCCATCCGTTGAAATAACCCTCATTGCAGCAGATTTCTCATTATCTATACATACACATGTGCCAAAACAGAATAAAACACAACATGACAAATATTAGAGTGAATTATTATGGAAATGAAGTATGAATAGTTGAGTGAGCCAATAGAAAGACTTCAGTGCAATTATTATGAAATCTGCTCTAAATTTTAACAGACTTAATTATTTTAATGAACATCATTAAAACCCCCATTTACAATGAACAGCAGGAAAGAATTATCTCTAATGCCATTAGTGAAGGCAACAGCTTCACTTTTGATAGCTCCTGCCATGAAAAATGGACCACTCTACTGCGGTGTCTAATGTGCAGAGCTGTTGTTGCATTTAGAAATAGATTTTTTCCTAAACAGATCACTTCATGCAAGATTCAGCCGAAGAACTCATCCTTATTTCATGATCCAGGATAGTTCTGTTTGGTGAGCTTCAACAAGTACTGTACCCAAAGTCCAACTAAGCATGTAAGGTCATCAAGACATGCTGAATGTTTCATATTCATTTTGTCATTTTTATCAGTTGTGAACCAGAAAAGCAGCTCTCCCTCATCATTTACTTTGACCATCTCTGACAACTCATTGTGATTCTAAACCACGGTTAAAATGTCGTTAATGCAAATTTGATATTTAGTTCTTTGATGTTTGACTGTAGGAAAATGTTGTGCAGATTTCAACTGGGTTTCCCTCGGTCATGAAGGCACAATGATACTATATCACCAGTTTGAATCTAATCAGTCAGTTAAGAGTGGATACATTTCATACTTTTCAAATGTGTATCTTTAGAGAATTTGTACATCAGCTAGTTAAAGTGGAAAATTAAAAAAAAAAAACATTGACATCTCTTGCTCTCCCACACTGATTTTTTGATGGAAAAACATTTCCGACTGGATACACGCTGCAAAAATATTACCATATAACTGAGCGTTGACCCTGTGGCAGTAAAGCTGGAATGTAGCTTGTTTATAAAATATATTACAATTATGCAAATATAACTAGAAAGTTACTCATTAGAGGGCACATCTCTGCCAAGGCTCAACAGTGTAAGACATAAGTGCCATCTGAATGGATGTCCTTTGGGTTCTTGCATGTTAAGGAAAGTGAAAATGGTAATGGATGACTTAACCCTTGTGTGGCATAATGTCCATCCTTCCATCCAGTTTCATGGGAATCCGTCAACAAGTCTAAGCATAATTGACACAAAAAAAAGCCTTATCTTGCATTGTTAAAAAAAAAGTGGAAAATATTCCTGAATCCGCCCCTTTTTGTTGATCCACTCCAAAATGTAATGTTTTCCTCCCTGCCACATGCACAACCCCCCCCACCAAGTTTCATGAAAATTTGTCAAGTAGTTTTTGTGTAATCCTGCTAAAAGACAGACAAACTGAACGCTTAACCTCTTTGACGGAGGTAAAGATGAAGCAAAAAGCTGTGTGCTGTTTTTTTAATTTTAAAGTACGCCTCAGTCGTAACAGTCGCCTCTTTCTCATTACAATCCTTCGAGTGCTTTTGGATGAGAAATTGTCATTCACCTAAGGCAACAACTGATGTCTCTTCGATCAGTTAGCCAGCCGAAGACCGGGATGTGCGCTGGGCTGCACACACACAGACACACACACTTTGATTGAATCATCATTGATGATTAGTCATTGAACCTGACAAAGTTTTCACCCTCTACCTAGAGAACAGCGCGCACGCACGCACACACACACGCGCGTACACACATATCAACTTTTACTCCTGCCAGACCATTAAACAAGAGCAGCCCTTTGGCTCCTTAATGGAAATTTCATTTTCAAAGTCTTCAGAGAAAGATGTTAACCTTGTGCGATACTTGTGGCATTAAAAATGGATCAAAGCGGCTGAGCTCTGATGTCAACTGAAAATCTTATTTGGGTCATAGTAGAGGAGGAGGGTGTCGGTCTGACTCTGTAGCACCCACTGCTGGGACAATTTGGCATTTCATTCATGGTCTTGGAATGGGTTTATGTTTAATTCTCTAACCCCTTGCTGGACTCAAATTTCTAACTTGTTGACCCACAGTTATGAATAAAAGTGAAAAGGAAGAGAAAAAAGAGGCAGCAAATTGGACAACAGCTGTTTGCTTTTTCTTTCCAGCCAGTCCATCAATCAGGTTTTGTTATGCAATGTGAATGCTGATGTGGACTGTCCAGGGTATCATGTCTGGAGGAGCAGAGAGGGGAGAGGCACCTCTGGGTGGTTTCTTTGGGGATGATGGGGGGGATGAACTCATGACCTGCAGAGTCTCCCCCGCAGAGCTCAGTTTAATGAACACTGTCCAGAAAGATAAATGATTTTGGGAAAATCAAGATAACATACCAGTGTCTGTGTGTGTATGTGTTTGTGTGAGAGTCTAGTATGAGTGTGTCCAACTTGTGTTTCCTTGTTGGCTGAAAACAAACAGAAGACAAAAAGACAGACGGAGCCATTTTGGTGTGTGTAGCCAATGTGCTACTTTCTGTCACACAGAAAAGGCAATTGCGTGTGCATTCATGCAATTTCTCTGTAGATGCAGCCACTGGGCGCATCACCGCCACTGTGTATGCTTGTGCACACCCTTGTGTAAAGTGCAGAGTGGGGGGGTGGAACAGTGGAGACACAGATACGGAGAGTGAAACAATCATAAATAATTGATCATAGATACTCCCTTGCAACTGCTGCCAATGAGTTTGTTCAAAGTAGATATTGATGCAGCATCTTGCTAAAACGTGTGTAACCACCCCTCGACTCTGACCTCATTTTTACATTAGAAGAGCAATAATTGCTTTTAAAAAGGGCAACAACAAAAAAAAATACATGCTCTCAAATGAGTAAAAATGTTTCAAGCTTACCAAATCTGTGATTACCAAATCTGTGTTAATTTGACCATATTATTTAACATAGAAGAAAAAAGAAAAATATTATCCAAATGGGATTGTTAATGAATTGAATATTGACTTGTTATTGTGGAGGGCATGTGGAGTTTCTCAGGCTTATTTATGCGCTGGTTACTTTTATTGGTTAAAAAAAACAACAAGTGGGCTAGGCTTTTAGAGAGATACAATATGCGATTGACTTTAATGTGTTTAAGTTTTGCTCTCCCCCTCCCTCCTCGGGCCCATTTTCTCTCAGTTTGCCTCATTAAATCTTTGTGGAAATTCTCCAGCTCTTGTGGAAGAGGCTTTCTTTTGATTAGGCTATAAACAAATGGAGGAGTTGGTTGACATCTCCCAATACCGTGGCCCTCTTTTGTTTTGCCGCTGCACTGTTGCTACCCCCCTTCCCCACTCTGACAGGACTCGAGTACTATTCCCCAAAGCCTTTATTCTCGCTGGTTTTCTTTTTTGTTTTGTTTTTTTGGTTCCCTCACTCAACTCCAACCCCTCCTCCCCCTCCGCCTTTGTTAAAGACAGCCCCTCAACCACTCCTCCCACCCCTCTCTCTCGCTCTCTCTTGCACTGTCTCACTCCTTCTCATTATGTGCTCATCTGTTCTGCTGGCTGAGAGCAGAGAGAGGAGCGCTCAGGAGGAGAGTGCTTTCGGAAAAACCAGCGACACGGCGCTGCTGTTTTCTCCAGAAAGACAAAAAAAGAAATGACAGGAGCTCCTTTTGCCAACACTCCTTCTCATTCCTGCTTGCTTTCCCTCTCTCTCTGTATTACCGTGTCTGTTTGATGACTTCCCTCATTGACTCACTCAACCCTGCTTCAGCTGGCTGAGTGTACTGACACTAGGACCACTACCTGCTACGCGCGCTATGAATACCCGGAGCCTAATTTGTTGCTTTGGCTGTCAGTGAATGTTGGATCCCTACAGAAGAGAAGCAGGTGCATAAATTGTACCGGACAAGGCACAGGGTGCGCCTCTGGATAAGGAGAATCCCAGTGAAAAAGGGACTGGATGCTTAAGGAAGCGTTTCAAAGAGAGGTGGCAAACCAGAAAAAGAAAGGAAAAACTGGTTCTTGCTGAAAGGAAAAAGTCTAAGAAGCTGAACGAACACGGATTTGGACGTAATGAGAATCTTTTCCTTTCATTATTTGACCGGGATTTTCTATCAGGGTACTGACATGAGATAAGACAGCCCAACAAATCTCCGCCTTGAACTTCTTGGTTGATTTCTGATCACACACAGGCTTTTCTCTATTTCTTTCCACAAGTGTACTCATTTAGAGTTTCTCTTTTGCCACTCATCCATAGCTGCTTGGCGTAATAGACGGCTCTGCAGTGACAGGTCGAGTCGGGATTGCGATCGTTCTCCGCTCCAACTTTTTGCCCCCGTCTCTGCCACTTCTTCTGACCCCACCACACCAGTGGGGTAGGGGGCAGCTGCTTACCCCTTCCACGACACTGACTGGGAATAAAGGTCATTGAACCGCGGAGGAGTGTCAGGCACGCAGAGGAGAAGAGGAGGAAAAACAAACCTTCTTAATGAACCCAAGAGCATATGCTTCAGCAAGAGGCAACCAGCTGCTTTTTAGCCATTACACTGATCACGCTACAGCAGACACACACACACACACAAACACTCTGGTGATGGTGTCAAGTTTGGACGGATCTTACATGCCGTAGTCGTATATCACTTCACTGTGACACGAGCTCCCAGACCATAAGCCAAAGGAGTCAGCGCACTGGATACAAAGAAGCAGCTGTGTTGAGAAAAAAAAACCCTGATTGCCACAAGAGGGAGGCTAAAAAAGATGCTCGGCTGTCAACTCTCAGGAAAATACTTTTGACACATGTTGTCGATGAGCACCAGACCTTTGCTTGATTTGTAAAGGCTTTTGACAAGGAAGACCCCTTTCACATCCACCCAAATAAGAGTCAGGGTCACTGAGAAGAAGAGAGAGGATTTCTTTTGTGGATATGCCGTCTGTCTGCTGGGAAGTTTTCAGTGTGGATATTTGACAATCCAAACAACCGGCATCCTAACACACACATTTCCGGCTTATGTGCATCTCATACACACTCATGCCAAAAGCCCATTCACATACATTTCTAAACACATTACCACCACCCACTTAAATCCACACACGGTTTTGCACTGTAAGTATAAACCACTTCACAACACACACACATACTTGCACATTGAAAGCCCATTAGTTTCTTTTTTCCTAGCGGGTGCAGCAGAATGGAGGTCATGTGGACAGGCGGGGGGCTGTAGGAGTTCAAAATCTCTGTCCCGCTGTCTGTCCTCTTTCTCCAAATGGATGTTATTATCTCTAAACATGTGCTTCTTGGAAACTGCTGAAAGCCTGCTGCTGCGCTTCTCTGACAGAAACAGTCACTGGGTCTCTGCCACGGTGCACAGCTGGAACCGCAGCTGAAACACCAACCATTACGCATATTTTTTGCTTTTTATTTTATATTCATCTACATCCTCTGCCTTTACCCCACCGCCATCATTTTTTCCAACGGGTCTCTGGGCACCCCTCGTCGCCCCCCTCGTCCCATCATCTCCTCCGACCTGGAGGGGAGGGGGTCATTGGAGTGGAGCATGAGTGGGTGCCACTATCCCTCACCCCATCCGCCGGAGCAGGAACGCCGGTATCAGCACAAAGTGTCCCTGGTGGTGCGCTACTTCATGATCCCTTGCAACATCTGTCTGATCCTGCTGGCCACATCTACACTGGGCTTTGCCGTGCTTCTCTTCCTCAATAACTGTACGTTGGTTCAAGAGAAACACACAACTTTTCTGTATTGTACGCTCTTTTCACAGCACCTGTGGGTCACTGTTTGTCAATAGAATGATTACCATAAAGCCCAATTAGATTTGAGTATAGCTGGGAGGAAATTACTTTGCGTTGCACATTCTACAGTTTTCGCCTTAGTGTCCTTGTTGAAAGAAATAACCCCCAAACCTTCTCATTGTACTTGAAATGGCAGCCTTACCTGAATTTTGAGAGACAGCCAACATTACAGCCCCTTTTTCTTAGATTTTGTGTCTGCAGACTTACGAAATAGCCTCATATTTCCTCTCCAAAGACTTGACATTTACTTTGAACTGAGGGATGAAGTATTAAATGGTGATTAAATGTCTTCGGTGGACAGAAATTTGTCTTTTGGCCTGGAAAGCCTCAACCCCTCCAGTCATTTGCTGCCGCTCTATTAAGTGCAGTGACTGATTAAAAAGGCACAGGCATGTTTGTGTGCCTTAGTTACTGATGGTATTTATGGGGGACATTACAGTAGATTCTGGGGTCAATGAGTTTTCTGAGAGGAGTTCTGATAAGAGAAGTGATTGCTTTATTTTGCCTTCCGTTAATCTTGATGCTAGAAAATTACACACAACCAATAATGATGCCAATGCAATGAGTGTCTGCACACAAGCAATTTAATTTCAAAATGGTGCTTAAAAAGTATTTAGATCTACTTAAAGTACCTACAGTTTCCCTTCTCACATAGACATTCACCAGCCTTTTTATACTTACATCACCAACAGGTGCCATCCTGTGTTAACACTTAGCCTCCTCATTCACACGTGTCTTTCAAAGTGTCTTGCCAGTTTTATCTACAGGTTCTCAACTCTTTATAAAATTAGCTTTGCAAGACTTGTGTCACAATATCACCCAGGACATTTTAACAAGCAATATGTACATTAAAAAACTCCACAGAAAAACCTTTCTGAGAGGAGGGATTGTAAATAATCTGCAGCCATGGTTGCTGTGCCATGTCAACCCTTTGTCTCTGACTTTCTCAGATTAGGTTGTTGACATTTCAGCCATATACGAGTCCTTGTAGCCTGGAGGATGCTTTCATTTTAGGTGCACCTCTTGCTCAAAGACTGTCTGTGTCTCTCTATAATATATTGTCAGTCTTTCCTTCTCATTGTCGTCGGTGGATGTGGGTGAAGCGGAGGAGTTTGGTTCCTTTGTAACATTGCCGTGTTACCAAATCAATTCCAGCCAGGCAGATTCCTTTAGATTTAATAGAAACTCTGTTTAAGCAGGCCACCATCTTCACCTCTGAGTGGATTGAGTGAAAAGAAATGTGCACTGGGGAAATTGATGAAGTTAGAGGGGCTCTATTATCCTGCCAAGAGCCCTCGCCATGTGGCCACGAGGACAGCCGGATAGGATAGTGATAGTGGTAGTGGAGTGTGTGTGGTGGGAGGAGGGGTGTTAGAGGTCTCGTGCAACCATAAGCATCACGATTTCTGTTGTCATCGTATGGGATGAAGCATGGCTGCACACACACAGATTAAACACACACCCCCCCATGCCAACAGAGCCCACACAGAGAGACACATTTAGTGCCACAATACATCAACCACACCAAAAGGGAAGGAGACATGCCTACATCCAAAGACACACACACACACACACACCTTCCTGCACATGTCTAAATGTCACAGTCAGACACATATTGATTTGCTGAAGATATAGAGTGAATGACGGCCGTGTTGTGACATTCACACAAGCACATGAATTCCAGCTGCTGAGGGAGATGGGAGCCTGATATGTTTATGGAAAGACCTTATCTTGTCCTTTCATTATAGAAATGTGAAGAAGGCATTTAGCTTCTCCTGGCATCTCAGCTCGTTGTGTATGCCGCCTTCTCTGTCAGGCTGTCTGATTTGCCTTGTGTGACAATACATCGGTATCAGTGTGTCTTTGTTTGGTCGCGTGTGTTCAGACATGCATACGAATGTGGGACACGAGGAGCAGCCCGTTTGTCTGTTCTTCTGTGTGCTCCTTTACACTTTTTGCAAAACTTCTACCATGTCCTAATGCCGATTTCCACCAACCCCCTTGTTTTCTTGAAATCCCCTCCAGATGGAAATCAGTTACTGTCATCCCTGACTGGGAAACAGCTTCAGCAGACACTTCATTATTCACCTCTAGCACCAGCCTCGCTTCTCCCCTCTCCTCATTTTTTCTCTGTCACGCACCTACACTCTCTCTCCGTCTCTCTCTCTGTCTTTCTCCCCCAAAGCCCCAGCTGTTGACAAGCAATTCTGAGAGAGCCTAAATTTAAAACTCAGTCGTGTCTTGGGATGCCGACGGATATCGCAGAAGTCCTGAGAAAGGCTTCGTTGCAGTGGTTGACAGGGCCCTGGAAAAATGTGTTAGCGGGGTAATTGATGTGATGTGTTTTATCTTCCTCATTATCCCTCACAGTGCAGAGACTTTGGAGGGAAGGCTGGGTGGCTGCACATCCTTTCTGAATGTGTGTGTTGCTGTGTTTGTTCTGTGCCGGCAGCTCTGACAACTCCCTGCTTAGTGAGTTAGACAGCCGACTTGACTCTCGACCAGAGTGGAGAGTAGAGGTTTGGTTTCGTTGGGCTGAGAACAGTATCCTTTTAGGAGTTTGTAAGAGGCTGCCAATTGGTTCCCTGGTAGTTAATAAGAAAGCACAGAAACAAAAATCCTCCCTTTAGATCAGCACTGATAGTTATTTCTGGAGTGGTGGTGATTTGCTGTGACTTGGGATATACAGTATGTTCTTAGCTCACGTCAGTCTTAATTTTGTCATTACAATGGTTAAGTTTTGCATCATTTGGTGCCATATGGTGTTTGTATATGTTTCTGTTCAGTGCTGAAATGATTAGTTATTTAATCATCAATCAAGACAAAAGTGATATACCACAATTAGAATTTGTGATCGATTATTTATGAAAAAACCTCAAACTTGTGGATTTCTTTGCCATGTATTGTATTTTTTTTAGAGTAATAGTGTACTATTTAGTATACTGATACTATATTAGTATAAATTTAGTCAAATAAATCCAAACAGGGAAACTCTTTTGCAGCATTTTTGTGTTAGTCGCAACCCTACTTTTTACTTCTATTTTTGCCAGTGTTACGTTTTGTAGTTAACAAAATACACTATTTCACAGCTAAAAAATATAAAAACAAACTTTATGTTCATCATCAATATCCACTGCAGAAACTGTTCCTGATCTATTTACATTGCTTGGTTAAGATTGTCTGTTTTCATCATCAAGGTGTCAATATGGCAAAGAGCTCAGGTTTCATGAGATGTTTCCCCTGGGTGTGACCTCATACTCAGCCATCTGAAACTATAGGTCTGTTGTTATGGTACACTCATACCAACGGGCCTTATGTCATTGTCTGCTGGTTGTTGACCTGGAGAGTAGCATGATGTCATTTGATATATTTCGGAAAACCGTCTGATTTATTCTGCATGTGGTCACTGGGGGATGGAGAGGAGACTGTATGTCATCACTGTCGATGTGACATTTAAACTCTCATCTCACACATTTCAACCCAAACCAACAACAGAACCTTTCAAGTCCCATGTGTTCTCATAATATCCAGAGTCATGCAGTGTGGTTTGGGATGCAAAGACACACAAACAATGAATGGTACCACTATCACTGAAATGTACTCAGGGCCCAGCTGCTGCATGGGGATTTGTTAGATAGAAAAGCCTAGCCCGTAGAGAGAACGTGTCTCTTTTTTTTTTAGCAACTCAATTACTTGGCCTTCACCCCTGGGAAGTTTCTGAATCTCCCCAAAACTAAAAACCCATTTCTCTCTCTCTTTTATCTCTTTCAGACAAACCTCCTCACTTCACACCGGCTCAGCCTCCTGATGGTAAGTCCGTACGCTTTCTCTCTGCTTGCCTTCATAGACCCCTGGTGTTTTTGGGGGTGATTCTGCCCATAATGACCCTGGACAGTGGATCCCTGCCTTTGAAGTGGGCGTCCGTCTGTGCACTGTGCCAGATTCAGCTGCTCCCCTTCTTGTTTCCACCATGTTAGTATTGCAGGCACGTGGACAGATCTGTTTTGATGTGAGAAGGATCTTTGGATGGCTTGATTTGTTCTGCTTGTTTAATACCTGTTAGCATCCACATCCTTCTGTTAGGGTCTAATAGGATAATAACCACCCTTTCCCTGAGCTTTGGAAGTTAGGGGTGTAGAACAGCACCATCACCCCACCTTGCTATCCACATGCTCTCATCCCTTCCGACATATATACATCTTTGCAATGGATGCTGCATTGTTTCATTTGCTTTCTGGCTCACTAACAGGAGCTGTTAATTAAAAAAACAATTTATTTTGGAAAATGGTGGATCTTGGCAAGCTTTGATTAGAAGAAAACATCTGGTTTCAAGCTGCTATCATGAATATTTATCAGAGGCAGCACAGTGAGACAGTGTTTGATAGACTGGTGTTGTATTTTTGTTTCTGACAGACAGACAGAGATGGACTCCTACTAGTTCTGAAGGTCTTGTATCATCCTGCTTGTATGCAGGCTACAAAGCCGGAGGTTTGGAGCAAGAAAACACAAGGAGAAAAGCTTTCTAATGATCCCAGCCGGCAAGCTGATGCCAGGGACAAAAGGCCACAGTGGAGGCTTGCTGAATCTGTTTCTGAGAATTCCTCAGTCACTTGCCCCATAGGCCAACTTGTTTGGAAAAGCTGTTTTGTGAATGATGTCTGCTTAAAAACAGTATTTAATTAGAGGTGGATTATGATCAATGTGGTGGGAGTCAGGACAAAAGACTGTTCACCGTCAGTGCGAAATGGATTTGACATTTTCCTGAAATAAATTTCAGTGCTTGATTGGAGCAGGTGAGATGAGGATGAGTTGAGTAGCTCTTCAACTATAAGGTGTCCGAGATGTCTTTTTCTTTCCCTTTTAGCCTCATATCACCAAACACTGTGATTCAAATGCAGCTGGGAGTTTATAAGAGCGATTTGTTTTTAGTTTAGTAAAAGATAAAATTGACTAATAATTATATCTCACAGAGAAGTTCTATTTCACTGTTTTGAAGCAAATATATTGCCTTAAAATTTGGCTGGCCACTGGGAAAATGGGAAACATCATGCAGGCAGTGAAGCAGCCCCTCTCTGTCAACCATTGAATTTTCCCTTAGAGAGGACGTCCTGCTTATCGATCAAGCCACTCATTTCCCATGTATTAAAGTTTTTGCTGTCTGAGGGGCACAGTTTGTTTCTGCACTAGTCAACCGTTTAAAAGCTGCTGCTGGACCTTAATTACGTTTCCAATAGTTCTGCAGACATTCCTTCAGAAGGCTGCGCTATTTTAATGTGCCAAGCAAAACAAAAGGCAAAGTCTCCAATCAGTGGGTAAGCCTGCCCTATGGGACTCAGTTTCTCCAGGTCATTTAATGCTGGAGAGATTAGTGAGACAATTAGAGTTGGCCCAAATAAGACAGTGGGCCACATTTTGGAAACAGTGGCTCTGGTAGTGTTGGAGGGGTGATTTAAAAGGTGTTCTAGACCAGCAGAGGGTCAACATAGCCCTGCCATTAGTCAAATCTGCTCCAAAGAGCACAGGGCTCCTTCTACTGAACTTGTCCTCAGTGCCAAGGACGCTCTCCTTTCCCGTACTTCATTACAGGAAATCACAGACAAGATACCACGAAGCCTGCATTTTTAAACAGCCTAATTTGTCTCTGAACTGCTGTTGATGAAACGTCCGTGTTAGCATGAGGAGATTCTGCAGAAAGTAAAGGAATTTGTTCTGCATATTACAGTGAGAGAATATTGGGACATGCAAGGGGAAAATGCAGGTTCGGCACAATAAGCACAACCCTTAGATGATATTAATGATGTGCCCCACCAGGAAATAGCTCATGAATCCTCCCCAAGGAATGGCCAATAATCACCAGTAAAAAAAAGTGACAAAAGTCACAAAGCTGTCTTTAATTAGGCTCTTTTTTTTAAAGCTCACAGCAGCAGTGGCTTGGCTCAGGCCACGTTTCATTACGGCATGTCGTCCCCTGATAGTAAGACATTTGCTGTGTGTTTGGCCAAGCTAGACAGCTCAGAGAATTTGCAGCTTGAGGGATTAGTATTGGACTTTGGAAAGGGCGACAACTCTGAGAAATGCTTGATGATTCAGGTTTGTCCACTGGTTAAGAACATACCGTAGGGAGGAGGCAGTAATATTAGATCTCTGTTAGTTAATTTTGGTATTTTATTATTACAGAGGTTACTTAAACAGGTATTTACGCAAATGCAGCTGTAATCGAACAATGACTAAGAATAGATTCCCTTCATGAAATCCGTCTCAAGGTCTTCAAGTGGAGAGGAAATCAGGTGTATGGCTGCCTGTAGCGATCCTTCATTTCATCCTATTACAGCCGTACGTGACTAAACACTGTTCAAACAAAACCCAAAATAGCCCAGATACACAGAAGAAAGGAGGTGTAATTGAGAATCACGTTAGTTCAGGGGTCTTTTGTGATTGTCTCCATCCCAACCTGCCTGGCAGGAGCCCGTTCTTTGTGAACCTTTCAATTTCACATTTGTCACTGACAGTGCTCCCAACAGGATACTCCTCACTGACAGACAAAATAAACCCCTGGACTGAAATGTAATTTGATCTAAAATGAAGGGATGTCTGAAAAAGTGCCAGTGGGCTCCCGTACACCTTGAGAACACCACGACTTCCTGAAGAACTGACACAGTAACAAGCACCTCGCACCCCTTACCCTCCTGTAATTTATTCTGCCCGGGACATTCCCTGTGTTCATGTCTATCTTAATTAAACCATTTCGCATCATAGATTTCATCTTTCAGTTGGGGCGGGGGTACTGTCTCACAACAAGATATTACAAATCGATTGTAAGTTGCCTTTAAAGAATGTGGATTTCAAAGAAGAGGTTCATGTCCTACTTTTAACAGAGACTACTATTGCTACTACTACGACTTGTCAGCCCACTACTGTGTAGGCTATTGGAAAAGCAGAGAGGGCAGCGGCCAGCCTTGACTTTATCAACAGTAAAGTTTATTGCCCTTTGAAAGTACATAGCGCTTTAAAAATTGCACAGCTGAACTCTGTATCCTCACCTTGGTCAGGGTAGCCTCTCCTATTGCTTGTGTCTGTGGACTCAGCAGATGCTTGTGTCAGCGTCTGAAGAGCTTAGTAAGTAGTGTTTTTTCATGAACAAAGGTGAAGGGCAAAGGATCAGCCCAGTGCTGCCAACCCCCACATCTAACCATCTGTATTTGATAGTGCTCCAACTCTTGTCTCACCTCAACTCAGCTTATCCAGTATTGATCTAGCAAGATAGGCTGGAGACGGTAGTCCAAAGAGAGAAAAACAACAGGAGAGAGCTGAGGGGGCCGTAGCTGTAAAATGCAGCACTATTTGCTTTTTGTTCCCGGTGACACCGAGTAATTATAGGCACAGCTAAAAAAGCAGGTTTGCTTTGATTTGTCCCCCGGCTTTGGAGAAAACCCCCTCAGACTGTTAATACAGGTGAATCCATGTCCTCGGACCTTGTAAGGATCAGCACTTCTTTGATATGGATGGACAACATTAGAGCATTAGGTCTCTCTACTTTATACAAGCTATATGAAAGAGTTATCTCTGACCTGGAGGTTAGCAATCCACATATGAGCTAGGGCTGTGACGCCCACTGCAGGGTTGAGCTCATTACCGTCGTAACCCCAACTTGAAAGCTACAGGAGTGCATTTGGTCTGTTATATGTGTAGAAGGACCTCACTCTGACCTGGAAGGTCAGCTCACTTAGGCATGCCCTGTCACTGCTTGCGTCTAGCCACCTCCCTTTTAAGGAAGTTGGCAGCAGCCCCACATATTTTGCCTTGGCCGCCACGTTGGGGTTATGGGGTAGACACTAGCAAGAGATAGCACACACACGGACAAATTTCACTAGGCTACGTCATAGATGTCAGCTACCATAAAAAGAAAAAGAAGATTTTTGATGGAACTACACACGCTGCTCAATTAGGCTGTGATGCATGCAGAATTTTAGATACCTGCAAGCCATCATAGTTGTAGCTGTCTCGAGCCTAATTTATGATCTGGATGTAATGATGGATTGTTTGACTTTTGAACAGAGGTATGTGTAGTTAATCTCCAAACAAATCCTTATTAACTTGTAGTTTTTAGAATGTTAACCTATTGTTTTAAACATTGGTTTGCTCTTTTTGCCGGATATATTCAAAAAAGGCAGCCACAAATTGAATGGAAATCAATTTTCAGTATGCCTATTTTGCACAGCCTTTAGTGCACATTTCACTGTCTTGGTGATGAAATTTTCATGTGACCGCTTCTGATTTTGCCCTGTTAATCACACTATAAATTTTTCAAAACTTTGTAAAAGTGATTTCCTTCTTCCTAGCTGGAAGCTAAAACGAGAGATCAACCAAAAAAATACAATAGAAAGGACAATTAAACAGATTTCCAGTGTGCAGAACGAATGACTCTTGCGGTAAAAACAAAACCCCATCTACAGTATGAATCAGTG
Organism: Chaunax sp. Z400; assembly: GCA_037577475.1. Taxonomy (NCBI): domain Eukaryota; kingdom Metazoa; phylum Chordata; class Actinopteri; order Lophiiformes; family Chaunacidae; genus Chaunax; species Chaunax sp. Z400. The sequence goes on from CM075195.1 coordinate 22,639,292, forward strand.
CAAGCTAATTAATAGTTTCTAGCTGCTTATTGAAGCCTTTATCACTCAGCATGGTGATGCAGTGGTTGTGGTTGAAAGTCTACCTCCTCTCATTTTCATATATTGGAAGTAATTAGGCCTAATGTCACTTTAAATGAGCTCTCTATGTTCTTTTCATGTTAGCGACAACTCTCCACCAGTGAAAGACAGTGTTGTTCATTCCTTCTCATTAACACAGCAGCAAGTTATTTCAGATTGGGACTCGGTTGTTGTTCCACTTTGGGCTGTGATGGACAGGCGCTAATTTAATCAATGGGTGGCAATGCCAGAAAATAACCACCTTGAGATGTGTAACTAGTGCAATGAATTTCATTGTCTGGTTCTTAAATAGTGGAAAATAAGTGGCTTGCAGTGTCAACAATATTATGCTGTGATATCCTGCTATTATCCGAGTCCTGCATCACAGTTGGTGTTTTCCTTATTAACTAGTGGAAGTTATTGGAGCCTTTTGCCCTGTGCTGACAATATCCAGACTTTTCTTACACATTGTTTATGTCTTGTAAGTCAGACCTCTGCAGTTCAGTACTCTCCTGTACACACACACACACACACACACACACACACACACACACACACACACACACACACACACACACACACACACACACACACACACACACACACACACACACTTGAACATTTCACCCCTTGCTTCTTGTTTTTCTTCACTCAGCCAGAAACATTGTTTACAGACTGCAGTTGAACCTCAGGATGTGGGCATGAACACACATACACGCTCCCAGCGTGTACACATTACAGAACCTTGAACATCTGATTTTACAGTTTATCCATGTCTGTGTGTGTGTTTGTGTGGGAATGTCGGTATGTATTTTCTTTGTGTTACTGCTATGTGTGCGTTTCTGTTGAGCATCGTGAATTTTGTGTGTCACTCGTACACAGGAAGGGAAGGGAGCTATTTCACACACACACACACACACACACACACACACACACACACACACACACACACACACACACACACACACACACACACACACACACACACACACACACACACACACACACACACACACACACACATACCCTGAAAGGTGCTTCTTAAATTTGAAGTGGAGATGTTTGTCTGTTTGCCCTCTGTACAACTACATTTATTGAAGGTTGTCATGGCAACCAGATGTGGAACTCTGTCAGGGATGGCAATATTCCGCCCTGTTCAAGTGGGCTGTTTCTATGGAACGTTTAAATCCGAGGAAAGAATTGGGGTATTGGGGTGGTATTGTGGGTGATGGCTGTGGAGGTCATTATCTTATCTTATCTTATCTTATCCCTTATACAAAAGGGAGAAATTAACCAAAAAGCCTCTCCGTGACATAATCTCTCTAATCTCTCACCAGTGCATGCGCTCATGAACTGTTAATCATTAAAAAATACAACATCATGTTCAGTCAGGTGCCTCCGCCCTGTCTAACTAACGTCAGTCTCTCAAAATACAGGCGCATTCAAAGCAGCATTGATGACACGTTAGCAAACACCAAGCAAACAATATGCACAGCTCCATTTTCTCCCTCTTACACCATATTTAGTCTGACTATGTTACATAAACTATCAGCTCTGAGGACCAGAATCATCCGGGGCTAGGCTCAAAGTATTCTGGGCTGAAGCTGCGTCAGGACCTACAGGACACATCCAAAGGTTTAGCACCACACTCACAGCCGGTGTATTCACTGATGACATGACCTCAAACGAGGCACAGGAGGTTTTCTGTGATGATAAACATCCAGTGTGTTTTAGGGTCGGTTTTACTCTCGAGAGGAACAAATCAGATTTGTTTGAATCTGTATCAATTATGGATGGGCATTGATTTTCAAATATTCAAAAATCGATTTTTTTTTTTACGCTTTTTTCCTTTTGTCATAAAAAAATGTTTTCCTTGTTTTTACCTGCACCTGGTGGTAATGCATTACTAGTGCCAGGAGGTGGCGGTAATACACCTACAGGCTGTTTGGAACCACAAAAGAAGAAGAACGCACTATGACCACAAGGCAGACAGCAGAGGCCTGCTAGCCATGTCCTGGAATTCCTTTAAATAAGTAAAGGAAAATGAGGTACAGCACCAACTCTCTTATCACAAGTCAAAGCACCAGCAGAAGGTTCGTCCACAGTTGAACAGTCAATTAGTTTAGTCAGCGGACGAAAGACATGCTTCCTATCAGCTTTGTTGAAGGCGAAGGTTTTCGCCATCGAGAAAAACTATGACCACAAGACGTTAGAAACTATATGAACTATATGATGATGACACATGTGAGCTGCACGTGAGTTGTCGAGCGATTTTCGAATAGCAATTTTGCTTGAAATGCCCATGTATCAATTGCAAATGTTGGTGAGCGGGGTAAACTTGTTCTGTGTAATCACCAATCCCCCACTGTGATTATGGAGCTACCCAGTGTAGTGAGTCTAGTTACCATACAGTACATACATACTGTATGCAAAGGACAAATTCAAGCTGGACAAGGACAAGCTGGTTAGAAAATAAGGTGACGACTAACAACTTCAGAAAATGTATCGTCTTTCATCAGAAACACACAGCAGCAGTTTCTGTGCATTCAACAACGTAAATCTGTCTCCCCAATTTGAAGACATTTTGGATTGATTTTCGTCTCCTTTGAGTTAGCTGCTAACTGCTTCTAGCTGCTAACACAGGCGTCTGATTCTGCTCTGTTCCTACCTCCGGTACCGTCACAGAGGCTGAACAACTCTCCTTATGCCTTCATAGCTTTTATACAGAACGGGGGTGGAATAAAGGTGTACCAGCCCCACATTGAACAGGCTGTGTAAATGCGGCTATAGAGTATGGCATGCTGATTGCGACCCTTTGACTGAGATTTAATCACATCTATGATAGCAAAGAGTGTGGCAGAGATAGAAAACAGCTGTGAATCCCTATTATTTGAATGTCTTTATCGCTCGGTGTAAAGAAAGAACACACAAGTGCAGATAATGTGCAGTGTATATTATAGCAGTGGGAGTGAAGTGAGAGAACATATTTAATGCTGCAGTGAGACAGAGAGCCAGCCAGGGCCATAGTGGAGAGTAAAGACACATTAAACTGTTAACCTACCTGTCAAAGTCTGTCTATTGAATTATGTTTATGCAGTTATGTAGTATGTATATATACATGGATGTACATTCTGTTAACATTGTTGTGCATCATGGCCTTTAGACTATTCCATGGAGCAGGGACACTGCTCAACAGACAAAACACTATATACACATATTATATTCACATCAGCCTCTTGTGCTAAAATCTTAAGGAAACACGAGAAACTAGTGCCAAGCACTTTAAATAAGCCAATGATAGGTAGATGAGCCCTCTTGATCTCATATCAGCTGAGTATATTTACAAAGATTAGTTTCCCTCAAGGAGTTTTCTTCTCTTGCCCTCCAAAATAAAAGGAAATCAATCTAAAAATTAATTTACATGCACTAACAAGGAAAATTTGATTAATCAGACCATAAGCCTACAGTAGCTGCCCTTAAGTTTAAACTTTAACTCTAGTGGCCCTCTGTGCTCTGAATTCAATCCTTAAGGATGAAACAAATGAGGCATTCTACTGGTAGACCTACATACTCTCAGACACCCCCTAACACTGTGGCCCTGACATGGAGACGACCATGTGATCCTTAAATGGACGTTTCCACACATGTGCAGTCTCTGTAGGTGCATACAGTCTGCCGTCATACATTTGGACAGCAAACTTTGGCAGATGACATAAAGTTACATTACATTGAGCCTCATGAACATGGGGATATGGGATACATAATTTGTTTTTTGTTGGTCAGGATTCAGGCTGCAGCAATAACCAGCCATTCAGTTTAGGAAAAAAAAAAAATCACTGAGTGAGTCAGTGTGAGAATGCTACTCTTCCCATTTCCACACCAATCTCTGTCCTCCAGCTGTGCTGTGACTGTGGTGAGGAAGAAAACAGCTACTATTTCCACAAGGAACACAATCTATGTATTTAAGTATGTATATGTCCACTGTATCTGTTTAAAGAAATAGGTGACATAACAAAAAATAACGTTTTGTGCAAAATAAGGGGAATTCATTTCCCCCCCCCAGTGCTGGTATTTTTTTGTTCACTAGCACATGCATTTAACCCTTCATTACCTCAATTTGCCCTCAGTTTTTTTTGCCACAAACCTCAAGAGTGTGTGCACGACAGAGAACAAATAAAGAGTGTGCTTAGTATTCCAGCAACCTCGCACATCTGCCTGCTTGCTCATTTCCATAATGAAAGAGAGAAAGAGAGGAGGATGGAAATAGACGCAGGATGAAGAATTGGCAACAATTTGAACAATTTAGCTGTTGTTTGGGCTATTTAAGAGACAAAAAGACATGATTCATTGTTTGTCTTGCTTTGTCTGCAGTTGGACCACACGTTATTTGAAAAAAAAATTGACTGTGATAGTTTTCTTTTCTACAATATATATTGCAAAAATAGAAATAAAAATACACAAATTTTCACCAGATGACTGAAATTCTCTAATCTTTCTCTAAGTTTTTTGTTGCTGGTTTGACACTTTTAAAAGAAGAAGGCTGACATTCTTCTTTTTTTTTTACTCATTTGACAAGTACTAATTTTGATAAAATAGCCCAGTCAAACCAAACAAAACAAATAGCATGTAGCAATGAAATATAGGTAACCAGATACCATCAATGAGAAAATTGTTTTCAATATGTGTATTAACCTCTACCACTCCATCCCAAAAAAAATAAAAAATATCAGCATAAATAACTCAGTGGTTGGATCACTAGTGTGACCATTCTACAGTGTTTTTTTTTTTAAATATAAAGGTCCAATCGATGCCAATCAGGAATTATGGACTCATATTTGCAGGGGTATACTGATGCAAAGGATAGTTTCTGCTAACATCCTAAAGTAAATTTCAGCATCACTTTGGGCTGCATGGTTAGACATCTCTGATGAAACTATGTCTGCGTTACATCTATCCATAAAGACAAGCAGGTGTGTGTGTCTGCATGGAACTGAAGAGGTTAAATCAAGCGAGTAAACCAATAGTTTCACATTTGTATCAAGCAGAAAAAGTTATCGCATGACATGTTTGAGTTAACTTGTCTCAACATTGCATTTCTTCCGATGCGACAGTTGCATATGCACACATTGCGATGTTTATTCTGAAACGATATATTGTGCAGCAAATGAGCGTGTGTGCCTCAGTATGTGTACATGTGCTGCTGTGTATTTTGGTTATTTGAACAGGTCTTAAACAATGTGAGTTTCAACATTCACACAATGTGATGAGCATAAAAACAGAAAGTTGTAGGAAACATGTCAAAGGTTCCTGATAATAAGCCAGTAGGCAGGTTGCTGTGTGTGTGTGTGTGTGTGTGTCTGTTCAGCAGTTAAGCTTGTTTTTCCACTGCAGTGTCATGCACCCCAGTACACTCTGTAGCTCCATAATTAGGGGTAGGGGTCACTGAAGGCAAACACTGTGCCTGAACAGTGCTATGTATTTCCTTGTAACTTGAGAAAACTGCTGCATTTACTTTAAATGGATATTCGGTCCAACCCTTTGTGAGGGTTACACTGCAAAAAAAATGCGCAGTTTGAACAATTTATCTTAGTCTTAAAATCTCTCCCTGTGTTGAATTAAAGTAGGCGAGCCTTTAAGGAGGACAATTCAATGCTTTTAGTACATTTTTACATGGGAAGAACAATAGCTACATCACCAGTAGCCCTTCAAAGGGTTACATTGTATTTATTTATTTTTCCAAATAACAGAGCAGGACAACATTAACCTTAACAACAAGAGACAGGAGAAAAAAATGAAACGACGACAAGACGTCAGACACTAAACCACCTTCCTGCTCTAGATATTGGGAACAAAGATAAATACAGACAAATAGGCATGAAGTCCATTTGAGTAACTTAATAACAAACCGAGCTCGGCCTGCATCAGTGGACTGGCCCACCAACATGCAAGAGTATATAAATAAATAGAATAATAAATAAATAAACAAACTAATACTGTGATAGAAGGAATGACGTTTTCTGATGCTTATTCTTTGCACACTAGCATGAAAATTGCATCTCTTCCCTCCTCTAATAGAACAGTCTTTTGTGTGTTTTCAACTTCTTTGACAATCGATCCACCTGCAAGCACAAACACATATATCTAAATGCAAGAGCACAGCTCAGAGTGATGTGTTTTATGTATGTGTCTGGCTTGATGTATGGTTCAATGGATTGAGTATCAAATAACAGCAAATCGCTCAAATTCACTCGTATGCTCCCACACATTTCAATACAAGTGAGCTCACATCTCTCACACACTCATTCACACACACGTCTTGTATAGGAAACAAGCATCCAGTGTGTGTGTGTGTGTGTGTGTGTGTGTGTGTATGTGTGTGTGTCTCCGCTTGTGATGCGTATTAGCTGTGACATTTCCTGCTGGTGTCAGACAACTCTCGTCTCCCACAGCTGTCTCCTGTTACTACACTGCAAAAACTGTACAATAAGAAGTGAGAGAATTGAAATGTGGATAAAAGTTCATCAGCACGTTGACATGTTTTCATTTTAGCACCTTTATCTGAATTAATTCACATATTAAGTGATAAATCTCTGTACCTGTTCTTCATCAAGTTGTTACAGCTTGATTCAAACTCACGACTGTTGCTCCTCTCTTAACTCTACTTCTAAAATGAACGCCATAACACATCTGACAACTACAACCCCAGGCTCACACACACACACACACACACACACACACACACACACACACACACACACACACACACACACACACACACACACACAAACACCAATAATCTACCTGGTGCATTTATGTGTGACACCCACTGTGTTTCTGTGTGTGTTTGTCTGTCTCTGTTTCAGTCCATTAGTCATGGATGTTACTCATGCATGGTCGGTGGAGGGAGGGTATAGATTGCAATGTGCTGCTACTGCTGCTGTGAAGGTTGCTGTAGCTGCGGCTCACACTCTGCAGTAGGTATGTAAAGGGAGGGAAGGTTCACTGCTTAGACTGACGGTTAACTGTAAAACAGTGGTTATAAATCTGTGTCTCCAGAACCCCCACAAAGGGTCTGGAGAAGATTAACAGGTTAGAGAATAGGAACAAAAATATTTGTGCTGCTCAAAATTATGCGCCATTTTCTGTTTTCTCCCTGATTTCATTTCTAGTTGGACCAGAGTCTAATCTTGTGACAAGTGGTTTGTGTATTAGGCTTATCGACAGAATATTGTATTCATCAGCTGTTTGCAATGACCAAATCACACAAGAACAGTTTAAATACATCAATATAATGTCTAACGCAAAAGGTTTTTAATGACCACTACAGTCTCAAAATGGTTCACCCCCCTCCCCATCCCTCGTAAGAGCACATGTTTACAAATCAGATGCTGCTAAAGCTCTGTACCAACCTTTATAGACTTACTTTAGCAGTAGAGTCCCAAAGTTTTGTTCTGTGAAGGCCTAAATTTACACATTAGGGCTCCATGCCTGAACTCCAAGACCTTCACCACTGCTGACCCAAAAGCACAAGAAAAGTCGACTCCAGTAGCTCAAAACCATCTGGATCAGACACAGAAGTTTTTGGATGCTGCTCTGTGGAGCCATTGAAAAAAAAGCTGTAACTTTTGGGCCTATGTATCATTTGTATGTCTGGAGGAGGAAGAATGAAGCATATGGTAATGGGCTAAGATTCCTCAGGAACACTGCCAGAAGCTGGTGTCTGGATATGCATCATGTTTGCAGCAGGTCACAGCAGTAAAAGGGTCTCGACACAGTACTAGAGACTATTGTCATTAAGGACTTGAATCATTTTTAGACCGCAGTAGTCAGGAAAAAAGTAGCATTTTCTCTGTTGCATTGAGTTATTTAAACTGTTGTTTGATGTGCTGCTGTAAGCAGCTGTTAAATAGTGTATTTCGCTAATAAACCTAACAAACAATGGGAGTTAAATACATTTGCTTGCAACTGTAGTTTCACATGCAAAAAATGTCCCTAATTGTAAGCTGAAAGCTGTCATTGAGCAGTACACTGAGAAACAGAAAGACAAGATACAGTAAGGCATTAGTGAACAGGGAAAGGAAAACCAACAGAGGTGGATGGAATGAAGGAAGTAGGGAAGGAAAAGAAGAAAGAAGATGTGGGGGGGGGGGGGGGGGGGGGGGGAACTGAAAAAAAGAGGAAGGAGAAGGGAAAAAATACACGAGACTAGGAGAGTGAGAGGATGGCAGGTAGGGCAACAACTCAAACATAAACACTTCCATTATCCTTCATCCCGAGAATATTAAATGATTATCCTTCAGAAACTGGCCTGAACTGAAATTCACCTTTAATTTATCTCACTCGTCCTCCTCCCTCTATTTTTTCTCTACCTCCCTCTCCCAGAAATCCCTTCTACTTTTCCCTGGCGCTGAGGGCTTGTCAGCCTGGGGGCAGGACTTAGCACCATTGAGTGTGTGTGTGTGTGTGTGTGTGTGTGTGTGTGTGTGTGTGTGTGTGTGTGTGTGTGTGTGTGTGTGTGTGTGTGTGTGTGTGTGTATGAGAGAGAGAGAGAGAGACAGAGAGACCATGTGTGTTTGTCAGAAGCAGATAGAGAACTATGGACCAATCACTAATAGATCACTATTCACACTCACTTTTGAGTGGTCCCAGAATGCATTGCTCCACCGGTAGATTAGCAGCCCCCTTTCTGTGACGTCAAAGATAAACAGCTTCCTCAAAGGTTGGATGAATGAGAATCTACACAAGCAACATCACTGAATGATTTCTAATAAAACATCAAAGATCAGCTAATACCAAACCAATAGATCATTGCTGAATGAATGGTCATATGTATATTTCCTCTGTGAGATTTAAAAGCTGCATGTATTTAATACATTTAAGGTCATAAGGGGTTTCTTTCCGAGACTCAATGTAACACTCATCATTCTCCTGAGAGGCAATACATTTCCTCTAGTTCAAAATGAGACTGTTATGTGCGAGCAGAAGCACCAAAGGGAAAAAAAGTGCAATTACATCAGCGCCCTGCTGCGCTCATCTGATGCCACGCTAAGATTCAATCACTTCCCCCAACCCCCCAACCAGTTCCATTATAGCTTAGAGGAATAGGGATTGGGATGGGTGATGATGTGAGGCGTCCTAATTTTGTTTCTCAATCAGATAGCTGAGTTTTTCTGGGTTTTTTCATTGTCTTGCACGTCTAGAGTGGTTCTGAACCGCCGCTTTGGGCAATGGCGGCCGGGTGCAGCGCTCCGCACGAGTCCGGAGCTGCTATGGAGAGGCAGGGTTGTGGGGCAGATGGCAGCCAATACACACACACACAGATATATATAGAGAGACTTTCTGTTGCAGGGGCAGTGTTAGATTGGTCACAGTCGTCCTCCTGTTAAAGATGAGATAAGGCGTTCGAGATAGGAGGTGACTGTCTTCAGGCGCTGGATCGACACACACACACAGACACACACACACACACAGTCAGTCATTATTATGCATCAGCACACCCTCTACCCAGTGCAGGTAAACAAACAGGGATTGGTGTTTGTCAGAGGATGTGCAATAAAGCCAATTTAAGTATGAGATCATATCTAGTCCATCCCTGCTGCTCACTGTCCAAAAACATTTTCTATGCAAACCCAGACCAGCTCAAATTTAGCTTTTTGCTGTATACACTGTACATATGGCGTAAACACTGATGCATGTTGAATTAAGTTCCCATCCGGGCCTGTTCAGGGAAAGGTTCTGGATCTGCGGTTGTCTCTGAAGGGATCTCACTGAGATCATGAAGCAGCCATGCATACAGTTTTAAATGTTTGTTGACGCATCTTTGAGAGACCTTTATTCTTAAAGGTTGCTAAGTGAAACAGTGGACATACATGATTCTCTGATTGGCTCGTCACATCTGTGGCCCAGCAGTGTTGCCTCACAGCAAGCAGGGCCTGGGTTCAAATCCACCTGAGGACCTGGGACTGATCTGTTTGGAGTTAGCATTGGACTCAGATGTCACACTGCATGTACACACTGGATGTAATGGCAACTTATTTTGTTTTCTTTGTTAGAACACAATTAATCATTTCAGCTTGTTTGTTAGTTTCTTCATCTGTTCCATTTCTGACCAAGTCCATACTGTCTGCCTTTTGATGCTGAGGCTGTGTTCAGGGAGGTTTTCAGGGTCTGATCAGAGCGGTGAGAGCAAACCCAATCAATGAAGTTGCGAACCTCGAAACTAAAACATAGCTGAAAGATGCTATATATTCATACAAATAAAGGGAGCTGATTCATTGTGGATTTGGCACTCTGAGCAACATCTTTCACAATACTAATTAGAATAGATAAGTGCAGTTTCTATGACTACATCTTTAGACAGGAATAGGAAATAAAATAAATGGTGAAAGATGGCCCAAAACAGTCTGAGCATTATTTCAAGCGACTTGGTGAAAAGATTTTCAGAAAGCCAAAGCTTCTAAAAATCCTCCTTCATGATCTTGGCTGTTTCTATCACTGGACACATTATGCTAATAGGGAGAGAGTCAAGGCCTGCTCTGTCAAGCCGCTGCTGCTTTTAGAGGGAGTGTTCAGGTTCATCAAGTTTTAATGAGCCCAGAGAGAGCAGCGGAGACATCGCACACTTACTTTATGCCAGCACACTCCTCTGAACTGCATGCAGCACACAGGTACACCGCAGTTGTTAGCTGTTTAAATTTGTTGCCGCTTTCTTTATATTTAGGGGAAGGCTTTCAATCAATATTAAACACAGTTAATGTTGCACATAATAAAAACAGGATTGTCGCTGTAATGCTTTTCACCTCCCTAAAAAAGGGAGACTCGGCTGCATGCGTAGGCGACGTGTGAAAGCTCAACCAAAGCTTGTGCTTCCATCTCCACAGTCGCTCCCCTCTGTTTTGATTTGGTTTTTAGTGTTGTTTCTCAGGAGGCTGTGGGAAGACGTAGCTGCATTATTTAAGAAAGATATATGCTTGCAAATATATTCACACATCCTTTTTGAAATCTTTTTTTTTTTTTACTTGCACGCCATGGTAAAGGAGGGGGAGTTTTATTTATTCATGTATTTTTGGTTGAGAATGTCTGCTTGGATGAGCTAAATATGAAGGACAATGATTGGCTGAGACAAGGAAATCACAATGCATCAAAAAGCATTTGAAAACAGACAAGATGAATCGGGGTCATTGCAGCACCTGAGAAGACAATGTAGACAAGACCAAAGCAAATACAGACTGCTGAAGATTTGAGAATGATACACGCTGCCTGTAGTTTCATTTGAGGCACAGTTTGGATTTCATATCCTGTTCTCACATTTTTTGGGAAATATGTGAGGAGAGATCATGAATAAATTCATTTTCATTTTAAGTGAAGCTGAAACTCCTTTAAATGTCAGGTCAAATAAAAACCGGGACTGAAGTTTAATTCCGACATTAGCCAAAAGCTTTTGGACCTACGTGATTTCTAACTAGACAAGTAGAGTTAAGACATCAGCATTTCATAACATATGATAGTAAATTGTGTATGCATGTGTATATATATGTATATGTACAGTGTGTATATATATTTTTATTTATATATATATATGTATAATTTTTTTGTCCTACTTGAGAAATTAGCTTTCATGCTGCACACTTAGCCTTCTCTGTTGCCTTGTTGCTCCTCCAACCAGCAACCATTCATAAATGTCATTGCACACCACAGCTGAAGTTTATTTTACTGCACGTTGCACACTGTCAGATATTTATATTATGACATTTTGTCAGACAAACCTTTGTGACAAACCCTGATGTGCAAGACTCCATCTTAAGTTTACATTAGTTTTAATAACAGTCCTGATGGAAGGGGATGCATACAAATATCTGAGTGGATGGTTCTGAATGAATGTGTTCGGATTGTTAGATATTTGCAGATGGTCATGACATGCAGCACAAATCCCTACATGAAGCTGAGTCATTATGCTTGGAGTGTTGAAAGGGTTTTACTGTAGGAAAGTTCTTTTAGATAAGTGCAGCTTCATCCTAATTAAGCCAAGAAAGGCAACAGAGTTCATATCAGTGTGCGCTGCTGTTTTTTTTTAGCTCTGCACACGCAACAGCATGGTGCTCTGCTGCCGTTTATCAAGGCTTTTATCCAGCTTTATTTACTCTGAATGCAAACATATGTAGGCCCAGGTGGGAAGTGAAGCTGTATCATCCGACTGTGCTGCAGGACGACATGCACATCACACTTGGAAACCTTTACTGTGGAGATACATGACACTAAAATGAGCACAGACTGCATGAACCGTGCTGGGAGTGAACGGCCAGAGGCTGCATCAGTGAGCAGAATCAAAAGGATTTCTCTGCTCCCTGCGTTAAGTAACACACATGTACACAAACTGGTCCACACACACACACTATCAAACTTACAGTTTGAGCTTCTGCCATGCGATAGAAAAAGGCGCAGAGGAAAGAAAGTAGAAGAAAATAACACTTGTATTCCAGTCAGACACCGAACGTTTGAACCTTCGTGAAAGATAAATCACTAATTGCAACTCTTCGTACTGTAATTACACCTTCACTCATTTTGATAAAGAATGAATTCTCTTGGTGCTATTTAGCATCTCATTTACACTCCTGAATACGTTATACTGTTAAAATCCTGTGTAATCTTGGTGGAGTTAGAAGAAACCTGGACAATAAACACACAAAATAAATGTATTCTTCTTGTTTCTCTGGTTCTCAGCAGCACAGCCACAGAACCGAACACGATGAAGTAGGAGTCCACCATGTTCATAGTGTCCAAAAATCAAAGCCTGCTGCAATAAAGTTTTGGATTTGGAAGTGTGTGCTCTGAAACTTCCTCTCAGGCTTTTCATTGTTTGCCTGCTTCATTTTATTTTGTTTTTATGAAAGTGAAATATTTGTCTTGTCTCTACCGTTTTAGGTTTAAGCATTCAACAGACCAAACACTCTCAGCCTGTGATATCTGAGGCCCGGTGTTGTGCACCTGCTCTGCCACTGATAGAGACGAGCTTTTTGTAGCTTTAAACCTCCGGATCATCCACAGTGGGATAAGGGCTCAAGGAAAGGATTATGCAGGATTGCTCCTGCATTGCATAAGCTAATATAGAGTTTCATTGGCTTTGCATGTGTTTGGGTGTTGTTGGGGCAATATGCTGCTGCCTGCGGGTCCAACATGGGATCAGTGCTGTGCAGGAAGTGTTGTGTTAATAAAACCACAAATGCAACATTGTGCGTCCTCCTCAGGGCCTCATTTATCCCTCTTACCACCGTGGAATCAGAGATTAATGTGTGTGTCCGGTGTTGGTGTCCAAAATCTTCACTCCACCCTTTTCTCTGGATCAGATACTTGTGGAGAAAAATGCAGCGTGAATAAGGAAATGTTTATAAGACTATTTTTAGACAGAGTGCTGCAAAATGTATCAATTATTGAAGTCTGACTGTGTGTGTGGGGTGGATGTGCAGGCTGGAGGAGTTCCGAGGGAAGAGAGAATTGGTGTAAATATTAATAATGAAAGACTGAAGTGTCAAAGACGGAGTGAAGGGGGGAAGACACAGAAGAGAGGAGCAATGCTGGTGGAGTATCTGTGTTTGGAGACAGTGGGGGTAGGTACAGTACTGCCTGTTCTTACGCCTGGGGTGGTGATAACTCAGTCAAACACCTTCTCTGACACATCACCGGCCTGAAATATTAGAAAAGCCCAGTTGAGGAAGAACACTTTGAGATCAGCGATACTCTCCAAGCCATTATCTCCATATTTCAACTTGGAGTGTTAAAGTGAGTTAATTTGCTTTCCTTTTCCTTTTTCCTCTTCCCTCAAATGATGAGCTAAAATATCTCCAACGCTCATGAGAGGTCTTGAATTTTTCAGTTTCGCATCGGCCTGGCTTTAATGCAGCTATTGTTGTCAGCACTGCTGTTCACAGATTCTTTAGCCTCAGACATACACAGTCAGAATGTTTTAAATGGTGCAAATATGAATTTAGACGGGAGTCAACAGATTCTTTGTATTTGCTGCTAAATGGATGCAAAGGGAAGTGATTTTTGCCTTGTTCACACATCAGGATAAGCCTCTCATGTTCCTCTCATGAGCCTGAGGCTGTAAAGTGTGTTTGTGTTGAGTATGTACATAATTTACATGTTTGTTTGTTTTCCTCACCGTGCCTCTACATCAGAATGATTCTTGTCCCAGTATATCTGAGAGAATGAATTGTCCATTAACCACGGCAATCAGACTTAAATTAGTTAAGTCGCAAATGTGCTTTGGTTTCATACACTCAACTGTAGCAAGAGTACATTTTAATAAAGTCAAATTTTTCTCAGCTTACCCACTCTAATTCACAATAAATATAATTTCATATTTACATTAATGTCTGCATGTGTGAGCTTAGCACTATAAGAATACTGCACTTTGAAATAGAGGCTCTCTTTTTAAAATTCTGTAAGCCCAACATCATCATTGCCATTTTAAAAGAAGACTTTAAACAGATCTTTGTCACACCATACTGCTACCCATGAATTTCATGTGAAAGTGTAGTGCCCCTTTAAGGCCACAAATTAGAGCAGCATTTTGATTAAATACCATCATTTGTGGCTATTAGTCGAGTGGATGTGGCAGCAGTAGTACTTGAGTGCTCTTATTTATCACTTCCTTGTTATGTTCACTAAGTGAGTCGGCTAAATGATATTTTCCATTTTCTTACGCTTTTCCCTGGGGTTGGGTTGCGGTAGCAACCGGCTAAGCAGGGTATTCCAGACGTTCCTCTCCCAGCAACATTTTCCAGCTCATCTATGGGGATCCCGAGGCGTTCAGAGGCAAGATGAGATGTATAATCCCTCAAGGTCTATGTCTTACCCATGGGGGTCTCCTCGTAAGACGCGTCTGGAAATTCCCCAAAGAGAGGCGCCCGTAGGCATCCTAACTAGAACCACCCAAAGTGGCACCTTTCAACGCAAAGAAGCAGCAGCTCTACTGTGAGCTCCTTTAGGATGTCTGACGTCGGGCATCCATGAATTCTGTTACATTCATACATAAAGATTCACCAAAAATATGCCCCCCAAAAAAGGAAAATAATAATTCTCTACCTTTGACTTCTAATGTTGTTTATTTTTATGAGGGATTTTCAGTGTAAAAAAAAGCTCATAACTGATCACAGAAAGCACTAAATAATAAAGCACAAAGACTTTGGCTCAGTGGAAACTCATGCCCTGCATACGAATGAAAACCCCCTTTATAAACAAAGCAAGAGCTGTCTAGGATTCAGTTATATTTCATTATTTGGTGTTGTTGCTGACAGTTATCAGGCCTGCCCTGTTGCTGATTGGTCTCATTTTAGTTCTGGAGCAGATGGTTGAAGATTTGTCTCTGACCGCCTTGACAGTTATTAAATGCTATTCAATGCAACCATGTGGATATTAAAAGATATATCAGAGAGTCCATTATGATGTGTCCATTTTAATCAGTGAGACACTGTCTTTGTATGTTGACTGATGAAGTTGGATTGAAATGAAATCCACAGGACGGCTTTTAGAATGACGTTTTATTGAAGCCACCTCTTCTGTATCTGTGTAACTGTTTTTTTCCAAGCGAGGCTTAAATTCACACTATTTACACCAATCAATGGTCTTTATTTGAACACCTCCTCCATGCATGCACACACAAGCGTGGGTCAAAGGTCAAACTCCCACTCCCCATGTCACCTCCCATTATTTCCAACCCAATTTCCAGGGTGTAAATGGTCTCATGTGGAGCTGAATACGTATGAGTAAGGTTGAGGCATGAATATAGAAGAGCCCCCGCTACCAGACACACATACACACATACACACATACACACCACACACAAACACTTGCTTGGTTGGTCACAAACCCCCACCCAAACCAGCTGGAGATTATCTACAGGGAGGTGATGGACATTGAACCAACCAACCCCACCCACCCTCATGTACTATTCATGATGACCTTTCCAACACCCCTTTCTCTAATACCAACAAACACATGCACACACACACACACACACACCCACACACACTCACACTCACACTCACACACACACACTAACCTTAACCACCATGGTCCAATCTGTGGTTCTCGGCCGCACATGCTGGTGTATTTTAGTCCAGGTGTCAACGAGTGTCTGCACATCAACATCACAATATAATCAGCAAGAGGATAGATGGATGGATGGATGGATGGATGGATGGATGGATGGCCTCATCCACCTTTGGAAGACAAGGAGCTTCCAGACCTTGAGCTGTCTCCCCATTTTGAAGACATTTCTGGTTGATTTTCTTCTTCTTCTTCTTCTTCTTCTTGAGTTAGTTACTAAGTGTTGCTAGCTGCTCTTTTAGTCTTTTGGTTGTGCGCCGCACACACGGTACATTGTGAAATCATCACAACCCACCCTGTCCTGCTGCCTTGCCGGCTCAAGCCTTTACACAGATGTCTGATTCGCCTCTGTTACTACCTCTGCTCATAACACAGCCTTTAAACACAACGGCAGGGCGGAATAAAGATGCACTAGTTCCTTCTTGAACAGGCTGTGTAAAAGGGATTTTCTCTTCCTCCAGGAACTCATGTTGAGGTGCTCTTTAGCAAGGCACTATACCACAAGTTGCTGCAGTGGAGCAACTTAGCGTTGTGTGTTGAAGGCATGGAAACGTATGATTGGAAATGAACTTTATGTACATATTTCTCCTGTACTTGAGAGAGGCCTTTTCATATTTTTGGAATTTTAAGTGTTTTATTATTATTTTTTTAAATATGCAGTTTAAGAACTCCAATCAATTTGGACAACTTAAATAACTTCTTCTGTCTTTCTTCAATGAAATGCACCTATTGAAGGGGATTCTGACTATTTCATACTTGTTTGCCTGCATAAATGTAAATATGACACTGTAAAAAGTGATATTTCTCATATTGGATAAAACTAAGTCAGTATAATCTGAAAGGGTTAATAGTCCTACTAAACCCATTGAGAATGAACACCCAACATGACAGCTCTATGCAGCTTTTATAGTCTTTCAGCTCATTCTTTGCTCTGCAGTCAGACACAGGTTGTATGTTTGACCGTAATGGCTCTCACTACCCGCCTACTCTAAGACTGTGCTACAACCAGCTAAGCGTGCCCTTTACAAAACAGCAGAAGAATAAAGCGAGGTAGTGAAGAACCTAACATCCTTAAAGTACCAACATCCATCAGCTGAACGTAGTTTTCAGTGTTCAGAGGTTAGTAATAATTGAATTACATTTGTCAAGTGGAATACTACTTTAATGGGATACTAGTGTTTCTCTGTCTCTGCACAATGTTAAAGATTGCTGTTTGCTAACGCACCATCTATAACATCTTAATAAGCTAACTAGTGGTGTTTCTTTGTGTTAGTCTATCTGCGGTGAATCAATTATTATAAACCACAATTGGCTCTTCTCAGGCATATTTAATGTACTGGCAAACTGTGTTTTCTTATTACTTTTTTATCTACGACTGCCATGTGTATTAACAGATATAAGCCCATGAGAATCTTCAGAGGAAGAAGCACCAACATGATTCTGTTTTGGTGCTGTATATTAGAGATTACGCTAATGTTACACTGCTCTAATGGGAAATCTTTTTAATGAAATGACTGGTATTATTACAATAAAAATTGTCAGTGGATGCAAACAGAATGAAATGCTTTCAATGTGGTAATGCTGGAAAGCACTTAACAACCGAATCATTTCTGTTAATTGTGAAACTGTTGTAGCCTACACAGCATGTGACGCTCCAACCAGAGGTGACACACACACTAACACTCCAGCTGACTCCTTTGTATCTCCTGCTGCTGTGTATGAAAATGAAAACACTGTGGATGACGGGCTCTTGAGTTTCTCTCTCTCTCTGCTTCTGCATATTTCACCCAACAGAAACAGTTGTTACTTTTAATATCTTCACTACACCAATATCCATAAATTCTCACTGCAAAAAAAAACACAGCTCTTACCATATGAATAGTGCGACATTTAGCCAAGTGATGCAAGTTAATGCAGTCTGGCACTCCATTAAATGGAAAGAGAATCTGATGCAGTCTAAGTTTCAAGGCTGCCCGCCTCACATGTTCTGGCTTGTTCTCCAGTGACAAACTCGCCACACATTTTCCCAGTTTAGCAGCAGCAAACCCACATACTGCTGTCATCTTATCCTGACTCCAAGTGCTTTTGGAGATGTCATAATTACACGCTGAGGACAAACGAACAAGCTGACAAAGTAGTAGTAGTAGTTTAATATGACTCATAAAGAATTTCCTATGATTCTAGAGATGCTGACATATCATCTCATTGGTGACCAGTGCATACATGGATATGTATAATGCTGTGTTCACACCGAACATATTTTTGCCTCACTTAACTCAGGTGAATGAGTTTACTCGTGTCACTCGCACAAGTAACACAAACCTTCATAGTGAAGTGCAGCCTGGAATAGCTGGAATCAAGTGAAACACATATTTTCATAGATTACCCCATAGTCCACCCTTCTCACTGACTTTTTTCCCAGCCCCCTCCTTTTTTGTCAGATCTTGGTTGCTGTACAAAGTCGTGTCGTACAGCTCTGGGTGTCCACATCCAGCTACGATAAGCTTGTCCTCAATTTCTGCATCAACATCCTTCTGACGTCCAGACGTGTGACGTGTGCAGAATCTTAAAACTGACAGTTTATGCAACACAACATTACATGAATGTTGAATTATGATGCAAATAAAGCGCATTTCATGCCATTTGCACCATTTACATCATCAGGCATGAATTTGCATCTACTTGCGGCTTTGCATTGATTTTAATTGCACCGTGCGAAAAATTTGCTTTGCATTTTGTGTGATCACATCATTTCTCCGTGGACATATGCAACTGTATACAGTGAATTAAACATTTCATGCTTCATGCACGTTCTTCTCTTTTCATTAACAGCTCTGATAAGCTTTGTCCTGCTTGCTTTCCAAAATAGAACAACCACCACAAAGTCACAGCCACAGTGTCAATTCGGCTGTTACAGTATATCTTGCATGAGTCACATGAACAGTTTGTGAACTTGGACGATGGAGCTTATGAGGCGATATTAAAGGCAGTGTGAGCCTCTAGCAGTCAAATCGTTGCTGAGAATCTCTCCATATAAAAAGAAAACAAACGGCTGGCAAGGAGGAACACTGCAATATTTTCCTGCAGAGTCTTAACAAAGTCAAAATGAAGGCTTCGAGACAGGATATTGCTCAGTGAGCTTTACCTGCAGCACCAAATGCCCTGCATACAGCTATGTCTCTGGATCCTTTAATCAAACAAACACCAAGAAACTACATTTGTTCCAGGCTTCATTTTACATTCAATCATACATAAATTCATGGCTGAGATGTAATTCCACGTATTTCACGTTCCAAACTTTTCTACAGTCCACCTGAGCGGAGCTGAACTAACTCAGCCTGACGTGATCCCTGTTGATACGTTGTCAGGATGCGGCGTTCTAATCGGCCACAGACATATGTCATTCGTGCTAGGGATCATTAGCGCAGCCTCCAGGGGGAAACCCATCATGCACTTGAGTCGATGATGATTCAGAAATGAATACCTTCCCTGTGGTCTCTCTTCCTACTCTGTTCCAGAAGGTTGAAAGGGAAAACGGCTGCAGAGCAAGCGTGGAGAGCAAGTGGAAGACTGTGGAGACAAAGAGAAGCATTTATCTGCGCCTCCATATGTGTTCAACATTGGGAGATGCTGAATCGCTTAGCCAAAAAGCTTTTAGTTCATGAAACATGGGTGCCATATGTTTTAAAAGACCATCTTGTTTGCAGGCGATGTGTTTGTCGGCACTCATTAAAAGTGTTTTCCATATAAATTGGTTGGTAAATGGCATGATAGATAAGGCCCAAAGTGAACAGGGACAGAATGGGGCGGGAGGGAAAATAGTGTTTGAGAATGAGCCAGGTGTCACATGGTAATGGTGTGAAATTAAAATCCATTTCATGAAGAGGAATATTTTGCCTGCTTTACTCTTTCATAGCTGATGTGATTTGCCTGTCACACACACACACACACACACACACAAGCACACACACACACACTCACTGGTGTCAGATGAAGTATACAGTTCATTGAACTTGCTCCAAGAGCAGGTAGCACACACCTACAGGCGCTCACTTTTTGTTGGACACACCCATACACTTGTTTGTAAATCCCATCCATCAGCAGTAGGTTTTCACTCATGGCTACACACACCGTTAACATACACTCACACACACACACACACACACACACACACACACACACACACACACACACACACACACACACACACACACACACACACAAACAAAGCTTGGAACACATTGTCTCAGTACACAATGGGATTGTATGCATCATCACCCATAGACACACATTCACTCAGACAGAAAAGCACACACAGCAGGCAAGTCTCGACTGGACATGGAAGCAAACATCCTTTTCCTGCTTTCAAGCTCACCACTGGACAGAGCAATGGGGTGGTACAGAAGTCTTCTTGGCTTTCTACTTCAAAAAGTACGTGTGTGTGTTATATGAGAGTCAGATTCCAAAGTTTTGAAAAACAAAACTTCCTAGAAAGAAGTTCAGGGTAACCACCATCCCTGAATGTGCTTTTATTTTGAAATCCCAATGGGAAAAGCATACCTGTATCAAGGCAGTAAAGTCAAACCAGGTAAAATGATTTAATATGATTCTCTTTTCGTATAAAGTCGCTGGTTGGAGTGACCTCAATTTAGCTGACATATTAGCTCCACTGAAAACTCAATACAGCACTTTATTTAGCCTCTCCTCCTTCTGCTCAGTCCGAGTCTGGATCCACTCTGGTGCTTTTCTGTTCTGTTCTGTCAGGGCGGTTCACTTCAGGCTGTAAAGTTAACTCTCCTAAAGTTTGGATTGCTCTCCTAAATAGCTGGGTTTTTTGTGGTGAATTTGAAGGATCCTGCAGATTTTGTGAACCAGACCACTATGTGTTTCCAAATAGAGGAAAAACAAGCCTATAGCTGAGCAGTAAAATCACCTTTCACCACAACAGATGAATGTACAGATTGTCATTGATGTGACTGAAAGATGCTCTGTTGATCAACTGTTAAACACAGCAGCTGACGCCCATGGGTTTCAGTGTGTTTGTCTCTCATATGGTTCTGTGTCTTTATTTAATAGAAACCTGTCTGAAGTCTTCAGATGTAATCACTCATAATGATCCAAAATATTGGTGCTTCATCGTTTTCCTTCATCTATTTCCTATTATGGTTTTCTCAGCTGTATGTTGTTCAGTAACTCTACTTTCTTTTTGAGCCCGAACCAAAGGGGGCATACAGGGTTATCCTTGTCAGTCTGCAGGTCCCGTATGTAGCGAGGTATGGTCTATCCTCATCCCCTCAAAGACTGCTGGACAGAATTTCACACATGCTTTATAGGGGTCCTAAAGGTATGCATCTCATAATTGGTTTCTTCATTTTAGTTATTTTACCTTTTGAACTTTGGCAATATTCATGTCATCTTTCTCACATTCACGTATGGTTATGGTCTGTCTACATCAGCATTAATTGAGTTTTTCCAGTAGTGGGTGCATCGGTGTCCTTGAACACACGTTTTCTAGTTTGACATGATTTTTGTTTTCTGTGGGCTCTCAGCCTTTTGCTGCTAAAATGGTCCATTTTCAACATTTACTTTTAAGGTCCATCTTATTCTATAAATTTAAATGATTTTGCTGACAGCAATGAACCCCATTCAGACAGTGTTTTCATTCCGGGCCTGTTGCACTTTTAATCCGCCTCGATGTCTGTCTGAATGCAATGAAGGCGTAATAGGGTGTCAGTTTGTTGCATGTCTGTGACGCCTCGGGAGGTAGTAACAGCACCGATACAGGGGTCTGTCTGAATGAAGTGCCCCGGCGTTGCTGAACGGGTGTGACGTTTTAGTCATATGTTCAGGTGTGTGACCCACACCGGGGGATTTACCGATGCGGTAGCAACAGGAAGTCGGTTATTTGAAGAACAAGCACAGAAAATGTTCGCTGTTGCGCCGTGCGTCACACCTCTTAACATTGTGGAACAATGGCATACACTGTGAACGCACACACCGAGGTGGCGTTGTGACGCCTTGGGCCGGTCCAGTTTGAACGCACCAGAGGGGTCACAGAGAAGGGAATGAATTTCGGCACTGTTGCTCAATGCCTGTCTGAAAGTGGCTTATGAAGTGTATGGTTAAAGTGTAGCAAATGACATAGTGGTTTGAAATCAATCATTATTTGCATCACTGATTACACTTTGATTGCTGTGGAAAGTGATAAACCAATTGTTTGAAATATCAGAAAATTGTAAAAAATTGACCATAACATTCCCAAAGCTTAACCGTCAAACAGCAAGTACTCACAAATAAAACCTGAAAGCTGTGAGGTGTTTTGTTGTTGTTTTTTTGCATTTTTACTTGATAAACAAGGAATTACTTTCATAACGATTGTAGGGGTGTAACAATTCTGAAACCGAGACAGAACTGTGATACAAACAAACATCCACAGTCTCCTGCTGCTGTCACGTCTTGTCAAATTCAACTTTTTACTGTAATTAGTTAATATGCAGACTGATATTAAGAGGAGCAATTTAATTTAATCATTTCTTTTTATTTACTTGGTTGATTTATGTTGCATTAATTTATAAAGTGACAATGAATTCAACCATATCCAACCATACAGCTTATGGATATGTAAATTAATCTGTATATTTTAGTGTCTGTGGTCATTTAAATCAATTTAACAATATTTCACCTCCTTGTGTTTCTCTGTTCATTTCCAAACATGTACCGAGACTTCAGTACAGTTAGTCCATACAGCCTGAAGGTCATTGTAACAGCACCAGCACCACAACTGAATAAGAACAACACACACTCGTGCCACACAAGTACCAACTTACCCTCTCTCTCTCTCTCTCTCTCTCTCTCTCTCTCTCTCTCTCTCTCTCTCTCTCTCTCTCTGTGTGTCACAGGAAACTACGTATTAGCTCAGAAAGGGGAACACAATGGCAGCTATTAATTATGTTGGGTGCCAACTGCCAACTCTGATTGTGTATGCACTGTATGTGTGTATGCACATGTGCACACTTGTATTTACCTGCCTTGAGCTGTCATGCTCAAAAGCTTATACACACAAGCATTCAAATCGCCATCTGTGTGCTGCATGATGAGGAGGGTCCCCACATACACACCGTTTCTGGGCCAGAGAAACAAATCAATAATGTAGCAAAGATGGAAGGGAGAGAGCAACATAACAGAGGGTGTGTGTGTGTTTGAGAGAAAGGTGGAGGCATGTGTGTTTGTGTGCAGGTCTTAGACAAGGAGAATCCTAGTCAGACCTGGAATGACAATGGAAATGTCCGTAGACACATAATGCCTGTGCAGGAATTCTTGAATATATATTTGCTCAAATTCCACCTATTTATCTACATGTCAGTGCTGGTACCAGTTAATAATGCAGCAAAGTACATTGTCCCTGAACACCAGCAATTATTGGTCCTAGTGATTTGTAAAGCTCCCCTCCGGCTACACTGAACAAATACTCTGAGACAGAAAAGGTTGAATTGTGGTATTTTTTTTGCAGAAAAACACATTTTGCATGCTAGGTTGAAAAGTTCTCTCCACAGACCTGACAGTAAAGTTGAACTTTTGAGACATGACTCATGAGATTTAGAATAAAATACAGCATTCACAAGTATAAAATTATACACTAACCTATAGTGTAAAGGTAATCATATATAGTCCTGAGCCCAAAGTGCTGCATTGGTATTTATTTTGAGAAATTAATTCTCTGCAGTAGCTTATATAATGGCTGTAACTAAGGTTCTTTTCATCATCATTCAGTGTGTAGACTTTCAAAAATATTATAGAGTACTGATGGAGTTGTTAGAGACCAAAATCCACCAAAGATATTTAGTTCATAGTGAAATTTGTTTTTAAAAAGACACACCTCGCCCACCTCTAGTGATCCTATTATCAGCTCTTTAAGACAGGAACGTCTGCACCTCCTCAATATAGCAGCCGCAATAAAAAAAAAGAAGTTACGGTCACTAAAGTAGCTTTGCTGTTTGAGTGTGGCGGCCATTGATTTGTGCTGTGCAGGATACTCCGTGCATGCCGGGCATTGACCAATCAGGGGTGTGTAACGTTTCACGTGACCTTTAAGTACCTGCTCGGCTCACTTGGAACCGCAACGGAGGCGGTACTAAAAAGTAGTACCAGGTACTTTTTATGGAAACTCAGAAAAGGCGAGTCAAGTCGAGTAGATCAGGTACTACGCAGTGGAAATGGGGCTTAAACCACTGGTGATACTACCAGTCCCAACTTACGCTAATATAGACTTAAGTGACACATATTCACAATTCAAAGCCCCTCTGCATCTACTCTCCTGAAGGGTCTGTGAAAACTGAACGCCCATCTTCTCCAGGCTGTGGCTTGAGCAGAGAGTTTTCCAACAGGGAGAGACAAACCATCATGTTGTAATCACATTGTTGAGTTAACCTTGTACAGAGCAGATTTAACAGCATGACTGCAGATCAGCTGTCTGACCTTTTAGATTGATCTCACAGACAGATTATATTAGATCCGCTCATATTAAATAAACATGTTTCTGCATGTACTAATGCTTTATGAGGCGACCGTTGGCTCTCTAATGCTACCACCAGCAGTCTCGATGTCTCAGCAAACATCTGCTCTACTGAAATGTCCTTGAATCAGACTCTGAATCCCAACCAGCTGCAGCACTGCTGTCCAATCACTCAGCTCGGTCTCCAAGCCCCAGAGGAGGGATGAACTAATACAGAGGTCATCAATCAATATAAAGGTACATAGACCTCACCGGGCTGCTAACGACCAGCCCGTGGATCTTAGTTCATTACTAGAGGCAGCAGTGAACCATACAGTCCCCACACACATGTGCACACCCAATGTTACTGTCTTTAATGATATCATTAGGCAAACTCTCTTCCACTATCTGTTGCTACAGCTCCTCAGAGAAAGAGCAATGCACACTGTCTAGTCTCTTTGTCTGCCCATGAAGTCGTGCATGAATGTGAACTTGCATAATGAAGCTTTTGGTAATGAAATCGTGTTTTCTGATGTGTGTATTTGAATGTGCATGTTTTTATCTTAGTTTATAGGCCTGCATTGGACCATAGGGTTCAAACAGACAAACAGAAGACTGGTGTATTGGGGACCATGTGCCGTGCACAGATTTTAAATTCCTCCTCACCACCTTTTTTCCCCCGGTGCCTTCTTTTGCACTTTCTATTTCCTGCCCATGTGTCCCTTCCCCCACTTTGACAATGAAAGCTAATTTATAATTGTCATATACCGTACTTTATGTCTTGATATGTGAAACACACATTTCTGGAGAGACAAATAAATCTTGTTGAATCTGCCCCAAACAGTGTCCAACCCTTCCAGTTGTCTGCGCTCACTGAATGGATATTTATGTGTGTGCAGGTAGGGGCGGGGTGTTAAACACATGTCTTATTATGGAGGAAATATGCAGCATATGGGGAGCGGAATGTGGTGTAATTTGATAAGCGCATCCACAAGCATGCCAAGCCACATTCAAAGGCACAGGGGGGCGCAGCAAAGGAGCGATATGAATGTGTGCAGGACTCTTCAGGATCAGTTGCCCTGGGCAACCACATTGCACAGCCGTCAGCCATCTTGTTTGGCCTGGTTGGCACTGTTGACAACTAATTTTCTATGTTACAGAAAAATATATGCTTTGCCTTTAGTGTAGAATCTTTCTCCTGGGGGAATGAGATGCAGTGTTAATAAAACGGCATATGTGTTTCCTATTGAAACTAAGCTTTAGAGTCAAGTTCCACCAGCTAACTATTTAACTTGTGCCGCAAAAATCAGAATTCACAGTTTCACTAGCAAGAGTACTGAGTACTAGCAAAACTTATAAACCCATTTTATGGGATTCCTAATGACTATAGTCTGTCGAACCCCAATTGATCTGCTGCATCTCCATAGAAGGGAGTGGCTCTTATCTGCAAATGTGTAATCAGCTTAGAGTAAGCTTTATTTCATCACTCTTCATTTTATTTTAAAGCTAAAGAAACTTTGATATCAATTTCTAATGGCCGGAATATGAAGCTTAGTCACACAATGTATTATCATTCCATTAAACAAATTAAATACGGTGACATTCTGTCAAATTTGGGAACAAAACATGAGGATTCCACCCTGCCGATCATTTTATAAAGTTCCTGGAGTCTTTCTCAGAGATGTGAGTGTGCATTTTTAATTGTCACATAAACTTGATTGATTGGTTGATTGATCCAGGAAATTCTTAATGAAATGCCTATGTACTGTATGTCAGTAAAAGGCAGCATGAGGCAAAACACACAATCCAATGATACCGCTCTGATTGTGTGTTAATGCATAAACATAAGTGGTTGTGTGTGTGTGTCTGTGGGTGTGTGGGTGCAGCCACTTGTGTGTTTGCGCACACAGCTGTTATATAGTGGAGGCACAGCCGTGTGGGTCAGGATGGGCTAAGCATTCCAAAGAGAGGAAATGAAGACAAATGAACAGAGAGGACTTAAACACTCTCCAGTCAGCTCCATATTACTTATCCTCTGCACCCCCTCCTCCTCCCTCTCCTCTTCCTTTCCCTCCTTCCCTCCCTCTTCCTGAGAAAATATTACACAGCGACACGGCAAGACTCCTGACATGGTAATCAAAATCACATACGCTTTTGTGCTACTTTCACGTCATCGGCAACTAATTCCATATTGGCGGCTGTCGGGCTCCCATGGTGCTATAATTCTAACGTTAAAAACTGCAGTTCATGGATGCTCTGTATAAATTTGAGTCTTTAACAGGTGCTTTTTACCTCTCTGTCATTTGCCCATCCACTCCTAGTGTGTGTGTGTGTAGATTATGTGGGTTTATGGCCTTCGAGGCACCTCAGAGAAAAAGTTCAGGTTGATGGATTGGATGAGGGGGCCATGTCTTGATTTTCTGAAAATAAAACAATTACATGCTACATTCACCTCTCAGGGCTGTTAACAGTGTGTAGAAATGTGTTGTGTGTGTGTCTGTGTGTATGTATGTGAGACATTGATAGTGACGGGGCTTAAAATGAGCTGGGCTGTTCTGAAGTACAGGCGCTTTCTAATAAGTGGTGTTTGCCTCTTCGCTCTTTTGTTGCACAAGCACTGAGTAAACCACGGAGAAGGCAGAGAGAGAAGAGGAGAGCCTGAATTGCTCTGCCACCCTTTCTTATTCGCCCTCTGATTGGCTGGGAGTGAAAGAGAGAAAATGAAGTGGTACGAGGCCCTATCGATCAACCGGTCAGGGCTATTGATCACAGAGTGAAGAGAGATGGAGAGATGGGAGGAGTAGATGTAAAAGGGAGGAGGGGAAGGGAATGATGTAATGCTTTGTCTGGGCAAGAGAACAGCTAGGGTACCCCCATCAGCAGCGACGAGGCCAATGGGGCTCAATATGGTCTGGTGCAAAACTCAGTCGACCTCAGCTCAGCCAAGCTAGGCTGCTCCCTCCAGGAGCCACTTACTTAAACTCCTCGTGATGAGGAGAAGCGCTGCCCTCAATATTTCCTGCTTTTCAGTCGGGAACATCAATATTAATACATAGGCTTTAGGGAAAGGTAATACCCTTCATCTCTTGGCTCTCAAATTCACTGCTAAATGGAGACATCAGGAAGGATCCCCCATCCTATTTTCATTTTCCCCATATCGTGGGACTAATACCGTCTGGCTCATTTTCTTTCTTTAAACACAATTCAACTTGGTAATTGGTCATTTTTTCTCAAACTATCCCGAATTCCCAACGGTGACAATGGCAGTAAGTGAATGGGCACCTTGTTGAGATTAGGCATACTGATGAAGAGCATATGGAGAGGGCCATCTCCCTTTTTTCCAGCGCAGACCAGCTCAGCACTTGAGAGCTTCCACTTCCTGGCACGTCTTCTAAGCTCTCCCCAGGTTGTCTCTGAGTCTCTTCCTGCTGCCATCTGCCACTGACTTGGGTACCCTCCAGAATTCCTGGAAAAAAATGCAACACCCTATCCTCTCTATGGTGGGAGCTATCA
The DNA here is from genome assembly GCA_037577475.1 of Chaunax sp. Z400. Taxonomy (NCBI): domain Eukaryota; kingdom Metazoa; phylum Chordata; class Actinopteri; order Lophiiformes; family Chaunacidae; genus Chaunax; species Chaunax sp. Z400. Next base: position 22,667,460 of record CM075195.1, read on the forward strand.
TCGAGGCCCAGTTTTCTCTCCAGTTCTTCACTTTAAAGGAAAGTGCTGGTGGTTTGAATTTCCTCAGACAAGAGCGACTAGAACATTGAATTGTGATCATATGGGAATAGCTGAGCGAAGTGACTTGAAGTGGTTACATTTTCAAGCCATCAAATGCCAGTCCTTTCAGCTAGTCCCCAGCAAGTCATTTAAGCTCATATTTTGCAGCCAAAGGAACAGCACGATGTTTGTTTGTTGTGTATACTTGCTAGAGATTTTGGAATGTTTTACCTTAATGCTAAAAACTACTTATTTTGTTAAATTTGAAATTAGAAGCATAATTTCACATTTATTATCAGTGACGGTGTTGGAGAAAGTAAGTAATCAGCCTGAAACATAATATTTAAGTTTAAATGAATATCATTTTCAAATACAATTATTCCCCAAAACACACGATTGCAGAAAAAGACTTATAACAGTTCTTTCTCTAACTTTTGCAACACCCAAATCTCAAATTATTTAGCTTTTTTAGTCCAATATTCACCTTTGAACCAATTATGTTTGTATGAGTAAGTCCAGGAAGCCTTTGGATTGTAGAAAAAATATAAGACCTTTTTACACAGTCTGTTTAAGGCAGGACTGTTGAGCATCATCATTCTGTATAAAAGTTACAATGGTGTAATGGGGGGGGGTCATTGTTGTTCTGCCTCTGAGCCGGTGAGGTGGTAGGACAGGACGCAGGTGTGACCTTTTGTGTTATGTATGCAGCTGGTAGCAGTCAGCAGCTAAATCAAAGACCAAGAAAATAAATGGAAATTGTCTTCAAATTGGTCTGGTAGCTTCTCGCCCTCCGAGCAGAGGACGAGATCATCCGGCATGTAACATGGAATTGAAACTGTTATTTTGTTGTTTAGAAAGTTATGCTCGGTGTGTATAAAAAACCTCACGTGTTATACATTCCACCTCTAGCTACTTAAAAACACACACTTGAGTGGCTTTATACCCCCCTTGGTTTGTCCAGTGTAAATAATTAAAGGCGGCACTGTGCATACATACATACATACATACTGTACATACATACATACACCTATGTATGCAAAAATATCTTCCATTTAGCACAACTGAGCTCCACATGCATGCTATAATATCCTATAATATAAACAGACATTAAATGTAATGGACAAAAGGCTAATTAGGTGGCACCATCAGCACATCTTGAAGAAACACAACATATTAAAGTCGTGGTCATGTTCCTCCCCTGTTTCATTAAATGTTGCTGGAAAAAAACAAACTGTTGCATTTCAATGCACAAAACCTCATTTAGACAATAGGTACATTCATCTCATTAAACACAGTGCAATTGCTGCTTGAGCAGGCTCGTATGTTGCAGCACCAATGTTATTGTTATCTAATGCAATCATCTTTACAAAGTCAGTCTGCCAGATACATGTATACTGGATATGAGCGACCAGCACAATAAAGTACGATGACTAAACAGAAGACATGAAACAAACGCAGGTTACACCCTGAAGAAAACTTTAAATGACCCTTTTCTGTCTCACTACATTAAGGGTACGCCAATTCATGTGCTTGTGTTGAACCTTAGTGCTGGTTTTAAATATTCTGCTGCACAATTGTCTATTAAATTACTTGGTTACTGAGCTGCATCGTATGACCCAATATTGATTTGCACTTCAAGCATAATTTCCCAATATTATTTTAAAACATGAACTTCTCAATTGAAACATGTACATTAAACTTGTATCAATGTATCAGAATTGGTTACAGCTATTTCTGTCCGGATGTTGTGATGGATATGATGGCCTAGCTCAACTAAAAATACAATAATAGAAATCATTAAAAGAAAAAAGAGCAACCCTGGGATGGAAACTCAGGTTGTCTGGGTGAGACTAAAGCGTTACACCAGTTCACTTGATGCCCATTCATTGACTAAAAGAATGTTTTATATTTTGCCTTAACGCCCACAGACTCTACACTTGGTAAAATGCAACCTTGCCAATCACGTCGAAGATGAAGGTTAATAATAGGTCCAACAATAGGCCGATCTTTTTTTCCTGGTTTGTCAAAAGGCTTTGCGCTCAGGATTTGGCCCACGGGTCGCGAGTTGGTGACCTGACCCAGATAGAGCTGACAGTATCCATGAGAAAAAAGCTGGATAGTTCTGCTTTTTTAAACTCTTTTAGGAGCAGATGTAGTATTTGGATCTAAATGCAGACTCAGAGACCAGGCAGAAGTTTCAAGAATAAGTTTGTTTACAATGATGACGAGTGTCGGGTCAAATGGGCAGATGGCTGGCTCAGGGATTCCTGTTGGTGCCTGAGTCCGGCTCATTCCTGGGTCTCCAGTGAGCTGTAGGCTGTGGAGCTTGGGTAGCAAAGACTGCAGATAGCTGCTGGCGTGTGGTTCCTGAGCACAGGGAGAGGGAGAATGAGCAAACAAAGCACTGAGCAATCACGAGGAACAATATTAAGATAAGATATTATATATACAAAGATATATATATATACACACTACCAGTCAAAAATTTGGACACAGTTTCCCATTCAAGTGGATGGGTAACTGTGTCCAAACTATTGACTGGTACTGTATATATATATATATATAGAGAGAGAGAGAGAGAGAGAGAGAGAGAGAGAGAGATATATAGATATGGGTATCTATATCCATATAGATAAAGATGTATATATATATATATATATATATACACTACCAGTCAAAAATTTGGACACAGTTTCCCATTCAAGTGGATGGGAAACTGTGTCCAAACTATTGACTGGTACTGTATATATATATATATATATATATATATATATATATATATAAAGAGAGAGAGAGAGAGAGATATGTATAGATATTAACACTTAGCAAAAGGAGAAGAGAAAATGCTGATATATCTATCACTTAGGTCAATCAATAATCTGTTGAGGAATGGTTAAAGAGCCGGGGTTCTTGTACTACAGGTGGTTAGAGGATTGGAGACGAGTATGGGAGACAGGGGAGGAGGGGAGACTGGGTGAGACACTAGAAACACAGGGGAAGCATACTTGGGAGAGTAGGGAGTCACGGCTGAGGCTCATATAATTATTCAACACAAGTCCAGGCTTCATTTTGGCATTAAAACGTGTGTAAAACCCACCATCTAGAAAATATCTGTCGTCGAAGGCTTATCCTGGATGCAAACAACTTTTAGTCAATCTAATCTTCTAAACCATTAAAAACTTGCCTCATTTTGGCTGATGACCTCTGGGATAGGTTGCCATCTCTCTCACAACTGGGTACAGGGTTTTAGAGGTGACACAAACTGGTTCTTTGTAAATTTGACTCTCGGAGTTTCTTTGTTTCTCTTAGACACCGATGAGATGAGGGTTGGAAATCAAGCAAATAATATATGTCAGAAACCCAATGTTGTGCTAACAGGAACAGAGAGGCGAGTTTTACCCTCCACTACTCCTCCACTCACATGACATTCACTTTTATTATATGACGTTAGAGAAAATGTGATTCTCATGAAACGTTCGATGACTATAATGAGAGAGTGAAAGACAGTGGAGTGAGTGAACAAGACGGGAGAAGACAGGCGTGGAGAAGCCTAGATGAGGTTAGCTTTCAGCACTTTGGTGTAGTGTGTGTGTGTGTGTGCGATAGTGTGAACGATTTTATCTGTTAGCATGTGTGTGTCTTTACATTCATTTTCTGCATGTCTGCGTGGATGTGTTGTTTGGGATTTGTCCCTTACACTCCTACACAATGCCTACTGGCAATTAGGAAGGAGAAAAATACCATTGTGTGTGTGTGTGTGTGTGTGTGTGTGTGTGTGTGTGTGTGTGTGTGTGTGTGTGTGTGTGTGTGTGTGTGTGTGTGTGTGTGTGTGTGTGTGTGTGTGTGTGTGTGTGTGTGTGTGTGTGTGTGTGTGTGTGTGTGTGTGTGTGTGTGTGTGTGTGTGTGTGTCTTAAAAGAGTCCATCGCAGGTCTCTGGGAGGTGACAGAAAGCGTAGATGACGAGCTCAGAGATGTGAACAAAAGAGGGCTCCTGTCTTCATAATACTGGCTTAGCTGAATAATTGAATTCTGGAGCACGCTGGCAGCCATGCTGGTTTTCTTCATGTATATTTCAGACTAGCAGTAATCTGTTCTTGTGGAGCATCTCTGGCTTCCTGCCACTCAGTTTGTAGAGGAGGAGATGTGAGGTGACAGAATAGGGCTCTGTCACCAATGCCTCCATTATTGATGAGATGGGGAGAGGGAAGCTTGGAGAGAGAACTGGAAGAACAGGGACACTCTGAGGCTCAAAAGTTTGTTTATACCAACTCACAGCTTTATTCTTCTCCAGATGAGAATCATCTAGAAGAGCCAATCTCTTCATTGGTTGGGGTTGGTGTTAAGTGCAACACCTTAGCCACGCCCTTTGTATCTTAAAGGAGGGAGGCATGATTATTTTAGTTCATGATCAAGAGTCATTCCCTGTGAATACTTCTACGGTTATTATCATCTTAATAATAATAATAATAGTAATAATGATAATAATAATAATAATAATAACTATCTATAGTGAATTTTTCATACAAGAGATTCAAAGTACATTACTTGAAACAAAAAAACACACAATAAAAAGACAGTTGATGATAAAATATGTAAAAGGAAGTTTAAAAAAAAAACAACACAAAAAAACCCAGAAATTGCCCACTTTGCCAAGAAATTTAATTCTAGTCTTCATATTTTCCATTTAATCGGCTTAAATGTTTTTAATTGTCTTTAAACTTTTACTTTTTTCAGGCATCTTTGAAGCTAATTGCTTTTTAATTGAATATATTGTGAATATTCGTTGTTATGTTCTGAGGATGAATCATAAATTACTTCTACTTCTAACACATATCGAGACATATGGATTGCACGCACCGAATTTTTATCTATTGCAATTATGCTCTTAAGAGGTTGAAAACCTTCTAGTTTTGCTCACTTTTTCTGCAGCAGTGTCGTCTGTGAGACATCTCACAGTGTAATTAGCAGATGGCATGCTCGAAATGTGTTACAGCAAAGCCCTAACACGTCATGGGTTCATTCAGCATTTTTAGCAAGTATGACTCAACTGATGAAGATTTTACATCCACACTCTCCTCCTTAATTTATTCCCCGGCTTTTCTTCCTGCCTGATTAAGACAAATAACCAAGTGTTTTTCTTCATACACCCTTTATGTATTTTTCTCCCATAACAAGCATGATTAGGCAGATGTTCTAAGCTGTCAGGAGCTGTCGCATTTCAGGCCTGATTTATGGAGACGCAGCACCTGCTGTCTTCTGAGAACTAAAAGATAGTGTGAATAAGAGAGAAAGGGGTGAAAGAGGCTGATCATTCTGGAAGATGTGGCGACTGCCACTTTGACTGTGTTGTTGATAATGAATGTCAAGATTTGTCAGTACCCACATTGTATTATACTGTTGTCTGCATGATGAGATAAGTAGTGAGATGTTGTTTTTTTGCATTGTTTAATTTTGAGTGAACCATAACTAATCATAACCCTATTAAAGTCTTTATTGATCCCAAACTAGTGTGGGTGAACATCATGTTCCTGGCAAAATAACAAGGTTCAAAGATGACAGAGTGCATATTCCATAATGAACACACTCTGTAATTGGGTTGGATGGCAGGCTGATCACGTATCCACACCATACACAGCTCTGGGGTTAGTATTGAAACATATTTTGGAGCATCTCTCAACAAGGTCTAAGTCTAATTACTTTGGTAATCACTGTGTTCTCATACGGCCAAACAAAGTGAACAAAAGAGAAAACTGCTCCGGGGTTTGGAAGAACTTCTCACACCCAAATCGATGTGAAAAATGCATTTGCTCTATGGTTCGATTGCCAAAAAGTAAATAAAAATGTGCACTGAGAAAAGTTAGTTGAGTTAGTGGGACATTTAATTTGATTAATCAAACCAAAAGTAAAGCAGTCTGACAGGTATACAAAAAATAAATGCCACAGGATTTGGATGGCATGGTAAAGATCTGACATTCAAGAATTACAGAATATTTAGCACTGTCCACAATGAGTCCTTAAAAAGAAGGACAAAATAATCTAAGGTCAAAACCGACAAGTTCTCCTAATTAAATGGTAAAAATATACCAATGTGTCCTCCAGAAGGACTCATAGAAAATCGGAAGGATGACATCATCTGTCTTTGCTTTCCTAGAGTCTGTTAAAAATAAATGAGTTCTAAAACGGTTAGGAAATTGGTCAGGTTTGAAACATCATGTCCTAAGTTAAAATAGTTGTGTTAAGATTAGGGGATCTTTGTGGTTCGACTAAGAATCATGTGGTTGAGGAGTGATTATGGTCACGCTTAAAAGCAGCATCGTATGTGGGTTGAAAACAGGAATGGAGCCATCCAACCACTCTGACTTCCTCCCTAAGCAGACTTGTTGTTTTGGGCCATGGAGTGCAGTCTCTAACCACATTGTACCACCTACAACTGTTTCACCTAAATTCTTGTCTGTGGGTGTAAACCTGCTGGCATACTCACAACAAGGCTAAAATAAATGAACCTGTGGAATACATGATCGTGTGTGCTCATTGCAGCTTTTGTCTGTGTTTTTTTTATTTATATTTAATACCATTGGGACTTCATTAAAACTAAAAACGAAATCATTGCCAAGGGAGACTGGAAATAGCAATGGCAAACTCTCAGAGCAGTATCAACAGCAGTAACTGAGGTGTTTGAGCAACAAAGTCAGCAGGGAGAATATAAGGATCTAAAGGCTGAAGGATTAGTTTCTAAGCAGCAGATCTCATCCACCAGGCTGAGCCACCATGTATTTAAATTAGGATGTATTGATTATGATATAGAGATGTAATTTAGGACAATTAAAAACTTTAAAACACTGGACTGCAGCTTAAGCTTTGCTGTGTTTGAGAGCAGGTGGAGAAAAGCATATTTGGAGCTTATTTTTTTCCTTCTGTTCATAAGAACCTAGAGGAAATAGTGTCCACACCAGTTATGGCACAGCTGTCATAGCAGCTGGTGAGGATTTCTTTGACTTCCTGGATTGATCGGAGCACATGGGTAGAAACTGGGAGTTTTTAAATGTCTGTATTTTCCCTCTGTCTCTTATTTTCTGATCCTTTTCTTTCTCTTATGCAGTATTTCTTATAAGGAAGCTTTTCCCTGCATCCCCACACCCGATCTCCTCATCTTTACTCTCCCTCTCCAACTTTATCTCTAATTCACTGGAAAGGCATTGACTCTGCTGGTCCGAGCAGTGCATGGCGAGGAGAAGCTGCCTTCGGTAAATGAGTTCATCCTAAGTGTGAGCCAGGTCAGGGCCCAGGCTCTCGGCTCTACCAGTATGTGTGCAAGCAAGAGGAGAGAGAAATTGATTGCCTCCTTTATGTGAGGGAATGAGAAAATACTGTACCAGCATACACATACACACAAAGACATATTCACACACTCAAAACCCTCCATCTTCAAGCAGATAGAGAAAATAAATTAGCAGATCTTTACAGTTTGTTTTTGTCAATTTGTTTTCTGCTGTTGCCTGATAAGAGCTCTGCTGTAGAAAAAGCAGGACACACGTAAAGTTGTTTGTTTTGAAAATCCGTTTAAAGAGGATTTTTCCATTATTTCCCTCCTGTACCCTTTTTCTTTTCATTTAAGTGGTTTAAAGAAGTAATTTTCCAATATTGAGCTGTTAAGGTGGGTCGTTCTTTTGTGAGCAAATATTTTCTTTATTTCACGCTGGGCGTTGTATGATTGCAGCGAGATCAATAATTGACTGCATTGGTCCCCTGAGGACCACTAACCAGGGATCAATACAAGCCTTGTAGCGTTGCCTTTTCTCCTCAGATGTTTTAGAACTGTTGCCCTCTATTCTGTTTCCTCTTTAGTTTTTTTTTACAGCGGCATAGAATTCAAGACTCTGCTCTGAATAATCTTACCGACAGGCGAAGAAGGAAACTTCTGTGTAACTGTTAATCAATGCTGCACCGTTTTCTCGTCACTCTCCGCACCTACACAACACACCTATAGCATCAGCGCTGCTCCCGGCTTTAACGAGAGAATTAGATTTTCAAAACTAGAAGGGACTCGGATAGCTCTGCCGAGGCTGCAAAAATTTTCCTTGATCTGCACTTTGATCCAGATCCGCCTCAAAATCTAATCACCTCTTCCCCATTCCGAGGGCCACCTCTCTCCAAAATTTCATTGGGAAATCTGTTAATAACTTTTTCAAATATTCTGCTATCTTAACGGCGATAAAAACATAACCTCCTTGGTGGAGGTAATTACATTTCCCCCAAAGTGTTTAGCAGTGGCAAAGTAATGAAGAAAACTTCACAAACACAGCAAATTTGAGTAAACATTGATTTTAACAAAGTATTGCTGGGAGTTTAATAGAGGGATTCATACAGGAGCTGCATGTATTTATATGTGTGTGTTCATATATAAACCACCTGTGCTCATGACGGAAACTTGATGAGGCAAGCTGCTCTGTGCCGATTGCATCAGTGGCTGTTGCCATAGAAACCTGTCCCCTCACCACGAAGGTCTGGTGGCACAGCAACACTGGCAGAGAGGCTAAAGCATTCTTATAGGGAGAAGGAGAGACAGAGAGACTGGGAAAGGGGGAGACTGTTAAAAGCCGGCTGGCTGAGGAGCACATCTGTATTACTTAGCGTCAGCTGAAAAGAAAGGCTCCTTTTATTAGGAAGTAAGTGAAAGATGTCCCCCAGGAGTGCTAGAGCGTAATGAATTTAGACTCATTCAACATTAATGCAAAGTCGCTTGAATGCCACTGAGCTGTATCTCTCTCCATCAACTTCCCTTTCCTGATTTCCTGACAGTCAATGTGGAATCCATCGTTTGCTGATTTAATCTGATCATGGAACAACAGGCTTCACCTGAACGGGTTACTCTACACGTTTGCCATTTGTACGTCTCTGCCCCGACTGTCCCGGATAATTCAGCCGCTATTATTGTCAATCATTTAAAGTTCAGACTGTTAATTATTCATGCACACCTTCCCTTCCCTTCCTTCCTTTCCCTTTTCTCATCTCCTTTCCTCTCCAGCTGAAGTAAACTGCTGCTGCTGTGAAATAATTCTACAACTTGGCAGATATCCTCTCAGCTGCAGAGAACACTATTCTTTCCCAAAAGTAGCCATTCTTAGTTCCAAAGCAATTCTGTCCAGCGTTATTTTGTCTGAAAGCGCTCATGCTTGAGGTAAATGCAACAAGACAGGAAAACAATGAAACTGATAGAGCATTTCACCACAAACGGACTGTGGGGATGTTTTTTGTTTTTTTTCACAGAGTGGAAACAATCTCAGCGTAATAGGAAATACTGGTTTTAGGGGGATATTTATTGAATTTGTGTCTGCCTTAATCTATGCAAGCAACTACAACAAAATGTTGCACAAATGATATAAGATTAATTGTAGTAATGTTAATGATTAACCATAAATTGATTGACTGTCATTAAGAATTTAAACTATAAAAATGTATTAACTACCATTTCCTAATACATTACATATCTTTATCACAAGAGGATAGACTTAAACTTTGCAGTTCAAGAAAAACTAAAGCTGAAAAGAGTGGGGTGAGATGAAAATGGCAAAGCATGCAAAACATAGTCCAGCATAGGACCATTACACTATAAGAGAAGACAGTGCTAAAAGTTAATATTTTGACACCATCTTAAAATACAGCTCCTGCACAATGTCAGTCCTGCACCACCTGATAGTTCGCTATCCGATGGCTGCAGTGCAAGAGAGAAGTGAACGCTGTCCTCCTAACAATCTCATGTCAATATTTGCCAAAGAAACGATAACTCAGAGGCTTTGCTTCATTGTGGAAAAGGATGTAAAGCCTATAAACGTGGTGGACCGTGAGGGGTCTACTGAACCACATATCTATTATATAACTAATTAAATAACTAATGTACCTAAACTGAAGCCCATTTTGTATCTTAGTTCTAATTGTTGATCAGTTATTAATTGTTAAAATATAGAACTATTGGCTAAGAAAAAATGCACAAATTTCACAATCTGCATCTTCCATCCACCATGCACGGAATCAAATAAAAATGTAAAACTGGGATTGAATTTGAAAGCATAAGGCTCCACCAGACCAACTGTATTGTTGTAGAATCGTCAAAAATGTATTCTTCTGCAGTGACCTGTGGTTTAGTCCACCATCACCTTGGTCCCGTTCGGAATCCTCAAGTATCACAACTTGAAATAGAATTGATGGAAAATTACCAGCAGAGAACTATGCCAGACTTTCTTTGAACTTGTAAACCGTGACATTTTTTCACCATGGCTTTAATCCCAACAGCGCAATCCCTTTCTTTTCATAACCCACTGACGCAGTGAGAGCATCCGTAAGGCTCCAACACTGAGTCATATTTAATGGATGAGCTGTCCAAACAGGGGATGAAATGTTACCTGGACAAAGCATTTGCCTGACAAGCGCAAATTGGACATGCTGTCTTTGCTCCCCAAAGGGATTTTCTTCTTGAGCCTCCAATAGTGAAAAAAAACAAAAACAGAATTGGAATAAACCTTTTAACGCTGCAGGACGAAAGATTACCTCTCTACATGAACTGGGAACATGCTCCATCACATATACTTTCATTGTTCTGACTTTTGCAAAAAGAACTTACTTACATTCATACTTGAAATTACTTCATTTTAAACGTGCTTGCACAGTGTTATGAACAAAAGTATACACGTTTTCATGCACTTAAGAAATACTGTCCTTCTAACAAGAAGGACAGTATTTCTACAATATCAAGAAAAGCAAAAAGTAAAATGTGGTGTTAGTTTTTATCTTTTTGGGAGACATTGCACAGCAGATCTCAATAGTGAGCACAAAATAAGATTTTTTTTTTAGTGTTTTATAATGTGAATTACATACTAGCCACATCAACTAATGGGGGTCAAGGAAGCCCTAAGGAATTGTGCTGGATCTTGGTGCAGGTGCAACAAATTTTCTGGGAATTACAATTTTTACATTCAATCTCAAGTCAGTAGGTCTGACATGCACTCAGTTATAATTTCAGCAAATACAACTAGCAAAAAACCTAATGGCCCTTAAAGGTTCAATGTGCACAATTAAAGGGCATCTAGCAGCGGAGTTGCAGATTACAACCAACCGAATACCCCTCCCCTCCTAAGAATGAAGAAGAACCTATTGTGGCCACTAAAATATAAAATGCCATCACTAGAGTTAGTGTTTGGTTTGTCCATTCTGGCCTACTGTAGAGTCTGTACAAGAGGACGGGCTCCCTCTGTCGAGGCTTCTTCTAACACAAACACAAGGACTCTTATTTTCAGGTTATTATACACTAATGAAAACATAATTTTAAACATTATACTCCATTCCTGTCCATAGACATCACTACATTCTACACACTAGACCTCTCAATAGCCACAATCATTTTTGTATTAATTCTTTCGTGTGAGAGATGTGCCAAGTGGCATCCAAACATGCTAATGCTAATGCAGTACAAGCAGATGGACAAGTAGCGCCACAAATGTTTCAGTAGAAGCGGCTTTCATTAGAATTAATTAGTCACCATCTTTGGACACCTTAATCATTGTTTAATATAATAAAGAGGCAAAATAACTACTAGAAATATTCAGTGCTAAACGTCTTAGCATCCTTGCTAGCTGTTTCTAAGTTAGTTTCATCAACCGTAGCGCAACTATTCTCTCTCTCTCTCTCTCCCCTCTATATATATATACTGTATATATATATTAAAAAAAACTATTCTCTCTCTCTCTCTCTCTCTCTCTCTCTCTCTCTCTCTCTCTATATATATATATATATATATATAAAAACTATTCAACCCTGTCGACATCATCACTGACATTAGACAAAAAGTGTGTGACACAGAGTTCTGCTGTTGGTCTGCTAGGGACTTGGGTTTGTTAAGCTTATAGATGTATTGTAGAAATGGATGCTTGTCTCACTTTATTTTATTTTATGTAATAGTGGGACACATAATGCCACACCTGTGGGAAAAGCTTTACAACAGCGTCTTGATTACAGGATTACTATTTATCACAATTGTTTTCTTTGTAAAGTGATGCTTTTCTTTCTCCAGGCCTTGTCCACAGCATCTTTGTTATTGTTCCTGTGCTCCCAGAGATTGCCTGTCAATCAAACCATGTCAAGACCAGCATTGTTACAGACTTTTTTGTTGACAACATTTTTATCTGTCGTGTACTTTTGTTTTCATCTGTGGTAAATAATACAGTTCATTCTAACTACCAAAGTGTTATTTCCGTTCCACAGAAAGTGCCAGGAGGATTGTTGCAGGAAAAAGAATGTATGAACAGTCGGTCTAGAGACTGCACTTGATACCTCCACTTTGACAGAACCCTCAGCTCTGGTGTCAGTCTCTTTTCAGTCAGCTAAGCTCGAGGCTAGAGTGAGAGTTTCTAAGAGGAAAACAGTGCAGAACTGATCTGGTTACAAACTGCTACTGGCATTTATGTTCTTTTTTCTCTCCAGCTGTGTTTTTCTTGTCATTACTAAGAATCTCTATTTTCATGATTCATTTCAACAATAATATTATTTGCATTACTTCACAGTGCTACATCTAAAACATAGAGAGATCCTTGTTTGGTCATATGTAACCTCAATCTCTTGTGGGATGTTTTTTTTTCATGTCATACAGACACCCTCTTCTCTCTTGTACACATCTGACACATTTCAATTTCACCTTTTGTCTGCCGGAATGGGCCAGTCATGACAAGGCCTTCACGCTAGCACCTGACTCTGTGTGCATGTGTGTAAGTGTGAGAGGAGACACCTCGTGCCTACACCTCTCAGACATACACAAGTTGTCAGGAGCACAAATGCATTCAGGGATAGCCTCACACACACACACACACACTCACTTCTTTTTCCCGTGGTACAAAAGAGAGTTAGCTCAGGTAGCTGTCAGGCGCTGTCCCACAGGGAACAGTAGGCAAGTCAAAAACAGCCTCCTCGCCTGTCATTCCACATACACACACATTCACACACTGCTCTTCGGTGTGAGGAGAGATCCAGAATGAGATGCCTTGGGCAGATGCTGGACCAGTTGTCCAGTTGTGTATAGCGCACACAAAGAGTGTCGTCTATGAGACTGTCTGTGTGTCCACTCGCACAAAATCCATCTGCCAGCAAGTCCAAGAGGACATGCCTTGTGCTTCGTCCTGGCCTGGAAGCCACTGATAAGAAATATCTGTGTGTGTGTGTGTGTGTGTGTTTGCATGTATTTGTGAGAGTGTGATGTATATCCTCAGCAGTGACACTGGTTGTTCAGCTGTCCAACCAAGACGACTTTTTAAAGCAAACTTTTATGTGCTTTCGTCTATTCATTTACGGTCAGGTTGGTTACCTGTCAAAGCTTGGCACCTCTTTTAAACCCCCCTATTGCTGAGCCAAGGACGTCACACCAGCTGGCTGCCAAACAGTCCTCGAAGTGCCACAACGCAGCAGCTGTAGCTGCCACAACACAAGTCAATTACTCTCTAAGTTGATATTGGAGTGTGTATACACAAGCACATGTGCACACGGGTTCTCTGCGTTTGTTGTGCACGTTCAGTGGCCTCTGACAAAGTTTGAAGTTTGCTGTTTCACACCTGAGCAAAGCTGACGAATCAGTGGAAAGTTTAGCGTCAAAGTCGTAGAGTTGCTATTGATTCGTCTTGTAGTGCTAGGCTGACTTTGGTTTGTATTTGAGATGCCGTCACTCTTGGATGTTGGATCATTGCTGCTTCATGAACCACAGCATCTTCAGTGGGTGAAAACAAATTGTCCACAAGTCTGTGTATCAGCTTGCGACCTGTAGATTGATTTTAATATTTAACCTTTCCAAGTTCTACAATAGACTGCATGCACAGCAACACACTGTCCTTTCTAATGAGTGGACAGACTGCTTTGCGCCGGATCACATTCAATCCCTGATGCATTTGTTGAGTCTGTTCAGGTGTTCAAACAACTTTGCATTCACTCTGAAAAGTTCCCTGATAACAAGAGAGGAAAGAAAACAAGTTAGTTTGTGTTTGTGCATACACAATTAGTTAATATACTTTGTATAATAATACAATACCAGGATATATCAGCTAAACATTCTATAGGCTTGTGGACAGTTGGCTTTGAGCTGCTGTAACTGAGCTTGACATCATGACAGGGAGCATTATTCTGTTTATATCAATTCCAACACCTTCTCTTTTTGTTCCTTTCTGCAGGCTGCAGAGGGATGCTGTGCGGCTTCGGCGCTGTATGTGAACAGGACCCGACAGACCCAGCCAAGGCTGAGTGTGTTTGCAAGAGAGTGGACTGTCCATCCTTGGTGGCGCCTGTTTGCGGCTCGGATTCGTCAACCTACTCCAACGAGTGCGAGCTGGAGAAAGCCCAGTGCAACACACAGCGACGAATCAAGGTGCTGCGCAAGGGACCCTGCTGTAAGTAGCGTAACCTTAAACCACTCATAGAGATACTGACAGAACATATCAAATGTAACAACTCAGTCGATCTCATTTTATGTCTGAAAACTGTCCATTTTTAAACAAATGCAAAGTTGAGATAATTCCATTTGCTTTTAGTTTAAAATAGCCAATAGCTTTTCTCCACTAGTTCTGAGCCATGCTGTGAACGGCCAGGAGCAGCCATGCAGTGCTGACATTGAGTGTTTTGTCATTCCAATTGATTAATTAACAGTCACAAACTACAATAAGAGCCTGTTGCTGCCGGCATTTCAATTCACTGTGGCCGTACTATTCCTCTCCCTGTAATAATATGATCTGATCCGCTAAACAAGTAGAACAGAATTCATCACTATATGATTGATTAGGCTTGTTTTTGTTAAATAATAGTACAATAAATGACGGTCTGATCAGTAAACCATAAAATAAGGCAAACAGGAATAGTGAAAGTTGCCCTTAAAAAAGTTACCTTTAGTCTCTCTACAAACTGAGACCTGAAACAGACTTCAAAACAAATAAAAACAGACCTTTCTCTCTGGTCACCAGCAGAAACACACATTAAGTTCAGCAGCTGGGAAACATCTTAGGAGAGTAAACCGTCACAGCAACTGACTGACCCGGAAGTCATCAAAAAAGTAATAATATAAAAATAAAAATTTTCAGAATACCTTTACACTTAGGAAGTGATCTACCTTTTCTGCCCTGTCTTGTTCAGTATTTTAAGAGTATGAAAATAAGATTTAATTATGTCTAAAGATGGAAAGAAATGGCAAAGTTTTACATGAAAACATTTTGTGAGCACATAGTGAAAATGTATTTTAAGGCAGTGGATTTGAAGACTGTATTTCAATATTTCATGTCAGTATATGTATTTTGAAATGTTACCATGCCCTATGTCTCCACATGCCCTGTGTTTGATCCAAAAAAAAAATCAATGGCAGAAAGAGTCTACATTATTTCAGAGAGCTACTGTATCTGACCAGAGACTGACACCATTAAACCTAGTGGTGAATTCAAAAAGCCATGAAGTATAGGTATAGGTGAAGAAACTGCATGTGAATTTGTACGTTTTGATCTGTGGGACAAAATCAACCAATCAGAAAGCTCTAAGTCTCTGAGTGACCCTAAAATGTTTCTAATCATCAAATAAATGGATCTCTTCCACCGTGTCCTAATACAACAGGCTCTCCTAGCTTTATCCCCCAATACTAAAACGTGTCCCCATTATGTCCAATCTATTGTCTGTTCAATATGGCTACACAGGGCTTAAGCACCACCAGCACCCTCACAAACAAAAGGCGTGTTACTCAGTCACTGCCCTCACTGGTGGCCATTCAGGGTCTATTTGATCCCTTAGCCCTTGGTGGGCGCCCATACTCCTCCTCTACCTTTCATTGCCTCTCTTTAGCAAAGTCCATCAAGATCTGAGGGGAGCAGCTGATTCCTGCCAAAGCTGCAACATTGCAGCAGCCTCAATAATAACTAGTATTTTGTCAGTGTCGTGCCTGCCTGCCAGTGTAGGCCCACTGCTAATTCCAGGGATTTGTCTATAGCGTCAGCTTGGACCTGGCACTAATAACCATGGCTTGTTACAAGCAAGGAGGAAACATAGAGATATGAAGGACAGAAAGCGGACAGGACGAACAGAGAGAACGGTGGAGAAGCATCTGGAGAGGGAGGGAGGGAATAATGTTGAAAGAACAATGAGATATGAAACATTTACAGAACAAGGGGGATGCAAGAGTAAGTGAGTGATTGAGTGAGTGAAAGGGTGAACAGAATCCAGGAGTGGAATGAATCCAGGGAGAGAAAGTGGAGCTAGTTCTGTTATGATGGTTCATGTGGGGTTTAAGACCTTAAAAAGCACCGTAATTACCACTGACAACAACAGCAGGCAGTGACTAGCAAAAAAAAAATCAAGTTATAAAATAATAAGAATGATGATGATGATGATGATGATGATGGTAAATGATAGTATTACTGATAATAACTACATGCTCTCCACCAGAACATCAGAGACTTTTGCTTTTATCTCTTTACATTTGCAACCAGTCAAAAGCTGTTTTTTTTTCCATTCTTCCATTGCCTGCATTTTAAATAGGCCAATATAATTGATGATAATGTTAAGGCAATTTTTACTTCAGCTTTTTCATGTAACCATTGAATCTGACTCCTTTTTAGAGAATACAGAGCTCTTTAGAGTCTAACTTTGAGACAGGTGTCCTCTGGATGTCTTATTGTCTTTAGTATTTTTAAAAAAAAGGTAATTTTAAAAACAACTGCAATGTCACTGAATGGAGGGCATATGTCCGCCAAGGCCCAACAATCCCTTTTAATCAAATGAAGCCTTAATCTAAATTCCAACAAGACATGTGCACCATCAAAATGGCTGTCCTCAGGGCTCTGTTCAAGTAAGTAAAAATGAAGAAGTCATGGATCCACCTCTTTATTGGGATCTACTCCAAAACTCAACTGTGTGATCCTAAACAAATGCTCCACTCTTCCACAAAGTTTCATTAAAAATCCATCAAGTAGTTTATGCATATTTGATAACAATTTTGAAAAAAGCATGGCAAGACATAAATTCATCAGTCCGTTTTCATGATTACTGCTATGAAAAAGATACAAACACTTTGCTGTGTGAGAGCACTTCTTGATCTCAAGTCAGTGCAAGCAGTCATGGTCAAGTGTTTGCCAACCTGTGATTTGTAGGTTTATTTATGTCTGGTTTTATTGCAACGGTCTTGCTGAAAGCTCCCACACGTAGAAAAACAACTTTTCTCAATAGACAGCATTCGGAAGGGCAACCGACCAATAAATCAAAGATTTATACGGCGATGAAAAGTTTAGCGAAGTTGTAAGTTATGGTTTAAGATAAATCCGATGGCGTGTGTTCACTTGTGTATGGCTGAGCTGAAGAGTATTTGCATTTGTACTTTGTATTTTCATACAGGTTGCGTAGGTAAAGGTAATATGTACCCGAGTGCATGAGGATATACGTGCGTGTACTGCAGGATGAATACGTGCAAACCAGAGAAAAAGGTGTTAGGAGCCAACGAGATGCAGAGTGGCAGTTGTCAGGACTGATGGAGGAAGGGAGGGACAAAGATGGGAAGGCGAGAGGGAGCAGAGAGAGCTTGGTGAATGTAGGAGCTTTTAACTTTAAGAATAGTGTGGGCGGTTGGATTGATGCTTTTGTGCAAAACCTCGTTTGACTCATTCGATTTGAATGGTGGGTTTTCATTGGGATAAGTGAATTGGCTACCATTCTAAGAAGCCGTCATGTCCAATTCAAATCAACTCCGGAGTCTTATCTGGCACTCAGGAGTGCAGCCACAAAAGAAGTTTTTTTTTTTTTTCCCACACAGATTATCTCCTTTTTAATGGGAGTGGAGTTATATGGAGCATGTTGTTAGCATTTATACAAGTCTGAGGCTATGGGTATGTTTTTCTGAACAGAGTGGAGTATCAGTCAGCAGGTCCCGGACATCTGAAAGATGATGGCACCTTTACATTTCACAGAATGAGCATTTTGGTGCTTACTTAAAGCTGTTTTTCCCACTGGACAAATTGCGATAAAGTGCGCTCGAGTGTCCTTCCAGTGGGCAAAATGTGATAACGTGTCGTCTAAGAGCGTCATTCCAGTGGACAAAACATGATAAAGTTCCCTCTAGTGTCCTTCCACTGGACAAAATGTGATAAAGAACCCCGTAGGAAGCCCTTCCAGTGAACAAACATGATAACATATCCTCCAAACAGAGTTAAGTGCCACATAGGCTTTCATACATGATGGAATTAGTTCATACAGTATATCTCTAAATGGTTAAATACTTAATTCTTCCATGTGATCTTTTAATTACAGAGGTGTGATATTTATAATATCAGAGTCACATAATAAAACTATTTTAATCCCAGCCAGGGTTTGTAACCATTTCGCCATAAATCTATCATGACTCTGGACACTGGTACCCCACCATATACACATAGTGCCTTTTATTATTAGAGAAGAAGAAGAAAAAAAGAAGCAGCAATGTGCAAAACTCTTTCTCTGCATTTGACCCATCCCAGTAGGCAGCCCAAGGAGCAAATTGGAGTTCAGTATCTCGCTTGAGGATACTTTGACATGTGGACTGGGGGAACTGGGGATCAAACCACCGACCTTCTGATAAGTGGATGACTGCCAAAGCCACAGCTGCAAAAAAATTATTATTATTGTTATTTATTTTTATTTTTATTTTACCCCTGTCTGCCATTGGCTATAATACAGTGTAACACTGTCTGGTATACGACCAGTAGCTTATTGGTGACTAATGTGGTGAAACTTCAGATCATCATTGCTCTGTAACTGATATTACTGTGTATGATGGTGGATTTAATGATCCTATTCTCCTATTCTCCTACTTGTGCCACTGACACATGTACATGACATCTTTACAAGTACCCAAACCTTGTAATTGTCTCTTTTTTCACACATCAGTAACGATCAGTCATGAAGTGGTGCCTTTTGCTATTTAGGGATTTGTGTCTTTTTGTTGTTGTTTGTTTATTTGCATGCTTATAAATTCGACTTGACTGATTCTGGTGGTTGTTTTTATTTCCTGAGCAGATGTCAAATACTCTTCAGTGTTTTTCTACAAAACCTTCTACATACAACAATGGTATTGAAGTGGTGTTGTTTTTATTTTTTCCATTTCCATGGTTACAATTAGGACTCCTTCTCGTGGGATTTATCTCAGATAATTGTTTCTGGAGTATAACGAGGACAAAACTGTTGAATGTTTTTTCGTGAAATGATGCACACATCTCCCAACTACTGGAAAGGTGTCTTTTGATATTTTGGAATTTTTTTTTAACATTTTCTTTATTTATTATTTTTATTTTGCTTTGGCATTTCAGTGTCCAATCTATTAATCAGACCACGATATGATTGGTGCACTTCTCCCTTATGTGTTTAAGGACTAGTTGCTTCTAATATACTGCAGTGAAACAACTGATACCAGTCCACCACTGACATCATCAGATGATTGATGTTCCCTTATTTCTCTAATGACACTCAGCAATGTTAGGTGAGACAGTCATTCATTTCCAGTTATTTGCTAAGTAATAACTCATTACCTTAAACTAAATTTGTTGTGTCACTAATGGCATTAATTGTAAAACATGCTCAATCACATTGAACCCTCATGATCTCTGCTAGTTTCACTCTATCTATCAATCATTATTGATTCACAAATAGACTTCTGTCTTTCTTCAATCACAGTTGCAAATGAACCCTTATGCTTGTTAGTGTTGGTTAAATTTCCATACTTTCATAATTGGCCATTGTTCCCTTCAGTAATGATGACTTTGTGCTCACTAAGCAAATTGATGAGATTTGGGATTGTCAAGTTTGCTCAAAGAAAGTTTGATGAGGTTTTGAACAAACCCCAGGTTAGCCTAATTTATAAAGAGAAAGGAGCATAAACAGTAAAATGAGGACACACCTCACTCTCCGTTGAGGTTCCAAAAAAAGCTGAGCAGGTACTAAAAGGTGACGTGAAAACACTGCAGACCACTGATTGGTCAGAGATAATCGTCACTGCGTCATCAATGCACTGCACACACGGAATATCCTGCACAGCACAACGTTCCTGTCTTTGATAGCTGATGAGAGGATCAGGAGAGGTGTGTGTTTCGTTGAAGATGACGTCATGGCAGTTTTGCATGCACTATGACGACCAGCTAAACTGAGGCGGTAACTACCTCCAGAAAAGTACCTGATACCAAAGCATAGTGGAAGCAGAGTTTTAATATGCCATCTCCTCTGACTGCACATTTCTCCTGACCTCATTTTGGTACAACAGTGGAAAAATCCCATTTGACCACATTCATTTAGCACCTAACACTCAGCTGGCTGTTACATTTACAGTTTAATGCCAATGTAACAGTTTAAGTCCCCATCTGAGGGCAGGAGAACATGTCCCACATGTCGTTCAGTTGATCCCAAGTGGTCCGTGCTAATATTCACTGAACATGTCCATTAGTGGTTCACACCAGCTCAATACCAGCTTCTCCACTACCTTTGTTTGATGTAGATGGATGATTAAGGATGGGTGCGGTCATGTTTCTGACCAGGCGGCGAGCAGGTAATGGCATCCGATGTTATCAAAATTAAAAGGAAAAGCTGTGTTGAAATTGGCCCAGCAGGAGGCCCTGATAACAACACAAGGCGAGACGAAAAAGGCAGCCAATTAAGAAAAGAAAGAACTCAGAGTGAGACAGAAACAGCCAGCAGAAGCATGTTCTGGCTCAGAGAGACGAGAGACGTTTTGGGCTACTGTGTATGTGTGTGTGCCTACTAGCGTGTGTGTATGGGCATGCACATGCTTACAGTCAGCAAGGGAATGTGTGCCTTGTTGGCTTTCCTAATATTGAACTTGGAGCAGAGTGGTAAATACACTCTTTTTCCAGGAGAGCCACAGAAGTGCAGCAGAACTCATCTTGTGTGGCCACTCTAGTGGAACATGGAGTTTTCTCTCTTTTTCCTTTTTCTTTTTGAATGATGCAAAAAAGCAGAAAGTGTATGAGTGAGTTGACTTGCGTTGGAGAGAGTGATCAGTGGAGATTGATCTTGTGTGTGCATGTGTGTCTTTTCTTGACAGTTAGCCTTAAGCACGGCTTGCTGCCCTCACTCTATCAGTCCACTCTCCACTCTCTCTGCGGCTCTAGTCAGGGCTTTATCTCTCCAGCACCAACACTCTTGTGTCCTCACAGTGAAAGGAGAAAGACATCAGTACTCCACACCTACTGCCTCAGTCTCCTCTGACATACTGCAGGCAACAAGAGCCAATATGAGGAGCATGACAACCTATCCTAAACATAGAGAATATGGTGCAACCTGAGCTGTTCAGTTAGAATCTATTTCTGACATTTCACAACTTTTTAGTGATTTGAATTGACTGAATTTTCTGTGCTTAGCACTTACAAGGATCAAACTCGTCTCATAAACAAATAATGCAAATATGTTTCCTTGCAATCAATGAACCTGAAAGATTATATTTCTTATCAACGTAATGAGCAAAACACTTGATTAACGTTTTAAAAGATTGTGTTATTGGTTAAGTGAGGAGAAAGCCATTTGTCTAACCTCAGTTTATGTGAAGTAGTTTAAACACATGTCAACATTTTGGACAAGATTTAAACTTTGGTCTCTGGTGTCAAAATAAGCCAAATCCCAGCAGCTATTATGTTCTTTTTTTCCAATGTATTTGGTGACACATATTAGTGCTTATTTTGACTCTGTTTTGGTTTATTTGCAGAATATAATGCTGTTTTCAGAGCGTGTTTTTCATAAAACACCTCATATTGTATCATTTGCATAAGACTGTTAGATTTTCATATAAATTTTCATAGTAATTATGAAAATGATGAATGATGACAGTTGTTGGATTTTCCGTCTTATAATAAGACAGCAGTAAATTCTATTTGAGAATAACCTGGTAGCCCAGTTGAATGTTAACACTGTTGTTTGTTTGTCTTTTTTATCTATTATTGAGAGAAGTCTTTTCCTCAGAAAGAAAATGTCTTTGACCGGAGCTCGTTACCCCAGCTACACTTTTTGTCCTTTGTCTGGTGCTGGTCTGCCAGATTGTTTAGGTGTATGAGCCGGTCTAGGTTTAAAGCCCTGATTTATCCCCTTGTAGGGCCCAAAGCTGGCTGGGAGGGAAGGGTTCAGGAAATTTCCTGCAAGCAAAAGCCTCATTCTGGAGCAGAGCTGGAGAGTCAGGGGACGAAAGCCAAACGTCTTTATTTCTCCTTTGCATACATCCTTCCTCTTCCTCCTCTTTCTTTTCCTCAATTTCTCTTTTTGCTCATGCTCTGACGATCTCTCCATTTAACCCGGCGACACACCCGGTTGCCCCCGCTGACAGTGGACTGGTGGTTAGAGCTGTAGATGGTGGAGATGACTTTTGGCTTTGTCAGAGCAGATAACAGTGTTCTGCACAGTCTAACTGACAATTATTCATCTCTGCTTCTGCACATCCCTCTCTCCCTTTGCTGTGTTTCCTGTTTCTCCTTTCCTTCCTCCCTCTCTGTCTGCAGTCTTCCTCCAATTTTGCCTCACTGGATTTATCCTTCCAGTTTCTATTTTCCTTTTCCTGCTTTCCCTCGTCACTCCCTCCTGTTCTTCCTCTCCCACTCTTTTGATCGTTTCCTCCTTCCGTCTTTTCTCACCCCTTTTCTTGTCTCCATTTTTCCCTCTTCCTCCCTTTCGCTTGAGTATATTCTTTGTGTCTCACTCATTTCACCTCTCCTTCATTTGCTTGCTCTTAGAGCAGCCCTAAATAATTTTGTCGTGCTCTCAGTAGCTGGGTTTACATGGAGACTTTTCTTCGTTCTGATTGAAGTCATTCCGATTGAAGGTTTCGTCTCAACTGTTTACATGAGTTGTGATTTAATACAATCTGGTGTTTACATGAGTTGTGAGTTAATACGATCTGGTGTTTACATGCGCCACCGCATCTAAACAGAACAGCTGTGTGACATGCGCAGAAGTGATGGAAGTGACACATGTTTCGCTCGTTTTACAGGAAGATGGATGACGATGGTGTGATCGGTGCAATTGTTGCTGTTATTGTGGTGTTTTTTAATAAAGCTGCAGCATGATAATTACGTAGGCTTACTCATACTGGAAGCAATGAAAGATACTTTCTGCTGTTGTCTACTTCTGCTTCAAGGCCACCATCTTGCAAATACGTCACGACTCTGAGCCGCGCAGACAGAAATCTATCAGTAGATATTCCGTTCCACCGTTTACATGGTACGGTTGTTCATCCGATTGATTTAAGAAAAGGTTTATGCTACCCCTCTGCAACAGAATGAAATTTCGTTCGGTTTGGGCGTTTTTATTCCGAATGAGGTGTTTATATGGAGCTTTTTCATTCTGATTGAGCTTTTAAACCAATTTTAATCGGAATGAAGAAGTCCATGTAAACCCAGCGAGTGTTTCTTACTTCTCTCTCTCTCTTCCACTTTCTCTGTGACTACTTTTTTTCCCTATATCTTCCTGCTACCCTCATCAGTAGTAACTTAAATGCACACAAACACAGAGTGTAATCAAATTTCTCCAGGGTGATTGCTGAGTATGTTTATGTCCACTCACACACTAACACACACACAGGGCGAGAGGTCATTGAAAATAAGGGTGGGTTTTCCTGCTTTCATTTCCCTGGAGCATCGACTCTCGCTTGGTATTCATAACTGTAACATGCAGAACCTGACAGGCTGAGTGTGTCTGTGTTGATGCTGTATTTATACCCCTATGAATGTACACTCATGCACACACAGGCATACCCAGTGAAATATGCACACTTTAGGCATTTGATGGAGTGAAAAATATACCTTCTTATTCTTGTCCTTCACCACACACACACACACATGCACACACAAAGAGATGATAATGGGCTTTACTGGAATCCTCTATCCATCTCTTACTGGCTGTTCCGCTTGGCTGTGACCACTGATACATGTAAGGCAAATCCTATCTCCTTCATCTCTCTCTCAGCGTTCACCTCTCTAAAACCTGCTGTACACACATACACACACACACACACGTACACAAACCTGCTCAATAACAGACAAGGGGTTGTGTTTTGAGACTCCTCGATGTATTTATGCATTTGGCTTCTCCTGAATAATACATCGTCATTTGTTATTTTCCCTGCATTTGCTTTGAGAGAGGTGGAAAGGAGTGAAGTTATTAGAAAACATGAGGATACCGAATCATCAGACAGAAGTGGGTATTTTATTTTATTTGAGTGGAACTAGAATGGCGACAACTGTTAGAAGCTGGATTGGATCTGTTTTTACTTGGTTTCTGTTTTACATTTAAATAGTTGTTTATCGGTGTGTCAGGATTTATTTGTGTAGCTTTCATTCAATGAAGACATGTCCTCCATTGAAGAGACAGGCTTGATGCACTTCTGTCTACAATTACTGGCTGGCTGACAGGGCCCACGCTGATCCATGCCTCATTCTCGCCGGGTCTCCACTCTTTCTGTCGGTGATGCTGAGGTTGAAAGCATCAGCAATCACATCACCGAAGACCTCTCCTGGACACACAGACATCACAGTCAAGGAAGCTCACCAGCAGCTCTATTTCCTGAAAAGACTGAGGAAGTTTGGCATGAACGCTAGCATCCTCATAAACTTCTACAGGTGCGTTATTGAGAGCTTGCTGACAGGCTGCATCACAGGGGAGCTTTTGAAAATGTGAGGTGAAAATGAAGCATTCTGCAGCTACCTGAGGGGGGAAGTGATTGTTTCTTCTTGAATTCTTGCCGACAGGAAGTTTGAATAGTAAACAACATAACATCCCCACGGTCATTTAGCAATAATTCATAACTTTCCTTGGATAAAAGTGCACTTCAATGGATGTCTGCAGATCACGTTTTTCTAGTATCTTGATGCATTTATGGTAGGTCACCAGAACGACTGCGGTGAAGCTGAAACAGATTTATTGAAATCTAACTCGATGTCACGCTTTTATTTTATTTTATTCTATTTTATTTTATTTTGTTTTCCTTTGTTTTGTTTTATTTTATTGGACGTAGTTGTGTGTGCTTGTGAATCTGCTCATAACGTCTCGTGTCAAAGGAACGAAGTTGTGCAGCAGTTATTGATCCAGGTCGTCAGGACTGAGAGTCCTGCTAGTGATCATGTTAGTGATCTAATGAGACGGGGATGAGACTGGGGTGAGAGCGTAATTGTGCTTAACTGAGGGGGAGAAGAGTTAGCAAGCTTACCTTACCTGCTTTTTTGTTCTGAAAAATGCTGAAGAAAAGAAAATTGTAGAGAAATTAGGATATAATTCACAATACTTACCAACATTTTATTGGACTGAGTATATAGTACCCTCTAAATGCAGTGATGAAGTGAAAAAAGCAGTGGTTGCTAACAATCCCACAAGGCATTGTGTTGCATATATGGATCAAAAAATCAAAATGAGTGTTACTGCTTTCAGTAGAGTAAACCGCCGACTGACTATTATATAGGTAGTACAGGTTTGACAGAGTGAATGAGGGAGTGAGGCACAGCAGAGGTCTGTCTGGATATTTCATTTTCTTCACTACAGGAAGCATATAGAAATCTTTTGGTTAATAAAAACGTTGTAATTGCAGAATAAAATCGCTGTACTTCACCTTAATTACTGACGATTCTCTTACGTCAGTTGCTTTAGCTGACTGCAGGGCACAGTGACAGGATTTGAAATGGAGCTGTGCACAAACGAGGCTACTTACAACATAGCTCCATCAGACGTTGGTGTTATGGGCTTTGTTTTGCATGGCTGCAACAGAACACAAGTAGAGGTTGCAAACAGGACACAAAAACAGTTGTTTACCAACCACCAATAAACATCAAAGAAGTAGAAACCAAAGCAGTTGCCTTAGACGTCTACTAGGGAATGTGGGAATTAATCTGCAGTCTTGTGGGAATAACCAGGAAGGTGCCGACAGCAGAAACAGCTTCTTGTCCTCCTCTTGTAGTGGAGCATTGTCAACAGCAGACTCTGCCAATACAATGAAAACATCTAATATACTGAGATAATTACAGAACCAGAAGACAATAAATAAGGTCAGGTGAAAAAAAGCAGCATGAATATTAATAAAATCATAGTTTGATTCTGTGGAAGTCTGAAACATTGTAGCTTTACAAAAGTAATGGTTTGAAATGTAATTAATATGATTAGAGATTCCAAAAAATGGGTGGCAAAATGGTAAAGAAAAATAGAAAACAATTAGTATTTTATTTACAAAAAACAATCAAAGTAAGCAAACAAGTACATGGAAGGAATCTGAAGTGCAGGGAGTGGATGAGTGAAAATGTGTGTGGGGTGAGATGCTCTGACTTACTCTGGTCTCTGGAATCCATTCATTTTGAAAAATGCACATTTTTCCACAAAACATTTTACAGCCATTGTTTCCACACCCAGGAGTGTGGAAACAGTCTTTCCTTTATTTTGTCTGTGGCCGTGGAGCATGCCCATTTCTTGAACACTTCCTCTGTCTGTGTGTCCTGACACAATATCCTGCTATAGTAGAATTACATCCGCAAGATACCATTATATCACATTATTGACACTTTCATAGGGTTAACCAGAATCATCTGACTGGCAAAGCTGATCATATGACTTTTTTCTGTAACAATGTGTTTGTGACTTTACCCTAATCACATTAACTTCTCTCTAACTTCATGAGGATAGACCAATATAATCATTTCACTGTGAAATGTGTTGACATACTTTTTGATCACAGTCACAATAATGTACACACATTCTCGCTCTCACACCACACGTACAGCGCTTGCCTGGATTAATAATGCTTGCCAGAAATGGAAGAGAATCACTCCCAGTTATTTTCATCTGCTATTTGCTCTGAATAAATGTCAGCACTCTCTGCTCCTTCTGCAGCTTCAATCTGAGAGGCTTATCAAAATAGCTTAAATTAAATTGTTGTCATGTTAAACAGGGTCCTATATTGCAAAGCTGATTGCAAGCGTGTGTGAGTGAGAGAGAATTACAAGTCAATAAACAGCACATTGGTCTTTTTTTACACAGTTTTTTTAATTTGAATCGGCTGGATCTTTGTTATTTTTAAATTAAGCTGCAATATTTGGTGCAAGGCACTCATCACTGTGGCATTTCTACAGTTGTTTACAAGAGATGATATCTTGTTTTTCTCTGTTGACGAGGTTTCCATAGCTTTTCCTGATGATGTTTCAGTTTATTTCAAAAGTCAGTGTAAATGTGACAGTCTGCTGTGGCTCCTAAACATCTCGGCCTCTGGCCATTGATAGTCATGAGCTGTGAGCAAGTCCACAAAATGGTAAAGCTTCCCTGTCCTCCTCATATGACCCCAGCTGAACAGTTTTTAGAATTCCGTAGAGGTAAAAGTGAAGTGAAGTGATCGGAGAAAAGAATTAAAATAGAATTTTGTGTTTTGGGAACACGTTTGGAAGCAGTGTCTTTACCAGAGTCTTCACGAAATGGCCATAGATGTAACTGGTCTTATATCAGTTGGTGAGAAAGAGCTGTTAAATGGAAGTAAGTGAATCATAGCCTTTAGGAGCTCGTATTTAAGGTCAGCATGCATTTACATACTGTATGTCTTCACACAGGTGTGCCTGTGTTTGGGCTGAGGACCGACAGATAGATACGTGACTGCTTAGTGGCTCTGAACACTATATTGCACCCAGCGGCCATCATTCATTACCGTGTGTTGATGGCAAAGGCTAAGTATGATTAGCCAGTGCTTCCCACCACATCAGTCCTGATTTTGGCTCCCCATCACCGCTGGCTCCTGTTAATCAGGAGCTAATGAAAGGAAACTTGTGACACATGCACCATTTAGCCCACTTGGACACTCTTACCTTCTTTTAGGGCCAGGATGACATTCTGAAAGCATCGCTCTCTGACGCAAGTTCATCGATTTCAGCCTCTTTGTTTTCATTTTGCCATCAGTATGTGGGCTTAGAGATGTTTTGTACAAAGGATTTATTATTATTATTATGCTCCCTAGGAGTACTATTTCCTTTGTGTTGCTCTCGCTGAAGGGATGAAAACATTTCATCTGTGAGCCATAACTATAGTACACATGTTTTTCATAATGGTAAATCTGCTAGTGGAGATTGCTGCTAGTTGTAGAGCTCTGCAATTTAAAATAGCATGTATGCATTATTGATTATATGTGATCCTGGCCCTATAGAGGTAAACAAATGAGCAGTTAATAGCATCTCCAACTGCATACCCTACCTTACTGTGCCACTAAGATCTTTATTGCTGCTTTCAAAAGGCCTCTTTCTTAATCTAAGAGGCACAATTCTTGGTACAAGCACTGACATTTTTCCAATAGGTAGTACTGACTTTTTCCCAAAGGCCAATCAGGTGACAGGAAAGCCCTGAGGCTAAAGAGGCTCTTCATCACCAAGTGTTGTTGGTCTTTTCTTCCTATCATGTATCCCTTTCAGATAGCTTCTATGGATCGCAGGTCTTAAGTAAAGTTGTAACGCTTTAACTGTGTGGATGGTTTGATGAGTCCTTTAGCAAGACACAGAAGGCACAACTTCCCAAAATAAATACATCCCAACCCATCGTAATTTCTTCAGTTTTTTGACAGCTTGCTCATCATTGCAGCTTTTTTCTTACCAACAAGAATCTTTTCAAACCCTGGATTGATAGAAAACAACAACAAAACACATCATCATCATCAATTCTGTCATTCGCAGCCTTTTTATTAGCATAAAGGAACCACAGGGTCTGTATTTTAGATCTGCATTAATCAATATTTTTATATTACAATGGATCAAATGACTATATGTAATGTTGTTTTTAGCAAAACGTTTTTAATAGTAAACTGACTCTATGCCACCTACCCAGCGACAAAACGACAGACAACATTACTGACTGGCTTGTGAACAAAGTGAAACAAATATTGTCGTAGAATTTATCAAGTGGTCAGAAACATGACTCCAAATTGATCTGTGTCTGCTGAATGTGGAAATGGCCAATTGTTTGCTTGGACAACTTTATATGTCTTGTGTTAAAGGCATATTTCTTAAATATTCCAGGTGGATAGATGTCATTTAGAGACCTCACTTCCATACTGAAACAAACATACGGTTTTGTTGAAAACTGGAAAGTTTTTCCTTTGTGTTTTAAAACGTTTTGCATTCACACGACAATGTTTTTGATCCTCCTGCACCTGGAGCCGCAGAAACGGTTGAAAGCGCTGTAGTATTCATGCCGGGGCAGTAGTTGGTGGTGTACCCTTTCAAAAGCAATACCACAGAATAAGATCACAGTAGCGGTGGAGCAAATCTACATTTTCCTCGAGGAGTGTTAAAAAACTCAGCAGAGTCTGCAGCACTAACTAAACTGGACAGTCCAACATTTTGGCTGTTTACACAGCGATGGTAATGGTGGTGCTTTCAAAAGATTCAATTCTGCAACCCATTTTCAAAAATTTGTGTTTTCAGGCCTCCAAAACACCATTGACGTGTAAACGAACGGCCAAACCACAACAAAAGTTTGTCGCTTTCAGGTAAAACCTTTGTTGTGTAAATGGCCACTGAACGTAATGAACCACAGGCTAATTTGGGCATATTCAACCAGCAGTTTCATATGGAAACCCCACATTGTTCCATTCATATTTTGGTAAGTAAGTCCAGTAAAAAAAAAAAAACTCAATCTGGTCACATTCTCACCAGCCGCAGAGTCGCCACTGAGAAGATGACATCTGAACTATTAGGAAAACTGAGAATTTACCCTTGGGAGGAGAAAAAATGGATAGCTGAGAATATCACACTGTGATAAGCTGGTTGAGTTAATGTTCTTTTCAGTCTACCGCCATAACTGCCCAAGGCCCAGGTGGATTCTATTAGAGAAAAAGCTCTAAATGTGCGCTCTAATATTTGCTGTGTCTATTTAAATCGTGGCTCCTGTCAATGACCCGTACATCTCTGTCTGTGTTTGTCATAAATGCCACATCCAGATGATTTAATCCCGTCTTGCCTTCTTTCTGTTACTCAGTGGAATAAATGGGCCCTGTGTAGTCATTTCAATACCTCACCTGTGCTTTACTACATCTGTCAAGCTTGAGATGTCTGGCACTGCAAAATGACCACCCGGTATAAAATGGACTATTTTTTGAATCATTAAGCCTTACAGAACTGCAACATTTTGGTATTAAAATATGTCATTTCTACTTTTCATAAACATTTGTCTTTTTTAGGTCAGACAATAAAGTGCAGCAATTTAGGCCTCCCATCCTTTGTCCCCTAAAGGCTTTTTTCAACCTCAGTTTTGATTTACCTAAATGTCACTTTCAGATCTGTCTACACAAACACTATGTTGCACATTCGCTCACACACCTCTTCTTTGCCGTGAGTGTGTGGCCAGCAAACTGGCGTGTGATGAGGGTTTTTTTGTGCTTCATTTTCCATTCTCAAGGGTAAAGCAGCAAAGCGTATAGACGAGAGCAACAGCTGTGATTCAATGGAGATCTTTGAAGAAACACATCAAACACAGAATCATCTTCCAGCTATTGGCCTCACAGTAGAGAAAGTGAAGGAGTGTGTGTGTTTGTATGGGTGTCTGTCTGCTGACAGCATGTTGGAGAGGTGTGTAGGACTGTTAATCCTTTGGCGCTCCCTCAGTCTCTGCCTCCTGCTCCCAATCGCTCAGTTTGGATGTGTGGCTGCATATTCTCACCCATATTTATTTCTTAGATCTTGGTCTGTGTTGATCTTGTCTGTTAATCTTATTTATTTTTCTCACCAGTCCATACTGCCTTTTTTTTCCTGCTCCCACTCTGACCTTGTCCCTTATCTCATGCATACACACTTCTGTCAATGCCACTGCTCTACTTTTGAATTTAAAGCCTGTTCTTGCATGCTTTTCCCCTTTATTTAACCATCCGTATATTCACATGTAAATCTCATTTTTTGCCATAAAAGACCTGCCATTCATCTTTCCCTATAATAATATAAACACTATTGTGTACTTACTTGGCATATATTTTTTTTTAGCAATAATAGAACTGCAAATTTAAAACTTTTCATGTTCTAGCTTGCTTGGATCAACATGGAATTAATGGTTGTAGCAAAATGAGCAATGTTCTATAACTGTTCTTTAAAGAAATACTTCAGGTATTTGGGAATATGCTTTTTTTTATAAGAAAGTCTCAATAAAAGATCTTGTCTGGAAGATAAAGCTGGATAAAGCTATTTTTGTGACCACTGTTGGGCCATAGTGACTAGAAAATCAGACACATGTGACTTCATGGCTTTATAAAGCTATCATGAACTAGTTGCTAGAAGTCACAGCAACATTAGCATTCCTTTGGAGTCATGTTTCTGATGAATCTAAGTCCAATATTAACTCTCTGTTTAGCTTTGTTAAGGCTTCCACCAATGAAAATATCATTTTATCTTGGGCAGCATGCAAGTGTGTTTATTGGGCATTTCCCACTCACAGCAGCTGCTGAAAATTAGGCAGATGTGAGCATTGAGACTTAATCAAACAGTAAAGTTGTGAGCTGTAAAAGTAAAACACTAAACTAAGCGATGCTATAACAGGAGGGGACTGGGGGGAACTGTAGAGTTGAGTAACAATATGCTGTCGGTGCATCAGTGTGAATGACCACTTTTATATTAAACATAGTCATTTGACCCTTTGTTGATTTAAAAATTCTGATTTGTGCAGCTTTAAGTATGGAACTGGAGTCAAAATAATTTATGCATAACAGCTCACCCTTGGACAGAAATCAAGTAAGCATGCTAATATTACCCAAAATGTTTTAGTGTTGTTTAGTCTGAATGTTTTCTTGCATGTGTCTTGTCTTTTTATGCTCTTTCATTGTATTTTCTCACCCACGTTCAAAATCATCCTCTCACTCGTCTTTTTTGCCTTCCCTCTCTCTTTTCTTCTTCTCCTTCTTCTTCTTCCTCTGCTGCTGATATGGGGTTTCTTGATTAGAACACACACCGCCAAGTCCCCTCACTTCGCATCATTGCATTTGATTAGCTGAAACTCCGTGCTCCCTCCCTTATCACTACTAGCACAACAGGAAGCATCCCACACATGCAAAAACCCACAGAAACACAAACACACACACACACACACACACACATGCATGCAAGCAGAGATACACATGCATACATATCACAAACTCATTTGCAGACTTATCTGAACTCCATGGCTGCCTGTGAACGTGCACTCCTCACACACACACACACACACACACACACACACACACACACACACACACACACACACACACACACACATCTGGGCTGCTGCTTGTGCCGTGGTGGCAGGGCATGAGGCAAAGCCACCACGGTGCTGACAGCTCCCTGTCCCTAATGAAGCATTAATAAACCACAGCACAAAACAATGACTCAGAGAGCAGTAAAGATCCCCACCTGCCTGGCTGGCTGCTGGCTGCCAGAGGGAGAGATGAGAGTGGAGAAGATCACTGTAATCCCTGATCCTCCAAAACCCCTCTGTCCCACTTTTCAGGGAGACATCACCCCTCATCACCTGCTCTTCAGTATCGTACTGAATTTACGATACTCTTCAGTTGTCATGAGTTTGATGTCAGACGAATACAGAGTGAATTTGAGTGCTGAAGTGTCAACAGACACTGTAGCTTTCAACTTAAAAGCTTTCAACCAATTCTTTTGACCGCAGTTCATACCCCATGTTCTTTGCATGTTTCAAGCAACAGATTCACTTTCTTTTTATGCCCCCCACCAAAACGGGCCTATAGGGTTACCGTTGTCCGTCCGTACATTCGTCCATACCTTCATTCGAAAGTTCGAATTCACATGCTCTCTAGGGGCCCTAAATTTTGATTTTCATGTTAATGAGGGTATGGTCTACTTACATTAGCACAAATCAAGTTGTTCAATTAGTGGGGGCATCTGTGTCCTTGGACATAAGTATAATTAATCTATGCACCTGTTGGCACCGATTCTGCATGTCCATGCCCAGTCTTTGTCTCAAGGGTATAACCCTGCTTCTAGTCTATTATTTGGGCAACACTCACCTAAGAATAAGGTTGGTGCCCATTAAAAAGACACTAAATAAATATATTTATCTACATCTTGTAACCCAGCGGAGCAGAGTCTGCTCCTGTGTGCAATCCCACCATCACTCCCTCCACTTTTGCCCAGCAGCTGGGAAGCAAGACAGTGAAACTTTTTTTTAAATTAACAAGCTGCAGTGTTAATTAATGGATACACTGCCTGTAACCTATGCTATACATTTACCACTAAACAACTTGAATGTTAACCTTTTCCTCTGCTCAAATCACCCACACTTATTGTGTTTACATTCACATCAGTATCCCGGTTATTTTCGGGTTTTTGGAGTATCCCGACTTTGCGTTTGCTCATGTAAACATCATATCCCGGTCTCAGTAACTGGGATATGACCTTATTCCGTTTTTGAGAAACCCGAAAACTCTAGCTGGAGTACTCCCCAAGAATAGTAGTACATGTCTTATCTTGGTTTCTGACAATTTTTTTTAAAGACAGGGAAAGTGTCTCATTTCTGGACTGACGAAGAAACTGAGTTTTGTCTTGAAAGAATTAAATAAACTTTGTAGTTTTTATGGGAAAAGGCACCGTGACGCAGATCTGTTCAAGTTAGTCGTTGACAGGCTACAGGACGCTGGTGTCCCAACATGGACAGTGTTAATGAAGTGGCTCATCGACAGAACATATGCACAAACCTTTTGAAGGTGCCTCTGTGAACCCCTTATTGGTTAGCAACCAAGCAATATTCCCTAGAGCTGCCAAGTTTGTACAACACGATAGAAACTCTCATGGGTAACGGAACTGGTGCCCGTACTGTTGTTTCCTCTGGTGTCATGAACGGTTCAGATATGTCACATAGCCGGTGAAATGACGCCCTTCTCATATGGAAATATTCTGTCCAGACAGACTGACAGCTGTCAAAGTGGACATGTTTAATATCACCTGTCGTTCTCGTGTGAATAAGCCATATCAACGACACCATGTTAGCGTTTAATAGCGCTAAGCCCTCGATAAACCAAAGTGGCCTCATTTTTTACAGGTATAATCAAATTAGTTTTAAATTAGCCTAGTAAGAAATGACAGATTAAATTGCAGATTAAATTCAATTATATACATTACTGGCGCAGATTTCTCTGTGTTCATGTAAACGTCATATCCTGAAAATGATCAAAACCGGGATAAGCCTCATAACCGGGATACTGATGTGCATGTAAACACAGTCACTGTCTGCCCTGAGCGCTGCCCCTAGCACTCAGTCACATAATCGCCACAAGCCACTGTAATCTTGGTGCACAGTCATATACATCAATCTAAATCGAAATAGTCATACATACAAATGGAAACATACACACTTCACAGAAAGCTGAAGATATGACAGAACCAATATAGACAGCCGCTTCAGTGTCGTGTGAACACTGTCACATCATAGTCATGCTGTTGTGGTCTAGAAAGGATACTATAGACCCTTCTCTTTTGGGTCTATTCATATGCACAGCTTTGCACCTAGTCTCAACACAACTTGAAGATGATGTTCATGTGTTGCACTTAGACTCACAATAGTGAAAGTGAAGGGTTGTGTGTTTTTATGTGGGAAACGCCACAACACATGAATTCACAATTAGGCAAGCTGGTAGACAGACCTGAGTGGCAGACAATGCTGCTGTTCTGATTCAAATGAAGCAAATCTGCTGACCAGGAGGTTTGTCCAGTCAAACACTGCATGCATGTCATTCGAAAAACTGGAGTCATTTTTCAGTAAAAGCATCCAATCCAGTGTACTTTTAGAAGTAGATGGATTTTAAAGAATGCAATCTTAAAAAACATGTAAATGAGCATTTAGTTTCCTTAAATATCCTACATGTAAATATAGAATTGAAGATTCTCTTAATTGTGCATCAGAATGCCAGCTAGTCTCTGGGGTGTCCTCCTCTTCCTCAGCAGCTAAATTGGGGATTTTATGATTGTGCAAGAATGCCTTTTCTTTGGTTTGACTTTGTGTCTTTATCTCTTTGTCTATCTGTATCTATAGCTGCCTATCTTTGCAGCCTAACCTTGCTGAGCTTTTCACCAGCGAGGCAGACTAATCTAATTGGCAGCGAGGATCATTGTAATTTAGCGACGCCAGCTCTGCTGACTTTTTCAGCTCCCCGCTTTCTCCTAGTTTTTTCCATCTTTCTCATAATAATAATGAGAAAATGTATGAGAGAAATCCCTCAAGGTTGCTGTGGTGAGAGTGTTTTTTTCATTTGGTCTTGTTACACAGATCACATTCGCCCAGGCAATTTGCTTGCTTGTCTGAGACCGAGAAGGGAGGCTTATCTGTACTAACACCACATCGAGGCTGTGCTTCGTATCCAAATCGGCCGCAGTTAGTATTCAAATGAAGAGCCCCCACCCCCCTTCCAATTCTACCTAGCTCATGTGCCCCTTACTATTGCCCCCACCCGTAGTTGGCTGTCAACACAGCAGCTTTGCTCAGAGGAAAAGAAGGCTCAGGAAGTGAGAGAAAAAAGCCCAGGCTATTATTTAATGAGTCCAAGAAGTGCGAGGGTGCTATTTACTGTCAAGAAGCAAACCGGGGCCCCTCTCTGCAAGTGAGGCGAATTACTGGGCTTTTCTCTCTTCTTCATCTTCCTCTTCTTCCTCTTTAGTTGTGACTGCGGCCTCCACTTTAACAACCACCACTGTACAGAAAATGTAAGCACTCTGACAAGATACTTTTTTACGTTTTACTGGTTATTTCTAAAAGTACTGCATGCTGCATAACAGTAGCTCAGATTATTTATATATATATATTATAAGTACAAATTGTGAGGTGAATTTCTGTGATTTAACATGGACTTTTACCTGCTCCGGCAGACAACAATGAGATCACTTCGGGGCTGTTTTGTCTTTTGTCTTTTATCTTTTTCATATGTCTAGACTGAAATTAGAGGCCAAGTGTCACAATCAAGGACCACATTGGCTGCCATTAAGCCACCATTGATGCTCAAAATGACTCATGATGTGAATAATTTTCAATCAGTGGTCCTTATTTAGAGCTGTAATTTAGTCCTTTATTTTGATGTTATGTTTGAGGTGACTTTGTCATCACTTTTAAAGTTCGTGCTGCAATTCAGAACAAGTTCGAAATAGGGATGGAAAAAAACGTTTGGTAACGAGTCCAACGCATCAAACCTCAAAAACACTTGACAGGAGAGAGCGGAAAAGGAAATGGGAGGGGGGGGGGGGTGTCACGAAGATGAGGAAAGTGAGGAGGGGGAATATCCTTTGATCAAGAGCACTCTTTTCTCCTTACACATCCATAATATATCTCTGCGCACAGTCCAATCTCTTATTAACAAGGCAGTGCCATTCCATCCTGAAGGAACGTATCGCATTTTCAATAAGAGACAAAGCTGAGACACTCCTTTATTGCCTGTCTTTCAAAGTGACGAGAGGTGAAAGAGAAAACAAAACAAAATACATGGCAAAGAATTTGAGATTCAGTATATACACTTCTCCTTTGAATTAAATTCATTCACATTATATGTAACAAAAGAGGGGATAATATCCTTTATTCTAAAGGTGGTGGGCTTAGGAAATGAGAGGGCTGCCAATGCTCGGCTTCTCTCTCAAGGGAAATGATGTTCGTCCATGGCAACCATAAATGTGTATCATGCAGTGACATGACAATGATTGTAATCTTATGGCCATTTTTTGTTGAGCCCATGAAACCAAACATAAGCTCACATCAGTCCTGAACAGACAGCCAGAATCAGAAATGGCACCTTATCCTGTTATTTGAATGCAACCAGTGGCACAATGTTTAATTACAATGGAAAAACAAAGTCGCACACCTCTCTCTCTCTCTCTCTTCCGCCTGTCCCTCTCTCGTCTCATTTGTGGAAAGGTAAATATTCGGAGGGTCGCTTGTTCTCTATGGCAATTAAAGCATTCATGAGCAGAGCAATAGAGAATGTGTTGCGAATGCAAAGCTGCAAAATCAATTCATCCTGTGCTGCAAAATGAAACGCAACTTGTCTGTACAAGCACAGCCATGGCAGTGCGTTCTCTCCCAGGGGTGTCAAGTAGTTCTTCAAATCCAGAATAAGTGTGCTGAGCATCCGAAAGTGCACCAGCAGCCACTTAAATAAGGTGGCCTGTCATCTGTGATGCTCTCCAGTGTACAAATGCAGTGTGTTCAGATGGGTAACAGGCATAATCTTCAACGTAAGAGCAACTGTGGTCTTGACTAAACCTTTTTTTTTTTCATGTCTGTCGCTGCCTACAGCTCTGAAAGACCCCTGCACTGAGGTGACCTGCAGCTACGGCAGCACCTGTATCCAGTCCTCAGATGGCTTGTCAGCTAAATGCATGTGCCCCCTCGGCTGTGAGGGCAAAGTTGAGCAGACAGTGTGTGGCAGTGATGGAAAGGACTACCGCAACGAGTGTGAGCTCCATCAGCACGCCTGCAAGAACCAGAAGAACATACGGGTGCAATACCAAGGGCACTGCGGTGAGATCTCTCCTCATGATTTCTTGAAGATTATTTTTATAATTGATCAGTTGATTTCATCTAATTAATGTCAAGCAATGTTAAGAATAACCATTCCTCACAGCCCAAGACATCACTTATTTGATGAGCTGTTAAATTTGCAATGATATTAAGGAAGAGAAGGGAAAAACAGAGAGTCCTCATACCGTCTACTTCTTCTCTGCTCCTCTCTTTTTTCTCTTCACTCCTCCAGCTTTTGTTGTTTCTCCTTCACACTCCCCACTTACTGCCGGCATACCTCTGCTAATTCCCATTTTTCATTCAGGTTCCTTTGCTTCTCACAGGCATTCCTGCAGTGCAAATTGTTGTTTTGTCTAAGTAGGTCTTCAGAGCTCTCGTTTTCGTCAGACCCAGGTTTTTAGCTCATCCTAGTTATTATCAGGCGATGATTGTTTACTCCCAAGGCACTTAACTTTGAGTTTTCTTTTATATATACAGTACCAGTCAATAGTTTGGACACAGTTACCCATCCACTTGCATGGGAAACTGTGTCCAAATTTTTATATATATATATATATATATATATATATATATATATATATATATATATATATATATATATATATATATATATATATATATATATATATATACTGTATATAGGTGGCAAGCCAGATGGAAGGAAAAAAACAGCAGACACAAACTCTGTGTCTTAGCAGCGTAAACCTCCAACAGACAGAGAAGGGTTATGGCCAAGAAGAGATGGATGGTGCAGGTCCACTGGCAGAAGGTTGGCCTATAATTCCAGACTGAGTCGGCCAAAGTGACCTGATTTGCCCCGTGTTCCAAGGGAGGGCTTATGCTCAGGGGACCAGTTGGCCCTCTAAATCTTCCCACAGCCATTCATGTAAAGACTTGCCTATTTCAAGTGTAGCTGGTAGCTATTGCCAGTTGATTTATCTGCACTGCTAGTTTTTGCAGCAAACTTGCCATCCCTCTTGTAATTACCCCTCTTGCTATGCTAGAGGAAAGCATGGATCTTGGAAGCTGTTCTTCTCAGTTAATGGAAGGTAATGGTCTCTCTCTCAGATAATGGCTGGCTGGCAGGTGAGGCGCTGCATATGCAGAAGCACCACATGCATAACGAAAAAAACCCTGTTTGCTTGGTTTCTAGTCTCTGCAAGCCTTTCCATTGTGCTGATAGTAAACAATCTGAGGCCTAACCAGAGCTGCCTGTGGTCACTCCTCCCACTCGTTCACAGCCTCCACAATATTGCTCTTTGCATCCCTGCTAGAGGTCTTTCCAGTGTTTTCCACTAGTGCATACAATGTCCAGCTGGGTTAAAATACTAGGCCAAGTCAGAAACACAGCTTACAATCATGCCAACAAAAAATATTTTCAACACAGAAGATATATGAGTGATAAATAATAACAGAGGAGGGTTTAGGTTTGAGGTTAGAAAAGGATGCACATGCACTGCAGCCCTCATTAGCTTCTGGGCAAAAATAGTGAAGACTCTAGCCTGCAGCATTCTGGGGACATTTACCATTTACCCCAGAGTTTACTTTTGTAGTGTCCAATATGTCCAGCCCTCAGACCTCAGCAGTTTCATGTTAAAAATCTGTGTTTCTTCATTGCATAGCATCAGAAGGGGCCTTTCACGAGCTGGTGCTAACGTTAGCTCAATTATTTCTCGGTGCTCAGCTTGTTTATAGGTTAGGATTCCTTCCTTTGACGTTCGTTGTTTTTAAAAGGTTTTTACCGAGAGAAGAAGACTCCTCTTCAGAATAAATGCACCTGGTAATTAAAACCAGTGAAAACACTGAATAAAGCAGTTTCACATTAGAAATCAGTTTCTCTCCAACACTTAGAACACCTGAGGTGACTGTGAGCCGAGCTGCTAACGCTAGCTCACCTTTTTTCTCGATAATGTAAGATCCAGATGTCTGATGACTAAAAACAAATTAATTTAAAAGATTTCAGTTAGTTAGTGAAAATTTGTTAATTAGATCTTAGGAGGGGGGAGGGGATGTTAGATGATGTGACTTGAAGCAGAAAATAGTTGGTTGGAAATGTTTCAATGTCCATCCATCCATCTGACAGCTGGCTTATGCAAAACCCTTCATATCCCCTTACTTTTTTCATATTGCTCCTTCTCCTATTTTCCTGATGATAGGTTGTTTCATCCTTGGTGTGTTTTAAACGACAGCTTGGCTGTGGTATGATGCCACGGTGCTTCATAAATCGTTTGTCTTCCCGCATGCTGAAAGCGTGGCAAGCAGGATAAAGGCCGGGCTCGTGTTTCAAGGAGTAACACTCCCGTCCCACACATCCACACAAACCAACTCCTTTATGATCACAGGCTGATATGGCTGAGTGTGCCAGACCAGCTGTCCCCTGAAAGAAGGGAGGTCCCATCTATTTCCTTGTCTTCCCTTCGCATCCAAGGTCCCACTGAGCTGCTCTCAGCTGCTGGGTCACCAATAAAATCTGTGGAGGCGTGATGATGGAGAATCATGTCTCTTCTTCCCTTCTTCTCTTTCTGAGTCTTTTCCCTTCTCTCGTCCTCTCATCTCTCTGAATCTAGTAGATAAATATTGTAAAACAAACAAAAAGTTAATGCATTCACCCCTGCTGAGACGATGATGTGGCCTAAAAGAATATTACAGGTATATTGCTGTTTACTGCAGTTTGAAAACAAGCTTACCAGAGTTCTAACAGGATCACTACTCTGGAAGGAATGCCAGTTTTGTGGAAATTAAGCCAGCACATGTGTTGTTTTGTTTGTTGTTTCACAGAAGACCAAAAGATGGACAGAGATGTTTTTGTTTAAAGATTTCTTTTTTCAATTCCCTACTCTCCAATTAATACTAACAGATTTTCTTTAATTATTAGTTACTACTTACACAAATGGAATTGTACTTCATATTGTGCTGTACTGCTGTTCATAATAATGAATGTCTCCACAGACCCATGTAAAGACAATGAGAACAGTCTGAACACGATGTGCCGGGTAGAGGCTCTCACCCGTCAGCCCCTCCTCTTTGCCCTGCCGGAGTCGTGCCCTCCAGTTAATGAGCCCCTGTGTGCCAGCGATGGCCAGACTTACCCAAGTGAGTGTGCCATGACATCAACAGGCATGCAGAAAGGCATCAAGCTCAAGAGGATCCATGCAGGACGATGCAGAAGGCTGGGTAAGGAACTTTCTGGACAATATGTAAGACAAGTAGCAATGTGCCTTTTCCCTTTTCAACCTTTGGGCCTCCTGCCCAACGAGTAGTCATT
This sequence comes from Chaunax sp. Z400, assembly GCA_037577475.1. Taxonomy (NCBI): domain Eukaryota; kingdom Metazoa; phylum Chordata; class Actinopteri; order Lophiiformes; family Chaunacidae; genus Chaunax; species Chaunax sp. Z400. Next base: position 22,708,276 of record CM075195.1, read on the forward strand.
ATGATGTCCTCCTGTTCTGTTCTGTTCTGTTCTTGATATTCCTTGTAATTTAGCCACAAGCAGCTCACTACTGGCTTTAACACCGCATCTCATCAAAAGCATACAGCCCTAGATTTAATCTTTAACTACCCACTGTTCCACCTGCAAGACGCTAGCACTGTTGCAGTATTCATGGAGCGCTAGTTCTATGAAAATGACATGACTCTGAACATTTATGTAAGAACAACGGATGAAACTTTTCATTCACTTTTTCATTTTCAACAAGACGACCCAGAGAGACCCTGCTTCCCTTCAAAACCATTTGTCACATAGAGTACATTATTTAAAACAGGTTACAACGGCCTAATGAAAAAATACTCCATGATTTCATTGAAGCAAACCCTCCCCAGACGCTGGGATAGGTTTTACAGGGCCACACAGTCATTAAGAGTCTGTATCATGTTGTCATGTATGTAAGGTTCACATACTTCACATGATTTCGTAGGTACACCAGTATTAAAATCTGAGTCTGTAACTGTGTTCCACTGGGTGGCACAGAGATAAATGACTCTGAGGTCTCGGGGTCTGTACTGTATCCATGCCAGCAGGAGCCTCTTCTAGACTGATAAGAGCCTCCAGGACTGTTATCTGTGCTATTAGAACAGGGGGTTTAAGCCTTAGTCAACAAAGAGCTGTCAGCTTTTACAGTACATCCGATAGCCATTGGACGAAATCCAATTTTCTTGCCGTCTTGTCAGTGGGAGCCACAGCTGTGTTGGTTTACAGCAGGGTTATGCGGAGACCTTCACCCATTTAGTGAGACCTCTGACAAAAATGGATTACTGCAGGGCTCCCTTTGGTGTAGTCAACAATGAAGGCTGGTACACACTTCTTTAACACACCCTGGTTCTCTTGTTTGCTCCGCTTGACAGGCTGATGGAGGAGGGTGAGGGCTTAAAATGGCCCAAATCCCTAAGTAGCGCTGTGAGTTTGTGTTTGCATGTCAGTCGTGTGCATATGTGAGCGAATGGATAAACGTTTTTTTGTGTGTGTTTTTTTTTTCACTTTTCTGCTGTGCCTTTTTCAAATGAAAGAATAATTCAATTTGAAACAGAGATCCATGAAATCATACCCCTAAGCAAATTACAAATTGGTATCTAATGAAAATGGCCATTTCAACTTGTAACCATGACATTGCACATCCTTGTAGCCCTCTCACTCAGATACAGCAGAAATATAATTAAGTGTGGCATGACAGGCTTTTAAAGAAAAGAGAAGAAGAAATTGAATTGCTGTACAAATTTGATCCACCGATCAGGAATGAAATGCATTTGAAGCCTAGTGAGCGTCTCCAGAACAGAAGCCCGCTTCAAATTGGATTTTCTCACTTCAATGGCAAATTTTCCATTTTCCATTACCAGTATTTTTTATTTTTTATTAATTTCTGTAATAGATTTCTGCTTAGTGAGTCAAAATTAAATGATAATAATAGTTTGAGTTTTAAATTCTAGGGTTTGAGTTCTCCAAGTTATTAAGGAAGTTTTTTTAAGTTGATGGGAGTACAGCAAACATATCAATCAACTGTTATTAAGTGTCACTTCATAGAATATGTTCATAATATGTTAATGTTATTGTAATAAAATAAATAAGAGCCAAGGGAAATGTAAGAAAACTATAATTTTGGATCTGTACTCCTGCACTCTGAGATTTGTTGACCTGGATTGGCTTTAAATTGAATTTATCTGTTCTTACATTTGTTATTTGTGCTCATACTTAAATGTACTCAATTCAAAAGTTTTATTTTCTACTGTTGTCTACCTTCGATTCTTAATACTTAGCTAATTAACATATTTTAATTTCTGACGTCTTGTTAAAGCAAGTTCATGTATTTTTGAAAAAGGCTTTACCTCTGCTGCTGAAGGAAAAGCTTTTACACACGGTAACAACTAATTACTGTTTGGATGAAAACTCATTTATTTCCCTGTGGCTGGACCACGGTGTCACACAGCAGGAAGAACAGTCGGTTCAACCCTTCACTAGGTTGACATGTTGTTGTTTTTACGCCTGCTGAGTATGTCTGTTGTCCTTTCCTCCATGGTGATGAGTCCGCTCCACTGTGGAAACAGCTGTAAAGAGCATTATTGGTGTCTAAACGGTTGCGTGAGACATTAAAGGAAAAACCTGAAGAATTGAGTGGAGAAATGATGTCATACCAGTTACAAAACTTCTGCAGGTTAGGGTTAGGTTAACTCATAAGAGCACAAAGAAGGAATAGACAATACCTGACGATTCCCCAGATTAATTTCTTTTCCACTTATCTCCCTCTTGCAGATAACTGTCAGGAGGAGTGTCTCTTCAACGCTGTGTGTCTAGTGGAACAGCTGAATGCCCGCTGCTCTTGTGATCCCATTGAGTGTGACGGCACCTACAAGCCTGTGTGCGGCAAGGATGGTCACACCTACACCAATGACTGTGTTCGACGCAAGGCGGAGTGTGTGAGCAAGTCCCTCATCCCCATCAAGCACCCAGGGCCCTGTGGTGAGTGGAGCTGGAGGATGGGGGAGATGGGGTAGTGGCTCAACTAATGTCTTTTTTCTGAAGTCTTTCTCTGCTGATTTTAATGCATATTCAATGTGTTCTTCCTTCTGTATATATGTCTGTACTTGAGTGAAAAGTGTCTGAAATGGTTTCGCGGTGCTCTCTGAAGGGGGGTCGGGGCAGCTCAAACCGACAGGCGTGTGCCTTCCTTACAAAAACCGTGCCTTCACTTCTCCACTTGGTCAACTCCCATCCATCTTCTCATCCTGTCATGCTTCACCCCTCCATCTCAAACATGCACCCAAAACAAAACCCCACCTTCATGTTTCATTCATCCACTCCCTGTCTTAAACTCTTTCACCAGTCCTCCACTTCAGTGGCTTTTGTCGTTTTTTTCCTCCTCTGTCTTTTGTCTGTTTGTCTTGTGTGTTGCTTTTCTCTTGTATAAAAAGAAGCTATTCTTTCTTGTTTCAGTGCCTCAGTCAGTCTGTCTGTCTTTGTCCATGTGGCCATCTGCCTGGCTGCAGGTGGAAAGTGGGGTCACAACCTCATCAGGCGGATTCTGATGGGTGAAGCCATTCCTCTCGCTGCAAAAGGACCTAACAGGAGGGGTCGTGTACTTCTGTCTTTTTCCTCTCTCTCCCTCTGTCTTTGTGTGTCTCTTTCTGTGCTCTTCTGTTTACACTCATGTAAAGTTGTGATTCGTGAGGTTGGAGAAGGCTTCCTCTCTCCCTGCTCTCTTTGTTTTATTCCCTGTCTAACTCCTGTTCCAACCTGCCTCACGGCTGCTCCTCTTTGACTCCTTTCGTTCTGCATGCATTAGTGTGTGCCAGCTCCCAACCTCACTACTTCGAAAAACAATCTCTCTCTCCATCACATGACTAAAAATTTTCAACTGCGCGGCGAATGCAGAAAGCTTAGTTTCATAGCATTTCTGAGAACTAAAGCTGAACTAGGTGGGATTTCAGCTGCTTTTTCTTCAATCTTTTGGAGTCTCTTATATCCACTCCTTTTAGGTTTGCCTTTTGCCCGTTGAAAGTTGATATTCAAATGAGATCGCAGGTCTACTACAATTCTGAAGGCAACCAAAGTAGTGTTGTGCACACTTTCATCAGTGGGGCCTCATTAGAAGCTGAGTGTAAATGATTAAATGAAAATGTCATGCAATTCACCACCTGTTCATCAGGAGCAATAACCACCTACACAAACACTCACACAGCGATGGAGCAGGCATCAGGAATATTTGGGGAATCAGTGTCTTGCCCAAGGACACTTAGACATCTCTATTAAAGGGGATCAAACCACTGACCTTCTGATGAGTGGACAAACACTCCACTCCCTGAGCCACAGACATGAGCATGAGCATTTACTGCTTCCAATCAACCACAGGAGTCTTTTCTTGAGCATTATTCACATTATAGTTGCCGTGCAGACAGGGTTCATAAACACAAACGCCAATTTAGTATAAAGGGTTACGCTCCCGCGCCCATCCGTGTAACAGGATGTGGTCTGTTCACATCTCTTCAAGAGCCGCTGGACAGAATTCAAAGAAATTTCACACATGGTTTGTAGAGGTGTGCATCTCATAATCGGTTTCTTCATTGCTTTTTTTTACGTTCTGTGGTAAATTTGAACTTAGGCAATTTTCATGTCAGTTTGCTCACATTCACCTATTATTGAGGTTATTGTCTGTTTCCCTGTAGTGGGGGCATCTGTGTCCTTGGACACAAATTTTCGAGTCGATGGTGTTTTGAATGCCTCATATTAAGGGAGTCTCCCCCAGAATTAGGAGCATTTTTGTCATTTAGCATCATACCCTGATTACCCGGCAGGCGCTATAAAGCCAGAGTAAACTGCTTATGCTGTTTGCTGTCACATTACCTCAATAAACGAAAATCCACAAAGCACAACCCCCCTCCCTAATTTGTTTAGTTATTTCACTTTCTATCTCTCTCCATCCTCCCTTCCCTTGTGCATCACAGCCGTCAGCCAATGGTAATATGTTTCTTTAATGCATTTTTATTGGAATTTGCATATTTTTTTTAAAACAGAGCACAACAAAGGTCCCCCTCCCCAATCCGGTTTTAATTAAACATCAAAAGAGGCAGCGTGGGTCTCCATAGAGACTGTTGGCCAGACCAATGATACGAATATAAGGAATGTGTGCTGGTGTTTCTTTCTTTCCATCATGTGTGTCTTTTTGGGTTTACTTTCCTCTCTTTAACAGCACAGCTCAAAAGACTTCAAATATTCCCAGCCCTGACAGTCTCAAGAGATGCATGGAGTTCGTGTGTGTGTGTCTCTCTGTCTTCTCATAAGAGTTACTTGTCAGTGATCGATCAATAGCCCACGCTAATCACGCAGCGGGAACACACACAGACACACTGTATACATTGGGAGAGACACACTTCCATTGTGCTCTATTGTGCTTGCTCTGACAGTGACTGGCAGTGTCAAAAGATGATGGCTTAATGACCACTATGTTAACGTGATACACACTTCGGGCCTGAGGCTTCAGCCAAGGTTTCAGACATCTGAAAGGAAAAGTTTGATATATTAAATAACATCTTTATATGATAAATAATGACCTCTTTCCTCGTTTCATTGGTTGAGTTGTGCATGGGGTGATCAATTGCCCTGCCAGCTGTCAAACTGAGGACATTTTTCTGTTCTGTCATCGTTGTAAATCTCATTTCATGTGGGCGACGGCGCCTAATGTCACCCCTCCCCTGTCGGTGCTTGACTCCACAAAGAATTGTCATGCAAAGAACCCACATGTCTATAATGTTGTGACTGCTGTCCTCCCTAGAAAACAATTTGATTGATATCTAAAGCACTTCATTTTCGAGATGCAGACACCACGTAGCTCTTAGCTGATTAACTCACGTCCAGGCGCAGTCACAAATCTTCAAGATGCATGAGATCACATGAGCCTGTCAAAGATTTGCTGGAAGGGAATGAGAGCAAGGATGCTGGGAAGGAGGTTGAATAGGTCTGCAGCATCGGATTGTGAGATAGAATAGTCCTGTGACAGTGGAAAAAATATGTTTATCATTACTAGGCAAGCAGATGAGATGACACAGCTGCTTACTTTTAACATGTTCATCAGTTGTTTTTATTCTATTTTTAACTTTAGACCTTTTTTCATCATGTTTGCTGTTATGATGATTGTGTTTGAATTGCAGTCATCTACAGAGCCTAATTAAATGGCTGTTGTGGTTTATTTATATATGTGTGGAAAATCCATATGGATAGTTTTGATTAAACGTTCCACTGCATGTAAAGAATATTTTTAGACAGAAGCAGTCAGGTCCTATTTTCACCTCCAAAATGATGTCAGCACAGCAGTGTATGAGCACAGACTAAATAAGGAAGTGTTCATGCAGCGTGTGTCCATGCTGTGATCACTAAAGGAACAAGCAATGGAGGTACATTGTTGCTTTCATTTCATTAACGAATGATGATGATGATGAAAAATGTTCGCCAGCTGCCTTTTTTTCCATGACTACGAGGAGACGATGATGTGACTGTCACTATATCAACATGTAAACTTTTTGACCCAAAAAAAATGCAGCTAAAATTTAGTTTAAGAAATAAAAGCATTACCAAAATCTCTTCAAATCTCGCCCAAAAAAAGAGGAGACAAAATATTATTGACAGTAAACTACAATGCAAATATTCTGTCATTGGATAGTTTGTGCAGCTGTTTCATTTCCTGTGCTGAGCTGGAGCCCAGAGTCTCACAGTTTTATCTGGTAAAGCCAATGATTAGGGACCGAAATGACCTCAACCTCTTCTCAAACTTTAGATGGGTAAGAAGCCTGGCTCTCTGGCTTTGAGCCAGGTGTGGGACAAAATAATATTCAAAACAGAACATGCCTATGTCTGGATGTATTACTTAAATTGACATCATCAGACCAGACACTTTCTGCAAAGCTGCATTCTTAATCATTCAACCTGTTTTTCATCAGATAATGATCAGATACATCTGATTAGAAATAAGAGTAAAATGACCAAAAATATTGGTTTTGGCTCAACTAGATTGACTGAAATGTTAATAATAACATCATAGTCAATGTCAGTAGTCAATGATTAGTGTTGAACTAATCTCTGACTAAAACTGGACTAAAATACTTTTGGTTTTCTTGACTAAAATAAGACTAAAATGCTCAGACTTTTAGTCAACTAAAACACGACATAAAAATGATAATGTTGGCCAATATTATAAAAACTAATAAGGACATTTGACACAGAACTAAGACTAAATTATAAAACTAATACATTGACACCCTAATGTTTTTAAAGGTTTTTATTTTTCTCTCATGCTCTTTTGAGTGGATTTTATGTCATACAATAGATTGGTCAATTTTGATGAAAATCCAGCACATATATTACGATCACCCAAAAAACACAGAACTAAATTTTAGGATTAATGCAAAAAGTCACTTTCCTTCAGCCCAATATGAAAGCCAGGTTTTGGTCTGTAAAAAAATGTAGGATCAAGAGAAATTCATAGTTCATCTTCATCTTAAACAAAATGAAACATCTTTATAGAGGCTCATTAACAGGATTTGGATACATGAAATCGTTAAGCTGCAGGAAAGACACAGAAAGTGGGCCATATCTCTACAGTGGTTTCCTCAGTAATGATCAAAATCGCTTAGTGGGTTCTCATCATACCTGTCTGTAACAGCTTAATGTGCTTTAGCTGGGCCCCTGGATGTAGTGCCCACAGCTTTAGTAAAATATATTAGCAAGTGCAGTGTGAATATTGGTGTGTTAAAAAAAAACTGGTTCAATCCATGTTTAAAGTGTATTATAAAAGAAGATGAGTTATTTTGAAGAATTCACATCCACTGGATCATTTTTCAGAATAATATCAAAACATGCCTTTTGAAAAAAAAATCGAATGATTAAATATCAGAGAGCCAAGCTGTGTGTTTAAGTAATTTCTTTTATAATAAAAATGTTTAATTAAAACTTAGTATTGCTTTACTGTCTTTGTTCAGGTTATATTACTGCTTACTCTCTGCCCAAAGGGTTTTTTTCACAGCCCCTCTAAGTCGAGCTGCTTAGTGCATATTCAGTAGTACTTTGAATCAATAGAAGCTGAAGTGTGAGGTGAGTAACCGCAGCTCCCTGGAGCCTGTTAATGTACTCACCTCACGTTTGGTATTAGTAAAATAAAAAGTGGTGAGTTTCTTCATTAGAAGTTGTGTCTGGTTGTAAGAGAGAAGTACAAAGAGCACACTGTGGCAGAGTGAGAGGATAAATCTGTAAAACTAAACAGACAGAGGCTGAGAGGAACGCACTGAAAGCAAAGTAGAAGTGGAAAAAATGAAAGATGTAGTTCTTGTGGACAAGAATTCTTTATTCACTGCTCTTTTGTCATTTCATGAGTAAACGGCTGAGTGTGTGCGTGACTTCAAGCACAGGAAAACTCATGCGAGTGTGAGTGAGTTGCTTGAGATGTGTTGCCTGTCGCCTCCGGAGGTTAACACAAAATCACTCAGCGGCAGACACATTGTCATTGACAAAGAGCTCTGCAGAGCGGGAAGGAAAATCAGTCACCTTAGGTGTCAGAACTCTGAGCTGAATATTTTATCATTTGCATGTTATTTTGATTAGCATCTCCACCAGCTGCAGTGATTGGACTCACAAACAGTTGTGGAGTTTGAGCATGGAAGTCAGCCTGAGATCACCAGTGCTGTTTTTCCTAATCAAGTTAATTAGAGGAAGTGCCGAGGGAGCCAGATTGACAGCAGCCAGGGACCGCCGGTCCACTTACTGCACTCCGCAGGCTGTCATCGTGCAGAAATTACAGACAATGTGGGTCACTAGGGTGTCAAAGGTGACTCGAGGCATTGTGAATGAGGCATGCCGCAGGGCTGTGATCAGCCATGGAGTTTTTCTGATTCTATATTTTTCATTTAACATCCTCTTTCTTCCTCCTGCTGTAACTTCTGTCTTGATTGAAGAAGCTGTGTCATTTCATTTTCACTTTTCTTTTGCCTAAGTCAGTCTGAGAAATCTTAAGTATAATTCTGAAACTTCCCGTGGTGCACACGCTCCAACGATAAATGACTTGTTTCCGTTTGACAAATCGTGTTTCCACTCTACGTCACATCAGATGGATACATGTCACGAGATCAATGATCCCAACTGTTCTTTCCCCACGATGTTTTGCTTCTCTCCATTTTGAAGAGCAGCACATACTTAGTTGTAAATAGAAAAAGAGGCTTCAATTCACCTTCTGCCTATGTTAAGTATTCAGGGGTAGACAGACACAGCCCGCGGGTATGCCTTTTGCTATATGCTAATAGAGCCTTCTCTCTGCACCTCCCTTTCCTCTGACTAATATTATACATAAATGTTTTTAATGCCAGGGAGCCAAAGGGAGTCGTATCAAAGCTCTGCAGGTGAAGGATCACAGAGGGCGGGCTTGCTGCGCATTGGCTGCACCTCATTGGATCCCTGTGTTGTAATGGTTTGCAGTAGCAGGCGAATCCAGTTGGCTACTGCAAGCGTCACCTGGATTACACTGATTCACTGCCCTGCATAATACAGGGAAAGATTTGGAATTGCACATGGACCCAAGGGGAAAAGTCCAATTAACATATGTATGAGCTGAGGAGGGATGGGAGGAAGCTCCCACCAAAATAATCTCCCTGTATTTCACCAGCATGTCACTGGGGTTACCAGAGTCCTGCCGGAGCTGGCTGTGCCCTCACAGCGAATCATCATGGAGTTGTAAGGCTTTAGAAGTTACATTGTGGCATCCTCGTCGCTATACCTATCAGATAACGCCATTAAATGGGCAGTAATTATCCTTCAGGTGGAAAGGTAGGCCGACATCAGGACATCAGAGGAACGTGTTCTCTCAATTTCGGCCAGCCAGTCTCTCTGCTGGGGCGCGTTGACATAGCGTGGCCTAACCTGAAGTAATCCCCTACAAGCCCTGAAGTAGGGCCGTGCCATTAAAAGACCACACTAATTAAAATAGAAATGTAACACGGCAGCTGGAAGGAGAGGATGCCGACTGAAGTGACACCCAGAATGTGAAGTCCTCTCCACCTGCGTCATGGTACAGAAACAGAGCTCAGTGCACACTAGCATAGCAGCCATGATTAGAAAGAATTATTCATGTTTTTCTTCTTTGCTGCTTCTCCTGACTTTTCCCCCACTGCCACAGCACAGCACTCACTGCAGCTGCTCTGCCACTAAAACAATGCCTTGGCTACTGTGCTTATGTGTGTGTCATTGCAGATGTTCCCATTCAACTGTCAAGCTAATTTTTATGTATAAATAGCTTGGTTTAAAGCCAGCAACTTTGGTTTATTCTGGATCAGCCTGACAGAAACACTGACACATGCACGAGAAATGTATTTAAGTGTCTGGGAGAACACCAGAGAGAGAAAGAGAGCTGAAACATGCCTGTGAACAACATCCCACAAGCCTTAGTTGTGACAGGTTGCCATTTCAAAGCTTCTGCCTGCATCCAAGAGAGACAAAAAGACAGCTTCAGTTTTTAACTGTGTCATAAGATTTTTACACTTGGGGAGTTTTCTTTTCTTTTTTTTTTCTTCTTTTTTTAATACTGTCCCTAGTTAATAAATCAGGCGGAAACTTTTCCCCCCAGAGGTAGAGAATGATAAAAAATTAGTTTTGGAAGGAAATTGTTTCATCTCTTTTATGTGTGTGAAACAAAGAGAATGTGAGACTTAGGCGTTATCAGAGACTGCAGTTGTCTTTTAAGTGCTTGTCCTTGAGAAGTGGGCTGTGAACTTTTATGGCGGCCAAGGTTGTACAGTTAAGCCCAAATCACAAGCTTTTGACTGTCACACACACACATACACACGCGGGCTACAAATGCTAGGCGTTGAAAAGCAATCATGGGGAATCAATTGAAGCCGTACCAAATTAAGCAGCATTGAAGAGCTTACAAATTTATGCAGCACCTTCAATTTTTGAATCAGCAGCTTGGCTGCAAAATATAGAAATTAATAGCTGTGTCCCACCTTCTGTATTGAAACCTTCTCTTTCCGAAATGGAAAAAACCATTGTCTTTGTTCGAGATGCAGAAATATTTGTTCAGTTACAGCCAGAAGTTGGTAGGAAAAACATTTAAAGGCAGCAGAAAACAGAGATATTCTAATACCACAGTAGTAGAGATGTGCCACTCTCAGGACTTCTGGGTATGTAGGGGTACTCGTGATCTGGTCCATAATGAACGGGGCTTTATGGAGCAGAAGCCCCAAAATTAAACGTTTATGGCAAAAAAAAGAAAAGGAGACTTCGAGGAAGGATGTTGGGTCGCAATCAGTCATAAATCTTTAACTTACCAATCAGCATTCATTAGCAGAATGTGGGCAAAATCTCCTTCCTTGTAAGAAAAACGAAAGAATATTGGTGTGGTTTCATATCTGATGTATAATCAATACTAAATTTGCACAAACTAAAATAAAATGTGGGCTTTTTCGTCTAGAAGTAGGTGAAAATAATTATTTTAGCCGTTTAGCTCCATTCACTCCCATTCATTTAGGGCTCCTTCCTGAGCGCCCTCCAGATGAATTGCAGCCGATTTTGGTACAACAGAGTTAATAGGGAGTGAACAGGCTGTATGTAGAAGGGCTGTAGCTGAAAATCTAGACCACCCCTCAACTTTTTTCTGATTTTAATGTCTATACCTCCGTCAAGATGGCCCACAGGATTGGTCTGAAGATGTTCAGGGGAAATTTATCCTTTTCTCACACACCCCTCCCTGCCGCCTTAATCAGAGTGAACAAAGGCAATAGCCTCCATCTGTCTTATCAGTTGATAATTTACCCCATTAGGGCTACGAGTAAAGGCACGACAAAGCACTTATGAGATGATACAATAAATGAATTATGGGGCTCCAAGCAGAGCCAAGATGCCCCCCCTGGGATGCCATTTAATCCCGTAATGGTCACAATAATGATAAAGCCATGGGCGTTGTCATTACAAGAGGAGGCACCGTCACTCTTCTAACAAAAACTGAAACAAAAGGTAGACCAGAGATGTAAGACGTTTGGGTTGACTTTGGGTGTAAAATGCACCTCTTTCAATTGTCAACAATGCCTCTCGCCAAAAAATTTTTGATTGCTCAGTCTGCTTTTGCCTCCAATCTGCAGATACACCACATTTAGCTGAGTGATCCATCACTCATGCATGAAGCTTTCCGCATGAAAATCACTACAGAGTCAGGTCATTGTCTCGTGTTCTCTTAATACTGAAGTGCATGCCATCCAAACTCAAGGCTCCCACTTCAAACCATCGAGCTAAGCCCTCAGCACAGACACAGACACATTAGCCCCTCTGTCACAGTATTCACAAAGCCATGCAATGCGTTTATTGACACATAAAGCTATAAAGAATTGGTTGAGTCAGGATGGGAGGCTGTGATCAAAGGGTTGCTCATACTGTTTTTCAGGTTTTCTCCCTCTCATCCCGATCAAGTCAGGTTGTATCACCCACCCTACGCTCACCTGACACTGGTGGAAATCATTGGTGCAAAATCCAGTCCTCGTTTTAATGAAGTCATGCTGGACCTAGTGCGTGACAGGGAGAGACTGAAGCAGAGGCCTCTCTGTGATGTTCACATTTTATATCTTCCTCTGCCCAGGAGCTTGCTTTTTTTTATTATTAAGTAGAGGGCCCTTTCTTCTCTTTACTTATTTCTAAGTATTCTCTCTCTCTCACACACACACACAGATACACTCCTCCCCTCTTGCTCTTCTTTTTCTTGCTCCTCCGTGTCAGTTCAACCAGCCTTGGCTGAAGCAGTGGCTCTCACTGAGATGCAAATGGAAGCCTTTGAAGGGGTACATTGGGAACGTCAATTAATCCAGGCATTTAGTCGCCTGAAAGAAAAAAGGCTATGCAGCCGTTGTTTGTAGGCTGTTTCATGTCTGTTATGCTAAAGGGCCACGTATTTATCTGCTGTCCTCATGCCAACGGATTCAGCAGATCATGATACATCAGTATAGGCACAAAGACGAGGAAATGACATAGGAAGCTGAGGAAGCAGAGGTGTCACAGGAATACGTAGGCCTATTGCATATTCCATCATATCTCTTTTCATCCCCAAACCTTTTCTAACACAAAACCTGCAGTTCCCCATCTTGCTATGCTCTAACGTACCTCCCTGTCACCTATGCCCTTTCCAGCACCAGACCTCTCTCCAACCTCTGCTTTATATTCTTTTGGCTTCCCATCCAACCCCCTTCATATCTCCCCTCTAACTCTTCTCTCCATCTCTTTGGTGATCGGTCCTCAGATCTCAGCATACCGACTCCCTGTTTGGATAAAGTGTGCGAACATGGGGCGGTGTGCGTAGTCAAGAACGATGAGCCAGTGTGCGAGTGCCCCGAGGCCTGCCCACAAACATCCGACCCAGTGTGCGGATCTGACGGCCACAGCTATGGCAGTCCCTGCGAGATGCGAGCCATGGGCTGTGCCCTGCAGAGGGCCATTCACATCCAGCACAAAGGACCCTGTGGTGAGTACGGCACATCAAAACACCACAGAGCTACAAAGCAAACCAGAAAATAGCCTGACACTTGAATTGCCAGTGACCATCATGTAGTAAATTTATACATTATACAGTCACTCATGAATCACTGTGAAATAATGCAAATCATCGCTTAGAGGTATGGAATCTTTTCTTGTGGGATATAATTATGCAATAATTAATAGTACTACTTTTCTCAGAGGCAAAATTATAATCTACAAATATTAACAATTAACACATTGAGCTGTACTCATGGTGAATACTGGGCTTCCCATTTCAAATCAAACAAAGTCAAAACATTACTTAATGCACGCTCAAGTTTCTTCATGGCTTTCCTAATCCTTTGTCAATTGTTCCTCATCTCTTCTCTGCTGCTTTTCTTCATCCCTTGTACACTAAAACCAATTTGTGTCTTGTGACCTTAAAGGGAAGATGCTCTTTACCCCACATGAAATAGGATGCAGCGCATACTGTACATGTCCATAATTGGCTACATGTATCTATTGGCTTTGTCTCGCAGTGTCAGAGTATCAGTTAGTCATTAGTGGACCAGCGACAGCAGAGCAGAGAGTGGTAAAATATCTTCAGATCCACTCTGCAGGCACACAGCCACAAGGACAGATTTGTACAGTTTGATAAACCCACTTAGTGAACACTCTTGATGGCTTAATCCCATCTTGGAGGACTTTTTATTTATTTATGAGCTAGAGTAATTGTTTAGTAAAATGAGGTGTGGTTTGAGCTTCTCTCTGTACGCAGTAGATGTGCGCTGCGTCCGTCATCTTCCCCTCCCAGCTTTCTCTGAATTGAAATCCAGCACATCAGGATGTGTGCCAACAGGAAATGGAGCGAGAGCAGTGTTTGGTCGGTGGGCAGGCAGGCTCACTCAATTTTGTGCGCCTCACCGCAGGTAGACGGCAAGTATGCCGGCCCGCGGTCCCTCTGCAGTAATGAATAGTCTTTATTTTAAAATTCGAGAGGCAGAGCGAGCTGGCAGAGTGGAGGGCCCAATGTGTAATCCAGCACTATGGATGGTTCTTGGCTCCCAGAGGAATAGGCCTGCGTCAGCGCAAAGGTGCCATAAAAACGCTGAGGCACTGGTTTGCCAGGCACGAGCCAGCCGAGGAGTGATGGCGATGATAATGCAAGTTATTTCTAGGCTGTTTGCACAGCTTTACTGGGCTTTATTCAGCACCATAATAACTGACTGATTTAAGCTATTATCGCACCTAATTATCACATGCTATGCAAACCACTAATACACTATGCATGTTTATGGGGCAGAAAAAGATAGAGAGGAGGAGAGGCACATATGTGCTGCTTACAGTTAAAGGCATGAGCAATGTAAGAATTAAAATTTTCCATCTTTTCATTCTGCAACATTATATAAGACTTACTCTATGTTTTTATGCCTGTGATTTCTTATCAAATAATGGCTCTGTTTTGTTATTTCCATCCAAATGCACCACAGTATAAGATTTTTGATTTACAGCATCAATAGTAGGAGCTTAAGATAATCTGGTGAGAGCAGCAATAGTTGAAAAGGTGAGAGAGGAGACACAATGGAGAAAAGAACTATGGCTGTTCGCTTAACTTTGCGTGTTACCATGTATGTATGTTACTAAACCTCACAGGCCCAGCCATAATTTCAATTCCTTAGCTCCAGGCTGGAAAAATAGTGGTTATCTATATGGCTCAGGCAACCTGATAGCAGTATGGGTGACATTTGTTATTTTTCCCCCACCTGTGTTTGAGTGGCAGGCGACCTTGTAAGGTAGGCAGGGGGAAGTGTGCTTGGTTAATAGACCCCCCAGCTGGATATCGGTAGCCTCAAAAAATAGTCATTCATACGGCTTTACCCAAACATGAGAGCAGAGGCACCAGAGTCATTTGAGAAAAGGAAATAACAAATTCACCCCTTTTCTCCCACAGGTGTTTGAAATGATATACACAGATGAGTAAGAAATATAGGTCACACCAGCAGGATGAGACTGGTCAGAGAGAGAGAGAGAAAAGAGGAGGCCAGTAATAAATGCAGGGAAGACAAGGGGATGGAGGTGATTAAGATGTGGAGGAGCAGAGATAGTAAGGGGCAGAGTTAACAATGGAGTGGCTATAGGCAAGAACAACAGGGGAGTTGTTATCACACAGGCGTGTTCACGGGCCTTTAAAACACAAACCAGCCTACTTCTTTCTGCTTAATCCTGTGGTAATACTCTTCCCCAGACCCCAGATATCAACAAAACACCGTAAAGCTGACTGGCAGCCCCTATTAAAATGTCACTTCCAAAATAACAAACATTTCCACCAAACACAGCAAGAGAAGCTGTCGCAGTCCAAGAATCAACATCGGTTCCCAATTTTAGGGCTAGGGCATTTAAAGGGGTAGTAGTAGTCCTTAGAGAAATTACATGGCAGGAAACAGAAAGAGAAATACGAGGAAGGATGATGTCACCATTAATATGCAGTACAGCATCTTTGTGTGATCCTTATACAAATATAAATAGTAAATACATCAAGCAGTGACCTACAAGATTGTGGCTAATGAAAGCTGGTCATGTGGCAGTCTATCTGGTTCTCTTCTTGCATTATTCAAATTAAAGATACATCAATTCAAGACCCCCGTCTGGTTTATATAATCTTAACATTGTATGTATTTCGTGGTGCAGCTTCAACAGCAGCCTGAGATCTTGCAAGGATCATGCTGGGATTGTAATAAATGGGGCGCTAATATCATCCCAACTCCACTAATCTGGGTGCCATTGCTGCCTGAAAACTTGCCCAAATATCACTAAAGGTCTAAAATATATCCAAATCTGGTCTCGTTTGGTGCCGATTTTGAGTCACTACCGACCTGAATCAGGTGGCTACCTGTGTTCTAGTCCTTTAATGTTTTTGCACTCTTTAGTTTACGCTTAAGGCTATTTTTTGGGATACACTTAGGTTTTATCAAACCTGGCATGAGAAGGTTGTAAAATATCTTGCTTTGATCTTGGACACACTGTGGTATGCTGTATTTTCTGAGACTGGTAGGTTCTTACGCTGTAGACTTGAAAAGTATTTGAATGAGATGAAAGTTCCCAGGTTCTAATGTTAGCACTCTACCTCTCACTTTTTAAAAACACAACTATGTCTCATGCACGCTAGGTTGCCAGACTTTTTACCTTAAAATCTGAACGTTCCATGGTTGGGAAGTTGTCTCCCTCCAGAAAGGAAAATGGATTGTTTCTTCCACTAAACTCAAAATCAGTAATGACGGCCTTCTTGGAGACATGACATTACTAGTAATGGCGGCAATTCCCCCTCTTCTCCTGGCTTTGAAGCTCCCCTTTTTATCTGTATGCTTGTGATGCATGTTGTCTGGAGGATCAGGGAGTGTGGAGGGCCAGGTGCGAGGGGCAGGAGCTGATAAATAAGCGAGGCTGCTATCAGGACACAGGGCCTGATAAAGGACAACACTCATCGCTGCCACTTCCTGATTTATAACCCCGCAAGGAGCCATGACCACAGCAACCCCCATTTCACTTCCACTCACTGTATATTTTATATTTGCTTATTTTTCCCCAGAACATCCTAGTTATCATAAGACATCTTTTTCTAATCTTTCTCAACAAAAACCTCAAAAAATGAGCAACAGCTGATCATTTACAATAGAGTATTATTTAATATGAATTATGATTTACTAGATTTTAACATGACCAAAAGTATCTTGGTTCTGACAACATTATATGTGATTATTTCGCACTTCATTCCAAAACCAAGGGCATTAATAATAATTAATAAGCAGCTATACCTGCCCTGAATCTATTAGAAGGCTTTCCACAAGATTGCAGGATGTGCTCCTCTACAGCCAAGAAGAGCATTAGTGAGGTCTGCCACTGATGCCGAGGCCTGGCTCACATCCGGCGTTCCAATTAATCCCAAAAGTGTTTGATGGCTCTGTGTGGGCCAGCACAGCTCTTCTACACTAAACCCAGAAAACCTTCTTTTTTTTAAACCTTTCTGCATGAAGGCATAATCATGTTAAATTGGAGGCACATCATTGTATTAAGTATTGGATTAATGCTAGAGTGGATGCTGTAGCATTAAGATTTTCCTCGTTTGAAATTAAGGGGCCTAGCCAAGAACAGCAGCCCCTGACCAAATTTACTCCTTAGCTTAGATGGGTTGGTTCATTGGTTCTGCATTTAAGATTTTCCTTCTATTAGTAAATCGAGTATTCCTAGTTCAGACAATATGCTGTGCATTAGGTGCTATGCATTACAACATCTAGGGCAGTGTCAAGGCAAGTATCCAAGACGGGAGAGGAAGCCAGCACTAGATAGGGAGATGAAGAAAATGAAAGACTCTAATAGAGTAATAAACAGATTAATAATGTGGAAGGTTCCTGCCTCGTCTCTCTCAATTAGGGCTAAATCAGCAGCAGTTCTTCGCCTGCCCCTAATTGAATGTGATAGCGAGCTGCGCTAATGCAATCCTCCAGGTGTAATTGGTGTCAGGGGAAGAGGTACGTCTCCTGCCAGCCCTGTCTGCCTCCTTGTTCGCGTCCTACGCCCCGTGTGACATTAGTTTGTAACGTGAACATGTGTGAAGCTGCCTTGAAGTTTTTTTCAGGGAGAACTTTCAGAAGCAGGCAAGTCCTCAACAGATGAACCAAGTAAATCCTCCAAGTAATAAGGAGACTCAAAAGCTCTCTTGGCTTTTTGGATATCTCAAGGCTGTCTTTAGGAGAGAAAATACATATATCATCTGCCCGATTCAGTCTTAAAGGATGGTGGAAAATAACATATTTATGGGCACATATGAATGATCAAAGTGGTTAATACAGGAGAGTATGAATCTTTTCACATATTCAGGTTTTCCAGTAGCTGCTGCTCAGAAGCATCCCCAAAGGATTTAAAAAGAAATATTAGCTCAAGGCTTCACCACAGTGATGGTCTGGCTTTCACTAGGTATACTGTAGGAATTGGTGTCCAGGACAAGGGGTTCAGTTCTTGTCTCATCAGACTTGAGAATATGTCCTTCATGTTTGCAGAGTCCTCTTAGTATTGTTTGGCAAACTGCAGCGAAGCTGTCACGTTTCCTCAGGACTACCTTCAGTTCTGACCACTCTGCCTGTTCTGATCGTTTCTGAAGCTCTTTGTGTTTAGTTATTTCGTTTCAGGTGCAGGGAGAGTGGTTTAGGGTGATTTTAAATTTGTTCAGTGATGGAGTTCACTGTGCTCCTAGGAACTTTCAGTGCTGTAGCTACTTTTTTTTTCTATCCTCCCCAGCAGATCTGTGCCTCAATAGAGTTCTATCCAAGGAGAGTGTTCTGAATTTCATGGCTTGGCTTTTTAGCGATCACATGGCTGTGAACTGTGGAGCCTTTATATAGACATGTTTGAGCTTCGCAAAAGCATTTCAATTCAATCTATTGAATCCGCCTTAAATGGAATAACGTTTCCATCCGTTTCTACAACCAGTATGGAAACTTTGCATCTCTTAACTGCTTGTATCTGTGCTGCTGCTTTCCATTCCTAATCAATACACCGACTGTCAGCAACACAGCTGTCAAGACTGAGATAAAGAAAAGAAAATCTTGAATTATATAATTATAATAATTATCATTTAATTAGAATGCTACATTTTAGTATTTAATTGTGATATGGCTTTTTTTTTACATTACGAATGCCAAAACACAATAGTAATTATATGTTAACTGGTCCTGAAACTAGCATGTTAGCACTTTATTGAAGCCATGATAACATTATCTTTATAGGAATTCACCACAAAAGTTATACTTTACGTGTCCCTATATGTACATAGTGTATGTACTGTAAAATATTTAATTATGTAGGATGTGAAGTCAAGTGAAAACAAATGTTTTTGCAACTTGTATGCATTTGAGCAATGTTTTAAATAGTTTTTAAGATCAGTTAGACAAATTAATTATACACATTATATTTTATGGATTTTAAGTCCACCACACACCAAAATATGAAAAGCATAAAAGGGGCTTCATATTATCCAAAGTCGGAGGTGTTAATTAGAGCCGACCTGCCATCAGAGTCATTTCAAATACCTAGAACACTAACATAAGGAGACACATACTTAGCATTTACCTTCTTCTTTATCTCCAACTAGATGAGGCTTGTGCCAACTGCTCTTTCGGGGCAATCTGCGACGCCCAGAGCGGGCAGTGCGTTTGTGCGTCAGAGTGTGTGGACTCACACCAGCCTGTGTGTGGCAGTGATGGCACCACCTACAACAGCGAGTGCGAGCTGCATGTGCGAGCCTGCAAAGAACAGATGGACCTCCGAGTGGTCACACAGGGAGAGTGCAGTAAGTGATGCATACATTTATGCAGCATGTGCCTAATACTTACATGTGTCTTTATTGCTGAATCCTGACAATCAAATCAAGAATGTAAATTATTCTCGGCATACAGATGAATCCTTGGGTGAATAGAGAATTAAAAAATATTTTTCTCAAGCTCTAAATTAAATGTGGATATAAAAATACAAGTAGAGCAAAAAGGAACCTCAGAGCTTCAGGCGGGAAGTTCATACTGTATATTAAAATATATTATATTATATTATATTATATTATATTATATTAATTATATTATATTATATTATATATATTGAAATGTATTTGCAGGAAATTCAAATGGGGAATTACTAAGGGAACATGTACTGTCTGTGTCAGTTTTAAAACAGGGCTGTATTAGAGGAAGCACATGCATGATAATTAGGGATCTTATTTGATTCCAGGGATGCATTTTAAGGTCTGGTATGAATGTAACCCATCAAAATATGTCTTTTGTTTTGCATTGACCCTTCTTGCTCTGACCTGTCCCTCTGCTGTGTGTTAATTCAGAAACATGCGGCAGTACTGTTTGCGCCTGGGGGGCCCGGTGTGTCCAGAATAAGTGTGAGTGCCCACAGTGCTCAGGCGAGGCCTTCTCTGCGGTGTGTGGAAGCGATGGCACCACCTACAACAACGAGTGTGACCTCCGCATGTCATCCTGCATGCAAAAGAGGAGAATTGATGTGGCTAAGCCCGGCAGCTGTGATGAAGGTAGGAAATGGACTTTGAAATGGTGCAATTATGCAAACTAATCGGCCATTGAAATGATGTAATTATCTTTATCAACTGACCTGTGGTATACATTTCATTCATATGTGGGTTTTCATAATGGTTGCATATGCCACCAGCAGCTGCATGCCAATTTTGCCAACAGAGCAAAGGATGACGTGAAAGTCCATCATCAAAACCTGTTCAAAGAACACCAGTGACTTCTGGATGATGAAGTTCAGTGGAACATTTAAGAAACAACATCTTTGTTGGACCCCCTCGAAAACAAGATGGTTCATCTCAAGGGGCTATCCATTAATAAACATTACATACTTTTTATTTGTTTATCAGTCCATCTGTTATACTCTGTTTCTTTCTCAAATAGTTGACAAGTTTTTTATTTACCTCAACTGCATAGACCCAGACTTAGTTAGAGACCTCTCTTTATTTTTAATTTACCATATTTATGTTAGCCAGTTATGTTTTACTGGTGTCAGTTAGTTAATTTTCTAATTGCAAGCAGGATTATGCAAAAGCTACTAAATGGATACTCTCAAAACAAAGGATGGGGTACAGACCAGAAAGATCCAGAAATTTTCAGTTTGGATCCTGATTAAGAAGAAGACCCAGAAATGTTTCAACATTTTGCCTAATTACCCAAAAACTACTAAACCACTAAGACACTTTATGGAGGGGCGGGACATGGGCCAGGCAAGCTCAGCAGACCTGTAGGACTGTTCAGAGGTTTTCGCTCTTTTAAGTTCCATTGTAGTTATTTATCTTAGTAAGAAGCTGATGTACTTTTTGTTATTTTCTGCAGCTGTTGCTCTTTGAGGATCCCAATGCTTCCCCCGTTTTTTGTGTGTCATACTTTGTGTGTCAAATCAATTATCCTTGGTCCTGTTTAGCCGTTATTTAATTTGGTGTCATGTCACTGTTAATGAAAATCAACACAAAGCTGTCCAGCAGTTGACGAGGCATAAAACCTCCTATCTTCTTAGTTGGCTTTTAGCTGAACACCTTATGAAAAAGTAGCAAAGTATACCCTAAGTGGTTAAAGTATGTCACCGAAGGAGAACAGTACTTCTCTTAAAGAGAGAAACTAAGCAGACTGGTGGGTATGCATGAATTTACCATACTGACTAGGCTTTTAATTGGGACTTGGTATTATTTGTGTTGTGTTGTCACAGCTATTGAATACATTCATTTAAGAATATACAGTATAAATTTCATCAAGCCCTCTTATCCGTTTATGCTTTTAAGTGTGTGACCAATGGCACTTAATGTGAGTGTCCTGATTTCTATGCCTGAAGCTCTGTCGTTCCTCCAAATTCAGAATAAATGAGATCTAATTCACCGTGCAAATCAGATCTTGATCAGCGCTGGCTGACCGAGGCAAGATATCACAGTCCCTCATTTGGCCTGTCTCGGAGACAACTCTAGAGGGAGCAACATGCCAACCTCTGGTGGTCTTGCAGACAGAGCGGTTCCCCCTCGGCTATTGGCTCTTCACAGGGAACATAGTCATCATCTGACGAGGTGTGAAAGAGAGCAGACTACAGTACACCTGCCAGCAGGAGGGATGACTGGAGAGAAGAAAAAAGAGGGAGTAGAAGGAGGACAGAGCAAAAAGACACGAGAGGAATCCTCTTCCATTTTGATTGGTAGCCAGGGGTGATTCTCTCTATTCTTTCTATTTCTTTTTGTCTTTTTTCCTCTCTGCCATTGTCAACCATGTTGCCCTGGGCCTGTGAGGGGGATCATTCTGCTAAAGCTTCTTGTGGTCGATTTAACATCATTTCACTGACTGAGACGACTGACCTTTTTTGTATGTGGAGCATGAAGAAATGTGATACAGATACAGACTCAATGTCACCACACACACACACACACACACACACACACACGTAGACACTCTGTCACCCGTCTATTGGTTGTCTGGTATCAGGCAAAAAGCTATCTTCCACCGCCCTGAGGGCATTGCTTTACTTACGGAGCCTCGTGGATTAGTTTTTCTGTTTTATTCTCTCTCCTATGCTGTGTCTGAACATCCCTCTTTTTTTCATCTGTTACTCATTTTGATTCAGAGAAAACCATCAGGCTTACACAATAGAATCTTTTTTTCCCCCACTCCCCGTCCCTCTCTGCCATCCCACCCACTCATTTCTCTCTCCACATTACACTCTTCTCCATCAAAATTGTGCCTCTCGACAAAAGGGGGGCCAATACTTTCACAGACGGGTGGAGATGTTATCTTCTTCAATCGATAGATTTCACCCCAGGGGTAACCACTAGTTCTGTCTCTTTCTGCAGACTCTGTCCCCACTCCCTTCAGCGCCCTCGGATATGACCCAGACACTCCACAGGAGGTCTGGTGTCATTGCAAAATGATCAGAAACAAGTTTCTGCTTTTCCTGCTGACTTATCTATGTTTGGCTGTCATGTCTTTAGGTGCATACTGTAGAGAGGATTTGTTGTTCATATATTCACCCCCTGCTCCAGCTAGATGTCTGGGTGTTTGGTTATAGCAAATTTGGGAGTGTATATTGTGTAATTCAGGTGTCTGTCACAACATATAAGATGGCAGAGTGTATTTTCTGTCTGGATTGTAGGCTCTACATCATTAGTGTCTTCACCCCCAACCTCCATACTTCACATCTAAGATTAGCCGGGAGAAGAAGTGAACATGTGATTTATTTGCTTACGTAGGTCTGACTTAAAAACCATCCTCATTAGTCTTCCTGGGGGGGGGGGGGGAAGAGGCACAGAGCTTAAAAATGGAAGTTGTTTTCTTCCGCCTTTTGTTTAACAGCAATGAAAAATGACAGTATTCCCACCGTTGGCCATACAGGGAAATGTATCACCTGTTTAATTTCACACCCGGGTAGGCCTGGCCTCAGCTCCTTTTCTTGACACTGACAAAGTGGTAACTGAGAGCAGTGCATCACCTACAGGGGTCCAGACCCTTTTTAATTGAGTAGACATTTAATAAACAAGATTATGAGTGCGGGTTCACAGTAGCACACGGTCCACACTTTGCTCCTCATGTTGTACCAATCAAAGAAACTACAGAAGGCATTAAAGGGTATGAAGAAAGTGTATATCTGGGTGGAAAAAGAGAGCTCATCAGGGTGAAATCAGTGGATTTGTCCTTCGTGGTCAATCCATCACACGGCTTGTAACCTTCTGATGAGCCCCTCTTTTCTCTTTTTGTTATATCCAAAATCACCATCCTTTCTCCCCAACGGGAGTGATGCTCAGTCCCTTTCTATCTCACGGAACTTTGTTTGGCCTTACAAGCTTTCTCACCCATTGGTAGCAAGCTGTAAGAGGGATTCATACAGGGGGTAATAGATGCCAGCACAATTTATATTTGGCAAAGTCCGTTGTCATTTTTGATCCTTGTGATGACACACACCAAGATGAGGGTGGATTCGTTTTCAAATGATAGATGTCTGAGTTGATGTTCACAAAGGTTAAGTTATCAGAGGTGTAATAATACATACATATATAAACAATGTTATTGTCCATCGCACACATTCTCTCCTCTCTGTCTTCTTTTATTCTTATCCTCATCTTTTCTTGTTCACTATCTTTTTTCTGTAATACACATTTCTCGACAGCTTTGACAATAGCATTTTCTTCTGTTGTCAAAATCCGTTCCTGTCAAATCCTCATAATTTATTTTTTCCTTACTGTATTTTTTTGGACGTTACTCTTGTGCTATTCTCCTTCATTTCTTCTCTCCATCGCTGAATGCTGTCGTTTTAATGGAGCTCCCTTGACTAAATAGACTCCGTCTTCTGACATGATTGAGTAAAAAGGAAAGGATGGGCAGTGCAGAGAGAATAGCTGATGCAGCCATCTAAGCTGGAGATGTATTAATTGAAAGGTTCATAGGCAGCGCTGGTGGTGGGCACATCAGAGAGCAGCAGCTAATTAGGACCCCCCTCCTCCCTTCACTTTTATTTATTCCATTCTAATGTCTTACCTCTTTTATTTATTATTTATCTCGTTTCTGTGAGCGGGCCTGAGCAGAATATGGATTGTCTACTCCTGCATTTCCCATGTATTATGTCTTGCTGAGCTGGTGTACAGTACACAGATGCAGGTGGTCTACCACCTGCGATGCAGCTCTTATTATTTCTCTCATTATTTATCTGTTCTAGGGTCAGTTGACTTCTCATTTTCACATGACATCTGAAGCCACATACCTACAATACTGGCAGTTGGAAGCCATTAGCCAGCGCATTAGCTCTGCCACAAAATAATATGTTAAACTCTGTTTGCTACTACAGCAAATTCAAGCATAAGGATTCAGGTCCAAGGTTCTGATGTTTGTGGGGGATGTGGCCACTGAGAGTGTACCTAAAGCTCCAGCTCAATTGTTGTATCCACAGCTAATGAATAAAGGCTCCTCCACTATATCGACCACTCAAAGCTGTCACAGCCCATTCCTGATGACCCATATCAAACAACAGCCAAGGCTTCATCTTCCCCTGCACCTCCCCCACGCTGTGACCTGCTCCATAATCTACTTTAGAGGATGGGTTACGCTAAGTGGCACTTCCATTACTATGACATTGATTCCACCATTAGGGGTGGCGCATCAATACAAAAGTTGAATGAGCCCTAAAAGCAGACATGGAAGAGGAAACAGTTATCTTACCTGATGTTTTTGAGCCTTTCAGGTGCGCTGGGAGCTTTTAGTTGAACTGGATTTCATTTTTGAATAACAAATTTGTTTGAAATGAACTTTCTGCCAGCCCACAGGGTGCCTCTCTCTGTCAGACACTCTCTCCATCTTTCGTGCTGACTGCTTTCATTTCCTGCCTCCACACGCATTCACCTAATCTCCCTCAGGACTTCTACTGAGGGTGAAATTTGCAACATCAAAAGCAGGATCCTCCCCCATTCTTTGCCTGCTTTCTGCATCTGCCTCTGCCTCTGATCTGTTTTTCATAAATGAATTTCTAGACTGTTCTACCGGATGTTTTTCCTCCCCTTCATGTGCTCCTTTAAAACATTGAATTCTCTCACTTTGTGCTCAAGTTTGCAACAATGTCACCAGTTTCATAAACTGCTTTTAATGTTTCTGCTTTTAATGTTTGACCAGTGTTGTGTGATTTATGTGTTGTTATTTGAGCTGTTTATATTTATAATTTATATGTGATATTGACACTTGTTTTAACATATTTCTTTTTTCTTTGCCTGTAAAGCCTCTTTGAGTGTTTTGGAAAGCGCTTTATAAATAAAATGCACTGTTTATTATTTTTATTTATTATGAAATCCACACTGGACAGTGATCATGGGACCTCTTTTACCCGTAACACGAGTTGAGCTTAAATAGCTCTATGACCCTTTGTACTTCAGAGATGGTCACTGATAAAGGCCTTCACATGATCACAGCTGAAGAGTTACTGGGACAACTTTCTTTTAAGTCTGAGATAACTTTTTATTTTATTTTATAGAAGACTTAACAGTGTATGATATATTCTCATATCAGGGAGCAGGCACCTATATAGCAGCTCTTGCCACCAAATCTCTTTGCACACACGGTGGCCAGCCTTAATAATTCCCTCCCCTTTTGTCTCCGATTTAATTGAAGTGAAAAGGATGACCCACTGACAGTGCAAAGATGTTGTGTCTAATTTATTTAGCCAATCTCTTACCCTCACTACAGTTGGTCATTATCTTGTACTACCAGCAGAGCCTTTTATTTCCTTCTCCACCAGCTGCATGAGGTAAAAATGTTAATTATCCTGACTTTGTGACTTTCCTTATGTATGAATGCAGCCTTTACTTAAAGACAAAACAAAGTACGACACTGCTTCCACCTAATGCACAGATGAAGAGCCTTCTCCTTAGTGCATTATTTGGTTTTATTAAGGATTTTCTGCATTTATGGTGTGTTTATCCTGCAGAGTGTGGCTCAGGAGGCTCAGGCTCAGGCGTGGAGAGCTGTGAACAAGATCGCTGTCGCATGTTTGGAGGCTCGTGGGACGAGGACGCAGAGGACGACCGCTGTATCTGTGACTTCTCTTGTCAAAGCGTGCCCCATAACCTGGTACGGCTGCCCTCAGAACCACTCCACAAAAAGAATTAATGCAATGCAAAACCTCTGAAAATTTGGAACACACAAACAACAGACACATATTGCTGTTGGCTTGTTCCTCCTTGTGATGGCTGTATCTCTACAGTTCATCAGGAATGAATGCAAATCAGTTTAGAATTAATATATAAAACACTTGTTATAACTAATCTTTCCTCATAATCATCAAATTTTGACCTTTTCTTCAGTATTCAAAGTAATGAAGGTAATAGCTGTCTATACATTTTATGGTTATAATTCAAACTGATTTTCTAGCTGAAAATTTGCCACAACAAACCTGCAAAAACAGGGTTTGGAGTTCACCAACTTAAACTTTCTGTTTTCATCACCCAAAGCATTACGGTGACCCTGGCAGCAAAAACACATCCCAGACCGAACTAAGGTCGTATCAGAGAGGCAATACTTTTTTAATGCCACATGTTTTAAACAATACGATATCCAAATTTGTATCAAAAGCAGCAAAGCTATTAAAAAAAGATGTCCAATTAGGTTTTCAACAGAAGGCCATAAAGTATTACCATTATTACAAATTAATATGCTTCGTGTTCAGTCTGCCATGCCAATGAAAGATTTTATGTGTCTAAGACTTAATTTTCTTTTTTGTGTGGTTTTGGATGAGGTCTTGAGTATCATGTTTTTATACTAGCACTGTATCAATCTTTCAAATTCTACTATTGTGACAACCTTAGAAGTAAGAAAAAGATGAGAAACTTGTTTTGTTTATCACTTATTTTTGTCCCAAATACTCCAAATATTCTGTCAACATGTTTCTTATAAACCTGTAGATGTTCAAGCCAAAAGTCATTTAAAAAGACATTTTCAAATTGAATAAAATAATTTTATAAAAACTGTCATGGGACCTGTATTGTACAACTGACGTGTCAGTTGTACAATACAGGTCAATACAGGTCAATACTTGAGACCTTTGACACATATTCTTAAACAACAGTGTAAGCTATATGACTATCACAAAAATGTACAAATGAACCAAATGTCCACATTTTTCCCAGCGCTCTCAACAATCACAGTCTTCATCAGCGTCAGTTTGCTTAGCTGTCAGTAATGCGACTCGGTCATCATGACATTAACTATGTATGGAACGTCAGTCACATGATAACAGATGGTTCTTGTGATAACTCTGGTTACATTGTTGAAGCGATGACAGCTGAGCCATATCAATTACAGGTGAGCAAACAGTCAGCTGGAGACTGGGAGATGTGATTGAAAGCTCCTGAATGAGCCAATGCACCACTGCACACAGGGCATGCCTCACATAGACATATTGTGACTATGCTATAAGCCTGTTGAAGAGAGTTCAAAAGAGCTTGGGATAAAGCCGACACTGTGTAATACTCAACCTCCTGTGACTCTTCTGTAGGTTTGTGGCTCAGATGGGAAAAACTACAGCAATGAGTGTGAGCTGAAGAAGGCCAGATGTGAGAAACAAGAGCACTTGTTGATTCAGAATCAGGGACCCTGTGCAGGTCTGTATATCATAGCTACACCACACCACTCAGAGTCATTGCAGAAGCATCGTCACCATGACTCATTGTCATTGACATCCCATTTCTCCACTCATTTCATCCATTGAAGGCGTAGTTATAGTCCATAGATGGGATATAATTCTGACAGCACTGATATTGGCTCTCTACAGTGTGGCCACTGTAGCCATAAGCAGATGAAATGAAGAGGGTTGAGGTTAAGTATGTCTTTGTTTGTGTAATCTGATCATGGAAGGTTAACTCAACACACTTTTCAGTAATGCTCTCGGTCCTCCGTGGACGACTACTGTGTAGAATTTAGAATCTCTCTTTTGGGCATTGAGTTGAGAGCAATAATGATCCACTTTTCCTGTCCAGACAATTTAAACCATTAAACTTGTGCTCACAAGCTTGCTTCTTAACCCTCAGGAGACCACTTTACCCCTCTTACTGTAATATGAAAACCCTCCTTTTGTAAATTAATGGAATTTATCAGCCCAAAAAGTTGTCCAAACAGCAGCTATGAAGCCCTCCTCACCATGGCTATGTTAAAGGAAGAGCTGATGCAAGCACCGGACGGGAGAGCAGTCCAAGAGACACTTGAGGGATTTTGTGTGATCATTTCAGCCTGTTTGATTCCCTGTGGGTCTAAAATAAAGAGGCATGGAGAGATGAGAGAAGAGAAAGTGAGAAAGAGGGAACTGCCAGTGTTTTCACGCACGTCCCTGCAGATTCGTCTTCCTAAGCCGGCCTCCGTGGGCACTGACTGTCACACTTTTCTACCACCCATGGATAATCAATCCTTTTTTGAAGAGCCCTCTATGGGTACCGAAGCTCTGGGCTCTCCTCTCCTATTAGCAAGTGGAAAAGAGCTAGGGGAATTTCACTGCCCTCTACATTAGCTCTGTAAGGAAAAACTTCGTTTGACCTCAGCTACAGAAACTTATCAAAATATGCCAGCTCTGCTAGTGGCGCATGAAGGCAACCTTGTTTTTTTAGATGTTCTTATGTTGACAAAACGTAACCTCTTTTGCATTGAGTGTCGACAGTGTCATCATTGCATTTCACACCTTTTATAGCTGCCTGCAAATTCAAATATGGGTCAGGGAGTTTACTAAAATCTAAAGAAACACATGCTTTTGACAAGCAAACGTGCAGAATTGCCGTTGCCGGAATGTAAAAGACTAGCTACAGTCAACACAGTAGAGGAAGCACTTCAGCAGACCTTGAAAATGTGGTGGTAATATTGCACGTCACAGTGAGCTACATTGTGGTGGACTTTGGTCACTGAAGAAGAAAAACCTTTGAAGGGTGGAAGAACATATGAAATTAAAAGTTCTCCTTGTCCTAATAGGCTCAGTGCAGAAAGCTGAATGGAGCGCTGGAAAGTGGCAAGTTAAATGAACTGTGTCCAAAGCCCATCTCTGGAGTGGGGAAGCACTGGAAAAAGAGCGAGCCGAGTCATCACCATTAGGCTGAGGCTCATATCCACACCAGTAACAGTGTGATTTATGGTCCCGTCTCTCCAGCTTCCAAACTGCAAATGAGCAACACAAGAAAAAGTGATCAGGAGGGGAATAGAGAGAGAGAGAGAGAAAAGGGAGGGAAAGCTTTCTGCATTCTATCTCGACAACTTTACTTTTCACTCCAAAGCCTGAAGAGAATTTAAACGATGATATTTGTGCCTTTTTCCTCCCACTGAATGTTTTCTTGTTCTCTTCCCATTTCTGGAGAAGCACCCGTTTTTGGGGACACATTTGTTTTTATGTTGTTGAATGTTTATTCAGAGCTGTCACAGTAGTTTGAAGGCTGGTGCATCCGTAGACAAAGGAGCTCTCCGCACGCTGTGCACAGGCAGAAATTGCTTGGCACATTCCATAGCATTATGCAGCAGACTTTTTTTTCTCCTCTTCTTCGGGAAGGTTGTAGGGCAGCAGCGCAATTTCGTAACATTAGACAAGAACAAATGAAGAGAACATGCCTCCTAGTAGGTGGTAAATGTCAGCTGCCGCACATTCACCAGCAACACCATTGTTTGTTTTCACTGGAGGTAATAGCATCATTTTCCTCCTGATTTTGAGCCATTGTGGAGAAAGTAGCAAATAGAATTGTTATCTTGAAGCTGGCTGCCAGCCTCTCCACCTCTGCCCCTCCAGCCAATCTCATTGTTGGCAAAAAGTTACATGTTGCTTAGAGATTGTGTTGTCTAATTCCTCACAGACACACACACACACGCTAACCCCCCTCCCCCCAACAATGTAATCACTCAAATGTTGGTGTTCTTCCTCTTCCTCTCTTTGTGCCATCTCCCATCGCCCTTTTTCTCCCTACTTTATCAGCAATTTCAGCCACATCTCTGCCTGAGCTGACAGCACCCCAGCACTGCCGCCTGTCTGTGTACGGCTGCTGCCTCGACAACGTGACGGCCGCGTTAGGAGTCGGACTGGCTGGATGTCCCAGTAAGCCGTCTTCTACACCCCGCTTTCACGTTTCACCTTTGATTTGTCCTGCGTTTGCTGTGTGCAAAAAGTTGTAGCTGCAATCAGGCTGCTTCAGCATATGGACCTTATTGTCCTTGACTGCAATTACAGTACTAAAGATGCAGAGCTGGAAATGTTTCATCTTAATCCAAGGAATAATTATGATAATGTTGCACCATATCTGCAGGAATCTCTTCATCTGATGATGTTGATGAATGATAACACCGAGACGAAGGCGAAAATGCTGCGTTAAGCTGTTACCTAGTGGATACAGATAGAGAAAATGCAGACCTAGAAATAGGCAAATATAGAGATTTATGGAGATTTAGCAAAGGGAAACTCACCTAAGCACACTTTATCAACCTTTTTATGTATGGAATTAGGCTTAATACAGAGTATCCATCATAGTAAGCAGTATTCCGCTGTCATTAGCTATGTGATGATGTGGTTTTCAAATATTCGAAAAGAGTAAATCAGTAATGTATTACGGAGGAGTGTGGTTTCATCTGAAGCAGCTTAAGTTAAAAGAGACATCCAAAGTGACATGTCTGTTCTCCTCAGCTACCTGTCAGTGTAATATCTACGGCTCTTACAAGCGGACATGTGATCCAGCCACCGGCCAGTGCTCCTGTAAGCCAGGTGTCGGAGGACAGAAGTGTGACCGCTGCGAACCGGGCTTCTGGAACTTCCGTGGCATCGTGACTGAGAACATGAGCGGTTGCACACGTAAGGAATCCATCAGAATCAAACAGTGGGAGCTGTCATTTGTATGGGTGCTGCTTTTTGTTACTTGCCATAAATTGCTTACTTGGCATTCGTATATCTTCTTTTCATAAAGGGTTAGCTCACCCAACTTACAAGGAAACATAATTTTCGCACCTTTCGCCATGCAGAGAGTATTTGATTTCGAGGTACCTATCTCTGAGATTTCTGAGCTGAATAGTCAGGTTAATTATATTCATAGAGCACAGTAAAGCCCAAAATCACAAAAAACTTTCAGACGGCTTTACAATCCACAAAACAAAACGAGTAAAAAAGCGAGAAACTTTTGCAGGAACAACAGAGGGTGCAATAGATATGTATACTTTATAGAGTAGGCAGACGTAGAATTACAATATGGAGAAACAGACTGACAATATTAATTTAATTAGGTACAAACACAAAGTTTTTAGAGAAATTATTTTTTTTAAAGAGTTTCAGGAAAACATAAAAGTGGAGGTGAATTGAAGTGAGTTTGGATTTATGTATTTTATGTATGTTATTCTAAACTTAATTTTAATGAATTTCTGTCTTTTATTTCCAATCTTATTGTAGCTTATTTTTATTCCTATTATTGTCCCTGTTTTTATGCATCTCTATCATTATTTTCTATGGTGCTATACAAATAACGTTTATGATTATTATTCAGATAGTTTAATTTAGTTGCTCAACAAAACATAGAAAAATTACATATTAAAAAATATCTCGTTCAAATTGAGAATGTAAAAAATGTTACTCATTATTTACAGTTTGTGTCAAGGTAACATGAAACCTGGCTCTGATGTTAAGTGGTTGATTAATGCTGAAAGTTATAAAAACCAAATATTTCCTCAAAACAAAATTCCATTCACCTCATTACACTGGAATGGAATCAAAAACCTTTTGGAAAAGACATCTTGGATAAATGCAAGTAGATCTATATGGCTACAAAAAGAGAAAGTATACTTCACCTGTCAGAAGATACATTCATAACTGAATTGATAACAATACCTCTGAGCCCTCTATTTTTAATAATTAATTCCTAAGATTTATATCCCTGAAGTTAATGTAGACAGTAACGAGTAGATTTTATGTAGAGAAATCCTATTTTGTCATTTCAGTCCTGTCAGAACTGTATTGAATGAGCTGTTGTCATTAGTATTCAGGGGAGGAATGGGGTCAGGACCTCTTGTTTGTCTTGTTGTAATGCAATATGGCAACCAGCTTGTATCCTGCCGTAGAGGTGTCATAGGACACAGCGCTCCCAATGCCACAGAGAATTTTCAGTCAACAGCAGGAAGCCTGCAGGTGCCTCACCCGTGGCCTGACCTTAACAAGGTTTACCCACTGCTAGCAGACAACATACACCAATACCAGGCTCAGCAGGAGAGGAGGAAAAAAATCATTGATTCTAGGAACACAATGGGGTTGATGTCCTTCCCTGGGGTTGTTTTTTCATGAGTTTCTGTTTCGTACTCATCCTCCTTCTCCTTCTCCTCACCCTGCGGCCCCTAAGGCGATGTGAACTATCGCCAGTCATTGACTCTAAGACGTTGATGTATCCGAAACAAGGTTCAGAGGCTAAGGTTGCCTCACAAACACTTTGTGTACTGCATAAACCAAGCTATCCTTATCCCTTTTCAGGTCACTGTCTCTAATTGATACTTAATTTCTCATCAGTCTCTCTTTTTTCCACTACCTCTCCATGGCAGCTTGTAACTGCGACGCCACAGGCTCGGTCCGGGATGACTGTGAGCAGATGTCGGGTCTGTGTTCCTGCAAGACAGGAGTGAAGGGCATGAAGTGCAACATATGCCCAGATGGAAGCAAGATGGGCATGAATGGCTGCGACAAAGGTAATAAGACAAAGTACCAACGCAACCGGTGGAGCATTAATAAGCAATGTTAACACAAACACACACACAGACACATATACAGACATGTTTTCGTCACTTATGGGGACATTACATAGACTTACCCTAACCACAACTGCCTAATCCTAAACTTTGCACTTAGCTTTAACCCAAGCCTTTGCAAAATTTAATGGCTTAAATTATGGAATGAAGCATTTTGGTCCCCTTGAAGATGTGGGACCCGACACCGTGAGTTTGCTCCTGATGTGAGGGCTCCACAATTATAGTAAAACAAGGCTACAGACATATTTACCTCTTTGCTTCCATCACTTCCCTCTGGTTGTGAAGTGTT